>CM077877.1:120591243-121191243 GCA_039720435.1 Amazona ochrocephala
TTGACCGTTGTGTCCATTCTGGAACTGCAGCTCTCATCACCAACCATTCCGGGGTGCCCAACTTGTTGCCTGCAAAGACAGCACCCACCACCACCACCACCACCATCTACACTACCCAGCCTGACACCTACAATACACAACATACCACCTACGGTCACCACTCTAACACCTACAGTACCCAATGAGCTACCTATGATACCCAGCCTAAACACCTATAGTACACAAAGTGCCACCTGTGCTACCACACCTAACACCTATGGTTCCCAAGTGCCATCTACACTATCCGACCAAGCCATGCTTCATCCTTATATCTATCCCCCATCATCTCCTCCTGCCTCTCCACAGGCATGTGGAGCATGGGCAGACCTGTGCCTGGTCTCTCCTCCAGGCCTTTCCTTCCCTGGCTCTTCCCAATGCACCCACTTGCCCAAATCCGTCCCAAATAACAGCCTTCATCCTATGAGATGCAACAAACCTGCTTTCCACACACACACCTCAATGGCTGCCTCCTGCACCTTCTTTGTCCTCCTCGCCTGCTTCCTAAGAACCTCGTTACGCCATAATGCTGAAAGATCACCATGCGCCTGACAGTCCGGACGTCTGGACGATGCCATCTGCCATTTCTGCATGCCTTTTGAGCTGAGCAGGAGTTGTTCCACTTCCGAGCATCCCTGATGTAACCAGTCTAATAAAGCTGTGCTAACCCGAGTCAGCTGCATGAGCACACCCAAAGTGCCACCTATGCTACCTAACCTAACACCTACGTTACCTCAAGTGCCACCTTCACTACCAGGCCTGATACCTACCCTTAGTGCCACCTGGGCTACCCAACCTGCCACCTGCACTACCCAAAGTGCAACTCGCGATACCCAACCTGACATCTATGGCTCCCAAAGTGCCACCTACAATATCCAACCTGGCATCTACACTACCAAAAGTGCCACGTACAATAGCCAACGTAACAACTATGCTACTAAAGTAACACCGACACTACAGAGCCTAACACCTATGATATCCAACCTAACACCCCTAAAGTGCCAACTACACTACCTAAAGTGGCACATACAATGCGGATATCCTCAGCTACTTAACACCTAAAACTCCATCTCTGTAAAGCCTCACTGGGCAGCACTCTCCGGTGACCCACACACCAGCTCCCTAAGCACGAACATCCAAACCCTGCTCCTAAGCCCAATGTGTTGGGACAAACCCAGGAGCCAGTCACGTCCTACACACGGCACCATACCTAACACTGCCACCAGTATGGATACCCTCACTTACATACTCAGCTAAGTCTCTGCGTAAATCCTCACTGGACAGCACTCTCTGGGGACCCACAAACCACCTCCCTAAGTGCAAACGTCCACATCCTGATGCTAAGCCTAAGGTGTTAGGACAGAAACCAGGAGCTGCGCGTGTCCTACACATGGTGCCCTCTGGAACAGTGCCACCAGCATGGGTATCCTCACTTCCTTACCCACCTAAAACTCCATCTGTGTAAAGCCTCACTAAACAACACTTGTCGCTAACCCACAAACTGGTCCCCCGAAATGCAATCTTCAAGTGAAGCAGAAATTTCAGCCGTAGCATCTGCTAAGAAGTTGCACTGTATGTCTGATGCTGACCTCTAACTAGGAGATTGCTCTAACCAGGGGTTGCTCCATGCCTTGCCACCACCCCAACCACAGCTGCTCCAGGTTGAGGGGACTGTAATGAGTCCACACACTGGGTATGGTGAGTGAGGGGTAATCTGAGACTCCCTTAATGCAAAGGGGATGCATGGATCTGGCGGATCAGGCAGGGCCACCATTCTCTCTCACTCTCTAGAACACTGCTGTTATTTCTACATCCAGCCTATGGGCCTGCAATTAATTCCATCTAATTGCTCCATCCTGGTTTTACTATCATTACACCGGTCCAGCTGCAACATTATTCCCCCCAGCCCAATTCTGACACACACAAATGAAATCAATGGCAAAAATCCAGCTGCCCAGCCAGAAAACCATTTCACTTTATTCATCTTTTTATTATGGTTCACCCCATATGCTCCCAGTTCTATAGGCTCCCATTTTGCTAGTTAATAGGCTGAGGGAAAGGGCAGGGGGGAGCACAAGTAATTCTGGAGGTTTTGCTTCCATCCACTTTCCCCCCTTCCTTAGCACTGCGCAGATGTTCCACAGGTCAGGGTCTCTTGACAAAAGCAGTTGTTTTCTGCTGGGAAGGAAGCTTTCCTCCAAGCTGTAGTCCAAGATGTCTTCAGGTTTCCTACGGAATCAGCTTCCTCTCCTGGCAGCTCAGACACGCAAGCAGTGGCAGACATGTGTGCTCAACAGAGGTGCTGTACAGAGAGCTTTAGGTGACTGAACGAGGTCTGACTGCCAGCGTGGTGGCACCTTTTGGGAGCTTACCCTGCGTAGGCGATGCCCAGCACCAGCTTCATCTTCTGTCTCCTCGGCTGCGGGAACAGGGGCTCATGTGCCCCCTGCCTGGTGTGCTTCAGGACACTTCAGAGCAGACAGCACAGGGGCTGCGTACAAACGGGGCTTTAGATGGCTGCTGTGGTTTAAGCTAGGATGAACTGCCTTGTTGGTAGCACTGTTCTGGAGGTGTGGAGGTGTAAATGCCTTCCAGCAGCAGTTCCCTGTTCAAGCACCTTGGCTGCAGGAGCAGGGGCTGGATGTCTGCACTCTCTGAGCACTGCTCCAGGACACCCAACCATGTTGTACAGAGAAGTAGCACACAGAGAGCTCTTCAGGGATCAAAACATAGATCACCATGTGGGTGTCACTGTTCACAGGATCCCCAGGTGTAGGGAACGAACAACAATGACCAAGCACCAACACCTGAAAAAGGACTCCTGACTCTATCTTTTGGTCACTCTTTTCTTTGGCTCTCCCAGCAGTAAGAACTTCAGCTAGAAACTCAAAACAGAACAAAGCATCCTCAAAACTCAGTCTTCAGGAAACAAAACATTCACTGTCCAACAGCAAAAAAAGAACACCCCAATTAGCAACCATAGGAAACCAAAACACCTCCTACAAATACAAAGCCCTGAAAAACAAAACCTTACAGAAATGCTTACTAACACATACACTGATAAACTTTGCCGTGTCCTGAAACAACTCACTCAACACAGTCTATTTCAATAATCACCAAAAACCAGCAACACAAAACAAGACCCAAAAGCTACAAAAGACAAAACAAACACCACAAAACCAACCCTGATGGAGCTGAAAAGCTGAACGAGCTCCCTACTGCAACCCTGTGCCTTATATACCCCAGGCAACATTCCCGCCCCAACCCCTCCCTGCATGCCCCGGGGCAGGGGTGGGGCAAACCCCCAGCTGGGATAAAAGAGGCAGGAGGAGCAATAGGCTGTTCTTTTTTGGCTGATGGCTGTAGCACACAAAGGGTCAAAAAGAAGAAATGACTCTTCAGTGAAGCAATAAGAACAGCTTTTTCTCTAGGACCACATCTGTACTTCAGAATGCTGAGGGCAGGCACCAGAGAGGTAGTATGCAGCTGGAGGCTTAAGTGATAAAGTGATGGAGAGTTACCATGATAACAGCACTGTTGTGGAGCTCCCCTATGTAAGTAACACCCAGCACCAGCTTTCTGTCCTGGCTCCTTGGCTGTAGGAGCAGGTTCTGGATGTTCACACTCTGGGAGCCATGCTCCAGGATGCCTGAGGGTGGGCACCAGAGAGACAGCTTGCAGATGAGCTTTGGGTGGCAAAGGGATGGCAGATCAGCATGATGGTGGCACTGTTTCAGAGCTCATTGTGTGCAGGCAGTGCCTGTGAGAGGAAGAGCAGGGTTTTCACATACTGGGGGATGAGGCTTTGCAAGGTTCAGGCTTTGCAATACTGGGACTGGGGCTAAGTTACTACAGGAACAAAACCAAGTGTTTGAAATACCCTGACTCAAAGAGACCGTGGTTCAAACGAATGCTCTCTTTGTACAACCTATGGAACTAAGCCAGTGCAGGCTGGTTCTGTAACAGTAAGCTGGGGTACCACGTGTCTGCAGAGTTATGAAATGGAACCATAAAAGGGGACTGGATAAATAAACAAGAGGAAGAGGCCCATGAAATCGAGGAAGGTGAGAGGTAAGCAGAGGCGGCAGGGTTGGCATCTAGACTGTATGTGTCAGACAGGCTGTAAACCGTGGAGTACCCAACTAAGGGCACTCCAAGGTTTATATGGGAAACACCGGAGAGAACCTGTGGGTGGAATAGGAAGTGTGAATGCAAGTCTTGCTTTTGCTGTGTGTGCCTACCTGCCAGGACACCGTTTCTGCCCAAACCTTAAACAGCCGCATCGCTGTTGTGTGTGCCCGAGGCCTGCCTGAACCTAGAGACCAGTTCTGACAAATGTGCATCAGTTGATTTTTCTAACAGCAATGGGCATTGCGTTTCTGTTTTCTCTGTGATTTATTTCCAAATGATGGAGTGTCCCCATTGGAAGAAAGGCTTCAAATTTCAGTCATTGTTACACTTTTACCCTCAAAGAGGTTCACACAAATATGCATTGAGATGAGATCTCAGGAAGAAGTCCTTCCTTGTGAGGGTGCTGAGGTGCAGGCACAGGGTGCCCAGAGAAGCTGTGGCTGCCCCATCCCTGGCAGTGTTCAAGGCCAGGTTGGATGGGGCTTTGAGCAACCTGGTCTAGTGGAAGGTGTCCCTGCCCATGTCAGGGGGTTGGATCTGGATGGGCTTTAATGTCCCTTCCCTCCCAAACCTCTCTGGGATTCCATGATTCTCTGATGTGTGAATTTTGGTCACTCCACTTCTCATAGGTGGATGTGATGCTCTGTTCCATTGCCCAGGTTGAGCTGTGACCCCTCGCATGCTCCAACTCTGGACAAAAGGCACTGAGGAAGAGCAGCCTGTGAGGGACCTCCCTGAGCCTGCTGGGCAGAGGCTGGGCCACCCATGGCCACTGTCCGACCACCCATGGGTACCCACTGTCCATGGGCACATTAGTGCTGCCATCACAAAGCCATGGCCATCTCTGTGGAGATGCCCATTGAGATGGGGGCTCCCACAGTGACTGTGGGGTGTTTAAGGAGAGAGAGCCCTGCAGTGACCAGTGCAGAAGGAACATCTCCCTTGTGAGGCTGCATCTCCCCTGGGTGCCCTGAGGATCCAGGTAGGTGTTATGCTGAGAAGGGAAAAGAACAACAACTCTGTTTTATTCAGCCATACAGAGATGTCTTTACTGTTGCTTAATAGTCATTTGCCTTTTCTATTGTATTTTAATGTCTTTAAACACATTGTGGGTCTGTGCCCTAAAGGGAGAAGAAGCTGTCAATGGAGACAATCATCTTAGGACAAAAAGGCTTGTTTCAGAAATGGTTCATCTGCAATCCAGGTCTAAAGCTTAATTTAGTCTCCAGCCTTGCAATCACACCTTCTACTTGACTCAGTCACTGGGATGATTCTTTAAACCACAAGAGTGGTGTTCAAGTTGCCTTGGGTTTCTAAGACACTATTGCTGTATGGAAAGGCTGCCAGAAGGTCTCTGGAGCCTTCTCTTCTCCAGGTTGAACAAGCCCAGCTCTCTGAGCCTGTGTCCTGGGTTCAGCAGCAGCAGTCATTTTTCTCCTTCATAGTAGCTAGGGAAGTGCTGTGTTTTTGACTTTCAGCCTGGGGACAGTGCTGATAACACCAATGTTTTCAGTTGCTGCTCAGTAATGTTTACTCTCACCAAGGACTTTGAGTCTCATGCTCTGCCAGGGAGGAGGGGAAGCCAGGAGGAAGCAGAGACAGGACACCTGACCCAAACTGACCAAAGAGGTATTCCATACCACAGCATGGCATGCCCAGGATGTAAAAACTGGGGGCAGGGACCTGGAAGGGTTGGGTTCACTCCTGGGTCAGGCAGGGTATCGGTTGGTGGGTGGTGAGCAGTTGTGTTCTCTCCCCTTGTCATTATCATTATTGGTGGCAGCAGCAGTGGTTTGTGTTCTACCTCAGTTACTGCACTGTTCTTATCTCAACCCATGGGAGTTATATGCTTTCAATCCTCCTCCCTGTCCCCCCAGGGGAGCGGGGGGAGGAAGAAAGAGTGGAGTGAGCGAGAGAACTGTGTGAGTTGTGGCTGGGCTCAAACCCCAACAGCCTGTCTCCAGAGCAGAGCTGCTCCAGCCCCCAGAGCATCTCCGCTGTCCTTCTCTGGACTGACTTCAACAGCTCCACATCCCTCTTGTATTGGGGGAAATGACAACTTTTTGTTGAAGTCAAAGGAGCAAGAAGCCCATAGAGCTGGAGCTGTGCTTGCAGCTCACTGCTGTTCTTGAAGCATTGTGCTGCATTGATCCTTAGTAGTGAATCAGTTGTGTCCTGGTGCCACTTAGCTGACCTGAGCATCCCTCAGCTGCTGTCTCAGTGTTCCACTGAGTCCATGAAGGACTCTTCAGCTCTCATGGGACACCAGTGCTGCCATGGCTGCAACATCTCTTGTTAAGGGGCAGGGCTACAGGCTCCTTCCTCTTGGGCATGACATTAGGTTTGGAGGGTGTGCATGGAAGGAACTGCAGGAGCCCGGTTGTTGTGTATTCTGGGGGCTGCTTCTTTCTTACGTGTGCTCTGCTTGGGCTGATGCAGTTTAGATACAAGTGACCAACTGCCTAGAAAGCCTTGGCTTTAACCTAGGTGTTGCACAGTGTCCGATAGGAGACAACAGGAATTCTCCTTGCTCCCAGGGTGTGAGATGAAGGCACTGCTGTTCAGATCCACTGGGTCTCTCCTTTCCCAGGTGCTGTGTGCTCTCTTGGGAGTTAACTGTGACAGGATCTGGTTTGCCTGAGGACTGCAGCCAAAGCTGCTCAGAGGCAGGAGCTGTTGTTTGCTGTGGTGAGGCTCCTGTGTTCATTTGACACCTTGACAGCCTGGCTGCAGGGGTATTTGAGAGCAGGCGCTGCTGCAGCAGTGGAGTGTGCTGCTTGATCTGAAGAGCACCATGCTTTAAAAGCAACAGCCCCCACTTACCCATGGCTCTCACCTTCCATGTGCACTTATCTGATGTGAGAAACTACTGAATGGAGTTCTAGTGTCCAGACAGACTCTCATAAAGGGGAGGGCGGAGTGGGACTCGGCCCCGCCATTGTTTGTGATGCCTCAGAAAATCTGCCCCAGTTTCCAGTTTTCCCTTCTGCTCACAATGGCGACAGAACAAGGACTGCTGTGGCCACAGAGACCGCGTATTAGGGGCCTAAGGAGTCCTACTGGGACAGTGCCTTGTTTGGAGATTCACTGACAACAATCGACCACACAGCAGTGCCAGCCACGAATGAACCCTCCCCCTTGCAAAGGTGACTGGCACTAAGTGGCGCACATGGAATGACCCAGTGAAAGTGCAGCCATAAAAGAGCATCACTGAAGATCCCATGTGAGTGCCCACCACCGACTGCTGAGGACCATCGACAGATCCATGCGATGCTGCAGGATCCAGGGTGGTGACTACTTCTACTTTTAACCTTCCCTCCACCTCCCTTCTCTTTAACTTTCTCTGTACATTCAATAGCTAACCTCGGGATTGTAACTAATAAACCCATATGAGTTTAGGTTACTGTTACCCTGCCTCAATTGTACTTTGTCTGAGCTCGGGGATCTTGAATCTATTTCTTTATCAGTCAGGATTCTTAGGGAGGGTGTACTCTATCCACAGATGGGTAGAGCACACCAAAATATCTATAGGCAGGCTTCACTTGGGGCTGACTGCATTGTGTTAACTGTGGGTTGCTGTCAAGGGCCAGGCGACCATTGAAGCCTTGTGCTAGGAAAACTAAGTTGGAACCTGACATTTTAAATTGGCATCATAGACAGGATCCCTCGAGTCTCGGAAGGTACCGGTAACCTAAAAGGAATGCTACAGCTATGGAAAGCAGTTATGTTTTATATGAGTTCTGAAGGAAATTAAAGGCATGTCCTCTTCATCAGGGGATGAGTGGGCCCAAACAAACTGGTGTAGGTCAGGAAGGTTTGTAGAGCAAACTGAGGCATTGCAAAAGGAAGCTAGAATAAGAAGAGGCAAAGGTAAAGCTATGGTATGTGCTGTTTGGGGTGCAAGCTTAGTAGTGGCTGTAGAACCAAGGCCTGAAAGATCCCACTCAAACACGGCAAGCACTGCAAGCTTTAGTGCAATCGTTACGGGAGCAAGTAGCAGGTTTGAAACAGGAGAATGAAGGGTTGAAGGAACAGGTCAGAGCCCTACAAGAAAAGACAAAAGGCACAGGAAGATGTTAAATGTTTGCAAGAAGCTTGGGTGAAAAATTGAAGGCAGGAAGCTATTTCCTGCTGTGACAATTACCATGAGAGGAAACATGTGCCCTACCGAAGAACTACAGGAGGAAGTTCAGGCTTGGTATGACTCCCTGCAGGAGCCTCCACAACCTTTAAGACTGTTGGTTAAGGTAGAATATGCTTATGAACATGATGAGGATCATGCCCCTAACATGTTAACCAAGGAGGTGCCACATACAGCAACTGAATTAGCTAAACTAAGAAAAGAATACTCTCATAACCCCAAGGAATCTGAGACAGAGTATGTTTGGGGAGTGTCATTAACCAGTGGAGATCAAATAATGTTAAGTGAAGGAGAAGCTGAAGGATATTGGGGGCCGGGAGTATTTCTCTCCACTGGAGATCATAGGGCCCCTTGGTCACTTATACAGCGAGCAGCCTCTTGGGCTGGAGGCCTAAATCCATTAGAAGGGGAGATCCTCTCACACTCACAGCATCCATAGATCAGCTGGTAGAAAATGTGCAAAAGGCAGCTTGCTTACAGATGATGTACGATGGGGAGCTGAAATTAAGGCAGGAATTCCCAGTGATGATAGCAGTTGATCCAGAAAGAATGACTCCCCTCAGTAGAAGCTTACTCGATTCATTAAAACCTCTAGGAATCCAGTTACAAAACACTATTACCAACACCCTGCAAAGTGCTTGAGTAGCTGCAGCCTTGGCAGGAGTAGTGACCCCAGAGCACCACAAGGGGAGAGGTGGCTCAGGAATTAACTAATTATGGAAGGAAACGTGGTCCAATTAAACCTGAGGCCAAAAATGTGAGGCGTGCAGAGGCAAAGTTTTGCCAAGCAAAAACAGCATCTCCAAGTTTGGACAGGCTAAAAGAGGATGGACTGTCTTAGAGAAAAGCGTTGCGGATAACAGGGAAACAGAAGGGGATACCTTTGAAGTACATGGATGGGGTCCCTATGGGGCAACCAGAGAAGTTGATATTAGAATGGACAGAGAAGACCACACAAATGACTACAAATGGCAAGGAAGGGACAATACAAACTACCGCTGCTGGTGACAAAAGGGTGCCCTCCACTCCTCTTGCCGTAGCAGAAGTGTTCTCTGAACTTTCTCCTCCGAAGGTGGAGAACTAATTCCTTCCCCAGTCTCTAGTGAGCAGGCGGCAAAAGGTGGATGTACATTTGGCTCTTACACTCTTATACACTCTTACCCGTGAGGTGATTTGATTTTATTTTGTATTGTGGGACCTAAACAAATACCATTCCTTTTCTAAAGGATACCGGGGCCCAAATTTCTGCCATACGGGAAAAGGATGCCCAGCAATGTGGGATTAAACCCTCCAAAATGCCCCTAATGGTATCAGATGCATTCAGAAATGTTAAGGGACAAACTTTGGTGCAAACCTCTCTTAGACTTCCCAGAGATGATAATTCAATCGTTGTACAAATGGTGATGGAGGAATTTCCATCAAATCTGTTGGGAATAGATATCTTAAAGGGACATACATGGACAGACAATAAAGGGGCACTTGGACATCTGGAGTAGCGAAGTTAAATCTGTGATTCCTGGTCCCGGCCCCTCCTCTTCCCCCCTCTAAATTAACTAATGCAAAGCTATATCCTCTGCCCCTGGGAGCCAGAGAAGGCACAGCTCCTGTACTGGCAGAACTGTGGAAACCAGGAATTGTAATCCCCACCCACTCGCCTTATAACCCCCTGCTTTGGCCAGTATGAAAACCAAATGGGAACTGGCAGCTGACAACTGATTATTGTCAATTGAACACCAATAGAGAACCATTAACTGCTGCTGTTCCTAACACTGCTGAACTCATCAGTACTATTCAAGAACAAACCCGTCCAATTTTGGCCACTACCGATGTCAAGGACATGTTTTTCATGGTTCCTCTCCAACCAGATCAGACTTGTTTTGCCTTCACTCGGGAAGGGCAACAGGATGCGTTCACCAGATTACCCCAAGGATTCAAACACTCCCCCATTGAGCACATCAGGCTTTAGCCAGGGAATTAGAACACATTTCTCTGGAAGGGGAGGTCAAAACCTATCAGTACACAGACGATGTATTAATAGGAGGCAAGCAAATAGAATGAGTGAGCAAGGCACAGGTCCATAATTATTAACCATACAGAAGGGCTGGGCTTACAGGTTCCACCTGAAAAGGTACAAGCTCCTGCCCCAGAGGTAAAGTTTTCAGCAATCTGGTGGAAGGGAGGTGCCATGTGCACTCCAGAGGAGACTTTGTCAGTTCTGGACCAAATATGACTACCTACCTGGAAACAAGAGTGACAACAAGCTCTAGGAACCTTGGTCTCTGGCAAAAACACATTCCTGAGTTTTCCATAATAGCTAGGCCATTATATGATTTGCTACAAAGGTGTTTTGTGGGATTGGACTCATGTCCATGAGGAGGCCCTGCAGTCATTGATATTTGAGGTCTCTAGTTATCAAGTCTGGGCCCCATTCGCCCCACTGACCCAATTCAAACTGAATGGGGATTTGCTCAGTCAGGCCTCTTGATCCATCTTTGGCAAAAGGGACCAGAAGGGCCCCCAAGACCCACTGGATTTTATTCACGTAGCTTTAAAGATGCCAAAAAATGCTACCCAGTAATGGGAATGTTTGTGGTAAGCCAAGCATTATGAGAGATGGGACATACCATCCACCAACAACCAAAAATAGAGGCCCCTTTAAGGTAATAAACCCCATCCTAGCTGGAACCCCACCCCCCCACAGGGTGGTGCAACGCGCTTCCGTATTATTGTGGTTTAAGCCTCTATAACTCACGCAGTCACGCAGTCACTCACTCCCCTCTCTCTTCCCCGCAGCTCCTGAGGGGATGGGGAGGAGAACCAAAAGAATGCAACTCCCACAGGTTGAGATAAGAACAGTTCAGTAACTGAGGTATAACACAAACCACTGCTGCTACCACCAATAATAATGATGACAGGGGAAATACAAGAAAGAATACAACAGCTCACCACCAATCCCCAGCCTGACCAAGCAGTGCACCCCCGCCACTCCGGGTCTCTGCCCTCCATTTTTACATCCTGGACAGGACGTGCTGTGGTATGGAATATCTCTTTGGTCAGTTTGGGTCAGGTGTCCTGTCTCTGCTTCCTCCTGGCTTCCTCTCCTCCCTGGCAGAGCATGAGACTCACAAAGTCCTTGGTCAGACCAAAACATTCTAAGCAGTGACTGAAAACACTGGTGTTATCAGCACTGTTCCCAGGCCCAAAGACAAAACCACAGCGCTGCACCAGCTACCGAGAAGGAGAAAAATGATTGCTGCTGCTGAACCCAGGACATTCCACCCCTTATTCCATACCATTCATGTCATGCTCAGATCCCACATTTTCAATATACCATCACGTGTATATATACATCCACACACACGTACAGAGGGAGAGAGAAATCATCCTTTAGTGCATGGACCAATCCCTATAAAGCTGCTGAGTCTATTCAGTCCATGGTGTTGGGCTCCATCTTCTGCAACAGTCTTTCAGAGCAGGAGAGGCTGTGTGCAGTGTTCACACTCGTGAACAACCTGGGCAATAGTGTCCATTGCTAAGTCCACCCCTCGATCATGAGCCCATCTGTATGTTGCATCTCTGCCCTGATGGCCTGAAGTGTCATGGGCCCACCAGGCTCAAAATAATTCACCCTCCCCTGCAGCAGTTTCTGCAGCTTTTCGCTGGGGACTCCATACAGCTGCCTTCCATCTCCGATGCTTCCAAAGCACTGGAGGGGCCCAGTGGACTAGATACTTGCCCATACTGTCCCACACACCCTGCCACTCATGACTGTCCAGCTGCAGGGAAAATCTCTTGGTCATCCTACATCGCAGTCTAACCCCAGACAAGGCCCACATCCCACTCTGCTTAACTCTCAGGACCAGACATAATGGTTGTGGGTAAAACACACTCTGTATGCATGCCAACATGCTGATCCCCATCACAATCAGCAGGCAGGTCCCAAGGGTACCCAAAGGCCATTCAAACCCTTCAGAGCTCTCAAATGACACTGCTGTACTTGTCACTGGGGCTGGTGTAGCTGCTGGGCTTGCCGGCTCTCTCACCACCAGCTGCTCTTTGTCTGAGTCCAGATCTTCCTCCTCTGCCTTGCTGGGAAGTGCTGCGTGGTCTCCTGCATCCTCCTGGGGCTTGGGCTCGCGGGGTTCTGTGGGCA
Organism: Amazona ochrocephala; assembly: GCA_039720435.1. Lineage (NCBI taxonomy): Eukaryota > Metazoa > Chordata > Aves > Psittaciformes > Psittacidae > Amazona > Amazona ochrocephala. The sequence continues at coordinate 120,603,705 of CM077877.1, forward strand.
GCTGCCAAGGGATGCTCTCAGCTGCCGCGGGGCTGGGCTCGGCCGCTGCAGGGCTCGGCTTCTCCACCACCATCCTCACTTCCTGCTGCTCGGCAGCCGCCGGGCTGGGCTTGGCTGCGGGGCTCAGCTGCTAGTCCCCGTGGCCGTGCTCCCAGGCCGTTTTGGCCCCCGGCGGCTCCCGGGGCCGCCCCTCCTCTGCTTCCAACAACCTCTTAGAGACGGAGGGGAGGACGAGGGCCAGGACAGTGAAGAGCAGCCGAGCGTCGCCGTCCACGTCCACCCCCTCTGCTTCTGGAGCCCACCCGTATCACAAGCCATTCCAATAAAGTACACTGAAACAAGAACCTTAGCCCAAAACCCATATCCAAATGCTAAGGTAACAAATACTGGCTGTAAGCAAGGTACAACAGGCTGAAACCATGAACTCAAGAGAATCAAGAGCAACAACTTTGAGAGCCAATGAATCAGCATTGTGACGAGTGGCTATTAATCCTGTCGTTATCTCAACCCTTCGTGCCTCACGTTGGGTGCCAAAAAGAACTGTCGTGGTTTAAGCCTCCATAAACTCACACAGTCGCTCTCTCACTCCCCTCTCTCTTCCCCCCAGCTACCGAGGGGATGGGGAGGAGAATCAGAAGAACGCAACTCCTGCAGGTTGAGATAAGAACAGTTCAGTAACTGAGGTATAACACAAACCACTGCTGCTACCACCAGTAATGATAATGACAGGGGAAATACAAGGAAAGAATACAATAGCTCACCACCAATCCTCAGTCTGACCAAGCAGTGCACCCCCACCACTCCGGGTCTCTGCCCTCCATTTTTACATCCTGGGCATGACGTGCTGTGGTATGGAATACCTCTTTGGTCAGTTTGGGTCAGGTGTCCTGTCTCTGCTTCCTCCTGGCTTCCCCTCCTCCCTGGCAGAGCATGAGACTCACAAAGTCCTTGGTCAGACCAAAACGTTCTAAGCAGTAACTGAAAACACTGGTGTTATCAGCACTGTTCCCAGGCTGAAAGTCAAAAACACAGCGCTGCACCAGCTACCGAGAAGGAGAAAAATGACTGCTGCTGCTGAACCCAGGACACGTATGAAAATGGTATGCGCAGACTGAACATCATTGCACCATTTCTGAAGTATCAGAGGGCACACCCTAAAAGAGGAATTTTCCCTAAACCATGTGGATAATCCTCCATCTCCAGTTACACAGGTTGCTCCCCACTTCCCAAACAGGAAAGGTTTGGTTCACTGATGCCTCAGCTGGGCGTGAGGGGAAGGAATGGAAATACCGGGCTGTGGCCCTGCAAACTCAGACTGAGGAAGAAATTATAACAGAGAGAGAAGACAGTGCGCACGTAGAACTAGGTGCGGTCTGGAGCGTATTCTGACATGAAGCTGGATCTTCTTCTCCTGTCTATATCTATACTGACCCCTTTGCTGTCTTTAAGGGGTGTACTGAATGGCTTCCCTTCTGGAAACAAAATGAATGGGAAGTGAATTGGGTGCCAGTATGGCAAAAGGAAAAACGGCAAGATATCCTAAGAATTACTAAGCAAGGAAACTTTGCCATCACCTGGGAGGCTTGCCATCAGAATGGAAGCGATCCAACCAGTCAGTGGAACAATAATGTGGCATAATTATCTCGTTTGGCTCCCCTACAAAACGCACCTGTAATGGAAAACTGGGAATGGTTGCTAGGATGGCTGCATATTAAGAGGGGGCATATGGGTAGCAAGGATCTCTACTGTGAAGCACACACCTGAGGCTGGCCCATCACCTGAGAATACTGTTGCACTTGCACTTCTGTGTGCAGCCTATGTCATAGTCAACTTGATAAAATACACTTTAGACCAACCTCCCTTACACATTAGAAGTGGGAAAGGACTATGGGACACTCAGCAAATAGATTATATGAGCCCTTTTTGCTGATCCAAAGGGAAACAATATTTATCAGTAGGAGTCAATGTGGCATCCGGGTTAGTGCAGGCAGAAGCATTTGCCTGTGCAACGGGAGAAAATACAGTTCAAGCCCTAAAAGGATGGTTCAGCTCCTTTCCAACCAGTATTAGTAAAGCTCCCAACCGTACGGGAAGTCCCCCTAGTGCTTGACACCCACTCCATGAATACGCCTGGAAGGCAAAGGATGCAGGGGGAAAAGAGCACAAAATTAATATCCGATGGATCATCCCATCACTTTAACCTATACCAGATCTGGTTTCCTTCTAACAGGGATGGAGAATTTTATTTAGTTACAGGATGGAGATCTGCACTTAGAAGAAAAAATCAACTCTGAACAAGGACTTTGATGGCATGTATTTGTTTATGTGGTTTGGTTTCAATAGCTCTTATTAAATGCCTGTATTATCACTAAAAAGGGGGATCTGGCCAACTACGATTTGTTTCTCTTGGATCATCAGAAGTTCCTCCAGTGATATGGTAGCTCCCCCACTAAAGGATGAGTTCTTATTACTTGGGAGACCTGTCCCTTGGGCTTTCAACCTGACAAAATGCTGGATATATGGAGGATCAATGGGGCTGTCTAGTTGGCCTTGGATTTCCAACCCTTTGGAACCAGACCAATTACCACACAACTACAGTTCCATAGAGAACACTACCCATGATGATACCACACCTTGGCCTATAACATACCCAGGAAGGGGTCACCACTGTTTATTTCGTAATCAATCAAATGGAATCCGGATGGGGGAAGTCAATGGAGTGGACTTTGCAGCTGGGTTGCAGTGGGTATTCAAACTGCAGTGACAAATTCGCCATTTGTGTGGGTGGGTGGTACAACTCCATTGAAGATTCCCAGAAAACCCTGGGTTCCTTGTGGAGTTTGGACATATGTGGGGGAAGTTGTACCCACCGTCATAACATGGGATACCAAGGATGGTGGTGTCCCAACACAGTGGGATCCCTTTTTCCCATAGGCCCCTACTTTGGAAATTGGAGCCAATATATGGCTAACGAAGATTGGACAGGGCCATTTCAAAACGGTTGTCCCAGCCTTAAAGGTCAATGTTGGATATGCGGACAATATGCACATAAACACTTTCATTACTTACTAGGAGAGGAAGGAGGAGTTTGTGGAAAACTGAACAATTCCAACTGTTGCCTACAAATTGATGATAGTGGAAAAGTAGTTAACAGGATTATCCCAGGAATTTGCGAATTAGCACACGTTCCTGTTCAGACATGGAACGAGTGGAACTTTGATATGGGGTCCTGGCTTCCAGGAAGACCATGGACTAAAAGGGCAATTTGTTACTTAATTTGGGGACTCCTTATGTTACTTACATTACCTTCCATAATTCCTTGCCTAATACGCTTAATTAAAAGTGTAGTTACCAATATGCATTTTGTAGCTACCCCAGCCAATCCCTCAGAAAAGCAAAATTTATAGAGTATCTCCATATATTGAACACAAACCCATAAACACTGTATATATTATTTATGAATAGTTACGTATATACTAGTTTACTTTCATGTTTCCTTTTCTTTCCTTTTCTCTCTTTTTCCTCTCCCCTTTTCCCTAACCCCCTGTGAGCCCAGGGGATGCCATCCCAAAATACTTTCTGAGCCAGGGGTGGTGTGGGACTCGGCTCTGCCATGTTTTGTGATGCCCCAGAAAATCTGCCACCATTTCAAGTTTTACCTTCTGCTCAACGTGGCCAACTGAACAAGGATCGTTGCAGCCACAGAGAACGCGTATTAGGAGCTAAGGAGTCCTACTGGGACAATGCCTTGCTTGGCATCAACTTGGAGTACTTCAGGGAAGGATGTGCAAATTTCTTCCCTGCACTCGTGAACACCACAAATTCTCCCTAACCCTGCATTTCAACAAGAAATGCAATACATGTCCAAGCTCATAACAAATGAGGCCCTAAGACTTATAGGGACACACACTCCAATCCTTGGAACACATTCCCAATTCACAGTCATTCTTAGGCAAAGCTAATGCCCCCCCCCAAGAGCAGATCATGATCTTTTGCCAGAACTGCTGCTATTTGTGCACAGGAGTCAAAAAATCAGCCACCATACATGCCAAATTTCTCATCCTCATTGCCAGCTGGCAACAGAGGGCAAAGGCAATCAGGACCTCTTCAGGTCTACAAGTAGTGATTTGTCTGCTCAGGAAGGGTTTTAAATGATCTTTTATGACATCCTCAGCTCTGCCAGTAGTAAGGCACAGCGTCCGTAGATTCAGCATAAGCTTGCGGCCAGGGTACAGAATGCAGGGGTAGCAAAGTGAAACAGAACCCATGGCCTGGACAATAAAACCCACCGTAACACAGCTGAAGGCAACCGTCTGCAAAAGCTGCTTGTGGCACTGGAACCTGTTATCACCTTTGGTACCTCTATGAGAAGCAAACTCAACAGCCTTCACTGCCAGGAAATATTAAGCACCTGCTGAAGAGAACAGCTTCTTCCAAGTATGTGGAAGTGGCTGCCTGAAGTTAATCCTCTCTTCATGAAGTGCAGTGACAGGACAAGGGGTAAAGGGTTTAAACTGAATCAGCGGAAGGTCAGGTTAGATAGAAGGAAGAAGTTCTTCCCTGTGAGGGTGGTGGGACACTGAAACAGGCTGCCCAAGGAAGCCGTGAATGCTCCATCCCTGGCAGTGCTCAAGGCCAGGCTGGGCAGAGCCTTGGGTGACATGATCTAGTGTGATGCATCCCGGCCCAGGGCAGGGGCTTGGAATTAGGTGATCATAATGTCCTTTGCAACCCAACATTCTGTGACTCTATGATTCTACATTTAACCATCCATTTGCATTAAAAGCTCCACAGAAGCCCTGGAGTTAGAAATCAAGATGTTAAAAAGGCTGGTCATTAGACCTGAAACATTAAACTATTCAAAGGAATTTAAGGTTTTACTTCTCAGGGTTTTGACTGCTTCAGCACCATCCGGTGACCGAGACACCAGCTCCCTAAGTGAGAATGGCCAGGCCCTACTCCTAATAATAATGTGTTCGGACAGAAAGCAGGTGCTGGGCATCACCTACACATTGTGCCCTCCAGAACACTGACACTAACATGGATATCTTCACTTACTAATGCACCTAGAACTCAATCTGTGCAATGCACTCCCCGCTGACCCACAAACCAGCTCCCAAAGTGTGAACATCCAGACCCATCCATTTGCATTAAGTGTTCCTCAGAAGCATTGCTTCTGAGTTAAAATTCAGGATTTTAAGAAGGCTGTTCACTAGATCTGAACCATTAAACAATTCAAGGTAATCAATGTTTTCATTCACGGGGTTTTGACTGATTCTGGATGTTGCTATGGGCACTGGGGATACCCGCCCTCCCTTTATGAGAGTCTCTCCCTGGACACTAGAAATCCATTCAGTAGTTTCCACATCAGTTAAGTGCACATGGAAGGTGAGAACCATTGATAAGTGGTTTGGGGGTGTTGCAAGAGAACCTGCAGCAACCAGGTAACGACAGACAGCAGTGGATCTGAACAGCAGGTGTCTTCATCTCACCCTGGGGGTGAGAGGGATTCCTGTTGTCTCACCTCAGGCACTGTGCAATGTCTAGGTTAAAGCCAAGGCTTTCTAGGCAGTTGGTCACTTGTATCTAAACTGCATGTGCCCAAGCAGAGCATGCTGAAGAGGCAGCCTCCAGAATACGCAACAATCCGGTTTCTGCTGCACCCTCCATGCACACTCTCCAAACCTGATGTCATGCCCAAGAGGAAGGAGCCTGTAGCCCCCCAGTATAAGAGATGATACAGACACGGCCAAACTCACTTCCCGAAATCCCACAGCACTGGGGTCCCATGAGAGCTGAGGAGTCCTTCATGAACTCAGTGGAACACTGAGACAGCAGCTGAGGGATGCTCACATCAGCTAAGTGGCACCAGGACAGAACTGCTGCACTACTAAGGATCAATGCAGCATAATGCCTCAAGAACAGCAGCAAGCTGCAAGCACAGCTCCAGTGCTATGGGCTTCTGCTCCTTTGAATTTGACAAAATGTTGCCATTTATCCCCACACAAAGAGGGATGTGGAGCTGTTGAAGCCAATCCAGAGAAGGACCACAGAGATACTGCGAGGGCTGGAGCACCTCTGCTCTGGAGACAGGCTCAGAGAGCTGGGCTTGTTCAACCTGGAGAAGAGAAGGCTCCAGGGAGACCTTCTGGCAGCCTTTCCATACAGCAATAGTATCTTAGAAACCCAAGGCAACTTGAACACCACTCTTGTGGTTTAAAGAATCATCCCAGTGACTGAGTCAAGTAGAAGGTGTGATTGCAAGGCTGGAGACTAAATTAAGCTTTAGACCATGATTGCAGATCATAGAATCATAGAATAGTTAGGGTTCGAAAGGATCTTAAGATCATAGAATCATAGAATAGTTAGGGTTGGAAAGGACCTCAAGATCATCGAGTTCCAACCCCCCTGCCATGGGCAGGGACACCTCCCACTAAACCATGCCATCCAAGGCTATGTCTAACCCCGCCATGAATGCTGCCAGGGATGAAGCATTCACAACTTCCCTGGGCAACCCATTCCAGGGCCTCACCACCCTCACGGTAAAGAATTTCTTCCTCAGATCCAATCTAAACTTCCCCTGTTTAAGTTTGAACCCATTATCCCTTGTCCTCTCACTACAGTCCCCAATGAAGAGTCCCTCCCCAGCATCCCTATAGGCCCCCTTCAGATACTGGAAGGCTGCTATGAGGTCTCCATTCAGCCTTCTCCTCTCCAGGCTGAACAGCCCCAACTTTCTCAGCCTATCTTCATACGGGAGGTGCTCCAGGCCCCTGATCATCCTCATGGCCCTCCTTTGGAGTTGTTCCAACAATTCCATGTCCTTTTTATGTTGAGGACACCAGAACCGTACACAATACTCCAAGTGAGGTCTCACATGAGCAGACTAAAGGGGCAGGATCACCTCCTTTGACTTCCTGGATACACTCCTTTTGATGCGACCCAGGATATGAACCATTTCTGAAACAAGCCTTTTTGTCCTAAGATGACTGTCTCTATTGACAGCCTCTCCCTTTACAACACGGATCCAAAATGTGTTTAAAGAGAACACTACAATTGAAAAGTTAAATGACTATTAGGAACTGTAAAGACATCTCTGTATTGCCAGAATAAATGAAACAGAGCTGTTCTTTTCCCTTCTCAGCATAACATGTACCTGGATCTGCAGGGCACCCAGGAGAGATGGAGCCTCGCAAAGGAGATGTCTTCTCTGCACTGGTTACTCCAGGGCTCTCGCTCCTTAAATACCCCACGGTCACTGTGGGGGCTCCAGTCACAATGGCTGTCTCCACAGAGACTGCCACGGCTTTGTGATGGCAGCAGCATCGAACCCATGGCCACTGGACACCTAGCCCAGGGGTGCTCTGGGAGTTGCCACCGGGGACCAGCCTCTGCCCAGCTGGCTTGGGGAGGTCCCTCATGGTTTCCCAGTGCCTTTTGTCTAGAGGTGGAGCATGTGAGTGGTCACAGCCAAACCAGGGCAATGGAACACTGTGTCATGTCCACCTACAAGAAGTGGAGGGTGAGTGACATTCACACGTCAGAGAACCATGGAAGCTCAGACTGGTTTGGGTTGGAAAGGACGTTAAAGCTCATCCAGTTCCAACCCCCTGCCATGGGCAGGGACTCCTTCCACTAGACCAGGTTGCTCCAAACCCCATCCACTCCATCATTTGTATTTAAACCACACAGAAAACAGAAACACAACGTGCACTGCAGTTAGAAAAATCAACTGATTGCACATTTGTCAGAACTGGTCTCTAGGTTCAGGCAGGGCTCGGTCACACACAACAGCGATGCAGCTGTTTATTTAACGTGTGTGCAAGAACGGGTGTCCTGGCAAGTAGGCACACACAGCAAAAGCAAAACTTGCATTCACATTGCCCACAGGTTCCCTCCCTTGTTTCACCACTAGTTGGGTACCCCAAGGTTTACAGCCTGTCCAACACATATAATCCACATGCCAACTGTCCCACCTCTGGTTACAGCTCCCCTTACTCGATTTCATAGGCCCCTTCCTCTTAGTTTTTATCTCCTTTCATGGTTCAATTCCATAACTTTCTGGCAGACGTGGTACCCCAGCTTACTGCTGAACTGCAGACCCAGCCTGCACCAGTGTAGTTTTGTAGGTTGTACAAAGAGAGCATTCTTTTGAACCACAGAGTGTGTCTGTCACCTGAAGATGCCATTGTCTTGAACTACAGAGTTTGTCTGTGTCATCGTATTTCAAACCCTTTGTTTCATCCCCTTAGTAACTTAAAGCCCAAAACCCAATATTGCAGAGTCTTAATATTGCAAAGCCTCATCCCCAATATGCAAAACCAACACTGTTTCTCTCACACCAACATGGCAATTCATCCTTGCTTACAGACATAAAAGTCCATCTGCATACCATGTACATACAGTGCACTCAGGCGCCCGACAAACCAGCTCTAAGCAGTGTGGAAGCCCAGACCCTGGTGCTAACCTAAGGTGCCAGGCTGAAAGCTGGTGCTGGGCATCACCTACACATGGTGCCCCCCCCAACAGTGCCATCAACACGGCAATCCACACACTTTCTTTTTCACAAGTGGTTGGTGGGGTTTATCCCCATTTTTTTTCCTGGATTTTTTCCCTGCAGGTTTTTTGTGTTCCACATTTTTTAACCCAATGGTTACTTTTTTCCCTGTTTTTTCCCCTTCCACTTCCCCCCCCCTCCTCCCACTCTTACACCCCACACACTTCTCCCTCCTCCTTTCTCTCTGCCCCCATCCACCCCCAGGTTTGGTTATATTTTTTGGAAGTGGGAGATTGTTCTGTTGGTGTTTTGGGATGGGGTTTTATTTTGCGGGATATCTTTCCATGGTGATTTTTGCTCCACACTTTCTTGTCCCCCACTTCCTCCTCCCCACTTCTTTCCTCCCTCCCTCTTTCTCCGTTTCCCCCCAGGTTGGAAGGGTCTTTTTTCCCCATGGATTCCCACACATTGACTTACTTCCCCACTTATGCTTTTCCCCTCTGCTTGTTTTTCCCCACAGTTCCCATCACCACCACTTTTCTTCCCCTCCCTTATCCCCCCCCCCCCCGTTTTTTTTTTCCTCACTTATGTTTTCACCCTTTCCCCCTCCCAGGGGTTTCATTTGTATTTTTGGGGGAAGTTGTTTCTGTTGGTGGTTTTGGGTGGGTTTTTTGCCCCTCCCCCCCCCTTTTGCCTGGGTTTTTCCTCCCCTACTTGTTCTTGTTTCTTGGGGTGGGTTCCCCCCCCCCAGGTTCCTTTTTTATTTCCTGGACCTTTTCCCCCCACATTTTTGGTCCCCATGTTTTAACCTCACAGTTTTTTCCCTCTCCACTTCCCCCATTCCCCCAAAGCTTTCCCCCTCACACACACTTTTTTTCCTCTGGCATTTACATTCCCCCTCCCTCCCTTTTTTTCTCCTTCTGGTTGGCGTGTTTACTTCCCCACAGTTCCACCCACTCCCATTTTTCCTCCCCTTCCCTTCTCCCCCCACTTTTTTTCCCCACTTCTGTTTTTGCCCTCTCCCCCTCCCAGAGGTTTCATTTGTATTTTGGGGGAGAGGTTTTGTTGGTGGCTTTGGGAGGTTTTTTTGCCCCCCTTTTTGTTTTGGTTGGGTTTTCCCTCCCCTACTTTTTTTTTGTTTTGCTTTGTTTTTTGTTTTATTTTTTCCCTAAGTTCCCCCTCCCCCCCCCAGTTCCTTTTTTATTTCCTGGACTTTTTTTCTACTACATTTTTGGTCCACATTCTTTAACCCCACAGATTTCCCCCCCTCCACTTCCCCCGTTCCCCCAAAGCTTTCCCCCTCACACACACTTTCTTTCCTCTGCCAGTTGCTGAGAGTTTCTATTTTCTACACTTCCCTCCCCCTTCATCCCTCACAGAATGTTTTATTATTTATTTTACTGTTCTTGTTTTGTTGTTGTCCCCCCAACCCAATTCCTTCCCTCCCAAGAATTTTTGCAGGTTTTTTTGTCTTCTATTTTGTTTTAAATTTCTTTTTTAGTTTACCATTAATTTTAATTTTGCAGATTTTATCCCTGATTTCTGTTCCATGTTTCTTTCCACACACATGCTTCTCCCCCGCCCCCTTTTTTTTCCCTCCTTCTGGTTGGTGCCTTCACTTCCCCACAGTTCCCCCCACTCCCATTTTTCTCCCCTTCCCTTCTCCCCCCAATTTTTTTTTTCCCCACTTTCGTTTTTGCCCTTTCCCCCTCCCAGAGCTTTCATTTGTATTTTGGGGGAGAGGTTTTGGTGGTGATTTTGGGTGGAGGTTTTTTTGCCCCCCTTTTCCTTTTGGTTGGGTTTTCCCTCCCCTACTTGTTCCTGGTTCTCAGGGGTGGGTTTTTTTGGTTTTGCTTCCCCTCCCCCCCAAGTTCCTTTATTTTTCCTGGACTTTTTTCCCCCCATACGTTTTCGTCCCCATGTTTTAACCCCCCAGTTTTTTCCCCTCTCCACTTCCCCCATTCCCCTGAAGCTTTCCCCCTCACACACACTTCTTTCCCTCTCCCAGTTGCTGAGGGTTTCCCATTTTCCACACTTCCCTTCCCCACAGGATGGAGTTTTTAATTATTTTTATTTACCTGACTGTTCTTAGGTTCCCCCCCCCCCCCTTTTTTTTTTGCAGGGTTTCCCCCACATTAGTGGGGTTTGGGTTTTTCTGGATGGTGGCTTGGGTTTTCCTGGCTTATTTTCTTTTGTTGTTCTTGGTTTTGTTCCCCTTTCCCCCCCCCCCCCTAGATTTCCCTCCCCCCTCCCGGTTTTCTTTATTCCTTTTTTTTTTCCTTCTCCATTATTTACTTTTTTAGTTTTTCAATTATTAATTTTATTCTTGTTTTGCTACATTTTATCCCTGATTTTTGTTCCACATTCCCCCCCCCCCCCCCCACTTCCCTTCCCTCCTGTTTTTCCCCATTCTGGTTGGTGGCCTTACTTCCCCACAGTCCCCACCATCCCCACTTCTCTCCCCCAACAAACTCCCCCCACCCCTCAATATCTTCCCCCCCTCCCTGGGGTTTTGTTTGGTTTTTGGTTTTCAGGATTTTGTAGGGGGAGGTTTTTGTTTGTTTGTTTTTAGGTTTTTTGGGGGGAGGTCTTCGCCTCCCTCTTTTTTTTTTCTTGGGTTCTTTTCCACACACAATGGGTTTTTTGGGTCACTTTCTCTTTTTTCTGTTTTGTTTTTATCCCCCCCCTTTCCCCCACTTTTTATTCCACTTTTTTCCCCCCACTCCATTTTTCCCTTCTTCATCCCACACATGCGCTTCCCCCCCATTCATAGTGTGAGCACCCAGGCCCTGGCACCACCTGCTCTCAGGGAACCACCACCTCTGCACATTCCTCTCCACTCAAACGCACTCGGCCTGGCCAGGACAGAATCACTTTTCTGCACAGCAGCTCACAGGCGGCTGTGGTTCAGATCTGACCAGAACAGGTCAACACAGTAATGCCGCTTGTGCTGAACAGCGCTGGCACCGCACCGAGGCCTCCTGCTTGTCACTGCCTCACCAGTGAATACAGCACGGTGTACAGCAGGCTGGGAGGGGACACCAGCAGGCAGGTGACCCGAACTGAACAGGGATCACGCTCAGCAATGAGAACAGAAAGGGTTTAGGAGGGTTAGCACCTTCTGCTCAGAAACTGGCACCAGCCTACCCACAGCAGGTGGCCAGTGGTTGCCTCTGCCTCATTTATTTTCAATTCTTCCACTTCGCAAACCATCTTTTTCTTTCTAATCTTGACACACACCTCCACACATACACATTTCTTCTTGCTTTCACCCCTCTGTCCCCCATCACAGCAGGAGTGAGTGCAATGGAGGGAGCAGCTGTGTGGTGCTTCACTGCCCTCCCCACAAAGTCACACCACCTGGGCTGCATGGTCCAACCCTGAAGCTACTCCTGCTTTGAGCACCAGACCCAGGAGCTTCTCCCAGTCTAACCCATCCTCCTGAGCAGGAACAAGCTTCTTCATTCCAAACCTCCCTTGCAGAAATAGCTCCCAGTTTGCTAACAGCCACTGCCACAGGTAAAAGAGCAGCCCAAACAGCCACAGCACAGGAGATGGGTTCGTGTGTGAGATCCACACCACCACCCCAGGTACTCCACCAGGCTACAACTCCCTGCTGTCCTGTGGGGCACACAACAGCACACCGCTCTGTAGCAGCTGTGTCATTTTACTGAAGTCCCACAGAGGCAGAAGGAAAGCGTCAGCTCAGCTTAACCATAGGGGAACAGTGTAACTGAAGCAAGTGCGCCCCGCCAGCCGTGCACCCGGAGCAGCGTCCCTCAGCACAAGGGAAACGCTTCCAAGCCCCTGCACCGCCTCTCATCAGCCCTTCGCGGCGCACACAAGCGCGGGTTTGCGCCGAGGCGCTTTCCTCGGGGCGTTCTGAAGCTCTCTTCACGCGGCCGCGGGCCCGCACAGCACACACCGCTCACACCGCTCGCCTGCTGCGCAATGGCGGCCCCGCCACCCCAGACCCGCTGCGCGCGCAGGAGCCAGTCGCGTTCGCCCGCCAACCCCGATCTGCCCAGCAACAGGGCCCCGCCCCGGCCAATGTCAGGCTTCCCTCGGCCAGGTGGCGGGAACCGGCGGCCAATGGCCGTGCGCGGCAGAGCCCCGCGGGAGACGGGCCCCGAAGCGCGGGAAACTGCGGGGCGCGCCACAGCCTCCCGCGGGCACCGCGCTCACGGGTGCCTGTGGAGCATAGCAGGATTTAGGTGTTTCCATTGAGCCACTGCAGCGCGCTCCATGCTGGCAGGGCAGGCACCGGCCTCATCCCACTGAATGGGCAGCACAAGCCTGGGAGAAGGCATGCACCCTGCCAGGAGAGACAATGCCTGGAGAGGGACTAGAACTGCAGGACAGGGGAATGGTTTTTAGTTGAAAGAGGGCAGGTTTAGATGAGCTATGAGGAAAAAATTCCTCACTAGGAGGGTGGTGAAGCACTGGCACAGGCTGCCCAGGGAACATGTGGCTGCCCCATCCTTGGGGCTCCAAGGACTAGAGCAGCTCTGCTCTGAAGAGAGGCTGAGAGAGCTGGCTGGTTCAGGGTGGAAAAGAAAAGGCTCATTAAGGAGAGACCTTAGAGCAGTTCCCAGAGCCTAAAGGGGCTACAAGAAACCTAGAGAGAGGGTTTGGACAAGGGCCTGTAGGGACAGGACAAGGGGGAATGGCTTTAACCCACCAGAGGTGAGACTGAGATAAGATCTTAGGCAGAAGCTCTTTCCCTGTGAGGCACTGGCACAGGGTGCCCAAAGAAACTGCAGCTGATCCATCCCTGGAAGTGTTGAAAGCCAGGATGGGGGGGCTTGGAGCAACCTGGTCTAGTGGCAGATGTCCTTGTCTGTAGCAGGTGTTTGGAACTGGATGAGCTTTGAGATCCCTTCCAACCCAAACCATTCTAGGATTCCACAAAGCTGCCAAATTAACCTTCCCACAGCAGTCAACAACAACACAGGGCACAACTACAAATTAGTAACTATAGCAAAGACCATACCTTTCTCCAGGCTGAGTTGCTGGTCCTCCATAAAGAAACACATGCTTCTACCCTCTCTATACCTACTGCTGTAGGAACTGATCCTGGCTGAGAAAAATACCTTTGTCTTTCCCCACCCCAGGTTTTATAGGCTGGAGCCTGCTTTGATTTAAACAGCATCACCTGGACACTTCATTGGGACCAGCTGATGGATGGAGCTGGCCCTCAGAGGTGCTGGTGGGAACACAGCCAGCCTCAGGTGCAAGTGAGCAAGGGGACGTGGTAGGAGAACCTTGCTGGAAGGGGTAGAAGGACTTGAAAGAGTTCAACATCCAGTTTGGGGGTTCCCAAAGAGTCAGCTGTGCAATTGGGGCTCACCTAATGGCCCAGCAGCCTTGCAAAGCATGTCAGGGCTTCACTAGTTGTTTTGGACTGGTGAGGGGATGTGAAGGAAAGTCACCCCTTCCCGTGTGCCTTCCTTGTCCTTCACATTAACAGTACATTTCCTGAGAGCAGCCGGAATCTTGCAAAGCCTCTGGGATTCTCCACAGACCCAGATCTTCCCTGGTTCATTACATGAGATGTGGGAAACACTTCACTCCTCTGCAATTTGTGTTACTGATGTCTGCCTAAAGATACAGCCACTGTAGGGGCAGATTGGTCAACAAAAAGATGTGCATCAGTATTCAGCTGTGACTGATGACATCAACTTAAAAATGGACTTCAGTATTCACATACTAGGGTGGTTTTTTATGGTAGAGGTCTGCCAATGTTGGTGTTACTGCAAGTGCAGGGAAAAGTCAACTTGAAAGCGGGCATGTAAAATACTGTATTTGCAATGCTTTACTGCCTCACGAAAGGCATCTACTTTGGACACTGAGCACTGTTGCAGTGAGTAAGCATTTCTGTGGATTTCAATGCACACAGTTGCCCACAGATTTACATTTTTATGGAAAGCTGCACATTTCTGGGTGGCAAATACTTTGTGTGCGTAGTTAACAGTTTGGTAAGCAGCCGAGTTGTGGTTGCTATCAGGTATCATTTTCTGCTGCGTGCTCTTTAACTTCACAGCGAGGGTAAAAGTTGTTCTTAGGAGAGAATCACCTTTTAACTGAGAATTACTCTTTTTTGGTAAGCTCTCTATTATTGGCTTCCTCTGCTGCTGCTGCACTGCTCAGGTTCTGTGCCAGGTGACTGACACATTGAGTGCCCCTTCCTTCTCTCAGTTTTGGTTATAAAAGGTCTGCAGACATAATGATTTGTTTGTGCTTTTGTGCATTTCCTGAAGTAATTTTTCCCTCTATATGACTGCCCTTCTCCAATTGTGCTTTCTTTTTTTCAGCTACTACTGTTACAAGTAAGGCTGAAGTAAGGAGCCGCACAGTTAAACTATGCGGTGGTTACCAAAGATACTGGTACTTCTGACCAGCCTGTCCAGTCCGTACAGTCTATTGCTATAATTTTCAGGGTCCTTAAGATTCAAAAGGGTTCTCAGTTAAGTGCAGCAGCTCCGAAATGGAACAAACTTGTTATGGGTGGTTCAGTGAAGGTCTGTGCTCCATGAAAGCAAAAAGGGGAACAAGGTACTAAGGTATAGAAGCAATGAGGCTAACATTGATAGTATTTATAATTCACTTAGGTACAGCGATAATACTGTCTCAAAAAGTTATCAACGAAAAGTGGTTAAGTCCAGATCTGGTGTCCTGAACATAATACCCAATGAAGTGGTAAATGCTCCATCCCTGGCTGTGTTCAAGGCCAGGTTGGATAGAGGCTTGGGTGACATGGTCTAGTGTGAGGCATCCCTACTCATGGCAGGGGGGTGGAACTGGATGATCTCAAGGTCCTTTCCAACCCAAACCATTCTATGAGTCTATAAGGCAGAAAAGGCTGATTTGAAAAGAAATTTGAAAGATGGGGTTGTTTACGTCCAACAGGAGACACTAAGCAATATTTAAAAAATAAGAATACATCAAATATTTCCATGCATCTCATAATGCTACAGGAGATTTGTCCTCTGTCTCTGTGCATATATATGTATATTATAATGTGAATTATTCAGCTAAAATAAATTCTTATGGGAGGGTGTGTAGAAATAGAAATGATAATGGTTTTTCAGCTGGTAACTGTTACTGAGTTACTGTTACATTTAAAATCAGGTGAAGTGATACCACAGCAACATGTCAGCTGTTCTTTAAATCAACACATTCTGCTATATTAGCTTTATAGCTAATGTCAGCTATGTATTGTTTTCTGTTTGAGCTTGCAGTCCTTTAAATATACCCAATATGAACTATTTCTAGTACAAAATAGAAAACTGTGTAAATTTTATTCCTCTAATCCATGCAGAGGGACCTTGACATGCTTGAGAGGTGGCCAGTGCCAACCTTATGAAGTCCAACAAGGCCAAGTGCAACGTCCTACATCTGGGTTGGGGCAATCCCAAACACAGACACAGGCTGGGTGGAGAACGGATTGAGAGGTGCGGTCTTGAGAACTCAGGCTATATGTGATTGCTGTCATCTTGTGACTGTAAAACAAGCACACTCTTATGTGAATGTTATCTTCAATGCTGCTTCTCCAGAAAACTGCTGGACATGGTGAACAACCGACAATTAACATGAGGGGAAAAGAGTTTACTGAGGTGTGATGAATGTCAATACTTGATCACATAGTTTGAGTCATACTGGAACTCTCCTTTATAGAAACCAGCATCCCTCTGCTCCAACTCTGCTGGAGTTTCTTCTGTAGTATGGGTACTCAGGACACATTCCATCCTGAGTCCAGACACCATCTTTCAAGGGGCTTTGGCTTCACTCATTCTGCTCTGGTGTATGTGACCAAATACCAAGCACCAGAAAGATCATCTAAGGAATTATTGAATTGAATTCACCATCAGTGAATTGCAGAATTAGCTTTGCAAACATTGGTTTTCCTCATAAATATTATCTATTTTTTATCATTTATCACTGGGCACCTGCTTTACAGGCTCATGCAACTGGAAGATGTTCTTCCCCTTTGCTGGTTTTGAAATTAATAGGCATTCTGGACAATATTACAAAATCATCATTAGAACAATTCCCAGAGTCAGCTTCCACCCTTTGTTGCACTATCAGCTGTTTAAAACCTTTCAGTTTTCACAAAACTGTTTTGTGCTGTCACATCAAACTTTGCTGAAAATCTGCTTCAGCATAAAATGAATTTTCATCACAAAAGCAACAAGGAACGATGGTGGATTTTTTACATGTCTGATTGCCATTTTTGTTGAAAGACTGTGAGACACTACTGGTGTCCGTTCAGAGGAAACTGTCTGCACTAGCCCAACCACGGTCAGAAATACAAGGGAGGGAAAAGTTAGAGAGACCTGTGAGACCTGTGTTGCTAGGTGGTTATGATGGGTCTAAGAATGCCTTCGTAAAGCTTTGAATACTGTGTGGGACAGAGCAGCGTCTGGTGCTTTAACAGGGAAGCCATGGCTGGACTTGCATTAAAACCTCCAATATAATAGAGACAGTGACATGCAATAGATGGTGTTGACTTGTAGCTGCTACAGGGCATGGGGTCTGCTAGACCATACTTAAGAGGCATGGATACTGCACAAGTCTAAATCTAATTGAATTATTCTGTTGAGCTTTGTTGTCTCTTCCTCAGTCACCAGCTCTACGAATGTCTCCTTTTGTCCTCCTAAGACTCTTCTTGCTCTCTGTGTCTGAAGGCTTGTAGCGCTTGTGAATTTTAAAGTATGGGAAGTCACACTTGTAAGGGTATGTGGAATATGAGAGCATCTGTTTTGTTAAGTTTATCAGACCAAGATGTTTCTGGTTCAAAATGAGTCATAACAGTGTATTTTGCTAGCAAACTTCAAGCTGGACTAGCTGGCAAGTAGGAGGCTCAGGTTCCAGGTAGGAATATTAGACGGCCAGAGGACTTGTGCTGAGGATGCCTATGACACAAGTGTGTGAGTACGTGCATCAGCTGGCTAACAAGCATCAGGCTGGACTAGCTAGTGAGTAGGTGGTACATATCTCTCAGGCAGAGAGTCAAGGTCCAAGCGTGATATTGGCCAGGCTGAGAGCACATAGTGATATTTGAAGGATCTGTGAATGTGACTGTAGATCTAGAGAGCGAGCATATTTATGTTTTCACTTAGTGGACTTCAATCTCAATCATCTGAACAGGAGGAGGGGGACATGGCTTTCTACTTTTACAATTTATATAAGTCCAGGCAGTGTTATATGCAGAAAAGAGCTGAAACACGTACCAGGAAGCCTGGAGGAGAGGGACAGCCAGTTCCAGTGACAGCCCGGGAAGCAGTGCTCTCAGCTCAGACAGCCCTGCAGCTCTGACCTGATGGAGAGACACAAAGGTGCTCAGAAGGCTGAAATAACATTTGAGCAACATGAAATAACCAGTCAGTGCTAAAAGGGAATAAAGAGGATAAGAAAGATTGCAGATATTTGAATGCAAAAGCGCAGTCCTATGGGGGTGTCATACTGTTGTAGAAAGCAAAGATTTTGGATTAAAAGCATCTGCAGAAGCTGAGCATAGGAGATGCCCAGCACCAGCTTTCTGTCCTGGCACCTCAGGCTTAGGAGCAGAGTCTGGATATTTGCACTTGGGGGAAGCTGGTTTCTGGGGCTCCTGAGAGCGTTGCCCAGAGAGGCAGTACACAGATGGAGTTTTAAGTGGCAAAGCAAAGGTGGATTGCAATGTTGGTGGCACTGTTCTGGAGCTCACCATGTATAGGTGATGCCCAGTCTGCCTTGTACTGGGGAGCCCAGAACATGGGACAGCATTCCAGCTGTGGCCTCATCACCATGAGGGGGAGAATGGCCTCTCCATCAGCTGGCAGTGCCCTTCCTAATGCAGCCCATGTGTACCAGTGGTCACCTTTGCTGCAAGGTGTCCGATGGGGCAAATCCCAGCTCCTTTTCTGCAGCGCTGCTTTCCAGCCAGCCTGGTTTTTCCTTCCCAGGTGCAGGAATGTGCACCTCCCTTTGCTGACAGTTGCAAGATACCTGTCTGCTCACCTCTGCAGCCTGTTGAGATCCCTCTGAACAGCCACACAGACATGGGGTGTATCAGCCACTCCTTTGGGTTTTGCGTCATCTGCAAACCTGCTGAGAGTGTGCTCGGTCCCACTGTCCAGGTCATTGATCAAGATGTTAAACAGCACTGGTTCCAATATCAGCCTCTATGATGCACCACTAGGGACTGACATGTAGCTGGACTAGGTGCTGCTGAACTTCTGGAGCACAGCCATTAAGCTAGCTTGCAGCCCACTTACCTAGCATGTCCTTAGTTTGCCTAAGAGGATGCTATGGAAGACAGTATCCAAAGCCATACTGAACAATCAAGGTAAGCAACATCCACAGCCCTTCTCTCCTCTGCCAAGACATTTATCTCATCCTAATGGGCTATCACATTGATTAAGCATGGTTTCCCCTTTGTAAGCCCACACTATTTCCATTCACCTTTTTGTCCTTAATAATTGTGGAAATGAATTCCAGCATTATTCACTTCACTACCTTTCCAGGGACTGGGGTGAGCTGATGAGCCTGTAGTGCTCCAGATGCTCTTTGAACATAGGAGCATCATTTTTTTTTTTCCAGTCCTCAGGAACCTCCCTTCATGCCCATGATCTTTCAAAGAGTATTGAGTATGGCACTGGCCAGTTCCCAAAGCATCCATCGATGAATCCCGTCCTATCCCATAGCATTGCCGAAGTCCAGCCAGTTTAAGTATTCCCCTAGCCTGATCCAGCTCTGCTGAGGGAATTCTTCCACTCTCCAGACTTTTCTGCTCCTCTTTGGCACCTTAAGTTCCGGAAAGCAAGTCCTACCAGAAAAAGCCGAGACAGGGGCAGCACTGAGTCCCCCAGTCTCTTCTGTGTCCTCTGTCAGCAGGTCCTGACTCCACTGAGCCCATTTTCCTTAGTGTGCCTTCTATTGCAGAAGTCTTTCTTGTTACCTATCATGTCTCTCACCAGATTAAGATATTTCTAATTAGGACACAGAATAAACATTAGGTTACCTGGTATATCAAAAAACATATTTCCTGTATGAAAATATGGGAAAAAAATCTGAGCAAGATAATAACCAATACTGAAGATTAGTAAAGAGAACAGTGAGATACCAGTCAAATATGCCATGGCAAGTCAAGAGAAATATTTATTGTTATTAGTGCAGAAATGCTTGTCCAGCTTAAGTTCCTTTCCAGGACTTTTCTTTAGGACTGAGAAAATAAGCAAGATTTTTGGGTTCTTTTAAACTCAGACACCCTCTACTGGACGTTATATTCTACTGCTGCAAGAGCATAAACATGATTACCAAGGGAATGTTTGTTACAAAAGATACACTCCTCCTCTTGCTTTCAGATTGCTTCAACTCAGGTCATTCCCAATAAAATACATAGTACAATCTGAACCTACAGATAGATTCACAGTTGCAGAACAGCACAGAAAAGGTTCAGGCTTTCCTCTTGCTCCCTGCTGCAAATACACGAGTGCTAGTGTCACTCCCCTTCCAATTTCCAGACCAAGGAAGTCCACAAATGGGACTCAGCCACAGTATTCCAGCTAAGTTGCACTGAAGTCAGTGCAGCCACTTGGGTTTGCATTAGTGGAGGTGAAAGGAGAGCCATGTGACTCAAATTTAGATATTGCATAGGAAGGGAATGGCATAAACACCATGGATTTCTTTTCCCAGCATTAAGTTAAAAAAAGAAGATACTTTCTTTTCTCCTTTGTTGGCACAGGAATCAACATTTTGCAGCCTATAGAAAATGCACCCAAGAAACCATAATAAAACACTCAAGATAAGCTTGCTAGAAAAAAGACAGTTCATCATGCTTAGTCTTGCTGCTCTGATAACTATGGAGACTCAGCGGCTTATCCTCATGAGGAAGGCTTCTGAACACCCGCAGATGCACGAACTCATCGTTGCCAACATGGACCTGCAAAGCATGAAAACCAGTGAGTTACTCCATGGAGTAACAGCAGCCTTCAGTGGGAGGGATGGTGTAGACTGGTGTGTTTAGAGGATGGGGTAGCAGAGAAGTAGTAAGAAAACTCATCACCTCAGACGGTAAAGTCTTGTTTTAAACCAGACTGGGAGTCATGACTGTGGAAACGCCACCTAATTCTTCTCTGCCTGTTAATCCTCCCTATGCCAGAGATAGGGAACATATAGGGAGGGAATCAGACAAGAGCTGCAGGGAAGTGATTACTGCATTAAATATGTGCAAAATACTCTCATCTTGTCTGGCACAAGTGCTTGGTTTTATGTGTGGTAGCACTACGGGCAAAGTCAGAGCACGTTGGATGCTTCATTGTGTATTTACGCATCTGGACTTCACTTAATGCAATGTTAGTCCTCAACATCACACATGTGTAATTATCCCCCAAACCAAGCTTCAGAAAATAACCAAAAAGTAAAAATGATTATGAAAACAGAGAAGTATTTTTATCTCCATTTAATACAGGCTGGGTGGTGGGTGGATTATTAATTTTGGGTTTTTAACACTGGGGTATTTTTAAATGTACGGAGTTTTTTCTTACTCAGGCCAAATCATAAGCATCCCTCTCTAGGAAAGTAAAAACCCAAACCAGAACAAAAAACTGAACCCCACTATTCCAAATATTATACATGTTAATTAAAAAAGAAATAAAACCTCATTGCTCAGTGTCCTTTACCTTGATGAAGTAGTTTGTTCCAGCAACCACTTGAGTTTTAAACTCCACAGCAGTGAAGACGTCAAAGGTCTTCCCTTCTTTTTCTTCTAGCTGAGATTTCACCTTAAGGAAATAATAGGTTATTTCAGACTGATGCAAGTATTTAGGACCTAAAGCCTACACTATCATAGAATCAGAATAGTTAGGGTTGGAAAGGACCTTAAGATCATCCAGTTCCAACCCCCTGCGCTTGACTCTCTAGAACATCACGGCTAGATGGTGAAATTCCTCAGGAAAGCAGATGATTTCAGGCTTTGTTTACAAGGGTGAGATTAATTAGTCTTGGAGTCCTTGCTGCAAGTGCAGTTCTACCCAGGCCTTAGCTCCTGCACTGCATCATTATGTAGCCTTCCCTCCACTCTGACTGCAACTGCACCAAGCAGTGAGTCCATCTTGTCTTTCCAGTTATATAGTGTACTTCCCCTTCTTCCTAAATTCAAGGGGAATAAATACATTTGCTCTCCTGCCTGAATCCCACCTGCTTCCTTGGGAGAAAACAAGTGCCAGTTTGCCACTGCTCTTGGCGAAGCAGGAACAGAAAGAAGTCCTGCAACACGGTACATTCTCCCACCTCTCCCAGCACTGAGAAGGCACAGGACCAGACTCTGGTGCCTTTCCAAGACAGCTCAGCAGTGACCATCCTGTCCCTGGGAGTCACGACCATATTGCACCTTTTCTCTCAGAGGTCTCCACACTTCTTCCAGGCTATGAACAGCACATCAAAAGTAGGATAATGATGTTTGGATGCTTTTGTACATGTTCTTTGCCATATGGAAATCAAACTGCACCCAACAAGCTTGCATTCTAATATGCAAGGAAGGGTACAGGCCCAGAAAGCACACTGACTCCAGTACTCCACTTTTCCTTTCCCCTGAGTCAGAGGAAGGATCAAGTGGCTTCAGTTGCCATCACCACAGCAACTACGACAAATTTCAAGATGCAGGGGACAAAGCAGACATAGGTATCCCACTGACCCTATCCTGCCCTGTGCTCCTTCAGCAGTCCTAGGCACTGTACAAGGTTGATTTCATAGTCTCAGAATTGCTCTGGCTCAGCACATTTTGTATTTCCACCAGGAAGCTGACCACTGGGCTCCATGACAGCTCAGAGCCAGACATGGCTGCAAGCTTATGGCAGCGACTCGCTACACCATGTTACTAGTTATTAGGGAGCATCCTGATTCAGTATGGAGAGGGAGAGCCCAGAGGGAAAC
Source organism: Amazona ochrocephala (assembly GCA_039720435.1). Taxonomy (NCBI): domain Eukaryota; kingdom Metazoa; phylum Chordata; class Aves; order Psittaciformes; family Psittacidae; genus Amazona; species Amazona ochrocephala. The sequence goes on from CM077877.1 coordinate 120,626,119, forward strand.
ACTCTGCAAGAGCTGGTATCAGCCCACCCTGCTAGTTCATGATCTCAGTCTAGGTCTGGGGGCCCTGGTGGACAATGCACTAAATATGAGCCAGCACTGTGCCCCAGTAACACAACACCAGGCCACATCAGCAGGAACCTAGCTGGAAGAGAGAGGCAGGAAATTATTACTTGGCATTTGTTGGAGAATATTTGGAATATTGTGTCCACTTTTGGGCCTGTGATACAAGAAAGATGTCAATGAACTGTAGCGAGCTCAGATGTCTGAAACACTCATGCTGTGAGAAGAAAATGAGCTTGCTCAGCCTGGAGAAGAGAAGGCATTGAGGCTTTCCAGTATGTACAAGCAGTCAGGTCATTGAGGGGTGATGGCAGAATAATGAGACACAATGGTCATAAATTGAAACTTGAGGTTCAGACTGGGTATAAGGAAAACTTCTCCTCTGGGGACATCCCTGCACTACAGCAGGTTGCCCAGAGAAGCTGTGCAGTTCCCATCCTCAGACCTGACTGGACAAAGTCCCAAGGAACCCAGGGCTGCTGACCCTGTGCTCAGGCAGAAGATGCAGTCCCTTCCCACCCAAACAATATGTGGTTCAACGACAGGCCTGAAAATGATCATACCCCAAAGGCTCTTTGCTGTTCAGTGTGGCCCTTTCGCTTAGTCTCAGAGCAGTTATTAAAAGCAGATGGCTCAAAATCACCCTGAATAACCTCTGCCACAGCTTCCAATGACAAGCCAAAAGGCTGAACAGGCTTGGGTAGAAATCCCTGCAGTGGAGAGGCACTGCCTATGGGACTCCTAAAGCAGACAACTCTCAGAAGGAAAATGTCGTGCTCTGCCCCATGCTGTACCTGCTCTAGGTGAGCAGCAGTACCTGCCAGGGCCACATGTGGTCATCACCAGAATTCTTATGAAACAATATTCAATGGAGGCAAGAACTGGAAATGTATTTACAGCAAGTGAACTGGCAGGCTCCAACAAATGTCCACAAAGATTTGATTTTAAGCAAACGAAACAATTTGAGATATCTACCTTTATTTAACAGAACTAATGTTTCCTCCACAGTTTGGGTTTTCCCACATGTATTTCACTAACTTAAGCTGGCAGTCAAAACAAGCTGGACAAACTTCGAAGTGTTTGTGTGATCTGAATGAAAATGCCAGCTTTTTGTTAATTATGTTCACTTCTGAATCCAACTGGGTGTTGTTTTTAGACTCTTCATCTTAGTTTTGGATTACCAACCCCTCGCAGCCTGCCACAGAACAGAAAATTACTGCAGGATTATAGTAGAATATCATTTGGAGGGGACCTTGACAAGTCTCCAGTTCAACCTCCTGCTCAAAGAGGGTCAGCTACAGGGTCAGACCAGATTGCTCAGGGTTTTCTCCAGCTGGGACTCGAAAATCCCCCAGGCTGCAAGTAGTACAACCTCTCTGGGCAACCTGTTTCACTGCCTCACTGTCCACATAAGGAGAATTTCTTTCCTTACTTTAAGGTTGATTTTCTCAAATTCTGCTTGTAAAAACAAACCCAAGATCTTTAGGCATCTTTTAAATATCTCACATTGGGCATAGTGGTGTTCAAGGCCAGGCTGGACAGAGCCTTGGGTGACATGGTTTAGTGTGAGATGTCTCTGCCCACGGCAGGGGGGGTTGGAACTAGATGATCTTAAGGTCCTTTCCAACCCTAACTATTCTATGAGTCTATGATTTCAAACCTAGTGTTCAGCCCATGTGCAATGCTAATTGCATATTTGCATTACCATTAACACGACATGCAGGCCCTGTTAGGTCAAAACAGGAATTGTGACTCAGCAACTCTCAGTAATGTACTCATTACTGCAAACCCAGGTTGGTGCTTAGGAGATGCACATCTCTCTTTTTTAAATGCAAAATCATCAGATTCTACAAGATAAACGTTACTTTCAATGACTATTGTGCCTTTGGGCGCTCTGTACATCTTTAGAAACAGCTGCAGCCTGGGGAATAAACCCAGGCTGGAATAAACCTAGGGAATAAAGAATGACAAAGCACATAAGAAGCCGGAGCTCGTCCTTCATCTTTCTTCACTGGCTTGACACACCCTACCTGATAAAACCAAAAAGCAGAAGGAATTTAGGTTTCTCAGGACTGAAACACCACCACGTGCTTTGAAAGAACTTAAGCTGTACATTGGCATTTTCAGAGTAAAAATACGGGCACTACCTAAGTTACTGTAAGTAGCATCAGGATTTGGAGCCAGCAGTGATTAGAGCTTAATTCTGTGTTAGGAAATAGCAGAAGCAGCAAAGTTTTTTTGCTTATCCCCCGATACCCCCCAAAAGCCCCCCAACAAACAAGCAACCAAAACCCAACACACCAACGTGGCTATAAGGTTTAGACTTTGTAAAAACCATCTGAGGTCCTTCTTCAAGCTCAAGAACACGCACATGCCAGAGCTGCCCGGTGGCCCTGCGCTGAAGCCGGTAGGTAACGCATCATCACCTGCACAGCCAGGAATGGAGCTGGGCGCACCCCAGCTCTCCCTGAGCACTTAACGCTGCCTACGGGTCCTCTCTTAAAGCCCTCACAAACGTCCTTCTGAAACGCGGAACCTGCTCTGAGCAGAGCCACGCACGGCCGAGCAGGCGGAGGGCGGGCTCCAGGGAGGCAGTGACTGCGCACACATCCCCGCCGCTTGGCAGCCTTCCTGCTTTTACCCTGACGGGCGTAAAGGCGTCTCCGCGCTCAGCTGCGCACACGCGCACCCGGGCCCCACCATCCGCTGCACGGAGGTCGGGGCCCGTCGGCGCATTCAAACCTACCGCCGGTTGGTCCGTTCCTCCGCCAGGGAGGCCCGGCCCGGCGGCAGCCCAAGCCGGCGGGCTCCGACCGCCAACAGGCCCGGTGGGAGCAACCCCAGGACACCCGCCGCCAGGCCCTGCCCGGGCCCGGGGCTCACCCGAGCCCCTCACCTCGTCCACGATCTGCTGCGTCTCGCCGGTGGCGGGCCGGGCCGCCGAGGCGCCGCCGCACAACATGGTGGCAGCAGCTCCCTTCCGCTCCGACCCTTCCCCTCCCGCGGGGGGCCGGGTCTGGTGGCGGGGCGGGATCGGGGGCGGCACCGGGCGGGTCCCCGGGCGGGTGGGCCGCCGGGGTGAGGGAGTGCTGTGGCAGCAGGGGGCGGGCGGGCCGGGATGGTTCGGGTATCGCACAGCAGGACCGTCCTTCCCTGGCTTGGCAGGAAGGTAGAACCGGGGAAAGCTAGAAGTCAATCGCAATAAAAGCTCCTGCAAGACGGCCCCACTGGTGACACTGCTGTGACAGGTCCACACGAGGGTTGTCCTCGCCTCCACTGCGCCTGTTGTCTTTCCCAGTGTGTCACGTTTTCCGGCAGATGTCACCGTTTGCTTTACCATGGCAAGTTCCACGTCCGGCACTCCCTCGTTCACCATGTTGTTCCCTCTCCCAGGCTGATTTTGCTGTTCTCAGCCAGCAAACTGAAGGCCATGTTGAATTATCTAGCTTTTGAGACCCCCCCCTGGTGAGACTGCAGTCTGAATGTCCACCTCTTTAGCTGTATTTCCCCTCAAACATTTGGATTTCTTGGAAAAACAAGAACAGAAACCTATCTTCCTCTCCCTGCTTCCCAGCACCCCCGGGAAAATTGAGTAAATATAACCCTAAATTTCACAGCAGCAGGTATTGCATACTGGATGGACTTCCTGCATTGGTAGGGATGACACGGTGAGAAGCATGAAACAGAATGAGGAAGCAGGATTTCCTTCCCCTGGTACCATCTCTGTCCTCTGTGGAAGGCAAATAAACACTCTGCTGGGGCTTTGGGAAAGCAGAGCTCTGCCAGGTTTGTGAGCAGAGTGGGGATGAAGGATCAGGCTCTTCACTGGGACAGTTCCTTGCCCGTCATCCAGGTTTGCCAGTAGAAATCCCACCACAGAGCAGATACACTCTGTTGTTGCTTTGCTGCTGGTTGGTTCAGGAAGCACCACAGTGGCACGTGCTTTCCAGCAGGTTTTTGAGCCATGGTAGGGGTTGGGGTGGGGATGGGGCAGCCATTCATGTGGGCAGCTTCTAGTGGGACATGCCAGTGGTGGTTCTCAGGCTTGAGCTTTGAACAGGAAGTGTTACCCAACATCAGTATTGCCTTGTGTGACGCTGGTTTTTGAGTGAGTGGCTTCTGGGTGGGTGTCTGAGCCAATCTCTTATCCTGGACTTGGCAGGAGGAGAACATACATCCTCCTCTGTGCATGGGAAAAAGGGTTTGGCTTCAAACCGCCTTCACAGAGGGGGTCCTTTCCTGCTTAACTTTCTTTGCATCTAGTGTGTGTCACTTCAACAGGCTGCGGGAGCAGCTCTCACACAGCGTGTGGGGCTTGAGGCTTAGAACTCCAGGTAGGTGTGCACTGAGGGTGGATGGGGGTCCCCAGCAAACGGCACAGTTGGTCTGTTGCTGTCATATTATAGCAGCTGTTGGAGCCTCATTGTGTGCCAGGCTATACATTCCTTGTAAGTAGATGTAAAGAAGTAAAAAACATCTAAAGAATGAAAACCACCCAAAGAATGAAAACCACCCAGATGTCAACATTACCTACTGTGTGCCTAGCCAGTGAATACTGTTCTCCAAACAAGGCAGCCGATGGTGACTTTTTGTTTCTCATGTTGCACGTGTTTTTGCACAGTCTTTGGTTGTGTCTTGTGTCGTTTTTGTTTCATTCGTTAAGCTCTTCTCTGCTTTCAGTGCTGTCAGTTTCGCTTCAGTTTGGGTTTGGCCCGTAGGAAGGTTTCACTAGCACTAAAACTATTCGCTTACTGACATTTTGGGAAGTGTGGGCCATAGCCGAAGTACTTTTTTTAGCCCTTTCTGCCACCTAGTGCCTATCTCTCTGCGCAGTCAGACTGAGGAGACCAACCATCTCCATTCCATCACCCAAACTAAGCCTAGAAGCCATGGTAAGAAGGGACCGGGTTTTTGAGCAACTTTTGGTGGGTCCAGGCGTGGAATGTGGTTTCCAAAACTGTGGCCACAATGATTTGTGTTTTCAAACTACTTTTTCGTTGTGAGTTTGAAATAGAGCTCTTGAAACTCAAATACTTGTAGTTTGCAGGCTTTGCAGGTGAAGTCAGATTGGTTCTTATGTGTTGTAATTAAATTTTCAGCCCACTCTGAGGGGGATGTAATGGCTTAAAATAACTTGTCTGAACAGCATGCTTCTTGGGCTTCTGGACTTCCATTTTGCTCTCCTAAGCCAAAACCCCTGTTCTTAAGTCAGCAACAAGTGGAGGTGGCAAAACAAAGTTTTTATGCAGTAATGTCGCCTGTAAGTTTTATTTCCTGCCCTGGCAAAAGAACAACCAAGCAAAAACAGTAACAAGAGAATTGCGGTATTTTCCCTAACGCATTCACATAGTCCTTTCCTCTCTGCTCACACTAGGCTGCAGACCTTTCCATACTGCTCAAGACTACCTTCATGCTTGATGAGGGAGGGTGCTGACATCTTCTTGTCAGACAGTTGTCCTTGCACATGGGATCTGGGAAGAGGGAAATCAATTCTTTAATGTAACCCACCCCCTCCTGCCAAGCTGTTGAGGGGTGCTTTTTCTCTCATCAGGCTGCACCAAATCTCTCTTTTAATGACTCTCTTACTTCAACCTTTCCAGCATGGACGGAGAAGAACCAGGTGTGCCTTGCAAAACCAGGAGCACTTATGTCTGCTTTTGGGGGAGTGGGACAAGAGTCATGAAGTTCTGCCATGGTCTCTTCTGAAGTCCTCACTGTTTTAATTTAGGTGCAGTCCACCCTTCTTGTGCTAAGTGCCCTCTATTCAAGATGGGCCAGGAGGGAAATAACCTAATAGGTGGCCTATAGGAGCCAAAACATATCTGATTTATCCATTTGTCTTTGTGCGTGTCTTAGAGCCCAGGCCTGTACATCTTCCTCATCCCGTCATGTACCAGCACACACACTTAGATGCTCATCCATTCCTGCAATCATATTACCACACTTGGAGGCTATTTCTCCACACCTAACTCAATTTCACTTGTTTCATTTGCTTTGTATCAGGCTCACCAGTATCACCACAATTAGCTCAATGCTCTGTGTAGGTGCAAGGCAGATTAATATGGCAAAGCACAACACTGACTATGGTGCGAAAGGGTTAGCCATGTATGCCACGTGGAATATTACAGCAGCAACACTTTGTTAAGCATACAACTACTAGCGACATAATCGATCATGGATACATCTCATTGTGCTCTCACAACGTTCTCTGGGAGGGATTTATAAGCTGTTCTCCCCCTCCATCAAAGCAGGCAGGCTGGACGTAAAACTACCTCAGCTGGAGGAAACCAGTAGGAACCTAGTAGCTTGGGCTAGTGCAATGGAGTCTATGAAGAGTATTGTCCAGTATTTCTTGCTGGGCAGAAAGGAGAGATTGGGACATTACTAAATATAAATAGCAGGGCGCTCTGTCACATTAAATACTTTACATGTTCACACCCTTGGCTGTACACAGCATGCAGGATGTTGGGGGCTTTTTTATTTTCCCCATGACCGTGCTTTCCCCAAGTGAAACCGTGTACCTTGCTTTTGGTAGAGCTGAGAGTCCTGATGCACATGGTTACAGATCACATATACTGGATAAAGAGGGAATATTATACATAGTGGGAAAGAGGAATATTATACATAAATGTAAAAGCAGAGTATAATGGAATTGCCTAGTGCCTCCCATAGTCAGCTGAGTTGCAGTCTGGCAGGAAGAGCTTACGGAGGCAAGGCACAGCATGCAGACTTCTGCTTAAGCCCCACCAGAAGTTATCTTCACTTGTCCTTCTGAGATGTCCTGGTTTCAATAAAGCGAAAGCAAATCCAGTCCAAGGCTCCCCAGACGCAGTCCTTCCTTTGGAGGCACATGTGTTACCCTGCCAGTGCTAACAGTAAGGTTTGGTGGGGCTGTGTCACAGGAATGTGTCTTTGTTGTCTTTCCCATTCAGAAGCAAGAGGCGAGCAAGTTCCTCTTGGGGGCTGTTGTGCTTTTCACGATCTTCTTTTGTTAGGAATGTACTGTGTTCTCTGTTACAGAGCCACCTCCAGTGCCTATAAAATTTCGGGAGTTAGCTGATGGCAGGGAAGGCTCCACCTCAGGGCTTGGTACCTCTTCTTTGGTGTCACCCACCACCGACTCCTGCGAGCTGGTCTCTGGGCTGGAAGCTGCCTGGAAGCTGGGCTCAGCGCTGAGGGGCTCGCTGTTCTGCAGGGGAAGCAGGGCCCGGTGCCGCATCAGGCTTTCATCGCTGTTCTGGGCCTCCAGGGAGTTCCTGCGCTTGGCATTCCTGTTGGCCATGGCGTTCTTCTGAGGCTCCTCAAAGCTCAGTGACAGGGTGACCGTGCCGCTCCCGAAGCTGACTTTCTGCTTGCAGCCACGCTGTTGCTGGCGCTGCCGCTCAGCAGAGGCTGGTAGAGGAAAGGGGTCTTCGTGGTTGCTCTTGCTGCTGATGGAGGAGGAAGGAGTGGATCCAGTGGAGCCCCCCAGGCTGTTGGAGCGTTTGCGTGACACATTGCTCCGTCTCAGCGTGGCCCTGGCCGCCACCTTGAAAGCATGGGCAGCTGTGCTGCAGCGCACCTCCTCGATCGTGTTGCGGGAGGGCTTGAAGAGGATGATGTAGACTTTGTTGAAGAAGATGCAGGCCAGGAGCCCAAAGCTGGCAGCCAATATTGCGATCACCTCCACAGCAGAGACGAACTTGCCATATGTGCTGGCGTACGCGGGGATGAAGGAGATCCACACAATGAAGAATATTAGCATGCTGAAGGTGATGAACTTGGCTTCATTAAAATTCTCAGGCAGCTTTCGAGACTTGAAGGCGAAGAAGAAGCAGATGGCTGCCAGGAGACAAGTATAGCCAATGAGGAAGCCAAGGGCCATCAGGGAGCCTTCATGGCAGGTGATGAAGATAATCTCATCCTCCAGTTCATGGTTTCGGTAACTGGATGGTGGGGCCGTGTACAGCCAAATCACACAGATGACAATCTGTACAAACGTGCACAAGAAGACCAGGAGGAACTGGAGGTTGAGGCCCCACCACTTTCGGTGGAGGCTCGTGGGGATCTTCGCCTCAAAGACGAGCAGGACACGGTTGGTCTTCACCAGGATGCAGGAGATGCAGAGGACAAAGCTGATGCCAAAAGCTGGCTGCCGCAGACGGCAAGTCCAGTTCTGGGGCTCACCAATGAAGAATAATGAGCTGGAGAAGCAGCAGAGCAAGGAGAAGAGGAGGAGGTAGGACAGCTCCCGGTTTGTGGCCTTGACAATGGGCGTGTTGCGAAATTTGGTGAAGACTCCCAGGACAAAAGAGGTCAGGAAAATTCCCAGCACAGCAAAGAGAGTCAGAGCGATCCCAAAGGGCTCGGTCCAGGACAGAAATTCTATCTGCTTGGGGATGCAGGATGTGTGGTTCTCATTGGACCAGTAATCCTCAGGGCACTTGTCACAGGCACTTGCATCTGAAAAAGAAGTGACAGGGAGAGGAAGGCTGTCACACTGAGAAGCTGACATGTGGGTTGACATGTATTGCGGCTACATACCAGCCTCCATCTTCAATACATGGGGTGTTCCCTTCAGGTGTCTGCAGATTCAGAATCGTATGGTGGTGTTTCTGAGTGTTTCACACTGAAACAACCGGCCTCCCATGGGCAGGAAATCACATGGCATGCTTAGTTCCAGCTTTAAGCTGGAAAGTCCTGCCCCTGTGCTTGTGTTTTTGGAATCCATTTCTTGGCAAAACTTTTCAACTACTGTAACACGGGCACTGTTCCTCTTCTTCCTGTTCCTTCATTTTTATTATCTACTGCTCTCTGTCCTCATACCTCTCACACTTTTATCGTCATGTGAAACATCCTGCATATCTCTATTACAGAGAAAATTAAAAACGTGCCTGCCTCCTTTAGTGCTTTGAGAGCCTGTTTCATATTCTACAGAGGCGAGTCTTAGAAGGGTTTAAATTGCTCTTTCCTGAAGGCAGGCAATGCCCTTGACTCCCAGCACACTCTCATTTCATGCTGGAACATCAGGGGAAGATGTGTCTTACAGATATCACTCTCCCCACACCCAGCAAAGTGTCCCACTGGTACTTTCAGAGGCAAAATTGATGCCTTCATCTCTTTCCTCTACATGAAACTAGTTATGTCTACTGGGATGGTAACGTATGTCTCCAATGTCTGCCATGATCAAAAGGCAAGGACCTGCTGCTTCTGGTCTTCTCCTTTGATCCAAATGAGCCTTGGCCTCCAGTGGAGACAGTCATGACTCCTTTGATGGCAGTGAAAAGGGGTTGAGAGCAGTGACTTGGAAGTCACAACCTATCTCAGCCTTTAGGATTCCAGCAGGATAGCAATGGGCTGCAGAGAGTTCTGGGAACAAACATTCAGAAAACTCCTTTACCAGCAGCCTCCCTCTGAGCTTTGCACCTGAGCACAGAGACTCAGAGCATAGCTTCCAGAGCAGAGCATGGTGCTAATGAGAAAGACAGGAATACCCAGCTAATAAGGACAAAGGATTTCAAGCTCTCTCCTGCAGGGCTGGTTGGAAGGAGCATCTGTGACCTGATACTGCTTTCCTAAGGACTGATTGCCTCACCTAAGCTGTTGGTGTGAAAAACTGGCACTAGATGCAAAAGCTCAGTCAGAAGGTCCCATCACACCGTGTGTCATTTCATTTACATCCATTGAGCCAACACTTTGATTTTTCATGTGTCTTTTACCTGAAATCTCCTGCAAACTGCAGGCAAGGCAGAGCTAACTTCACATGGCAGGGATTTCATCCACCTCTGCAGGAGACAGGGGCAGCTATCTAGCACTGCATCCTAAAGATGTGCTTTCACTGTTGTCTTGAGGTGCCCCAGAGACCATGCTGCCACAGAAGGGAGTAAATCAGACCTCTCTCCTCCCCCAAGGCTGCTCATTCCAGCCCCTTCCTTTGTGTTAGGACTAGAGGTCCCACAGCTTCTCATTCGAGCTGGAAATTCAGCCTGCCAAGAGCTGGTTTTCAGGAAGACTAGAAACACAGTACAACTCACCCTGGTTGCAGAGTACCAGCGCTGCTCCCAGACAAAGGGTGGGAGCAAGCAGCTGTGAGAGGACACAACAGATTGTTCCCTTTGATAGCATCACTGTCTCAGCTGGATGAGACTGGTTGTAAAACTGCTCTCTATGCCTATGAGACTGGCAATCACAGGAAATAAAGAGCTATATTGTCAGCTGAAATTGAAGCAGGAAACTGTCAGAAGGCAGTTCATTTGCCCCCTCAGCCCCACAGATTTCACTAGTGCACCAAGTGCTGGCTCCCAAAATCAGGAGGAAAACTCCAAAAGACCCCTATTACACATCACCAGAACTACTTCCATTTAATTTGAAAATGCTTCTCCCAAGCATCCTGTAATATGTTCATGCTAACAACACAGAATTCCTGTGTGACAGGATACAAATCAGATTCTCCCAAAGAAGAATGCTTGCTGTAAGCATTGCAAGCAGCTTACTGAAGTTTTCATTTCGGCCAAGGTCTGCAAGTGTGCACTGGGACCGGTGCTGCTGGAAGGGGTGTGCTGAGATCCCGAGTGCTCTTAAGTGTAGAGGGAACTACTGTTCTGAAAGGATTAATTTGCCTTCATTGCCCAGCACTGAGGGAGCACTAATGGTGTTGGAAATACAGAATTTTTCAGTCAGTTCTAAAACTGAGGCTCCTTTTTCCCTCCACTGCAGAACCTGAGTGGCTTGATCCAAGCTCCACTCAAACCAACAAATGAGATGTCCATGGGTGTTTGGTTAGACCCAGAGATTTTGGTCTCTTGCAGTGCCAGTGCTCAACAGAAACTGTGGTTGATGAATCCATAAAGGGAAACAGTCCTCTGCTTGTGAAGTCAGGGATGGAATTGACTTTATTTCTTCATAAAGCATGAAATAAAACCCTGCTAACATGAGGAAAAGATGGAGGCAGACACATAACTATGGAATTTAGGATTAGGGTAGGAAGTGTCTTCTTCCTCCAGGTTTTTGCAGGAATAAAAGCTACTGCTACAGTGCAATGGAATTTACTTGTGGCTGCCTGAGAGGTGTCCTATATGCAAGTCCTTTTCCCAGGTTCTCTGCCTTAACTTTTGTAACTGAGCACAGCAGGGACAAGCACGTTTAGAGGAAGACAGGATCTGGAGGCCACAGGACTCAACTCCTGTAAGCTTTTCAGAGGCCCCTGCAGACCTTCTGTGAAGCCCCCTGGCAAGGCAGCCCCCAGCTCAGCACTGCAGGGAAGTGCTCTCAGCACAACTGCAGGTGATGCCCAGGGCTCGTGTGGTCCTCTGCAAGCCCAGCGCAGCTCCAGGGGTATTACCTGTTTCGTCGCTGTACTCCCCGTCGGGGCAGTCCACGCACTCGAAGCAGCAGGTGGGCTCTCCCTCAATGATGCCCTTCCTTGTGCCTGGGAGGCAGTCCCTGCTGCAGTTAGAGAAAGGCACCTGCAAGAAAAGAGCCCAAGGAGGGTTAACAGTGTCAGTGCCCCACGTGCAGCTTTTCCACAGCAGGACCCTGGCCTTCCTCCAAGGGTGTTATTGCTTTACTGGCATGCTGGATGGAGAACCTCAGAGGCTCTTTGCTCCACGCAACAGACATTTTGCACAGTAGTTCTTCCCCAGCTCACTGCAGTGGTATTTGTTTGAAAGACCACATCAACGGATGGTAGATCAGCAGATCTTTGTAATCTCGTCTGTGTTGTGGGCATTGCGAACTCATATGTGACCCATGATACATTTACCAGAAAATGGTCATTAGATGGTTAAAAGACAATCAATCTCTACTGGTAGGAATATGAGTCAACCTTGCAAATATATCCCATACATTGTATATTGGGTGCTAACAAATTCATGGGAATTAAAAGAGTTTCTTGAAACCCAGTTCTTCTTGTTTCCTGAAGACCCTCTCCAACCCAGAAACAAACCAGGTAAATTAACTAAACCAGAGGAGTTTTCATGTGAAAGAAAGGCCTTGGTTTTGGAACACTGAGCATCTAAAGATGCAAATTGGCAGCTATATGCAAATCCAAAGGCTTCCAGGCTTCTGCTGCTGCAAATGATGAGCTGTATCACCTGCTGGCTGTGCACATATGCTGTGTGTGAGTCCACCTGGGCATGGTCATATCCCTGCAGTAAGTGGTTGCATGGGCATACTACCTACATGCCTAGTGCACACTGACAATAAGTTCAGCATAGTAAGTGGAAAGCTGGGCCTTCTTTACTGAGGAGCACTGCCGGAGGTTGGACTCACCTTTTTCCCAACTAAATTAAGGAAAGAGGTAGCACAGATAAGTGTCCTAGCTCAGGGGAGGTAAACCCACAATTTCCACTGCCAGCAAAGTACTATGATCCATACATACTTAAGGGCTGCCCTGGTTGTAAGCCTCCATTCATCTTTTTTAAGTTTACTGCTAGTTTGCCCAAGTGCTGATCCCCAAGAACCTACTATGTGGATGCACTTAGGTGGTGAGTCTGAGATATGGTTTGGGTCTTTCCTGTATGCAGGCACTGCCTCAGCCACAGGGTACATGAGTACTGCAAGTAAATTGCCTTGGTAATGGCAACTCCTATGTGGAGATGCCCATATTGATACTCACCTGCAACTGAGAGTGACTGCTGTTGCCTATCACGCTGAAGTATAGCTGCAGCACAGTTTGGGAACACTGTTTCTAAGCTGTTAATCGGGATTGCACAATTCATTGGACAGATACATATCCAGGACAAATCCCTGAAGCTCCCCACTTGAAGCACTCTTTGCTGTTAATACCTATTCCTTGGGACAGTCTTTCAGCAGGCAATGCATCCACCAAGAGGACTTCACCAGTCTAGGCAGTCACTGCTGATTTTGAACAGGGCTGAATCAAAGGCCTGACTGAGGTCATGCACTGCTTCCCCATTATCTACTAAGCTGACTGAGCTTCCAAGGAGGAACATTAAACTGGTCTGGCATGATTTCATCTTGACAAATCCATTTTGCTTTTCCTACCAGCTTATTATCCTGTGTTTATGAACTGCTTAATAGAGTTTGTTTTTTTTTTTATCTAGTCTTTGAGGTTACTGAAACCCAGCTCTATTGTGTGTAATTCCCTTGGCTCTCCTATCTCTGCTTTTTAAAACAGGTACCCTCCTGTAATCCTTTGAGATTACAATCTCGAGATTACAATCCTTACAATCACCCTCCTCTAATCCTTTGAGACATCACCCATCCTCCACATTGCTCAAAGATAAATTGCTAGTACTTCTGAGATTGCTTTGGCTGCCTTCTTAAGTATTCTGTGGGGAACTTCATCAAGTTCTGCCAAAATGAATCTATCTTACCTACTCTTTCACTTCTTCTTTTGCGAGTCTGGCCAACACTGAAGTTCCTGTGTTAGAATTAACTACATTTAATCTTTTTCTGAGGATGGCAGAGGCACAGAAAGCTTCAGCGAGTGAAGCACTGACTACTCACTTTGAGCAAAGCCTTTTATCTGGAAGAAATTCAAACTCTATAGACTGAAAAAATAAGCTGCAGCAGACGCAGGCATCACAAACCCCTCCACCGGCGCACAATTCGCATGACACTTGGCAACATCCAGTCTAACTTTTAACAATTTAGGACAGAGAATGGAGGTAAATATAGTGCCGTTGGAGGAATTTAGACCAAGAGAACATAATTACTCGGCTTAAGTAAAAACCAGTAACATCCTAGCTGTTGGAAAAGGTGCCAGTGGCATTTGCAATGGTCAGAAGGAGGGTTAGGACATCAGGTTTTAAAAGTGCCGCTTGTAGCTTGCCTCAAAAACTGCAGCTGGGCTTAGAAAAGCCTGAGCTCAGTATTTCTGTAATGTGCTCTGCCTGACCCATGCCTCCTTAGGGAGTTCTGGATTTAAGCCGTAAGTGAAGCTAGGCTAACTGGAGTAAGCAAGGCTTAATGGATAGTGTAATTGTATTAGACAACTGTAGCTAATGCAGAAGCAGTTACCTATCTGTCAGCCAGCGTGAATAATCAGCTGGAAGCGAATCACCTTGTTCAGTAATCAGGTGCTGATTTAACACATCTAAACATCGCAGCCAGGCCTCACAGCGACATTTCTAAGCTCCGTGTCACCTTCCAGGCCACAAGCCAGATGCCTGCTCAGAGTCCCCTCTGGAAACCAGGGTTTCTGTTTAGGCTGGAGGGGGCTCTTACCCAGAGATCTCTGCACCACCTTCCCATCACACGGGGGGACACAACCCTGAATGCTAGCGATGATGGTTATGCTGAAAAGATCTAACATATGCAAGGAAGTGGAGAAGGACTTAGGCCTGACTAAAATCAATGGCTACATCATGTACTCTTGAGACTGCAGAAGCACCTTCTGGTAGATTAAAAAAAGGTAGCAGGTACTGGCATCTCTGAGCACCATGTCCAAGTGAACCTGGGCAGACTGACAGGGCTTAGTACCCAGGCTCATCAAATGTATAGGAGGGGAGAAGCAGGTGCCTGTTATTTCCAGAAGTGTGTAATAAGGGTGTGAAAGACTATGGCAGAGACCATGTATGCAGTAAGATGAATGGATCTTTTTAATGAGACACGGAGCCATAATACGAGAAGTGCGCAGGGTTAGTTCAAATTTCAGTCTGCAGAAACTTGGGAAATGGTGCTGTGAGGATTTAAGCACCTACCTCTTTAGAGAATCCACTCCACAGGATCTTGTTTTCATTGATAAAGAGCCTCTCCCCTTTCTTGGCATAAACATTGTAGTGCCCAACCTCTTCAAAGACGACTGAGCCATCTTCCGGAGATAGGTGCCAATTGATTACTGAGTAATTCCCTACCAGGTCCCCAAACTCATCAAAATCCACTTGCTCCCCCATATTATTGGTGAAATTCAAGTGTCGCAGATGCTTGAGCACCTAGAAAGAGATGGAGAGACACCATGAATGTTTGCCTGTCACAACTCTACCACAGCACACATCTGCTACGGGGATAGAACTGGAAATAATTACTTTACTACAGTCCTTAATCTCTTAAAAATTAATGAATTACAGTAGTAGCAGGCTTTCTCTCATAGACATCACACACAGAGAGAGCCTGTACAAACTTGTAGACAGCACAAGGTATCATGGCCCTCAGGGTGGTTGGCACCCATCTGTAACACCAGTTGTTACCCCATCAGCCATCTAGCATTCCTCTTCAGTCCTTTTTGACACACCTCTGCAAACCCATCAGGCAGCTCTTTGTCAGGGGCAGAGAAGCACAGCAGCCACTGAAGTGTTTCAGTCACTCATGAATCCTTCTCACCCTGCTCTTGTAACCACTTCGTATAAATGCTCTCAGTTGGCAACGCTCATCCTGAATATTCCAACACTTAAAATGCGAATGCTCAAGAAACAATTCAAAATTGCCTTTTCATTGAAATACCCCAAGCTCAATGCATGGCAGTAAAAACCAACGAATCAAGCTGGAGAATTCATACCCCTTCTTCTTTGATCCTGACCCTTGGTTGTGTAGTTTCAAGTAATCACATTCTGCCGTCCCCATGTGTTGACTCCTGCAGTTTTCACCTCATGCTTTAGACTGTCATATGGTGCAGACAAGCACAGGTAACCTCAGGGACAACTGCAGCTGCAAAATTCATGATCTAGATAGCCTGACAGGTAGACCATAGAAATTGCAGCATGAAGGAAAACCTGTACTGGCTGCTGCAATACAGTTCATCCATATATCTTTGGAAGTTAGTTGCTGGTTTATGCACTCTCAGATTTCCAGCCCTCCGCCCCCCTCCATCATTTAACGGCCATGGCAGGGGGTTGGAACTTAATGATCTTACGGTCCTTTCCAACTCTAAATATTCTAGGATTCTATGATTCTTAGTTTCTCTGTAGAGGTCACCTATGGAAAGCTGAAGTGACTCTGGGGCTGTCAGCTGTCCCTAGATCACTGAGGTGTAGTTGCTGCTGTGGTTCTAGCATTTGTGGCAGCCTGTAAGCCCAGTCTTCTCTCTCTCACCTGTGAGTGCCCAAACTTACAATCTTGGATGGCAACATATAAGCAAAAGCACAATGAAATTAATTTGTCTGGGCAGGCAGAGCCCTCCTCACCCCACAGATATAGAACAGACAACATTGTTTTGATGAAGCCTTTCCACCTGGAAGCACGGGGACTGGGGAACAGAATCACTTCATTAATTCCCATCAGTTTTGCTAAATGGTCTCATTTTTCTCTGTTTCCTTTTGGGATCCTCCTATCTCAGGCTAAAATCTCCAGAGCTACTGACATACCCTCCTCTCACTGCCTATATCAATGTCAGCCTGACAGGGTCTGGAAAAATCACAGTACTACTAGGCAGGATGTGGCTGGCAGTGCCTTTTCAGCTTTGTGTGATGTTGATGGAAGAACATCAAAATGTTGCCCCAGTATTCAGTCTTTGGATAATGGATGAGATGGTGGAGGCAGGATTTTCTTCTGTCTTTCTCATCCCCACTGGCCCTCCTCTGTAGACCAGCTGCTCCATAAGGTGTGCAGCTGAAGTGGTCTCACTTGAAAGCCAAGCCCTGTCCCTTGAAGACCTCACCCTCTGATAGACGTGGCAAAAGAAGGTGCCCTGCTCTGGCACTTTGCAGTGGAGAGCCAGGGCATTCCTGCCTGCTGTGGGGAACAAAAGAAGACATAGCTCTCCCTTCCTCCCCCTCATCCCTGAGTGGCAGTCAAGAAGATGCTACTTGCCCAGTTCCATCAGGGAACAGTGAGAACAAAGCAGAAGCAGCTCTGAGTTCAGAACAAGTGATACAAGGTCTGAATATCCCTCGTGACATCTGTACTGCATCAACTCACTTTGACCTCATTTTATTGGGGCTGCAATCTTGGACATGCTAGCAGGAACCTTGTTCATCATCAGTGTAAAGTCCCAAGCAGGACTTTCCTCAAGCACCTACCACAGGGTGACACCTGCAGCTTTGACATCCAGATCAGGTTTGAATCGTTGAGCTGAACGCCATGTTTCTCCTCACTCCAACTCAGTGCTGCATGAGAGTGCAGTACGCGGCGCAGTAACACTCTGCGGAACAACACTAGGATATGCTGGGTATCACTTCTGGGTTGACTGTTATCTGTATAGACAGGACGTGCAGGCTTTGCACTTCATTTGATTACAGCTACTACACACATTAGGAGACAATCTTACAAGAGCCACATTGAAGATTCTGAGTTCGAGTTTTGCCTCTCCTGGAAGGAGCCTGGTTGGTTTTATAGTCAGCAAGATCAGCAGTGGGAAGTTCTGGATTCCCTTGATGCACTTTCTTTTGTTTTATTTCACAGTGTTCATCTCAATAGTCTATTCCTTTGCTTTTTCCTATAGTCTTTTCTTATTCCTAACATTAGGCTGCTTAGAAAGTAACATACACCTCTAGCTACTGGTGGGGTTTTGTAGGATTAGTTTCGCAGCATGTTTACCCACCTATACCTGAAGATTCAGGTTACAAACCATTTCATGTATGAGCTGATATCTCTATCTGGCAGGTAAATATTCATATAAAAGCACTGATCCTCACTTAATATTGTTTTTCCTCAGGCACAGAATAGCAGCCGCAGCTATGCAGCCATAGCTAGGGAGCAGCAGAGCCCGGTGTATCAGTTCATGCAGGAAAGACACATGTCCTATTTAAAATACCAAATGGAGGGGCAACAGAACAACAGAAGTAACCAAACCTGGTTTCTCTTTCCAGGAAATACCAAAGCTTGCCTTCAAGTCTAAATTTCTGAAGGGCAGCTTGTGAAACGGTAACTGGACAACTACTGGGACATGTTCCTTCTTTAGATGGTAGGAAAATCCCAGGATGATATCCGTGTATTACACAAGTTCTGCTCTCAGCAGGATAAAAATACAGTTTAAACATGCAAGGAATATAGAAGCACTAAACTTTAAAAGAGGAAGTTGTAGACTCTGAGTAACTACAGCACTCCTTTACAGGCAGCGGTCTATCAATGATTAGCTAAAGGCTTTACAGTTAAGAATGTGTCACTGTGTTTTGTAACTAAAAATAGAAACATAAATACCCAGGGCTCAATCCACAAAGACTTAAAAGACCCTGTTTCAGTGAGGGCAAGAGCACGTGTCAGGGATGCAAGTGTCATATTCTGGAACCAACAGTTTGTGAAAGAAGCGTTGCCCTCGTGGCTGGAATACACCGTCAGTAGCTGATGGAAGCCTGCAGGGAGAGCATTGTGCAAGCTGCTGTCTTCAGATGGAATTTTTCCTTCTTTTTTTTTCCCCTCTGTCACAGGCTTCACGTTGAATTGCAATGCCTGTGCATTAAAACACCTATTAGCAGAAAGGGCTTGCAAGCTACCCTACAGTTCACCCTCCCATTATTCCTGGTAAGGCCATTCCCAGCATTGTAGCATCCCATGCTTTCTCCAGGTTAGATATTCTGGGTCATGTGCTTTTCACTCTAATGGAAGGATCATAAATACAGCTGTATTAGGTCAGACTGGCAGCCGATCTGCCAGGACGTGCTTCTGACTGTGGCCAACAGCAAATACCAATACAAGAGTAGAAGGGGATTCCCCAGAATACTCTCGCATTTTGCAGCTCAGTTACTTCCTAGGCTAAAGGTCTTTGTACCTGGTAACCTGTGGTGGATTTTTCTACCATGCCATTGCACATTTGTGTTCTGCACGAGTGCAAACTTTTCAAATCCACAGCCTCCGACAGCAAGAAGACCCACATTTGATGACAAAAGCACCTCTTCTTGCCTGTTGGAACAGAGTAGCTACAAAAACCTTCATGCTTATGTTGGAAAAGACTTATCATTTGCTAGCCATGTTTTCCATGCCCCTCAGGACTTTACAAGCCCTTGTCAGATCTCTCTTCAGCGACCTCTTTCCCAGGCTGATGAGCCCTATCTGACTTTGCTGCTTCTTGTACAGAAGCTGTACCATGGACCCTTCTCCAAACTTTCCCAGTTTGGAAGTTTCTCTTTCATCAGTTCTGAGACCTGAACATGATACTGAAGTGAGACGAACCAAGGGTTAATAAAGTGGCCCCAGCGCACTCTGTTTACCTCCCTGTCCCTTTTCCAGTGTGACTGTTCCTAACAGTACCTTTGCTTCTTTAATTAGTGCTTAAGAGCTGAGGAGTTCACCCAAGGACCTGTTCAAGCTTGAAGATCACATCTGTGATTAGTTAGAACTCACCACTTATTTTTATCCTCTGCTGACTTTCAACCAGCTATTCATCCATGTGAGGACTGAATTTGATAACAGGCCACCAGAAGACTTTTAGAAGCCTCAGCATTCTCCATAAGCTCCCTTATCCATATACATCCCAATGCCTTCTAACAGCTTCAGGAGAGGTACAGTTTCTCTTTGCAAAAGTCATCAAGTCCTCAGTATATTCTGGTTTTCCTTCCTGATATATATATATATTATTTTTGTTATTAATGTTTCTGATAATGGGCTCTCATCAGGCTCTGCTAGTTCCTTGGATCTCCTCCAGGACCCTTTTAGGAAATTGATGTTACATCTGTCAACTTTCTAGGCCTCATGGCCTAAGACTGTTTCAAGTGACAGGTTGAGCACCATAGCCAGCACTTCAACTACTTCATCTGTGAGCTCTAGCAGAGCTCTCAGGTGAACATCATTCACTTGCGCTGAAGTATTAAGGTTCATTTTGCTCTTGTGTTCCATGGCTTCTTCAACAGTCACTTCAGACAGAACCTCTACAAGTCCCTCCTCGTAAATAAACACATGCAGGAACTTTCTCAAGTTCCTCTATAAAGAGCACACTTCTGTCACGGCCTCGCCTTGTCCTTCGCAGTGATAATCTATGGCTCAACAGACAGTCCTGCTGCTGAAGTGTTTAAATAAGGATTTATGTGCTTTTTCCCATTTACAGCCTGCTCCTCATTATGTTTTCTGGCCTGCCTTATTTTTGCATTTAACCTGCCAGAGCTTACGATCTTTCCTGTTTTACTCACTGGACATAACTCAGCTATTTGAAGGATGCTGTCTCACTTTCAATAAACACCACTCAATACCTTTGTTTTGCCTTGCCAGATCCCTTAGCTTTTCTTCACCTCTTTGTGATCTGCAGTAGACACTTACTTTATGTCACTAGTATTAGAGCCAGTGGCAGGCAAAAATCCCCACTTAAATTGTGAACATTGTCAGGCAGCAGATAACTGTGTGTGTGCTGTGTGTAAGCTGAACTATTATGCTCTGGAACACAAGCTAGCTGCAAGCAGTATGTACTAGGTGTACATTTTGATAGCAGCTGGACTAACCGAAAGTGGCATGTCCCAGACCCTCCAATTAGTAACAAGATGTGAGACAGAACCACCAGTTAGGAGGCTGATTGCAATCAAAACCTAGGGCTCAGGGCTAAAAAGAAGATAGTGAAGATCATATCTAGATGAGAAACACTGGAAGTGGGGAAAGATCCTGGAGGAGGAGATGTGTGGAGACAAATGTTGGGGGATGCCCAGTGACCTTGTCCAGGTTGATGATGATGCTCGAGACTGGTAAGTGAAAAGCTGCACAGCACAAACCAATGACTTTCACATTGACAGACCACCACCACGTCCCTGCTGGGAGGGGAAGGTGAGACCTGGTGAATATAACAGTGTGGGGAAAGCAAGTGAATGTGTGAGACACCAAGCAGGTTAAATGCTCTAGTCTTGATAATTCTTGAATAAACATCAGTATCCAGACCTGCTATAGGTTGTAATTTCCTCTGTCTCAAGTGTGACAAGTCCTTAACTGGTCTCCATATACAGGCAAGGGTTTAATATCATTGGCTTCCTTCTGCAGTTTCTTTCTAACATGTTTCCTCACTAGGCCAAATGGTCCTACAAGGGAAGCGACCCTGGGCACATTATAGGTGTCTGTCCCAATAAAAGACAAATGATTCCCCCTTCTCTTGATGCTTTTCCCACACTGAGTTTTAATTTCTGCCCACCTAGCTACATCCAGGCCTGTAAAACAGGTCTGGACCAATGGTTACTGAATGTTTTTCTCTTTCCTTTGGCAGAGTGCCCATGCTGAGAGCACCAAACAATTCCACTTCATGGCTCAGTGTGAAGATGAGAAGCTGGCAACTACACTGAAGATGGCAAGTCCTCCTTTTCATTCTGAATTGCAGAGGGCCCATTCTCCACTCTTGTTCTGGATTCCTAATCAAGCACCTAGAGAAGACACTTTCATGATGCTGAAAGAGGTGTAAGGACTTGAGAGCTCAGCTATCATGTTAGCCCAGGGGTCATGGCATATAGGATTTGGTTTCTGCCAGTGGCCAAGTATCAGGAGAAAATATGCCCATGGCAATTCTGAAAGAGTCACTTGTAAAATGCTTTAAGAGAAATGTTCCCTGAACCAATAGTTTTGGGTTTTTTTCTTCCTTGTTTCCTTTTATCTACATGTCAATCTTTATTTACATGCTAGCAAAGCTCTAATTTTAACTGTCTATATAAATGTTTAATTCCTGCTACATTCTCTACTTCGGGTTACCTTGTTCTGCCTATTTTTTATGCAGGGCCAACTCTTAGGCTCTCTCAAAGGCAATGCCGTCATCACACTATTGACCAGTTCTGACACAAGGGACCTGAGCAGGCAGAAAGGTGTTGGCCTTAGTCCCTAGAGGCAGTAATACCTGTTTCCAGAAGTCTGGAAATAATAACACTAGTCTTTACTTACTGTACAAGGGCTGGGCTGTACTCCAGGAGTGAAACTGTCAGGTTGGTAACAGCACAGATGAACAAAGGGACATAAATTCTGGAAGAAGGGCTGGTATCAAGAGGTTGACGTAGATAGTCAGAGATTCACTGACAATACTGCAAAAGGATTCTAGCAAGTTGGGGTGGACATCCCAGCTCTGATGAAATGCTAGGTCAGCCAGTGACTTGAAAAACAGGGTGAAAGAAAGAGCTTAGTTCAAGACACAAGAACAGCTATACAAAGGCTGAGAATAACTCAAGAACATTCAAAGTTGTGATGCTTTGATAAGAACTGAGTAACATCCTGGTAAAGCTAGGTAGGTCAATGGACAGCACGACTGAAGGATAAACGGGTACGACTAATACAATGTGCAATATGTTGAAAGTAGTAATTTAAGCTATTGATTACTTTTATTGGAAACTAAATTAATTGAGCACTCAAGACAAAGACCTGTTGATGATTGTAGGCAGTTCAGTAAAAACACTGTGCATTATGCAGTTGAAAGAGCAAACAAAATATTAGGATACGAAAGTAAGAAAGAAAATGACAGTGAAAACATGGTGCCAGTATGTACATTGACAGTACAATTTCCCCTGGAAAATGCAGTAAGTTCTAGTCACTTGATCAGAAAATAACAAAATGAAAGAGAGATTAGAGCGGTCAAGAGGTGGTCATGATAGACAGTCAGTCTGACTTCCATTTGAAGAGAAATGAAGTGTGGAATTACTTAACTGCTTATGACTCGTGTAGTTATTTGTGGGAAAGAGGTGACACTCTCACAGAAGCAGACCCCTATCCCTGCAAAGCCAAGTGACTATTCAGGTCTCTAGAGAAGGACAGGACATCAAGCTGCCATGACAGTATGTGCTGATAAGCATATTCTAACTGATAATTGGTTTGGTTCTGCTTCCATCAGGGATATGAGATCTCTAGACAGCTGAGAGATGGACCTCTCCCCCTCTTCAACTGGCCAGTGCCCTCTGCTCAAGGCAGGGCTGCTGACATTGGTAACCATGCATACATTTGCTTTTGCTTTGTGAGAGAGAAACAGGCCCTCCACAGAAAGCCGCAGAAACTGGGAGAGGAAGGAACTTGGATGAGCTGTGTTGGAAATACCTTGCTTGCTCAGCAAAGGCGCTTGGTGCTTCCTTCATCTCATGCTATGCTGTGAGTGCTTGGAAAACAACGAAGCCTAGAGTTTCCTAGAACAAGAGAATTCCTCCAGTCTCAGTAAAGCCTCGCTGTTACCCAGTATGTTCATCATCAATACTCTAGCAGGAAATACAAAGGTGCTGCTGGAAAAACTTGCAGAGAAAATGCATGGATTAAGGTAATGGTAAATAATGATCAGGCAAAGCATCTCCCCCAGACCGCTCTCAAACATCTGGGTTTTATACAGTGAATTTCACACTTATTCATCAAGGCATAAGAAATTCAAGCCACAGGCACAGAAAGGGTACCATGTCCTGCAAAGTATTACTGGCAACTTAATGTAACCCTTCCATGCATGCTGTGGTAAAAGCAAGGCTAATGTAACTTGTGCACATATAAATAAAAAAGTAATACGAGTATGTAAATGTGGGATCTTTTTTCCCCACTGTCTGGCTGTGCTGGAGCTGTTAAAGCAATACTGAATATGTGCCAAAAAGGGTGAGTAAGTGGACAAGATACAGAAATAAAGCAGAAAACATATTTCATGACTAAAAACCTCACTCTGTTTAAATTATCAAGATAAGACCCAGGAATAATTTGATCCAATTGCATAAATACCATATGGAGAAAAATTATGAGTACTTCATCTGGACTGTTAAGTCTAATAAAGCAAGGCGAAGTAATGACCAACGGGACTTAAGGTCAGTTAAATCACAACTAGAAATAAGACACGATCTGTGAGAAGAGGTGGGACCCGGCATGGGTCATACTAGTAAAAGAGGTCTACTAGTCAGTATGACTTTGGGGAAAATAAGTCTTGCTAAACACAAGTTTGACTGGCAAACCTGGCCCTTCAGAAGTTAGATAGGCTTTACAACCAATCTGAAGCATCCCTTAGCTGGATCAAGATTACTTTCCTGAACATGGCATAAATGCACATTTTTTATTACACAAAGGATTTCAAACTGCATGATCATTTGGAAAGTGGGCCCAATTGAACATTCTTTAGGGCTTATTAAGGTTTTGTGGAGAGAGATGGTCTCTGGACAGACAAAGGCAACACTACAGGTACAGGAAAAGCTAACTGTCAGTGCTGTTAGATGGCATTTTGTACTCTGTTTGCTGCAGTCTTTACCTACAGCCACGATATGGAAGAACCATCATGGCCACCTACTCTAGTCTTAATACCTTAATTCCATTATTTTTCAAATTCCATTGTAACAAATATAATATGGAGAAATCCATTGGGTGCAATGGCCCAGGGTGCTGTGTGTACCAATGGTGAAGTTATCACACTGCTCAATAACTGCTATGGTGAATTACTGAAAAAATTGAGATAGGGCTCCTTCTATTAATTGAAGTCTAAACTTAATGCTAAATAATACAGAACTAATTGTCCAATTATTAAAGCTAATAATAGAGCCAATGGTTCAGTGTTTTCAAGTAGCATAATTCACATATAATGTCTTGTATAATCAAAAACTGATGGAAATGTGTTTTCTGGGAGGTGTTTAATGCTAACTCTACCCAGCTTTTCAGAGAATGAATCTGTATACAAGTCTCTCTGCACCCATTTGATGTTGCTTTCTTCTAACAGCCCTTTATGGATCAATGTCCTAATAAGGTCTGAAACTGCATCTTGCAGCGAACACTGCCGATACTGATCTGCTGATATTGTGCCTTTCTCTAAGAGAGGAGGAAGTCATAGCTTTTGACTGTAAGTTCATTTCTATTTGGAACTATAGGATGAATTATTTCAATTCCTGGGTAAGCTGCCTCTCTGTTAGAATGAGAGCCAGCTAACACTGCGTACTTGGTGCCATTTCTTTTAATAAAACAATGGTCATTCATCAAACCTGAGCTCAATGGTTATTATAGTCTATGTGAGAACTACTATCCATTAAAAAAGTCGATAAAAATAGAGTCCTAAAGTTTCCTATAGTCACATTTCAGGCATTTAAAACGGGCACCTCTTGCAAACACCACCACAGGTCCCATCAATGCCCAGCAAAGTCCAAGTGGATTCCCTGTTACTGTGTTTGGACACATGATACGCTTGGCTACTAGCTTAAAACTAGGGTTTTTTCTATTTCCTTTATCAATATAGGTCTTGGCCAGCAAAAAAAAAACTCAAGTGAAGGCTTTAATTTCTACAGCTCCTAAATAACCTTCATGCAATCCCTTCTAGAGACAGAGGTAACAGTCCTTTCTAAGCAAGGTGTTGCTTCTGGTCCAGTGGGGAGATCACTCTTAATTCTACAAGGCAAAAGGGTCCTATGAATATCAGGAAAGGCAATTTGTCCTCCTTCCGCCAAACTTCGCCCACTGTGTGGAGCAACACCAGTCCTTCATAGTGCATGAAAGTGGGGTTAAAACTATGTGGCTGGTCAATAAAGCATCTGTGCAGATGACTGACCACCCATGAAGAAAAGAAACAATAAACTATGCTATGATTATCATGCCTTTGAACTTAGCTTCAACACTACCTTGGGATAAATGGAAATCAGCCAAGTCAGAGGAATGATTATAACATGGAAGTGAATTTTCTATAAATCCACTTGTTTCCTCACCTCACTTTCAGAGTGCCTTTCAGGGGGCTCTCAAGCAGCCCCTTGTCATCAGCTCCATTTGTCAGTAGCATCAGAAAAAGTCATTCTTAGAAGAAACTTTACATCCTTTTGTGTAAGAAAGACATGCTGTGTCTTAGTAAAAAAGATACTGATATCTTGGTGATCAAAGGATAATTATCCAAAGTCACTACAGACACAGACATTATATGAACATCTCATGGAGCCTTCCCTAAAATTCCCAGGGCCAGTACAGGTCCAAAACTGACTTGTTCCTCCCAAGTGACAAAGGTACAAGTAAGTGTCATAAATATTAGAAAACGCTTCCTTTCAAATACAGCGCATAAGTGACTATATTAAAAATTACTTGTATAAAAAATTCAATGTTTGGGGGTGGGCAGAATCCTGTGGGTTTTTGCCATCAGGCAGCTTGTACTACCCTGATTCAGAAGAATCCCAGCCATTCTTTATGAAGTAATTAATAACCACAGTTCCTCACTTCACAACACAGAGGTTGTGTATTTGCTGTATGCAGCTCACTCACCCTTCCAGCAAGAAGGGCGATGGCTTGCCTGTGTATTCTCTACTGGAGACATTACAGGCCTGACATCCTCCCTCTCCCACCCTTAGTAAGGTCCAGTTAAGTCTTGATTTTTTAGTTAGAGACATCTGACTAATACTCCCTTTATTATCTGTTTACATGAAGAGCTCACAAGCCATGTTCTCCACTGACAGCAAGTTGTTATTTCCAAACTGATGAATAAGTGATCATCTGTTACTGGCCTTGTGGGGAAATGGCTCTGTTTGCTCTATTGACCCACACGTTTCATTGTGTGGCTCAAGCTGTTGCCTCTCAATTCAGACTCCTGTAACAAAGGCACCTGGGTAAAATCATAGAATCATAGAGTAGTTTGAGTTGGAAGAGACCTTCAAAGGTCATCTAGTCCAACCCCACTGCAATGAGCAGGGAAAATGCATGCTTTCTGTTCATAACAAATATATCTCCAGTGCATTTGTAAGGCAGACTAGGTGAGCTTTTGCAGTTGCCTGATATTCAGCAATTGCGACTAATTTTTACACCAGCCTCAGTTAATACCTGTTCTGAGAGCGTTTCATTCTCTACACCACAAAGCACCTGCTTTCCATACACCATTTTAATTGTTCAGACAGGCCCATGTAGTTCAACAGACACAAAATTGATTAGATAACCCATTAGACTCAATGTGTCATCTAAGGCATCACTCACTTCTTTAAAGCTTTGCAGAATCAATTTCCAGCCAGCCAGCCAAACCTAAATGTAAAATTGAAGAAGGTGCCAATCCATTTTTACCTTTTCATAACACAGATCACCAGTGCAGAGGAAGGAACTCTTGGCTGGAAGGTGCATGGGTGCAATAAGCTTTAGGTGTTGCTAGGTGAAGCCAATTTGTATTTGTTTTGATTTTGTTGAACAGCATATGGCAGCTTTTCACAAAGGCTGAGGTCAATCAGATTTCTAGGCACAGCATAATTTACAGGAGCACGTCTTTAACCTGCTAATCATTAGGACAGCTCATTTTTCAGCCTGTGCAGCATGCTTTGCCTTGGTGCCTAGAAGAGCTACCTCATTTTTCACTCATGAACCTGCCAAAGTTCACAGCTTTGTGCAACCACAAGCTGCAAGTCTTCTAGGAATCCACCTAAGGATGCTCTGCTGTGCGACCCTGTGACTGCACACCTTTTGCCTTCTCAAATCCACAGGAGCCTCTGTTCCCCATTTAGTCACCATACTCTTAACGCGAGTCAGAAAGAAAGGCCAATCAGCTGCTTGCTGACAGTCATCACACAGCCAAATGAATGGGCAGAAACACTGTGTCTGAAGAAAAGGCAGGGTTTTCCTCCTCTCACACAGAAATAATAAGAAGTAGTAAATATTTCCAACTCCAACCATTCTGTGATTCTATGATTTGCTCCAAAGGACAGATTAGGATTCCCTACCAGCTTTCCCCTATTTTTTTTCTGCAGGTCTACCCCGTGTTTGAAATGAGAGGGAGGCACCCGAGAGGCTCCTGTAAACGCCTCAAAGGGCTATAAATCCTTGCACAGGCAGGAACTGAAAAAGACCAGAGGGACTTGCTGTTAGAAGTGACTCTGGAAATAGCCACATGAACAAACACCAAGAAAATGAAGGAATCAGAAGGCACTGGGAAATCTGATCAAGGAAGACACTAAGAAAAAAGGGCTTCAAAAGCTGTTTGAGCTGGTACGGAGAAACAGGCCAAAGATGCAGGGAATTTTGAGAAAGAGGCAGCATCAGCGTAGAACTCTTGAGTCCATGTCCCAGCTCTTGCCTCACCTTCCCACTGCTGTTCTGTAGCTTAAGGGTAAGCCTGTACTTGGGGGAGGCCAGTTCATGAACCAGAGCAACACATAGAATTAACTCTACCCCATACAGTCTCTTACAAACATTCACAGCCCACAGGCAGAAGAGAATGGGCATCTGATAATCAGAGGTGATGGAGTCTTCTAAGAGGATTCTATTTGCTGTCCTGCACTTAAAACCTCGGTGCTTTTAAAATTTTGCCTTTTCCAAATGTGACAAAAATCAGTGATAATTTCCTTCTAGATTGCCCCTCACCTTGTCATTTCCTGAACAAAACACTGCAAAAAGAAGTAATTAGTATAACCTTGACCAATATTTTGCAGGACACAACAAAGGCACGTGCAGAGAATACTATCTGCCCTTTGTAAGCTTCTTGCAAAGGTGTGAACCTGGATTACTTCTGTTCTGCAGCAGGGTAGGTTCTTAAAGCTGTCATGTTTTAAGGCACATGCGTTGCTCACAACAAGGGCAGCACACACATTCTATTAAAGTCCGTCATTTTTTGTTGAGTAAGGAAGTCCCACTTTTCCCACTTTTGGGATAGAGGATGGAACACTGCGGGCAGCTCTGCACATGCAGTGAGCCACACGGCTCCAATCTGGAACCTGCCCTGCCTATTCACCAGCTCTGCCTGTGCCCACATCTCCACATGTGCTGCGGCAGCCTGTGAGCTCGGGCTCACCAGCCCCATCTCTAGTGGGGAAGCCCACTGCCAGCTTCAGAGGCAAACAAACCAATGCCTCTGGGTCTGTGGATAGGGTCTGTCGTCACAAACCACCCACTCAGATGGAGAAAAGCACAGAAGCATAGCCTGGTTTGGGTTGGAAAGGAGCTTAAGATCATCTGTTTCCAACCCAGTGCCATGGGCATGGCCACCTTCCATTAGACCAGGTTGCTCCAAGCCCTGTCCAGCCTGGCCTTGAACACTGCCAGGGATGGGGCAACCACAGATCCCCTGGGCAGCCTGTGCCAGCTCCTCACAACTCTTAGGGGTGAAACGAGCAAGCAGCTTCTTAAACAAGCAGTGGTAAATCAGTAGAGAAGAAAGATATTAGTATTTGATATTTCAGCTTGGGAGACACAGAAAAATCCCATGCTTCCCATGCTGAAACATACTTAAGAGTTTTCTTACACTGTAAATGGCAAATTCTTAATAGAAGAACTACACTCAATTTAACCAACTCACAGTAATCCTCTGCTAGGCTTCCTGCTGTCCAGTTCAAATTAATTGATCGCACAGGTAAAAATGTTGTTTTTCTATACAGACCCACACAAGTATCCTCCACAAATTATATTAAACAGTTCCTCCAAATGGTTTCTGCTACAAGTACATAAAATTAACAATTAGCAGGCAATGATTAAATAACAAGTCACATATGTTAATGGGATAACACCACTGAAAGGCAACAAAACTAAATGGTACCTAATTAAATTGTGGAACGCACCATTTATCTTTCCCAACCACCAACCCTGCTGGCAAGGGCTGCTCTGTACAGGATCAGGCTAATCCAGCCATGAGTTCACCAGGTTTGCCTTATCTGTCCCCCATGCCACCTGGTCAGTGGTTGCAGATAGTATTAGTGGCTGCTGCCTTGCGTCTCAGGTGTGGATTCTTCCTAACACTGTCCTTGCTCTCCCAGGTCACCTCCTATCAAGCTGATTGGGAGAAGAGGGAGCTGGTGTTGACCACCAGCAGAAGCACCACTGAAAATGAGACTGGCTTCAGCAGAAAGATTTTCTTCTTTCTGGTTGTCATATGCTGTAGGATGCTCATTTGTGAGGTGAATTCATTAACCTCATGGCTGGGGAAAGCTTCCTGTGGGTAATGAGCCGCAATGCCTGATATGAAGTAGGTGTGCACACAGATTTGGCATTTACCTGCTATTCATGTGTTTGATTTTTAAATGAAGTGAAAAAATGCACAAATATTGAATCTGCTTGATAGTCAGCACCACATAATGGCAGTCATTTCAGGTATAGCCTGTTCCTTTGTAGCACCCACTGCTCCTGCCCACTCGCGTTATCCACCACATACTCTTTCATGATGCTGATTCCCTCCTTTAAGGCAAGTATGCATACCCAAAAGCCTAGGTGACCAGGATGCTTTACACCTTGGTACAGCCATCCTTCAGCACCAGAAAAGCAACACAGAAATTAAAGGACATTCTTCCTGTTTGTGGAATCCTCAACAAACACCACATTATCTTATTTAGCTGTGGTATGAACATCCTGCTTTACTTTCCAAGCTGACGAGGCACAAAGGAACAAATTAAAAATACATTTATTCTGGATCATTTTTACCAACATAGTGAAAGCTAAACCTGCCTGTGACTTGCCCACTTCTGCCAGAGTACTCCTGAAAAGCAGAATAGCTGTGAAAGACACAAACCTCAGAGCCAGCAATCACCGAATTCTCCTAAATCAGGGTCAGATCCTGAACTCATCAACTCTGAGTAAAGTGGCTTTGGTGAACCCAAATCAGGTACCTAGAGCAATGCAGGTTTCCCATAAATGCCAAGACAAAGCCTTTTCCTTTGATCTAACTGATGTTTTGAGTTGACTGAGACTAAGACAGGAACCAAACTGCAGTTCCCACTGCAAATGTTCACCCAATATCTGCAAAGTTTATGGCATAGATAGCCTTAGTTTTGGTTAGATTATCCTAAACAGAGGAAATGATTCACGCACATGGGGATGTGTTTCACATCCATCAATATTCACTCATGGTGTTCTGATTTCGTGCATGTTCGGGCCTAAGTCTTCTGCGATAACCAGAATGGGGCAAATGGAATTTGCTACTAATCTGGCACATCTTCATTTGATAGCCTTACAAACTAATTATGTGATGTAAGAATGCAGCAGATATTAAAAACTCATACTGAATATCACATCAGATAACACAATCAAACCTATGCTAAGGTACAGAGTATTCACAAAGTATGCCAGAATACTATCCATCTGCTGGTGGGCAGCACACATTGAATG
This sequence comes from Amazona ochrocephala, assembly GCA_039720435.1. NCBI lineage: Eukaryota > Metazoa > Chordata > Aves > Psittaciformes > Psittacidae > Amazona > Amazona ochrocephala. The sequence goes on from CM077877.1 coordinate 120,656,920, forward strand.
AATGGATAAATGTGACTAAGTTGTTAGTATTATTTTACCAGTTCATAAATATCACTGCCAAATCAAAGCATCTATTATTTGCCCAATAGGCATACATTACTTTCCTTCATTATTTAACCTGCTTTAGTTAGATTCTATATAAGCTTAAAACTATGGTAAAAAAATACAGCCTGTATAGAAAATTGCTGTGGGACTGTAAAAGACATAGAGCTTGCCGAAGAAAATGAACTCTAAAAACTGTTTTGCTTGTTTAGGTGCTTTCTCCAGGCCCTCTTGTTTATGTAAGGCTCAATACATGACCAAGTTACTTTGCATCAGGCAGGCTGTGGTAACTGTTTGTGGGTGCACTTCTGGACCATAGCAAATGCAAGAAGATTTAACTTAGATCAAGTCCCTTTTGTTGCAGGCAAACCTAACACAACCTACCTTACATTCCCTGTGGGGTGGGAGTATGCACCTAACTCACACACAGTGATATCTTATGTCCCAGGAGCCTTTTGCTGTGTCTGAGGACTACGAACGGCATCTGGGACAGCTTATCTTTTTTGTGCAAGTGTATGGCACAGGCACACAAATGAAAGACTTACCTGCCATGCCTCGACCTTCTTAATGTCTGCACAGGATCCATTCGTGAAGAGTCCTTTCCCAGGGGTACAGGTATATATATCCTGCAAGGCATGGGCAATAGAATATACTGCCAAATACACATTATAGGATATCCGCAAGTGCGTGTAGTCCAGGTACGGTGTCTCCACACTGGTGATGTTTTCATCCCCTGTGCATGGAGGTCGGAAGGCTGCTGTTCCATTTCCAGCTCCCAGTCCCTCTTCATGGCTCTTGTGGAAGGAAGTTGAAGACGGAGAATTTTTGGAGCCATCAGGGAGATAGCAGTTAAATGTCTCCTCCCAAAACTCCTTGGCAAAGCCATTGTTGGTGGACTTCTTGGGATGCACCTTCTGCAGGAACTCACGAAAACCTGGAATCTGTCCTGCCTTCAGTGCAAACCCGATGGTGCTGCCAATGACACGGAAGAACTCTGGCATGGCTATCAAGGAAGAGCTGGCCCAGGCCTCACTCGCCAGCCAGATTTTGCCGGTGATGTTTCTCCTGACAATCTCTTTGATGAGAGGCTCCAGGTCTGGGCCACTGGAGAAAACAACGATCACCCTGGCTGTGGAGTTCTGGATGACCTCCACCACCTGCTGGATCTCCTCCTCGTCTGAGTACTGGGAGATGAGCTCGCTAAAATCAATGCAGATATCCCTCTCCTCCGCCTCCTCCCGAAACTTTTCAATCCCTGGCCTGCCATAGTCATCATCAGCTGCAATTGTGCCCACCCAGTTCCAGCGAAAGTACTCAATGATGTCTGCCATCGCTGTGGCCTGATGCTCATCATTGGGGATTGTGCGGAGGAAGGACTTGAACTGGTTCTTATTGCTCAGGAGACGACTGGATGAGGCATAGCTGACCTGCGAGGGCACAGTAAACAAGAAAAACACACCGTGAAGAGAACTGCCCTGGAATGAATCGCCTACATTTATCTAGCATCACTGTCAACCTGTGTAACCTTGGATGGTATGAAGAGAGAGCTGAGCACCACACTGGAAGCCGCGTACTCTTAGTTTGCGGCTGCACGAGGTCCACTCTGAGACTCCGTGTGCCCTTTAGTGACTGTCTTAAAGAGGCACACATACAAATGTAGCTGCTCAGACCCAAGAGGCTGGTGCAAGCTCATGTCCACCTGTAAGGTCAAGGATCTGAAGGAAAGAGTCAGTGACAATAGTTTGGAGGAATAACAAAGAGGTGAGCCATCTCACTGCACTTTCTTCCAAATCCACATACAAGGAGAATGTGTCTTTTAGACAAAAGAGGGCAATATAGGTAATTGAGACAAAATGCAGGCTTCCCCTGGCATGAACATGATATGAGACAGCAGGCTGGTATTGCCATCCTGTCTCTCCTTGCCTCTGTTCTCATCCTTAAACAGGCTCCATCTGGCACTCTATGCACGTTACATACAATCTCTTCCAGTTGAAGTAAGAAGAATGTGATGTATATCTATTGCCCTGACCCTGCAGAGTGTTATGCCAATATGGTCAATACTACCTTAGCAGTATTTCCAGACTGCTGGCCAGAATCAGCAAAGAAGCCAGTAGGCATTCCATGCTCCATAAGCCAGCATTTTTTACAGTTAAAATGGGATTTTATTTCCTTTTCTAAAGCTATTGAGAAATCATTTTTTCTTTTCCTAATCAGAAAAAGCGCCATATGCTTTTAAGATATAATTTGGATTTTCTACAAATAGGAAGAAAGCCATAAAACCCAGAAAAGAATAGTTTAAAGATGTGGAGAACTTTAAAAACTCACTTATCTTTGCATTTTGAGATTGGCATCTGAACTCTTTAAGACTGACTCTCATTTGAAAAGGTCTTCTATAAGCAGTTCATTTTGTACAAAGCGGAAATTTACAGAAAACCTTATCTCCTCCTTAAACTCAGGTATTTATTGTTTCTGCAAGAAGGAAGAAAAGGAGGTGTCCTAGTGCAGTTTCAAGGGCCACAGGAATACTCCTTTCACAAAGCTACACTCTCCCCTGGACAGGCTCCTGCTCGGTGCTACTCTCATCTCCTAGAACCTATTGCCATGAGGTAGAAGCAAGGTACCACACTCCCGCATGGGCTGTAAGGGTACACCGAGGGCAGATACTGAGAAACAGAAGTCCTAACATTTTCAGTGTCTTTGTCAACAGAATGAGTAACGAGCCCTACATTAATTGTAAAACATACCTCCGACTTGTACTGAAACACAGGGTCTATTAAGGATGGATTTGCTAATGGCCTTGCTATAAATGGCAGTGATAATGGGTATTCTAATGCTGCCCAACAACTCGCAGTTTAAAAGCCTGCTTTCAATTGTCATACTTAACCACCTGGCTGAGATTTTGTTCCAGAGCTGAACCTCCTGACACCTACCCATTTCTGCAACCTCTAGATACAACTACTGCCTTGTAGCACATATACTATTCAAAGGGAAAATCTGAGAACTGCAGACATCTGTTATGCTCAGTTCAACTTACGAGCCCTTCTCGGCTGCCCCTGTCCACCTGGTAATGTGATGTATAAATTAACAATGCCCCTTATATGCCATTATGCTATTTATTACACATAATGTAATAACGTAGCCACTTTCTAATGCTATGCCTGGCAATACCTAGGTAGCACATCCTGATCTTGGCTTAAACCATTCTTTTGCCCAGCTCAAAGACCAAATGTACATTTTTTCAGCCTCCTGCAAGGGAATCAGACTGATAACATTAAGTAGACAAGACATATTACTGTGCACCAGGCAGTCAAGAATCCTTCCTTCTTAATTTGTGGTGCAGATGGGAATTGGAGCCCTAACTGAAGTAAAGATGTATTATCTCGGGATAGACAGAGAGTATTGTGTGACACAACCTTGTAACAAGATGTGAGCTCTGGCACTTGCCCTCATTTTTGAAGAGGAACTGGAAGTATTTAGGCTATGCAAGGCAACACATAAATGGATAAGGCAAAGCATTTTTTCCAAAGTTGTCTTTGGAAGAGCAACAACATTGAGCTACAATATGCTGGCCTCATACTTACGGTCTTGGCAGAGCAACGGGCTTGTTAAACAAAAGGATGGGACCATGGATACTAGCACTGGCCCCAGCAGAGTCAGCATGCAGCAAGAAGGATGCTGTGACATGGGAGCTGATACAACTACACCACCACACAGATGACCCCAGGACAAGAAGGGGCATATACATGTGCTTTCATAAACCCTGTTTTGGAGGCTCTAGGGCAAAAGAAAGGCAGGTCAGCCCAGAAGAAACCTTCACAGCACCTGATCAGTACAAGCAATAGCTTTACAGATCATCTAACTGAACAATCAGAGATGCTGAGAGACCTAAGAGTAGCTAGCAGTGACCGAGTTCTGCCTTATGTGGGTTCTGTGGGCATGACTAGACAGTGACCATGGTGAAGTAACATGACAACTAGCCTGTCAAGGCTGGCAACTGCCAGCGACTGACCTAAAATACCCACGTTCACAGACTAAACCACTCCAAAGGACTCTAGTCCTCCTAGACTAAGTTGGCTGAATGTTTTTGTTGGCTGCTTGCTAACGTTTGTGTTTTGGGGATTGCAAATAGCTAGCAAGACGTATTTCCACTGTAAGAACCCCTCACATTTTGTATTGTTTTCTCCTTGAGGTTCTATGGGAAATGGTAAAGATGAAACAACCTTTGTTTAATCTCGGCAGAGCAGTGGGGCAGGCCACTTCTGTAACCTAAACAAGAGATGTGAATACGTACCTGAGGTATATAAAAGAGTCCCAGCAGATTGGCCACAGCGGTAGAGATGCCAGAGCCGGTTGCCCCCACGACTGCAATGGTGGAAGGGATATGTTCCGAGCAGTTGCAGAATTCATCCAGGTTCAAGGAGTCTATTTTGTTCTGGGCCACAAAACTCAGTGTGGCCTCCAGGGCTTTAGAGACTGTATTGCAAGTGTCAAATATCCTGTATCCCAGGGTCATGTTGGGAAGGAGAGTCGGGCTACTGTTTATTTCCTCTATGGCAAAGATCATAGCCTGGAGCCAGCGGAAGCCTCGGAAATTATACCTGGGTGAGTAAAAATAACAATGAAATAGAGTGAGAAGGAGGGAAGCAGAGGAGACCACGACTGAGACAAAAGACACATGAGCCATTTTTGCCATTTCTTGCATCCTACTAGATTTGGAAAGTTTCGCTGTTGTCTCCAGTGGTTACGGAAGAGAGTGCATATGCTACAAAGGTTTGTTTGGCTTTTGACTTTTCAGTTTGGGAGCTCACTTCAGAGGTCATGTGGATGGGATTTCTAAGTCCACTGAAGTCTGAGAAAGTTGAAAAAGAACAGTGCCTGGCAGGTTGGCTCTGGCCTGTCCCTTCTGCTCAGGACCCTAACCTGGATCTCGGGATTTCTAAGCAAATGCTCTGATACAAAGCTACCAGGTTTCCTTCCAGGCTCCTCTGACATGTTTCTGAATGCAGATGGCAGTGTGTGCTAAGCCTGTGCTGAGCGTGATGCTGCAAGGGACTTGGGCTCAGGGGTACTCGGCATGTCAGCTCCTCGTGGCTTTAGGCAGGCCAGGCAAGCTAAGACACAGCACTGGCATGCCACTGGAGCTCTGCTCAGTGAAAATGGGCCTCATGTCACACACTTCACATTGTGAGAAGAGAGCACAGTCAACCTGTTTACACCAGGGAACACAGACACGCTATAAATGGAAATCCAGGTGTAACCTGCCAAGTTGTTAATTAGTTACTTCAGTGCTTTCATTGAAGGAATAACTTTTCTCACTATTATAGTGCTCTCCTATGTTTGCTTCAGACATGAACTCAGAAGATGCCCTAAGAGATGCCCTATAAAGAAACTGTGCTTTTTGAGGCCTCCTCTAATCTCTAAAATGGAGAAGCTGAGTTTTCTGACTGTCTCTCAGCAGTGCATGGAGCTAACCCAGAGCTGCGGAGTGGTGGCAAGCGTGCTGCAGGACTTGGGAGTCCTTGTTCAGAGCACTGCAAGGGCTGACAGTGAAAAGAAGCTGATGCAGGGTGAGTGACTACACATCCACAAAAGAGAGAAGCTTCTTTGTGGAAAGCAGCAGGAAGAAAGAAGCTTTGATACATGTTATTCTCACGTTTTACTAACTGTGTTTCCCCCTGCACAAGCAACCAGGTGTGTGCCTGTGAAGCTGCCATGTTTTAGGGTAATTCAGCTGGAATGGCAGAATATTTCATGAACTGAAACCTACCTTTCCTCTAAATGCACTATGGGTCAGGCCAACAGTTAGTTTGCAGTTTTGTGTTGAGTTGTAGCTGAAAACGGGAAAGTGTCAAAGCTGTTATGCTTGAGATCCATTGGGAAACTGACAGGCTCTTCCCAGAACTGGAAGAGCCTGGGGAAATAGCCTGCCCAAGAACAGATTCTATATGAAATGGTAAATTGCAGGTTTCACTTGAGTGCCATTTTGAAGTCCCTTGAGAGATGTTTCTATTACCAACATGAAGATTTCTGAAGATGAGCTTTATGAAATCACAAACTTTCTATCTCTTAGACACATAATTTGATTTTTATAGTTTTTTTAATTGCTGGATTAAATGAATCACTTCCAGTTAATGTCAGCTGTGTCTGACTTCTTCAAACGGAATCAACATAGCCACATTACTTCCATTCCAGGAGTTTTAGCTGATTCATCTGGGATGAGAATTTCTAAAGATACCACATCTCAGGTTTATCCTTAAGTCTTAAAAACTTCTTTTATTCAACTTCTGTCACCTGCTCCAGACATCTTTGGCCAATTTCCAAGTGAGGTTCTGCTCTGAGGTTGTACCTCAATATCCAGACAGCACCGTTTCAGTACAAAATGTCTGAGGCCAATAAACATCCTTGCTTAGAACTTCGGACCCACGGGACAGGTTTCCCAAGATCACTCTTTTTAAGGACACCCTTTAGAACAAGGGAGTGTGGGTCCCTGTGAGAAGTAATCTAGTCATTTAAATGGTCTTTTCTTCTAGTTCCAAACCACTGAGGAGTGAGATGCAGTGGGAGAGCTCGGAAACAAAAGGGAAAGTCTCAGAGTGAATGAGGCAGTGAGTGTTGTGTACAGAAAAAAGACATGCTGGGTGCACCACGTTGCCTCACGTGGTCAGTAATGCGCACGGGATGAATGGCAGCAAGGAGGGGTTTTGTGAAACTTCTCTTTAAAAAGTTATATGTGTTTACAGATATCTTTAATTACAGTGAAAATAGGATTTGAAGCAAAACCCCTATATCCAGGCCCCTCATGTAAAAGAGAAAAATCTGAAGGCATTTTCTGTATTTAAAGGGAAGACTGGTGAGGGTCTGGGAAGTTCAAAGGTACCACTTCACTACCGTGAAAAGCTTTACATATTTGAGTATGTGTAAAAGTAAATTTAAGCCTCACAGTAAGTGATGCAGGTGGAGTATGACACAAAACTATTTTGCTTGCTTGAAAGCAATTTGGCTTAACTTTTTAAAATGCCACAAGGTGGTATTTTCAGGTGGTATCTTCAAAAGCAGTGAGAACTGGACTGCCTCCCCTTTGAGATTGATTTAACACAATTGATTACATTTTCCTTTGTGACAAATGCTCCTGATGAATGTTTATTTACAGCATAAGGCCAGTACTTCAGCACAGCCTTGAGTTAGGACTGGTTTCATTTTGAAGGGGAAAAGAGGGCAGGGGGTGTTTTCTGGGAGCTATACACAAAAATGTCTCTGAGATGCTTTTGGTAATTTATCTCAAACTAGCCTGGGCAGGAAACATGCAGTTCTCTTCAGTTGTACCTCTGCTGACTCTTCATTAGGGACTGCAGTGATAGGACAAGGGGTAACGGGTTCAAACTTAAACAGGGGAAGTTTAGACTGGATATGAGGAAGAAACTCTTTACTGTAAGGGTGGTGAAGCACTGCAGTGGGTTGCCCAGGGAAGCTGTGAATGCTCCATCGCTGGCGGTGTTCAGGGTGGGGTTGGACATAGCCTTGGATGGCATGGTTTAGTGGGAGGTGTCCCTGCCCATGGCAGGGGGTTGGAACTGGACGATCTTAAGGTCCTTTCCAACCCTAACTATTCCATGACTCTATGATTCTATGATAACAGCATTGATAGATGGGGGGAAGAGGATCTGATGGGATGGAGAGAAACACATCTTGTTCTATCTTCTCTAATACCTGATAGAGCTTCAGAGAAGTTAGTATGACTAGTCGATGGAATGCTCTGTCGACCATTCAGAAATTTGACTCATAATTTCCATGAATAAATCTGGAAAGGATTTGCTAACAGAAGCAAACTTTCCATTAGATTTCCAGAATATTTAAACAGCCATTGATATTTTCTTGGTGGAAAAGAAGCTGCCTCCAAAACTTAATTTCTGCCATATTACTTTAAGGTATATTGGCAGTAGTCTTGTATTTTGACATTTCTGAGATGTGGTACTATGAAAAATGACCATTAAGCTCTAAATGAGAGATTAATGTAAATAATTCAGTGCCCAAAGATGTAGATAGGCATTTTTATTTACTCTCATTTCTTTAAACGTTTTCCTTCTGATGTCTGTTCTCCCACCTGTCAGAGCATGCAACCCACTGATCTTTTTATTCCCAGGCAGGAGCACAAACAGGGAAAGAGAAATCAGAAACAATTCCTACCCAAATCCTCATTTTAATTGTCATATCTGCAAGGGACAGATTAACTTTGCAGCAGCTCAGATTGCTAGATAGCAGCTTCGTAAGATGTCACTGATGCCCACAGGTTTCTTCATAGTTGTTATAAATGTGCCTGTCAAGGGATGCTCAGGCTGGCTTAAGTGTCTCAGTCAATGTTACAAGGGTATGTAAATTAAAGGACACAAGCCCACTGCACGGTTTAAGATCACCATAGCTTCATCCCGTTTGCTTGTTTGTTTTTCTGGTTTGGTTTGAAAAGCTTCTTACTGTCTGGATCCCACATGGAAATTAGTCCTGACCCCTGTTGGTCTCCATAAAGGAATAATTCAGTCTCATGTGAATTCATGATCTTCATTTGTCAACACTTTCAAGGCACTAAACTAAAAGCAATAGAATAGGAAGGAAAAGAAGAAGAAAGTAATGTGAAAGCTCTAAACAGAGCTTTCCCTTACCCTCCCATATCCGACAGGTAATTTTATTCAAGAATGGTGGCAAAGCCTGCCTATGCCTCTTGGCTCATGCCAGTACTCCTCTTTCTCTAGGGGTTGTATGCACATACTAATTTCTCTGTTCTCTCTAGATTTCCAGTACATTAATTACATGTTATTGCTGCTACTACCACTGCTATTACTAAGCTATGCAAAGGGGAGACCTTCAGTCACTTGCTGGATTCCTGCGGTCGGTAGGTATAATGAGTTGCTTACCACTCTTCCAAGCTAGGACTATGGGTCCTGTGCAGACCAAAGAAAATTAAAAATTAAAAGCCCAGAAGGTGGGTGGAATGCAAAGCAGAAAAGGAAATAATTTGGTCTTAGAAAGGAAATGTTAAATATCCTATTATGTATTGAGTGCTGCAGCGGGATTAGCAAATACATCTGCAAAGGGTAGAATTAAAACTCTGTTCTCTCAGATGGACAGACTCAGTGAGCTAACGCGTCCCAGACCTGTACTCTGTGAAGCCCTGCGCTATGACACGGGGATGATGTCTCACCACAGCTGAAAGGTGTGTGTCACAGTGTGGGACCTTGTCCTGATTGCTGATCGGAGTACTGGGAACAGGCACTAAAACCCATGATCTACTGACACCATATTGGCCACACTGTATCACACCTCAGTAAAGATACATTCCCCATTGCAGTTCATTACACTGATGGGTAAGGCCCACCAGGGCAATAACGCTAACAATAACACCAATGATACCACCGCTACCACTACTGCTATTTTACCTGAAAACAAGAACGAACAGAGAAATCAGGTTATGAATAGGCCTTTGCAGGTGCTGACAGGGAACGGGACCCAGGGATTGCTGGCGCTGTGCTCAGCCACTGTCTCCTCTGCACACATCAGATGAGCATCAGAGGATGTTACACGGAAAGTTGCTGCAACAGCACCAGAGGCATACATAGACAGAAGGTGTATTTATATCAAATGTGGGATACTTGATTGCTTAAGCAATAAACAGGAAACAAAATTGCTCTCACTTTCTGTACTCCTATCTGATATTTGGTGTGGCAAAATCGAGAGTCATTTTTCACTGTGGACTCTACAACTCTGCTTAAAGCATGAAGATGCATTTTCTGCCCAAAAGAATGGAGAACTGACTGTTACTGTACTCTTTTTCTTTCGCTGCTGAGTTATGCATGTATAATGAAGTGCAAGGTATGCACAGTAGGTTCAGGCCAGTACATATGCTGAGCTGGGGAGAAGAAGTACGAGGAGTTTGGAAAGTGAAAAAGGGTACAGTAACTGTCCTACCCATTTTGAGGAGCCCTGTTTGGGAGCACAGGTATGCCACTGAACACAGATAAATGTGTGGAAAAAGGTTCAAACAGCGCAGATCAGGTTGAACAGTCCTCAAAAAAAGGAAAAGCCACATTACCTTAAATTGCTTGATACTGAACTCCAGAAGAGACTGGGGAAACCACCCACAGGGTTTGAGTGGGACCCTTAGGTCCCTTTTCTTGGTTTCAAAGCAAGGAGCTTTTCATATGGTCTGATGACTTTGCTGCTGCCTAATGGAGGAGAGTATGAGGAAAGATAGAGGATGCCCATACTCCTACAGGGACCTGGGTCTAATTTTCGTATGTGATATGAGACACTTTCCTATGTACACAGGTATCTGAAAAGGGGACAGGTATAAACTGATCAACCTCAGCCTTGAAAAGAATACAACAGTGCTGGAGAAGGCTCAGAAAAGGGCAACAAGAAAGTCAAAGGTATGGGACAGATACAGCATATTTGACTTGGCCAGGTACAGCCACACTTAAGCTTCTCCAGTAGATTTCCCACCCCACAGAACTATTTAACACTAGAAGACTGGGGAGACAAGACTTTGGGAAGAAGCTGGAGCTTCCCTGCCCTACCCCCCCCCCCCAAAAATATGATTTCAATCATCCCAGACCAGGCAATTGTCTAGAACTGAAGAAACTCAAACATGGTATGAAAGACTTCAGCTTATGACATGAAGAATGCATTGGACTGTAAGAGTCAGCATGCACAAGCCTGCCACAGGCTACCGCCGAGCCACAGAGTCCAAAACCATGAAGGACCACCATGGCTATGTTGAGAGATCTCTGTCCAAGTCCAGCCAGAGGAAATTTCTGACTTAAATGCTGCTGAAAATTGAAAATCCTTTCAGGAAAAATATGTGCTCTCAATTTAACTGTAGCAGTAACAAGGGATACACATAAACCGTGCCATGGAATAATTATCTTCATCCTTAAAATGTGATGACCAGTCAAAAAAAGTCTTCTCAACCCAATTTCTTTTGAATTAAACCTTTCTTGGAAGTGGACATTTTCTGGTAAAGACATCTGCAATCGATGAACTTCCAGTCTTCTCCGGTCCAACCATCCTATCCTTGTTCCTATCGTAATTGCTACTACCTCTGCGGCTAGATCTCTGACCTTCATTAAGAATTCTCTTTCCATTTGCGTTATGCTGTCAACTCACAGTTTACCCAGCTCCTTGAAGGAGTGCAACAAAGTACCACAGATGCCTGCTTCTTCAGTTAACTCCTCTCTTTTCGCACCAGCAGCTTCTTGGTGCAGGGGTAACGGGTACACAGATTTTTACCCAGGCAAATTTCAGGTGGAAGATGCCTCTGAGCAGATCAAATGCTGCCCAGAAGGATCTCCTGTTGTGTCCTTAAAACAGCTGGTCTGGCTTTTTGGGATTCGTTTGTTGCTGGCAGTGCTATCTCATTAACAAGTCTTTCGGCAACCACACACTTCTACTGCTCGTGGGGGAACACTATCCTGTGATCCATTCTAATAATGGGAACATGTAAAGACAGCCAGTGAGGCTGACTCAGCACTGACAGAAATGAAAGCCGTGTTCAGTTTGCAAATATCTGCATTGTCCTACTTGCCACCTGGAGTAGGTGAAGAAGACAATGAAGCTGAAAACATCTATTGCTTTTCAGCATTCCACTTTTAAAATACATCATCTGGGAGAGTAAGACATGAAAATCTGGCAGAGCTTCTTGCTCCATGAAGTAGACATTCCTCATCAGTTTAGTTCATGTCTTTCCTATGCATGCACAGAAAAAGAACCCCTGCTTAACTGCACTTCTTTCTGTGTGCTGTGTATGAAAGCGTCTGGGGACGATCTCATAACCTAGATGGATGTGTCTTGCTCAGTGCCTCAGTGGGAAACTGCACCTGAAATCTGTAAGCATAGCAGGAATGCTGTCTGCCACTCTTCACTGCCATCTGCAACGAAACTACTGCATCCGCAGTCTAGGATGAGCAGTCCAAAGAATTCCAGATACACAATTTTTCACGTATGATTATGGAAGAGGTCCCATAACACTGAAGTGTCTTCCCAAGCATGGACGTGACGAAATTCCACATCAATTTCTTATATTTTGTTCATATAACATTTCAGTTGCAATCAGTTTCTGTCACACTTTCCATTTGTTATGTGTATTATGCCTCAGGTTGTAAGGTTAAAAATTCCTCATGGTTCATCCTAAAAATGGCTGCACTTCAATAATCAGAGAAATTGTTTTCATGTGCGTTTCTTCCTCCAGGGGTAACTGCCAAAGGCTGAAGACAAAACCTATATGCACTGTCTGCATAGAAGAAAAGGACTTTGGGTGAGGAAAGCCTGTGCAAGCAGTTCAAGTCTGGCACTTTGTAAAGGTCCTAAAGAGACATCTATGTGTTCAGTGGGCATTTTTAAAAAGCAGAGACCTATCTCACTTTCACCTGTTCAGTTTTTAGGCAAATGAACAGTTTGTAAAATCTTAGAAGATGAGAGGCAGAACTGGGGGAAAGAAGTATCTCTAAGCTATTTTTCTGTGCATGACTGTAACCAAATGAAGTTAAGGGCACAATGGGTTATTCTTTATCCTTCTACTAGGAAAGCTGCTTTCCAGATTCTATTCAAGTATCTACTGTGAATGGCCAAATAGATCAGTAAATTCATGTTTTGGTAGCTTTGAGTAAGACAAAGATTGCCCTCCTTCACTGTCCAAATATGATTTATGTTACTGTTTAACTTATGCACTTCCTGACCTTACACACTTGTTTCTTCTGTTATTTACACCATACCTTCCCATTGCCCCTACAAGCATCAGATCGCAGAGTGCATTTATACAACACATAGCATATCATCTGAAGTTGAGAAAGGTCAAGACTTCCTCAGCAAAACTTTTCTGGCTTACCTTATGCACTCCACTGATTCTGGTCTTGATTTTAGATCCTGGTCTTTAGCAGCCACTCCAAAATGAATGGGGAACAATCCTCCAAGAATAATGTCTCCCTTCTTCTGTGCCCGTTGGTTTGGCCCATAGGCAGCAGTGTTCCAGGTAAATAGCAAAAGAATCAAGCAGCAGCTATATAAAGTCATTGTTCCTCTTTTCATCAGAGAGTTATAGGATGCAAAATCGGAAAAGATGATGTAAGAAAGTAGATGTTGTAATGTCTAAGCTTTTCCTTTCCTTAATATAGCACAGAGAGGATATGAGACACATGTCTGCAGGGAGATAAGCAACAAGGTGGCAGCCGCAGTGCTGATGCTTCTCCCTCTGTCTTCTCCATTGCAAACCAACAATTCAGCAGTACTTCTTTCTTCATAACCAAAGCATTATGGAGAGCCCATCTCGAGAACTGTAAAAGAAAGACATGAAAAGTGATCCCAGTTACACACCAGGGCCCCACACTGCCAGGCTGGTTCTGCTTTGTCAAATCAACCTCTCAGTATGCCCCTGAGCCTGCCCCCACTCAACAACCTGCCTGGGACACGTACCAACCCTGACAGAGTAAGGGCAGGCACTCCAGCGATGCCAGCCACACCTCAAACAAGCATGAGATGCCTGATTCTATGGTTCTGTGTGACTCTGGCCACAGGAGACCCTGTAAAACCTGTGACTGGATGTCCATGAAGGCAGCACACAGTGAGAGACTTGTATGGGCAAGTAGGAAATAAGGATGTGTCAAATGCAGTGAGAATCAAGCCTTTCTCTTAAGCAAATAATTATGATAATCTTTTAATGTTGGTCCATCCCCTCCTTTCCCTTGACTGTTCCTAACTCTGGCTTGAACTTATCCTCGCTAAAAATGAAACAAGAACACAAGAAAGACTTCCTTCTCATTGAAAGTGAAGAAGACTTCCAGGGAAGCCTTTGAAATCCAGATACTTCTCCATAAGGAATCATGAAGGCTTGAAAGGCTCGGTGATCATGCCATTGCAAGCTTAGCTGTAGAGCTTTAAAGCCTACATCCTGGGATGAGAAATATTACAGCTTCCCTGTACTCAGTATATTTTCCCTGCAGCACATCTAGAGGCCTGCCAAATGAAGAACTAACTTAATTATGGCATATGAAAATTGATATGGCTATGGGGGAGGAAGTAGCACACAAAAATCACAATACAGAGCTCTTCAGCATATTTGGAATAGGTCTTAAAGCTAATAGGACAAATCTGGAGTCACTCAAATTTCAAATAGAAGTTAGGCATATGTTGCTAATCCTGAGGACAGTGAATTTCTGAAGCAAGACATCAAGAGTTTTCAAGTGCTGGGAATGTTCTTATGAAGATGACGACTTATGTACTAAATGCACCTAGACAGACTTGACCTCTATCTATGTCGGAAAAGGAGATACTGCTGGGAAACACTGTGATCACGAAGGTTCTTCTAGTAGCTATCCTTAATGATTACATATGCTGTATGACCACCAAGTAATATTTGGTATATATATATTAATTACATTTTTATTAAAATGGAGGTCCAGATGCAGCAGTCAATGGGAGAAGAGACAAAGCTCACACCATTCTCATGCCTTTGTGGTCAGTACACTTAGCTGGGTAGATGCTGTACTTCTCTGTGGTAGGTCCACTCTGTTCTTTGGTCCTGGCTTGAAGAAGCACAACTTATTGGCAAGGGCAATCAAATCTTTGGCTAGAGATCAAAATATATCCAAGTAAAGAAATTTCTACCAGGAAATGGGGAGTCAAATGGAGAGATTTTTGAAGGAACATACTGGTTTTCATGTGAAAAAATATGTATTTCATGTTCACAGCATCCAAGTGACTCAATACAAACCAGAAAATCCCATTTTTTATAAACTTGACTGCTAGATCCATCCTTCTGAGTGGGGATTTCAACACCATTCTCAAAATCTAAACCATGGACAAGAAATGCCCAGTTACTGCTGACCCTGGCAGTTGAACACTTGAGGATGTTCCTCTGGCAAGCAATTGGAATTATGTCACACTGCTCTAGTCAGGATGCAATACTGTCTACCACTCGTGTGTTGTCTGAACATCTGATTGGTACCCTTCATTAAGGAGCCACTGGTACTGGCATGTGGCCCTTTGACAGCAGGATGACCGAACTTTAACCAGAGCCAGGATTGGGTGTTGACAGAGCAGTGCCACAAGTAAGTATCCCCAAGCTGTTGGGTTCCCATTTTTCTTGGCAGACGAATGATAGTTCTTGCTTTTTTGGTGCCCAATGGAATAAGAAAGGAAACAGTCACATTTCACCTACGGTGAGGTCATCCTCCCACCACTTACAGATTCAGAAAAGATGAAAAAGCATATCAGACATTTTTTAGATGGATTTTCCCTCTCTCCACCTGGCTGAGGCTAATTCTGCCAGATCCTATGACACAAATTACTGGAAGGCAAACAATCATTGCAGTCATCTGCAGACACTTTCATTCTGTCCTGGTTCACAAAGCCCTCCTGCCATCTGGTGCCCCCTGGAAATATGAATGGGTATTCTGGGCTTGGGGCTGGAAGAAAGATATGGAATGCCAGCTGCAGGAGAGTGTTTTACACCATGGCCTGCTGTCTTGACACATAGCTAACCTGCCTGTGCATGCAGCCAGACAGAATAGTGAATGTGCAGCAAGCTCAGTGCTTCAGGAGTGCATCAGATACACTGCAGAAGGGAAGGTCAAGCATGCCATGCATGCTGTCTACATCTGCTCACAGCCCCTTCCCTGCCCCAGTGCAAGGACCACTTTGGAAAATTTCCACCCACATGGAGAACCATGGTCAGAGCATCCCTGCTGCTACTCTGCTTGTCCTTTTCGCCAAGCACTACTCAGATCAGGCAGCAAGGAGACACGTATTCAAACTGTTCTACTACTGTCAGCCTGCTCCTTGCAGCCCTCTTTCCAGGGACACCCTCCCAGCGCTGGGTGAATCAATAGCATGGGGGCCCTGAGGGAAAGAGATGTCTGCTCTTCAGCTGAACTGCTTCACCTACTTTTCAGTCTGCCCTTAAACCACATCCAAAGGTGGGTAGGGCCCTCATGAATTGTCCTGGGGACTGCAAATATTCTGTAAGGGACTGGGGTGACAAGTGAGATTCATCACATGAGCCAGTCCCAGTGTTGCATCCCAGTGGAAGAGTGTGCTCTGCCTTTGGTGTAACTGATTGCACTTGCCTCTTTGCCTACTTCATTGATATATCTGAGTAGATACACATCCTGCTTTAACCACCATTGCTGTCTGGCACAGGCACGAAAAGTTTTGCTGGGAGCTTCTGTTCTTAGAAGTAACTATGAGCTGAACAATATATTTTTACACTCATTTTGATTAGCTTCTGTGCATGCTCCAGAATGAGCAGCCAGAAGAAAATCAATAACACAGGCTAAAATTGGGCTCTCTTCTGGACAGTTCAGTAAGAAATATCAGTCAAAAATAAGTAAAATGCTCTCCTGGGTAGCAAAATGAGATTAAAAACTATGAAGTAATGTGGCAGTATTATTAAAGTCAATCTAAATATGCCTGCAGCTACTGTTGGCTCAGAAACACCTTTCCCAGTGCAGCACAGAGCACAAATGAAAGCAGCTCAAAAAGCCAGCAAGAAAGTTGTGTGTCCAGGAGTGATTTTGTGGTTAGAAAGATTAGTACTGTTTAAATTAAGAGAGGATACAAAGGAAAAGGAAGAGCAGAAAAGATGTGAGATGGGGCCTATAGGGATGCTGGGGAGGGACTCTGCCTATAGGGATGCTGGGGAGGGACTCTTCATTAGGGACTGTAGTGAGAGGACAAGGGGTAATGGGTTCAAACTTAAACAAGGGAAGTTTAGATTGGATATGAGGAAGAAATTCTTTACTGTGAGGGTGGTGAGGGACTGGAATGGGTTGCCCAGGGAAGTTGTGAATGCTCCATCCCTGGTGGTGTTCAAGGCTGGGCTGGACAGAGCCTTGGGTGGCATGGTTTAGTGTCAGGTGTCCCTGCCCATGGCAGGGGGCTGGAACTAGATGATCTTAAGGTCTTTTCCAACCCTAACTATCCTATGATTCTATGACTGCAAATAGTACATGGAGCCTGCTGTGACAGGCAGGAGCTCATGGCTGACACTTGTGGGCAAAGAAAAGCAACCTAGAACTTTGGCCAGAGGCCACTTTCTATGGGGAGCCCTTTGCCTGCATCTGTGAGAGACTGAGGGGCTGCAGGGCAGCTGTCATCATGGGCATAGCAATTGTGCTAGGGCACAGCATTCTTGTTTATGTTTGAGGATAGTACGGCTAAAATGATGTTAATCACATCTGGTAAGGAATGGGCAAAGCCTGCTGTGCTCAGGGGCAGGCTGGAGGGGGGGTCACCCCAGTCAGCAGCGTAGCCTTCCAGGAGAGCAGGGAGGAGCCCTAGGAAAGGGAAACAAGAGGAAGAGGCGTCTGGATTTTAATTCCTTCACTAGTTTTAAAACAAAGAAGCAGCAGGTAAAAAGCTGATTCAGCTATACTGAGGTGAGGGCCAATGCAGGTGGGGTCAGGACTTACAAGGGAGATGTTTGAAGCAGGGAGAGTAATTTCTGAAGGGAAGCTACAAAGAGATGTGATGGTCTGACTAATGCTATTTAGCCTAGGGCATTGCCTCCCCTCTCTTCCTCCTGGCTAGCAGAGACCTGACTGCATGCTCCTTCAGGAGTGGGGATGGAGGAGGCCAGCACGGGGTCTCCTGAGCCTGAAACCAAACATAAGACTCAGCCAAGGTGAGATGGGATCAGTGACTTCCCCATCTGCTGTGGACAGAGGGTAAGGTTGAGACCATGGCCTGCTGCTTTATTACTGGTTTTCTGCTTTTCCTTTAATAACGCTTTCTTTTACCTTCAGGGTTCTTTGCTTATGAAAAAGGAAACTGTTTTCATCATGAACAGACTGGCAATGGAATTTAGCTTTCTGGGATGCTATGGAGGGGTTTGAGCTGATGCAACTGAATATTTAGGAACCACTCTTTGCCACCAGACAGTACGTGGCTGAAGTTTTAAGTGTAGAAAAAGTAAATTCACATTCTTATTTCTCTTTTCTCACAGTAGACAAAGTTGGAAGATCTAAACTGGTAAAACAGGCTTCATTTTAAAACACTGTTTACAGCGCTCAGCATTCCAAGATGCCATTTAAGAGCACGACAAGGGATTAGACAATGAAAACAAAGTTATCGATTCATGGTACAACTTGATACCCCCTGAATACTTTGGAACAACCTATTCTCAGGGACAGGACACAGAAGTGAGATAATACCAGAGGTGTTGTCCGTGAAGAAGCTGGGATGTAGGATGTAGATATATAAAACACATCCCTGAGGCAGCAAACTGAGGGATCAATGCCCAAAGATGCTCTGGCACAAAATGATAGCCAGAAAAACCAAAACTGTTTGCCCAGCTCCTTGCAAATCTCAGTGTCAAAATTTACAACTCTCTGTACCTAAATACCAAGTATAGCTGTGAAACCAAGTATCTCAAACTCATTTAATAGGACATACAGGTCTCCCAGCTGCTTTCAAGTGCTCTCAATGCCTGAGGCTGAAAACATTTGAAGATACTGATTTCCTGATGAATGTTTATTAGCTTGCTGCCAGTACTGCAAGGTAATATCCTCTAGTATCATCTTTTGTTGTGGCAAATCTTCCTCCAGTTCTCTTTCCTTTAATTGGATTAAGATTATGAGCCTCTTCCTTATTAAAGGAAAGCATTATGTAGCCAAAGATTGAATTACCTGTTAATGCATGCCTGAAGACATAAAACTTAGCAAAATATAGCTGGAAATTATATTACTAAGAGAACAAATTGCTGGGGTCTCACAGTTATCAGCTAATAAATTGAAAAGAATAAATTAATAAGCATCTGAATTATGAAGCATCTTGGAACCCATTACTATTTGTTTCCTATGCAAGTATTTTTACATTTAAAACATTATAATTACCACAAAAATTCTTCTATTATGAGCTCTTCAATGCAGACCTCCTTTTCCCTGTACGTATATTCAGCAAATACAATTCCATAAGAATTCATTTGCAAGCAACATATAAAACAATAACTATTATAATTTCACTTTTTTTTATATGGCCCTATTTTTAATCCTCTCCCCTTTTTCAAAATATTCTTTAATACTTTTTTTTTCCACTCTGTTTTATAGCTATCAGACATTCTGATTTTGAACTCTCTTGGAAGTAAGGTAGCAACTATCTCGCCTAAGCTTTGGTAGAGGAAGTTGAAGTGGTTCCAGGAACAGGGGGAGACATCAGGCCACTACTGTCATGGCAGAAACAGTGCCTGAGGAGGTACTGTCAAGGCTTGCAGCAATCGGTACCGTGCTAGTTAGAATCAGAGAATCAACACTGTTGGAAAAGACCTTTAAGATCAAGTCCACCCGTTCCCCAGCACTGCCAAGGCCACCACTAACCCATGTCACTGAGGGCCTCGTCGACAGTGTGTGAGCACTTCCAGGGATGGTGAATGTTTTAATTGTCAGATCAAACCATGCAGAAAAGCCAGAAATGTTCAATGAAACTTCATACTGTGGATGAAAACAAGCTGAATGGCAGACTCATAGCATATATTACTTATGAAGTACTTCTTAATGAAACAGTAACTAACCACTGCTTTAAACAGTGGCTTCTCAAGTTCACATAATAGCTGGATTGGAAAGGATCTCAAGGGGTCACGCAGCCTGTACCTTAGCCTAACAAGGGCTCGGCAATGGTAGTGCTGTTCCCAGCATATTGTCTCTAAAATCTTTTGAGGAGGAAGCCCTGCCAGTCAACCAGGCCAGGCGATTCCCATGCTTCTCGCTCTTACCAGGGCAAATGTTCTCTCACATCTAACTTGGGTGGTTTGGAGGAGCCAAGCTGCTCACCCACCCCCTGCGGCCTGATGGGCATGAAGCAAAAGCTTGTGAGAGCTCCAGGTTCCTCAGCAAAGCACTGTCCCACTGGGAGTCTTCCACAGAGCTGCTCACTTTCGACAAATCACTGTTTCCTGATGGAATGCTGCTTTGAGCACCCCCTCTTCAGCTTTTGCTTGGTCAAGTTTCAATGTTTCTGTATCGTTCCAGAAGATCCAGTAAAGCTCAGTCAGAACCTGCACATGTGATAAAATAATGACTACCTGGAGAGCTATACCTTGTATAATGCAGGTGCCAAAATAGTTCAATAGGGATTTTGGTGGCTTTTAAATCTGGGATTCGCTAAGCCTCACTCTAATGGAGAGCTGTATCTTGCTGAAGTGACAGAAATTCCTCAGCAGATACCTGCCGTACCTTGAAATTATTGATGCAAGGCATATAGTAAGATCATGGTAAGCCTGAAGCCATGATCAACACACCTGCCCTCAACAGACAAGGAAGAGCTCAGGCATAGCCAAAGTTGGCCACGCAAAACCGAAGCACTAGTCATAGAGTAACATTATCAATTCTACAAGATAAATAAAATGTTCTAAAGAATAGAGTAAACCAGGCAATTGCATCACATTTAATTCTGCTACATCTAATAAGCCCAACATCGTTAAGTTTGTCAGTGAGTTACCATTTCAATCTCTGGAATATCCATACCTATAATACTATTTCACGTAGCAGTCATACAATTAGTTTTTCCTGACTCCCAAATTCATGTACTGGTGTCTAAGCGATAAAGAGCCTACTATGAAAGAGTGTGGAGCCACATCCTGACCCATGCTTAGCACAAAGAAATACCGAAGTGGCAGAAATACGCCTAGGATATCACTGCTGATATTCTGTTCAACACAGATACTTGAGAACAAGGAAGCCCAAACCAGTAAGAGCCTCAGAGTCCTGTCCGAGCCTCTGGGGAGCTGCAGATATTGAATAAGGAAACCAGAACACTTTGTTTCAATGGGTCTCATACAAATTTGGTGATAGGAACAGCAGTCAAAAGAGCATCAGCTCCTGTTTCTTGCACAACCAGGTAAAAATCAAACCCTGCCCAAAGGCAGCATTTGCCATGTGTGCAGATTTAATACGCGGTTATGGGGCCTTTGGCCTCCCTCCCACTTCAGCACTGGCTCATAAAGAGCACACGATCACAAGCCAAGCAATGTAGCTGGGGTTGCATGGCTTTAGAGTAGCCGCCTTTCCACCAGGACTGTTCTTTGGGATTCACATAACACTTCTCAAGTAACTTGCATCAGTATTATGTTCGAAATCCCTGCTCAGTGTAATTTTGGGTCCTGGGAACTGATATCCCTTTGTGGAAATAACTGTGTATTTGACGATGGTGGTAAGCAAAAAACAGAAACAGAAGGAGTAATAGAAAATACCTTAGAGGCTCATCGAATGCACTCAGTGAACACCATTAGCAGACACAGTGATGCGTTGGCCAACACAGAGCTGAAAGTGCTTCCTGAGTCATGAGTACTTGGTGGAAATCTATGTGGAGGGTGACCTATGTCTTTGAAGCCATTTCCACACACGCATGGATGCAAGCTAGCCTCAGAAGCAGCTCTAAGGGCTTTACAGGCCTGACTGCTCTTATTCCCCTGAAGGATAAGAGTTTCATGCACTAAGAGCTAAAGCTCATTTCTACAAGATATATCACAAAGTTTGAAACAGATACTGGAATGGATTAAGACCATTCTGTAACTTCTCATCTTTCCACTCTTGTGACTTCTTCTCTACAAGTGCAGGAAAAGTGTATGTGGGTACACACAACAGGGAGTACTGAAATGCATGAGGTTATCACGGTATCATCCTATGAAGCAAAACACTCTGCTGCACCCCAGCACTCACTGTGAACTGACTAGACAAGAAACAATGTGTGACAAATTCATTAGATTGCTTAATGAACTGTCAAGCAATGCTGAAGAGCTACAGCGCTGCATGGGAGCCACAGCAGAACAGCAGGGATTGGAGTGACTACCAAATCCTAGGGAGTTCCAGAGCCACAGCAGCCCATCTGCAGCCTTTTGGGTAGTTGCCATAAACCCACCAGTTATTAACTGCCATAATTTACGCTGTGAGCTGCACCGGACCCCTGAGCAATCTCAGGTTTAGAGAATGTAAGAACCAGGGAATCCATTTGTCTTCATCTTAAAGCTGTCCTGTTTTGCCTCTCTATGTTCTAGACTCTGACCTTCTCTTGCTGTGTCATGGTTTACTAACTTGGTTGTTTCCTACCCTTCCTGTTAAAAGCCTACCACCTTATCAGTTGATTAAAGTGAAAAGATACCTCAGATACAAGATCAGTCTAAGGCTTCTCAGTAGTTTCAATGATTTCTGTCTTCATGTACAGGGGAGATTAGAAGCCTTAAAAGTTGCAGTAAAACAGAAGGTGAAATATTATTCTAAGGTACCATTTTTGTATGAAATTGGTGTTCCTGGCTGCCCTTGTTTCTAAAGAAAGTTCCACCAACCACACTAATGAATGTGCATTCCAGTGACAGCTACTCCAGATTTTTGGGAAGTGACTAGATGGAGAAAAAAAGCCTGGGAATGCTCTGCAGAATTAAGACACTCTACATCCTTGTGGGATGGTGCATATGGCACTGGGATGTTGTCTGCAAATTGGAAGAGTTCAGACTTTTGCGTGCAGGTGAAACAGCACGCATTCAACCTGTGTGCTTTTCAAGGTACCTTACATTCCTGCATATTATATATACATCCCTGCATCTCAAGCAAACCTTTCCTCCTACATCCAATGAAGAAGTTTTGCCAGCGTCACCCAACTGAATTGCTCTTAATTCCTAATTTGCAGGATTAATAGCTTTTCTGGGGATCTAGAAGTGCTAATGGGTGTTGTGTTCACAGCCCTCAGAAGTAAAGCCACCCCTGCTCTACAGAACAAGCCTGCGTATGTAACTGGGAAGTTTCTCCATCTTTCCCAGCTCCTGGTCTATCTTCTTCCTCTCTCACAAGAAACATCTCTAGGGTTGACAAGAGGGCTCAATCCCCTCTTGAACAGTCCTTCTCCCTTGCCAGGCATGCCCATCAGACAACATGGTTGTCTTCGGGTCTTTTGCATTGGGGCATTTTTTATTTTGAGATGTACCTCTCTAAAAGTAAATGAAAAAAGGCTTCAGCTCAATTCTTTAATACCAATAAATACCAGTCCCAAGAACATAATTTATGAAACTGTGCTGCTCTAGTCTGTCTTGGAAAGAATAAGAACTACCCCTGTTATCACCTCCTGGATGCTCTATACCCTACACCTTAGAAACATAGAATCATAGAATGGTTTGGGTTGGAAAAGACCTTACGGTCATCTAGTTCCAACCCCCTGCCATGGGCAGGGACACCACGCACTAAACCTGTCACCCAAGGCTTTGTCCAACCTGGCCCTGAACACTGCCAAGACATTTGTCTTTAATTTTTGTCTAGTATGTTTAGAACATAGGATGTTAGAAAGACTGGCCACCAGGATAAAGCCATTTTGAACCGTTTTCATTCCATACTACATTGTGAGGCAGGAAAGAATGGGGAACTGGGTCAGGAGATGCCAAAGCAGTCAGCTGTTTGTAAGTAATTAAAATCACACAATTTAGTGCAGTGTTATTCAAAAGGGATGTCACACTTTCTGACTGGCCAGAGTAAGATCTATTGGTTAGCGAGCCAAAAGATCAGGGAACATGAAATAACAGTAAGAACACTAGAATAAGGAAAAGCATAATTAACTTTCTGTATTTCTCTGTGTTAATCAAACCAGCTTTTGATCATTCTTTTATAAAATAGCAGGAGCAAATAAGGTCAGATCATGTAAATAAACACGAGAAGAAGAATCTGGTTTGTATCAGCAAAATTCTCCTTTCCAAAACCTTCTGTGATGCATTAGTATTGGTGCAAGCCACTAGAGAAATCAATCTGCCTGTAAAGTGCAGCTTTCAAATAAACTAAGAGAACAGATTTCTGATAACCACTTGGCATGGTGTTATTGAAAGTCATGTTCTACCAGAGCTGGTGTGGAGAAGGGTCCTTGACACGGTACCTGCTTCTTTCTTCTGCCTGGCTCGGCAGCCTTGTGCCACCTTATCTGTCTTACAGTGTCCAGCAAGAAGTTCAGAAATGTACTGCAACTATGCTTCATCCATGTCAATGGATGTCAAGCTGAGGATCAGCTGAACCAAGGCTGATTCAGGCATTTCTCTAGCAAAAAAAAGTAGAAATTACAGATTTGAGAGGTGAACACTTTTTCTAATTCAACTTTGTCCATTGCTTACAGGGGAAAACCAGAATTTGCTTTGTAATTTCCTTCAATTTTACTATTTTCTTTTTTAAACCTTTGTCTGAAGAAAATGTTTTATTTGATCCCTTTTTTTTTCCCCTGCAGAATCCTCAGTGAACCAAACAATAAGGACAACTGTAATTCCGAGCCAATTTCAACATAAATCCAACTCGGAAAAAACACGCAAGCATGTGCTTAGCTTTAGTGAGACTTGACTTTAATGAAATTTAGTAGATTCTAAAAGCTTAGCATGTACTTCAGTGGTTCCCTGAATCAGAGACTAAAGTAGCCCCTGGCTGGCTGTTCTATTCTCATTTATACTATTATTAAAAACAAACAAACACTTTCTTTGTGTTGGATGGTTTATTTTTACATTAAGTCCAACAGGATTTATTAATAAATCTTTAGTGGTCTTTTTTTCCTACCCTTTCCCTTACATTTCTAGTTCTGTACTGTCCCAGGATGTCTTTGCTTCCTATTTTCCCATTGCTTATTTTCTCTTCTTTATGATTTTCTGAACGGCATAGTTATTGTTCCTTCTTCAGCTCTCCTTCCTCCCCTTCTTCTATTCTAATACCCGAACACTCTTTCCTATTTTTTGTATTTCTTTTGCCTGTATGCTATGTGTAACCTCTTTCTGTTAAAGAAGGCAGGAGTGAATAGGGCCCCCAGAAGAGGAAAATAGGATCGATGCAAAGGGAATCTCCATAAGCTCACTAGAAATGTTGGACTTGAGAAGGACAGAAGTTCTGTTGAACCCATGAGATCACTAAATATATACCAGTGGAAGGCAGAGAAGAAGATCAAGTGTAGAAATTCATGTGTGAGGGGAAGTGAGTAACTGGCCTGAACAGGCACATGTTCTACTCTAGTCCTACAGTGAGAGAAGGCAGTTTTGCTGACTCTCCCTTGCAGAGCCGGCTTGCGTTAGCATGTCTCATGGGGGATGGAGCACAGGGTGGAATACAATACTGTATACTACACTGACCCCTGAACAGGAACGATGACCCTTATCTGCCTGTGCAATGCGCTGGAAGTTCAATGTGATATGCAAGGACTTGTTTATCAGTTATGTCTGTTTACATTATTCACCTAAGAAATGCTGGCTGGGCCTGTGGGGCTGCACTTCCCCGCTGAAGATATCAGTAAGATGATTCCACAGACCCATGACACACTGCTAGTACTGGCAAGTAGCAGTACCAAAGCAGCTTTCCCCTATTGCTCCACCTGCCCTTCTTAGAGATGCACTGTATCATTTGCAAGTTTGTATGAAGCAAACTTTCCATGCTCCTCTGTAACAGATGGGGAGGACAAGCGTAAACTTGCTTTCAATAATCCCATTTAGATTCTTTGGAGGATTCATCTTGAACCCTACAGAGGCATGTTTTCTGCCCTGTAACTTAGGAGGATGATGGAAATTGCCACCCAGACTCAACTCGGCAGTCCATCTGGTGTAAGAAACTGCTTCCAGAAGTACCCAGTGATACTGGCTTCAAAAATGTCAAATGTGCTAGACAATTATAGCATTACTGTCTTAAAAGGAATATTTCTAGCTCCACTAGTTAGCAGTTGATTAATATCCCTGAGTGATAGTCCCCTGTTGGAAATTCCCTGTCACTGCTCAGCTGACACGATCACCTAAAATATCCCTAGCTCGCCTGTGATTACTTATTGCACCACTCACTACTGGAGGTCATCAGGAGCTCAAGAGGCATCAAAATAGATCTTAAGTCTTCACCTTAACTTTTCCCTGCAAATTCTGGCAGTTCAGCTCAAACTGCTTTGAGGATGCAATTGACCAAATTAGCTAGAATTTGACACTGAAGCATGGTTCTTGCAGGGGAGACTGCCCAGATGAAGACCATGCTGATGTAAGAATAACTCCTCAAACTGCTGCAGCTACATCCAGAAGAACATGACAAATAATGCTTAAGTGTAGGCTTCATTTGGCTATGTTTATCTCAACAGATCTATTAACACACTTTTAATCCATAGTAAAAGGGTAAGGAATTGTATCTTTCTCACTTCCAGACTTACTTAGCTGGTGAATCAAGTAATGCACCTGATTCAACTACCATATTCTGCAAGAGGTTTCATGTGATTTAGTTGGTAACTAAGTTATTGCTCAGTGTAAGAAAGGACAGCAGAACTGACATGAAGGTAGGGACAAGGAAAGCTATTCAGCTTCTAACCTATTATAACCTAATCTAACATAACCTATTTTCAGAGCAAAGGACTTCATCCATTCTTTTCGTTGTACAAAAATAAAATTCATTAAAGTGCACATGCTCATTTTCTTTCAGCACAAAAAATCTTATCTGCTTAAAACAGTGCGTCAGAAAATTGCCATCCTTCCTGGCAGAGCTCCTCTCTGAAATAAAGAAAGAGATCCCAGGCTTGTCTTTGATAAGTCTAATTGCTAGGCTTTGTGCTCTCTTTCTACATGAAGCCTGGCTTTTTTCCCCTTGTGTTAGAAACTTCCAACATCATTTTTCCACTTCTTAATTTAAGAATGATTGGTAAGGGCTACCAGAGCTGCAGGGCAGGACAGATGACCCCCTCCTCTGCAACATTTCTGCATCCCCAGCACACAGTTCCCAGAAGCTTGGGAACAGAAGCAAACCAGGTATTTGTGTCATGGAAAGAGCTGAGGAGTGCCCTGCTTTATTGCACAAGCTAGGAATGACTTGAAGGCCCTCAGCTGGAAAGAGAGCCTGGCCATTGGAGTACCACCTGTCCCCCAGCAGAGCCGGATTGCCTGGGAGCCCTGCAGAGCTGCGGCAGGCTGCAGCAGGGAGGAACCCTGGACCAGCAAGGATAAAACTACCACCAAAACCACTGGAAGACACATGACGGCTTTCATGGCCTTCACAGCCCTTTTGGCCACGTTCACAAGACAGTGCGGCCACTCACTTCCTCCGTGCATCCCTAAGACACCCAGTCACCTTAACTGCCCACGGTGTGGCAATCCCTCATGAACACAGCACTGTGAAAATCAATACGTTTGCATTGACTTCCCCCTGCTCCACTCTGAAGGTGATCTTTCTGGAACAGAAAAACACGTGGGGTCACACTCCGGTGAGCCCCAGCACCTCACCTGCCTGCCAACTCTGCAGCGATACGTGTTTCATCTCCGGGACGACGGTGTGACTTTTGGAGGCTCCATGCCTCATTTAGCCCTGGTAATGGCCTAATTGGGTTGGAAAAATGCAGGAGCAGGAGCGTGATAAAAATCCAGCTCTGCTGTGATTATTTAAGCAAGTGGAAAAAGAAAAGAATAGAAAAAAGCCCCCTCAAGCCCCCCCCCCCAAAACCCCAGCAAACCCACATGTTCTACCTTGACTAGATATTTCATGTGTATATTTGTTTATAATGGGGCATTATGCTGACTGCTTGCACTGCTGTCAGGATTAAAGGGGCAAATGAAAGAACACCAGAGAGGGGCAAACTTGGATGCGTGTTTCACTTCCAATAACGTTTTCCATGGGAGTCAGCCCCCTGTCCACAGGGCTTCACTCCATCCCTACATTGTTCTCAGAGGCATAGGTAACGGGCGCTTTTGTTTTCCACGTGGGAAGGGAAAGGCAAAAGGGAGAAAAAGTGAATGATGAGAGTCAGTATTCCAGGCGCAGGAATGGAAGGAGCTTGTGATATCATCCAAACGTTCATCCACCATTCCTTAGCCATACTCTCCCCTTCTCCTGGGAGGAATTTTGCTCCCTACTGAAAGAAAAGAATCCTGCCCTCTCTTGAGCTACTCCTGTAATTTTTCCTGCAGCCTATAAACCCCCCAGAGAAGGGCTTCCCTCGGGAGATGTCAGAAAAAGAACTGGAGGGAGGCAAGACAGTCCATTTTTAAATGTCAAAAGATGAAGAGCCTCTTCATTTAGGGCTAGTATTGCTGCTCTCTACCAATGACATGAGTGCAAGACCAGGGGATGAACGAGATTCCCCTTCACCAAAAGACCTAACTGTACTTCATAGTGGAAAGGACAGCCTTCTTTTCTGATTGTCCTTTATTCATGCACTTTCATCATCCACAACAAGATCCCAGGTACTTTACTTGACTTTTTTTCTCTCTAAGTGGGAGCCCTATAATATCTCTGAGTAAAACCTCCTTAGGATGCAGCCAAGATTGCTCCTACAGCGCTGAAGTTAGAGAAGCGAGCATGTCAGCTACACTTAGAATCACAGAATGGAAGGGACCCTCAAAGCTCATCCAGTCCAACCCCCTGCAATGACCAGGGACATCTTCAACTAGATCAGGCTGCCCAGAACTACATCCAGCCTGGCCTTGAATGTCTCCGAGGATGGGGCATCCACCACCTCTTCCAGCAACCTGTGCCAGTGTTTTACCACCCTCATTGTAAAGAATTTTTTCCTCACAGCCATCATGAATTTCCCTCTCTTAGTTTTAAACCATCTCCCCTCATCCTGTCACAACAGGCCCTGCTAAAAAGTCTCTCCCTCTCTTTGTTATTTCTTACCCTTTTAAGAACTGAAAGGCTGCAATAAGGTCTCTCTGGAGTCTCCTCTCCTCCAGGTTGAACAAGCCCAACTCTCTCAGCCTTTCCTCACAGGCTTTCCTCCATGTCTCTCCTGTACTGAGGACTCCAGAGCTGGATACAGTGCTCCAGCTGGGGTCTCACCAGAGCAGAGCAGAGTGGGAGGATCACCTTCCCTGACCTGCTGGCCACACTCCCCTGGATGCAGCCCAGGATACACCAGGCTGTAAGTGTACACTGCAAGCTCATGTCCAGCTCTTCATCCACCAGTGCCCCCAAGCCCTTCTCCTCAGGGCTGCTCTCAACCCCTTCATCCCCCCGCCTTTACTGACACCAGGGTTGCCCGACCCACTGTGCTACTGTGTAAAGAATAACCTATATCCAGCTTAGCTCTCTGCTTTGGGGACAGGGACAAAAGATGCTGTCCTGTGCTTTATTCAGTCTGCTATTAAAACTGCCAAGAATAGATATTTGTCTGATAAAACTTCCAGGGAATGCTGCTATAAATCAGAACACATCATTGGTTACAAAATCTGATCGAGTTTTGGTGCTCTTATTTACAGCACAGCTCTATAAACGTTTCCACTAGCACAACAGCAGGGGCAGCAAAAAACATGGAGCAAGCACTAACAGCCAGCAGAAAGGAAAAAAACCCCAAGGATGTGCAGGCAACCCCTCATGCTTCCTTTGGAAATCTCATTGGAATTGTTCTTAATGACTTTTTGCTCACATTTCCTGGCCACTTCTTGTTACAATTCCCTTGCTAACTTGAAATAATCTATATCTATGTTAAAATAAACTGGGTCATGGGGAATGTGCTTTTGCAAAGAGTATGTGCTATATCTGTCAAGTGGCCGGTAACAAAATGATGGTCAAGTTCCCTGGGTTCTACTGGTAACATAGAGCTTTCCCTGTGAAGTCCAAACAGCTCAGCCACCGACTTGTTTGGGATGGACTAGAAGTTTCAAGCGCTTTCCTTGGACCTTGCAATTTCCCAGGTACCATTACTGGGTGATATTGTTACAATTACAATACGCAAGCAGAACATGTCATCAAACAGGAAGAGAGGACTGGTTCCACAAGGCAGGCTTGGAGCTTCCAACAGGCCAACCTTTAAGTTTTGAACAACAGTCAATTGACTGACAGTGTAAAATCAAACGGGAAATGTGAACTGAAGTGTCCAGCTCACCCAATCACAGCTCAAATAAGCACTTGGAAGCACAATAATATTTATCCTAAACCAGAAGCTGTCTGGGGAAAAAATGGCAATAAAACATACTAAAAATCACTTACTTGTAGCATGGAAGAAAGAGGAAAGTAAAAGTTAATAACCATTTTAAGATACAGTACGCAGGAAACTTATGAAGGCAGTTAATAAAACCAAGGAGGTACTAATAGTTAACAGAGGTAAAGAGACAAAAAAAGATATTTTTATAAGTATCAGTGTGCTTGAGCCTGGCCATGAGCCCATTGCTGGATGCGGGCAATAAAACTGCAACTGACAATCCAAAAAAGGCGGAAATATCCAATAAACATTTTGTCCTTCGCACACTGTTTTGTCCTTGGAATGAAGCTGGAGAATGTATCATCCCATATTACGTCAGCACAACAAAATTCACTGTAGGTAATAAAAGGAGATGTGAGACGAGGTCTGCTAAAATTAAATGTTTTCGAATCAACAGGCCTGGAGTCTTACATAAACTCAATGAGGAGTTCTCCGAACCACTAGTGTTGATACTGAACAACTCATGGAAAAATGGGAAAATTCCAAAGGGTCAGAGAACTGCAAGTGTACCTAGGTATTAAATAGGTACTAAAGAAGGAAGGCCCAGGAAACTAGAGACACCGTACCCCAACATCAATATGGATACAATGAGGAAATGAGTTAAGACAGCAATCTTCCTAAAAATCAACGAGGATAAAATACAATTAATGTGCAGCATGTGGTCAAAAAAACCCACTGTTCTTTCTATGAAAAGCTGACTTGATAAAGGCAACTGTATAGGGTAAAACATGGACTTCTTCAAGGCAAACGACTGTACAAATGTAGAAAGTGCCAGTAATAGAAAGATTCAAAACCAGTTTATGGATAGAGCTCAAAAGCTTTGTTAAAGGCATGATATCAATGAGCGGAGTCATTCCTAAAGACATCACCCAGAGATCAATTACATTCTGAACCTATTCAATATTGTTTAATCAGTCCTCTAGATAGTAAACTGCAACTGTTTGTTGAAGATGGAGAAGAACACAAAGCTAGCAGTGAAGAAGACAGTTTTGATATATCAGTGGTCACTAAGGTTGGAATACACAAAACTACAACTCTCCCTGGGGACCAGTGGTTTCCTGCTTTGTGCTCAACATACCCATCTTTCTGGTAGCTCTGCATTGAGATGCACTCTACAACAAAATCTCATGTTTCAAGGCTTCTGCTGACAGCCTGCAGGAGGGAGAGGACCGTTCCCTTTTCTGATGCCCAATTTACTCACAGGCTTTAGGATGCTGGAGGGAAGACAAAGCTTCACTGATTGGCAGCAGCTAGACTGGGACCCTGAAAAAGTTGCACCGGTGTCCTGCTAGAACAGAAAGGATCTTTTTTCTTTTCCTGAAGTGTGTGTGTTGGTCTATCTTGCTCACACGCTGAGGGTCAAATTTAAAGTCAGATATGGAATTAGGAAGGAATTTTCCATCCCACAAAGACTGGCGAGAATCCCAAATGCAGCTAACTCACTGTTTTCTCTCCTTATCTCCCTAGACTTGCACAGGGAGATGTAAATAACAAACTCAAACCCAGAGATTTGATAGATTTACAAGATCTTAAAAAAATCAGACATATATCTCCAGGGGATGCAATCACTGCATGACTCAGAGGCTTGTTTCTTAGTAAATGTGGGGCAAAAGACATGCATAGTATTTGGGTAAAAGAAAGGTGTATGTGATGTTGTAGGTCTCATGACAGTTTTACTGCAAGCTCCTCAGGGCATAACATGAGCTGGGGGCACAAGGAAAGCCAACATGTGCATAGAATGTGCTACAGATGTGTGAATGTCATAAAATAAGAAGGATATGGCACTGAGTTCTGCTGCAGATCAGCTGAACTTTGGTTGTAGAGGCATTAACTCCCTAAGCAGAGCTGTCAAGATGCAGTTGTTCAGGCAGTTCTTGTAAGGTATCTAAAAAAAACAACCAGAAAAATAGCCAAAAAAGTAGCCACTCGTAACTCCTGTAACTCCTGGTGTTGACATATCAACTTACTGACAAGGGAAGTGTTTCCTATAGTGTCAGCACAGTAAAAGTTGAAGTCTAGGTCACATGTACACTTGTCTCAAGCATAAACAAAAAACACTGATAAGTTCCAGATCCAGAGTCCTTTTCCTGTGGGTGCTACTGTAGTGAAGCAGAACAAGCCTGGCTTGATGTTCAGATAGCAGGCTAAAACCTGCAGTGTTAGCAATGGCGTGATACCTTGTTTTGACTTACAAACTGAACAGAGCAAAGAGCAAACCTCAAAAGGAGAATAAATACAGATGAGCAAGAGGTCATTTCATTGATACCTCACTTTAATGAGAGCTGCCCATATGTACAAGGAGAAGTACAAACACTACACCTGAAAACTCATTCTCAAACCCTCCTGAGGCTTCTCTCACTAAA
Organism: Amazona ochrocephala; assembly: GCA_039720435.1. Lineage (NCBI taxonomy): Eukaryota > Metazoa > Chordata > Aves > Psittaciformes > Psittacidae > Amazona > Amazona ochrocephala. The sequence goes on from CM077877.1 coordinate 120,689,235, forward strand.
GTGATATCTTGTTTTCTCCTCTTTTTGACTGTACAGATTCAGTACTCAAAATGCACCCTCGGTAAGTCCAAGTCTACCAGATCTTTAGACAGCCAAAAGAGCTAATATGATACAAAGTGAACACTCTTAAAATTAATCTTTCCGTGGAAAATAATAGCCATATCATCTACCTTCCCACTAATGAAAAGACAGACCTAAGGTGTACCACAGAAACACACATGAGCTACTCTGGATTTCTGTAAACTGGAAAACTCTATGCAAATACCACATAGGCAGTCAGAAAGTCACGGCAACAAACATTGAGACCAAGAGCAGCAAATTTTAATCAAATTGTTCAGCTCCTCTGTTTGTTTGTTGTTTTACGCAATAACATGGAAAGAGCCTTGCTAAAGCCTCAGCACAATCAGCTTTTTAAATGATAAAATACCAAGGCAGGCTGCTCCTAAACCTTCAGAAGAGAGCATATTCTTGTCTCTTGCTATTTGCAAAGCTGAAGGAAACAATTTCAAATCAAACAAAGCACCCCCTCCACGGACTTTCTGCAAGGAATCAAGGAGAGCACAAAACTATCATTAGCATTTGTAATCTCTTTCTGAGCTCAACCCATTTGCAACAAAAACATCTCTAAGAAAACAGTAGTCGTAGGTACCCCTGCGAGCAACTGTAAGGTTTCAAGTGCTCACTGGATATACCTTACTTCTTGACAGCTTCATTTACTCATTATGCTGAATGCAGCAAAAGGAATCTCTGCTTCCCCAGCCAGTAAATAGAGATAACAATTAGCTTTGACCTCTTCTGTGGAGGATGAAGGATGTTGAGACTGAATCATTGCTCCTCAGCAAAAGAAAATAACAGCATATTATTATACATAAAATTATGATACTGATAATGCATACTCCTCTTACAGCTTCTCTCCAAGGATCCAAGACTTCCTAATAAACATAAAATTAAGCCTTGCTACCACAGTCTTGGAAGACAAATGGCTCCTCACTATAATTCGCAAGTGGGAGAATATAATGAACAGCTAATGCTTATACACCTAATTTTAGAAAAATGCTTTAATTATTTTATTTGCAAATGTTTATTTGATTTCCCAAAAGTGAAATCAGGAAAAGTATACTATTTCATGCCAGCATCTCTCCACCCCTTCAGCTCTTTGAAGCCTTGAAATATTGAGCCTGTAAATTCAATTTCTGTGTCTGGAGGCTCAGCACTAATAGCTCTGTCTGGCATATCAGTATCAAGGGACCACAAGTGTCTTCAGAGTTTAGAGGAAGCCTGCAAAGGGCTTTGTGGAGAGATAAAGGAAATTTTCTATCATTTCTTTTAGAGAGAGCTTAGTAAGGGGGGAATATTTTAACAGATATTTTGATTATCAGCATTCCAGTGAAAGCACCAACATTTATGTACAGACACAGAAAAATATAGATCCGCACCTCTGCAGAACTTGCCCGGGTTCTCTCTCCAGCAGAAATCCTCCCTGGGTATTTCAGAGCAAGATACACTGAGCTGGGATAATGAACCTCCCACCTCAGGTCCCACCATCGTCTCCAACAGTTATAAGTTATTTAAGCACCAAGGCTTAAAGGACTTCATCTTTCTGTCAATAAGTCTCATCATTAGCAATGAATATCTTTACTGTTATGAGTATTCATCACTACTTTCTTTATTAAAAAAAGGCATTTTTCCAAGCTTGCTATATTCTTAGGCCTATAAATTCTCCCTGCTGTTTACATTTTTCACTGACTGATGTATATATCCAGAGAGCTTTTAAAAACCTACACTGATTTTCTGTATCTATCCTGACTGAAGAGGTTGGTAAGCATCCCCAAACACGCTATTGTGCATACATGAAGACCACTAGGAAGAGATAATGCTCTAACTGTACTCAGGAGACAAAAAAAGGAGGAACACTGCTGAAATACAGAAAGTTCAGTTGTGCCTTTTCCTTCCTCAAAGATGAGCCATTTTTAACTCAACTGCCCTTACCGTGCGTGTTTGTCATCATATCTTCTATCAAGGACTATGAATCAGACACCATCACTGTTCTTATTTGTATATTTGGGTGATTAATATTTCTGAATTTATAAACATTGATTTATATTCAGGTCTTTAACGTATTTATGTATTTAGAGTAACATAAACCCAGCAGTGTGTCTGTCTGCCAGCCTGCTCTTCCTGGCTTTGGCCTTGCTAGTCAGACTGTCAGCTATGCTGTCTTCTGGGATATAGCCATTTTGAATAAAGTTCGCATCATGTCAGCCCAGTAAAAATAACCAAATTAGTCTTTACCTGCAGCTTTAAAACAACACAGGTTTTAGGGGGAAAAAATGATGTCTCATTTGCAGTTGGAACACGGGTTCCAATTCAGCATGGTTTACACAGCTCTATCACCTTGAAAAGTTCAGGCCTTGAGGCAGGCAGCTGTTAAAGCATCATTTGCTGTTAATGCATTTGACACATGTTGAAATGCATGAATCATTGTAGTTAGTTCAGCTTTCCCTAAGCCAGAGTGTCTTATATAGGCCTATAAATATATATGCCTATAAATAGAGGCCTATTTCTGATACACCTCCAGCAAAGCAAATTTCTGAATAAAGATATCTACAATGATTGATAACAATAGGAAATGAAGAAATTTACAACTGAAAGTAAGAAGTGGAGATTTAGTGAGAGAAAACATATTGGACTATGGTTTAATGACATACCACTGTCACTTGCCATTTCAATGAACACTCCAGACTTGGGTCCTCAGACTTGGGAACTGAAGCCTAGAAAGAGCTAGGCGATTAGGGGCATTGGGAAAGCAGCCCAGCAGGCTACTAATCCTATATTTAGGTATTGATTACAAATCTAACTCTTGAGAACCTAGGTGGTGCTAAAAAGCATCAGGAGTTTGGTTTACACATGTCTAAGGAGTACTTGTTTACTATGTAGGTGTCACTTGGAGTTTCAAAACCACACGTCAGCCACCCCTATAATGAAGCTATGTAAAAAGAGTTCCCCCATGCAGTGAATGCTGAGAGCGCTTAGGTCATTTTTTCCATTCCACATCAGAAGAACTACAAGAACTTTCCCAGTTTTAAGCTAGAAATGTAAGAAATATTGCTCAGTGCTCAGTGAGGCCAGTGACATTGGTGAGATGGGTGCTTGTCTGCAACACACACCTTCTGGAGTCCAGCTAGGTCTGCTTGGGCCTGATCCGTCTGAAAGGCTAGAACTGGCCATCCTACCTAGCAAGTAATCTACCTGCACATTAGGTTATGATCACCCAACCATGAAATGGGTCCTCCTCTTCTTGACCCAAAACTGTATTGTGTATTCAAAGAAAAAACAACTTTCCCAATACAACTTTTATACTCTTCCATGAAGACAGGCTGAGAAAGTTGGGGCTGTTCAGCCTGGAGAAGAGAAGGCTGTGTGGAGACCTCATAGCAGCCTTCCAGTATCTGAAGGGGGCCTATAGGGATGCTGGGGAGGGACTCTTCATTAGAGACTGTGGTGAGAGGACAAGGGGTAATGGGTTCAAACTTAAACAGGGGAAGTTTCGATTGGATATGAGGAAGAAATTCTTTCCTGTAAGGGTGGTGAGGCCCTGGAATGGGTTGCCCAGGGAAGTTGTGAATGCTTCATCCCTGTCGGTGTTCAAGGTGGGGTTGGACATAGCCTTGGATGGCATGGTTTAGTGGGAGGTGTCCCTGCCCATGGCAGGGGGGTTGGAACTCGATCTTGAGGTCCTTTCCAACCCTAACTATTCTATGATTCTATGATTCTATGATTTGATTTACATCATTTCACTTTTTCCATCAAATATTATCCTCATTTCCTCTAGAGATGTATAATCCAAAACATTCTCAGATTCCACCCTATTCACACAGAACCACAAGAACCTGCTGTCTTGTTTGTGAATGTGCCTGCACTCCAGACTGCTCAGCCCCCTGGTCAGGGCCCAGAGGCAGGGCTGTTAACTTAGGCTGAAGAACACATCTCTTGCCTGCAGTGCATCAGCCTTCAAACATGCTCTGCCACTGGTCAGACCACACAGCAAGAGGACTGAATCAACCTTAGCAACATGGGGAAGGGGTAACAAGAGGAAATCCTGGTTCAGTGTGCAAAAAATGCGCAGAACCAGAAGCCTGGAGGTGGATTGAAAGAGGACACAGCTTTGAACAAAGGAGAGTTGTTCAGAAAAATAACATTTGAGAAAGCTTCTTTCTCTTGGTATCAGATGACCTTAAAAGGATCCAGTAGTTGCATACGTGCTTTCTGATTTCTAAACTAATAATTTAAGACTATGGAATAGCGAACAATACACCAAGAACTGCAAAGGAAATTAATTCCTGATAGAAATTTCTGAACATTAAAAGCTGTGTGAAGTTAATTCAAATTTCAGAACCTGCTATCAATTTTATCTATATTCAATTTGTAACTATCTGATCACTTATGCACGATTAAATCATCCTGTAACCAGGGAGCAGGAGCTTTTCCTCAAATCACAGCTATTTTGTTTAAATAAGCTGAAATAGCTTCAGTCGTGGTGGCACTGAGCTGAAGAATTAACTGGCTCAGCTCCACAACATGAGCTCAAATTTGTACTGCTCTATTCAACCATTATTTCATTTTTCATCACAGTGTAGAATAAACGACAATGACTTTTTGATTTCTCAACTAGCTGAGATGCGCGTTATCATGTAATGTTTATTTACACAGTCATGCAATATATTCCTAGAATAATACCATGTCAGGAAGCTGTTATTGTTATTTTCTATGTATCAATGTAGAGTCTTGGAACATGCAGAATATGTCTCAAAAACTGGTCCAAGAAGATAGTGTAAGAAGGACAGCTCAGTTAGCAATGTACAAAGGACCCACAAGATCCTTTCTGTTTCTTCAAGCATTTAGGAAAAATAGAGGTGTAGTGAGCAAAGGGATAAGGTTTGCCATTTTATTACAGTTATGGATTTTGTTTCAAGTGAGGACATCTGTACATTTTTATATGTAATTATTACACCAAACCATTTAAATTGTACTTATTAACATGCGCTGTGTTAAACGGATGTCAGGACTGCAATGGGCTTTACAAATTAAATAAGCAGTGGAAGAGGGATTTATTGTTTGCCTCTTTCAGATTTACACAGTCCATGCGAATAAATATTTTATTACTTTATTAATAAAAAATAAAGATGGCAGCAAGCAATGAATCTAGGCATGTGTTACAAGCCATAGCTTAAACATCTGACTGAGAAGGGACTACGTGCTGCAACGAACAATTACACATACGTAAATGTTGCTGTACAAGTCACGCCTAGATTATTTCTTGGCATAAGCCCAGAGAAGGTGAAATAAAAATACCTTTATGCCATCTTTGCAGTTGCCCAAATGGAGTAATAAACGCCGAAGCCAGCCCCAGCCCTGCATGCCACCATGTAGCTACAGGACTACTCTGTACATCACCCACTCGCCTGTAATTCCAGCAGGGGTTCTGATGACTGAGGGCCACTGGGAGAAGGCGAACTTCAATTGCCACAGGTGTTTTCCCCAACTATAAGAAACATCAAGGGGGCTGGCATGTACTGAGGAAAGAGAAAAACTGTACTCCATGAACCTTTTGGATGAAACAATGCCATAAAATTAATATGATTAATTAGATTAAAACTTAGATTTAAACTGGGCAAAGTGTAGAGGTAAAGCAGAGAGATCCCTTCATCACTGTGTTCATCTTAAATTTCTATCAGTCCACAGCATACAAAGGAAAAAATGAGACCTGTGAGATATTTAACGCCACTGCTTCATTGAAACTGTATTCCCTTAATTAAGAGGTATATATCTCATAATCCCCTTTTCCAGCAGGATGTGAACTCTTGCTCACCTAAAATCCTTCATTTAGGAGGAAATGTGCATTGTTAGGTGCACGCCAGCACTGCCATGCTACATGCTTAACTAAGAATTAGGACTTCCTAGTTATTGCTCCTGCTAATGCTTCCTGAATAATTTTTGTGGTTGCTTTGCTTCTGAAGAATGTGGCATAATATTAGTGTAACTGTCATCGATGTGTCAGGTGGCAACTACAGCCTGAAGTCAGAGAAAATTAGCAGAGGCAAAAGAAATTCAAAAGCACAAATCCCAGTGAGAAACAAAATATTTCAGCTTTTAAATGTTTCATATGCTCATAAAAAATTCTCTCTTTTCATCCTGGTCTGGAAATAAGATACTTTTCAAAAGTGAATGCAAGTTGCCATCTAACCCCTGTATTTAGATCAAAAACATGAGTACAATACAAATGTAAGTATCCAACAATTGAATACGAATCTGAAATTATAGCAGTGTGTTTTTTCTACTCTGATAATCCTTGATACAAAATGGTAACCCATTATGTTGCAATTAGACATTTTTAAAAGCCCTTTTAGGTCTTTGGATGATAGACAATATCTGAATGCCAAGCTGTTGTCAACTGTTTTTACTGTCTGGAATTGTATGTTCAAATCCTGGCTCAATCAAGCCAACTTTTGTTATTTCTGAGACACCTATTTCAACATGCTCTGATTTACTACAAGCTCAGCTTTCAAACAAGGCCATATAATGCAGGGCTGTTTCAAAAAGTGCCTATAAAACCAAAATCGTAACACGCCACATGTGTTGTGTGCAAGCATATTCTTTATAATTTACAAGATCTTATGTTTTCAATGGCTATCCCTTCAGGCTTACCTGCCAGTTCGCAAATTGCTAACGGCAACAGAAAGTCGTCAGAACAAACCGTGCACTCAGTGCGCCCTCATCTACGCTCTTTGGTACCCCCGTTTGTTTGTTGGCACAACTGTCAATAACTCCCAATTACAAGGCAGTAATTATGCAATGCACATGAAGAGAGAGGATACAAACCATTGTGTCAGCTCCGCTGGCCTTGCAATGTCAATAAACCACAGTGCCAAGATTTGTCTCAGTCTTTAGTAACTGTAGCCATCACCTTGATAAATATGGCAACAGAGGTACTGAATAAGAAAATGAGACTACTACAAATCACCTCCTAGAATAAGATTTCACTCTAAAAATTGCAAACACTAACAATATCATGGCATTGCTTATAGGAAAGATAATTTGGCAAAAGTATAACACCTTCAGGAAAAAAGTCATTTCAAAATATGTTACTTATATTATTTTGATAGAGTGGCACTAAAATAATTTGTTCCTCAATAATGATCTTTGTGAATAGTCTCTTCCCACAGGATGTCTTTGGCATCTTTAGTGTCATTTGCCAGGCACTGCCACCAACCTAAAAGGTCTTAAAAAATGTCAAATGCAGCTATAACCAGCAATAGTCCTCACCTAGAATTACGGAAATTAAGTGCTATGACTCAGTGGCATTAACAGGCAATAAGTCTATTGCTGCAAATAACATGTTGATGTAGAAAGCAAGGAATAGTTTATTAGGGGAGAAAGGAACCAAGCATTATACAGGGAAAGCACAGTGCCCTCATACAAACACCACAACAGACGGGGAATGCTCAGCCTTGCAGGCCCTTGTTTTGCCTCGCTGACCCTGTTTACTCTCACAGCCACAGAAGGCATGATGTTCTTCTCACTTAGGCAGGTCTGTAAGACAGGACAGTGCCAGCCTCAGCTCCCACCCACCACTGCTTCTTGTGAGATCTCCAGACCCTCTCACTGCTGCTGATTTCCTAGAATCATAGAATAGTTAGGACTGGAAAGGACCTTAAGATCATCCAGTTCCAACCCCCCTGCCATGGGCAGGGACACACCCCACTAAACCATGCCATCCAAGGCTATGTCCAACCTGGCAACCTGGTTTCAGTGCATGGCTTCTCGTCCACTGTGCTGACAGCTATCTTGCCTGGTGCTGATGATATAACATGTCCTACTTCAGCTAGAGTAATTCCAGTTTGACAAGTACTGAAAAATGGCTAGATCCAGGCCCCTAGCTGAGTATCTTCAGCTTTGTCACTGCTCACAGGAAGTCCAACCAAGGAGAAGAACTGCAGTTCTCTCCATATTACTCACCTGGACTCACTCAGATACTCATCATTCACCTGAGGGACAGATCTTTCCACCCTCAGAAGTGCCATCCAGCAAGCCTAGTGGGCTGAGATCTCATCTCTGCAAGCCAGTGCATTGACGCTGTGCTGCACCACTTCATAATCTAAGATTAAGCAAAGCTTTCTGACCAAGGCTGCTTTCAAAGGTTTACGTATGCAAATGTCCATGAAAATGGACACGACACATCAGAAATCATCAACTATGCAAACACTGCTTCCCGAGAAATGGAAGCAGCAGTAATCGTACCTTAGCTAGCTGCTGCAATTACTCATCCTGAAACCATCCTGGGAAGTAAAAGATGCAAAATCTGCTATTGATGTGTTTTTAAAGACAAAAGTCTAAATCATACCAAGAATTCATGCTTATTTATTCATATATACATTCACACACCACTGTTGTTATTACTATTTGTATCCTCATTGCAATGCTTTGGACAAAGGTATCATATAGAGTAATGTATTTAAATGACATTGTGGCACAACAGATGGCACCTACTTCTGCTGTTTAGAAACCAGATTTGTCATTCACTAACTGTGTTCAGCCCCTTCAATCTCTAATACATAAACCAGAATTACAGTTGCTTCCCTAAGGTAAGATAAGGACTGTAAACAGGTTCCCTGAAATAATAAACACAGGCAGCAGAAGATTTAGGATTAGAGCTCAGTTGATAAATCTGTGCATTTTCCTGAGGCCGAAGGCCACTGAATTGAGGAAACTCATCAGCAGGGTTTGTCAGTTTATAATTCGTGCAAGAATATGGCAGTCTTGCAAAATATATGGCTCTGCAGAAGACATAAAACACCTGTGGGCCTTCAATGTGCTGTAGATTAGATATCCTTTGAGCAGACTGTTGTCTTTCCAGTACAAAGTCACCTGGAAGTAGCTACCTCCACAATTCATGATACTTACAGAACACTTGTGTAGAGAGAACGGCATCTGAACAGCTGCAACACTGCATGGTGTAGAGTGTGCTGCTTGGTGTAGACTCGGTACAGCTTAGTTCAATTCCTCCTCAAAGGCTAAAGGCAAAATGTTCTGCGATGTAAACAGAGATACCTGCAGACTGGCTTGCTGCGGCAGGAAACCTGACTTGCTCAGGGTTCATCAGAAAGTCCTAACAACAACCAATGATTGTATGTTTGGAATATTTAAAACCACATACAGCTAAATAGGTCATCTTGAAAGTAGCTACCATAGCAGGCTGAGCACGTTACATGAGGACCCATGTAGTCATGGCTTCCTCCAACTTGGTTTCAAGTGGCATCACAGAGCTGAGCAGAAACGTGCACTGCATGCGGCAAAGACAGCAATGAGGTGAAAGGTGGAAAAAGATGAGAATAAGGATCCAATCCTTGCCACAAGTACCGACTATTGAGGCACCAGTTTAGACATTTAAACCCACTTACACCATGCCTTGCTGGAATATCAGAGAACCGCACTGCCAAATGAGCAGTTTTAACTTGCAAAAGATCCTTGCCCTTCTGGAGCACAGCTGCTGCAGGCTATATGACACACTGCTGGGCACCTGAAATGGTACTCACTGTGTATTTTAAAGGTACCTGAGCCTTTCTGGGAACAGGGGTGACAACAAAACCACCTGCAAGCTCTAGATCAGCTCAGACTCCTTAAAAAAGGATTAAAGTAGAAGACTGGATGAACAACCCATCTGCTATCTCAGTCACTAATCTATACGTTCACTGATGAACCCATCACCACTGTGCCTCAACTTCCCTTTTTGCCTTGCCTCTGTGGAAAGTTTTGTGCAATGGACCATGGGACCACAGCCACGAGCAGATGCTCTCAGAGAACTCCTGAGCTTGCTGGATGCTTTGACACTAACAGTTGGTGTAGGAGACACAGATCTGTTGTGCATTCACTGAAACAATCAGTCTGCTCCCATCCCCTCCTGATGCTTCCATTTGGTCCTAGAGGAGCCAGGAGTAATGGGGATAGAGGAAATCTCCCCATAATATTACGTTCCTCCAACAGCTTGTGTTCAGTGGTGCTCCTTTAGCACAGGCAATTCTCAAACAATGAAACTTCACAAGCAAATGCTTAAAAAATGATGCCAGGCCATTTGTGAGCCAGAGGGTACAAAAACAGGAATAGGAAATAAACGTCCGCTCCTCAAACAGATTAACGGTACAAGACAAAAATAAGGCACAGCGAACAGAAAGCAGAAAATACAGGTGAGATGAAAAAGGACTTAAATCTGTTAAACTCTGCCTTGAGGAGATGATGACAGGAAATGGAAACATGAACTGTCTTTCATCTCCTTAACCTAATCTGCATGCGACAACTTCAGCACTTTCTGGAAGGGACCAGCTCACCCTTCTGTTTGCAAGAGGGTACTGTGAACCACTCTTCTGGTTTATAACATGTCTTCCTGAGGGGAGACAAGTAGTGGCCAGCAGCCCTGCTACCTGCAAAACCCAGCTGACTGCTCTGAGCAGTGTCATAGTGCTGGAAGGACTTGCTGACTGACAGCAGGGAGCAGGCAGAGCTTCTTACAGCAGGGATGATTCATAGTTGCTCCTAAATGTTCTGTTTCTTGGAAGATGTATGCAAAAAACCCCAAAGCCCCTAGTTTCCCAAAGTGTCCAAGTACAGCAAGACCACAATAGGCAAACAGAAACATCAGATATCAAACTCTTTACAGTTAAAGTGTGCTTTCTGTAGACAAATAGACCTATATGTGGAATACTTATGACAAACAGCTGAAAAAAATATTCAAATCAACCGTCTTAAGTTCTATGAATTCTTGTATATTTGGTTCGCTCAGAAAGGTCGCTATATCTGTTATATATCTTTTAAAGCTATATTCAGGTAGTAAGTTTAATCACCAAAATTTACCAATCTGATCCCATAATTTAAGAAAGTGCTGCATTTATTGGTACTTATTAGAGTTATTTACTGTTTTCTCAACTTATTAAGCTGAGAGAACTGTTTGTACATGCTGAATACCAGTAAAAGCCTCAAAAATAGCGTAGTTGTGTGAACTATTACACAAATCAGGTGGTTTAAGGAATTTCTGTAGACAGTAGCATGCACACTGAGTTGTTTAGGTTGCTTTTGTTTTAAATACATGCCAACAGTTAAGCTGCAATGAAGAGAGTATTCAGGTAATTTAAACACTGCTTTGGTTGTGAGATGTCTGTGAACACACTGAGTTTCAGCATTTATTTTAGGACCATGAGTGCACCTTTCTGGTTGACTCACGGCTTTGTATTCATTTTTTGAGAGGACTCAGTTCCATTTTATGACTGTCCATGAGCTGCATCATAAATTCAAGACGACACACTCCCTTCTCTCCACTGATCTCCCACAGATGCCAAAAGGAAGCTTGTGCAGAGATCAAGGGAAGAATTTGGGCTCTGTGTAGTAAAATAAAACTTTCAGTTGTTATTTTTTTATATCACATTTAGAACTGCTTACTGGAAAATGTTTCCTTTGCTAGGATTATTGCCACCCTTGCTCCTGTCTCTTTTTCTTTCTCCATCCTTCTTTCTTTTCTCTGTCTTCTTTTTCTTCTCTATGTGGCATCACAAATTCCCATTCCCTGTGCAATGTGTTGGAATGGTCACTGTTAGCATGCAGAGTGCCACCAATAGCCATGAGCATACTGACAAGTCCTGACTTGCCATGGGTTCAAATGTACCTCCAGACTTAGGACACAGCACTACAGCCCTCACTTTCTGGACAAGAGCATATTGCGTATCTCTACCTGCAATGTCACCATCATGTTTCATGCCCCTGCCCCCCTATTTTTCAACAACCAAAAATCAGAACCCAGGCACTAAATGCCATACCCATACCAGACATTCATGCAGGTGGTCAGTATCTCGTCCACCAAAGTATCTGGCACCAAGCAGACTCTGTTCCAGTGCCAGCCACTGCAGGCAGAGACAGTTTAATATGCTAGCTCCATGTGCCCCAAACTATTAATAAATAGAAATTATCAAGTTCAGTAGCATGAAGTTTTCCCTCCAACTCCAAAATGGATTCAGATCAGTAAAGCTAGTTCCGGCACAAAGGATCTAGTTATAAGGTCCACCTGAAGACTGCAGAAGAGAGAAGTGGCTGCCTGACCCTGTGCACCACAACAGTCAGCTGAACCCCCCTGGAAATGGAGGGAAAAAGGTTCAGAAACTTCTGAATCCTTCTGCTTTGTGTGTTCCCACATGGTAACCATGCCTCAGAACAACACAGAGCTTTTTGCATGGAAATTCCAGTGTGCTTTATAAACCCCTGCTTCTAAACAAGACCCTGTGAGGCATGGTCCTTAACCCCACTTTTGAGACTGGAAAACTGAAAGGAAATGGTCTGCCCAAGGTCAGTGTCCAAGCCCAGAACAGGTTCTGGAATTGTCTTTACAATGAAGTCCCCAGATTGTGTTGCCTTCACTAGCATTTCATGTGTGTATGAAGAGATTACAATCTCTCATACTTTGTGAGCTGAGTGGTTTGTCTATCCTAACTTTCTCAGATGAATATAAACTATCCTTGATACGCCAGCAGAGAAGATTTGGTAATAAAGCTACCATCACTCTGTCAATGCCCCCCTCAGTCTACCTGAGTGTCAATAATGTTCTTGCAATTGTTGGCACAGATTAGTGCAGGTAAAGCATTTCGCACTCTTGCAGTTAATAAGTGACTGAAAAACTCTATCAACTTATGCAGAAGAGGTTGTTTGCAACCAACGGTAAATGCAACAGTTTGCAACCAACATGCAGATGGAATAGGAGTGGACTGAAAAGCTGCCCCTGTTTCACTTGACATTTTTGTTTGTATTTGAGATGACAATTCTAAGAAGCTTATCAAATATCAAGACAGTATTGAGGATGGTGCAAAGGATGTCAGCCTGACAGACCTGGGATTGGAATTCTTTCATTAAGCCATAAAGTTTAGCACAGGAGGTAACTGTGCAGCCTTCTCCGTACTGCTCTAGTGCTACTTTGAGAATGATGTCAAAGTTTTGCCTGCATGCCACCCACTCCATCACCTGCCTCTTTGAGAGGTTATGGGTAGGGCAGTCTCGTGTCAAATACTGTGATGAGGCTGACACACACTTGGGCATAGAGTTGGGATCACCCTAATAATTCTATAGATCACTCCAAACATCAGCCATGTCTTATCCTAGAATAAAAGAAATCACTTTGGGATGCCTTCTCATCATCAACCTGCCATAATCAGTCTGCTTTAAAACTATCTACTTTTCAAGAACTTCATATGCAGTAAACGTAAGCTAGTTATTGAAAGTGCTTCACCTGAACAGCCATCAGCTCCCTTCACCACCGCTCAGTAAAGCTCAGCAAAAAATATTCCTAATAACCATCCTACTAATTTTCTTCCTCTCTCACAACTAGAAGACATATCTGGATCCAGACTTTACAACCCTGGGATCAAAGACAGGACCCCAGCGAACACACAGGGAACAGAACTGGGTCCTGCCCCCAGGGCTGGAACTCACACTTCTCATGGAAAGGGGAGCTTAGTCCTGCAGCATAGCGAGGCGGGGAGGAGAGGACATTAACTGAAAAGAGCCCACAGCTGCCCGGCCCCAGCCTATATCAAGAACAGGAGTTAAGGTCCACAATTAGCCTAAACGCTTTCAGGGAGGCTGCACTGCCTGGGAAATAGCCGTAGCAATGCCACACCAATGCGCCCCTGACCTTGCCCCTCCCAGCACATCCTCTTTGCATTTACACCAGGTGGTGAAACTCGAGTAGGAGACAAAAACGTTCTGACTGTGACAGAGACACTACTGGAAAGGGAAAATCAGGAAAAGCTTGCAAAGCCACTCTTCCCCACATACATGATGGGACAAGAGCACTGCACCCGGCATGGCTGGGAGACGTAGGGTTGCTGGTCCGTTACCTCCCCTACTTCTCTGACTCCAGCCCAGGGTTAGTTCTAGTTTGCACCAGGTCTGCGAAGAAAGACACACAGAGATGGTTTTGAGGGGGCAGAGCCTGACAGTGAGCAGGAGGGTTGTGCAAAATGAACCTCCTATTTCAAGTAGGAAAATCATCAGTGAGAAGGAAAACATTTCAACCAAACATGACAGTATGATTCTCCAGAAATACGGTGAAATTTGTTTTGAGTAGTGCTAAGAGCCTCCAAATCTCCTACTTATGTTATAAATAGGTATGCACGATACTGCTATCAGCCGTTTTCTATCAGCACCACCGGAGGTGATTTTTTTCCCAGCGCCTGTGATTTCAGTAAAACAACCTGATGCTCTCTAAAGTTTTGTTATGAATGACTGTTCTTCCCCTCAATATTATTTCTAGATAACTTCAGCCAGAGAAAACAAGTCAGAGCTCTACGGAAACTTCGCCTTTTGCCTGATCCTACATGTTTCAGAAGCCACCCTGCCCAAGATTTGGGGAGGGGAGGCGGAGGGGTCCCTCCGTGGAATTACGTCTGCATCTGGCATGACCGGCCGGGCTCAGCCTGAAATGCCCCTGGCTCCCCTCCGCCCTCGCCTCGCTCCCCAGCCTGCCTCTCCGGGGGCTCTGCTCCTCCGGGTGTCTGCACCCCAAAGCAAGACCCCGGCGCTGCAACTGCGGGCTCTCTCCCCCCACCCCGCCCCGTCGCCCGTGCAAACCCCGCAGGCTGCGCCCCGTCCCTTTCCCGGGCGCCCCCAGCGCGGTGGGGCTGCCCCCAGCGGGAGCATTGCCCGCCCCGGCCCAGGCCCCGCTCCCGCACCCACCTGCCCCTCGGGCCCGCGCCCCGCTCACCTCGTCCCGCCGCCGGGGCTGCTCCTGCTGCCACCAGCTCCTGCCCTCACTCCGGCGCTGGGCAGGGCGGCGGCAGCATCCCCCGCCGGCCCCCCAGCTGCCGCGGCGGCACTTGCAGCCTCACGGGAACCGGCGGCGAGGGGAGGAGGGGGTGGGGGAGAGAGAAACCCCTGGCTAGGGCCCCGTCCCAGCCCTCCCCGCCGCCTCCGGCACCCGGGCCCGCTCCCACGGGCCACGCAAGGCGGGGCGGGCGGCGGCGGCGACCGCGGGGACCCGCCCGGGCGCGTCCCGCTCGGCTCCGCGCCGCCCCGCGCTGCGCCCGCAGGTAGCTCCGCGCTGCTCCCGGGCACGGGTTCCCCCGCCAGGGCATCGCGCACGGCGGCCAGAACGGGCAGCGAAGTCGGATACCTCTCGGTGAATTGTTCCGCTGCTGCGCTGATGGACGTGCGAGGGCCGCTGCACGGCACTGGGGTACGGCCGCAGGGCCAGCGCTTCCCCATGCAGCGGCACTCGACAGGTTGGCACCCGAGTCCTCGCCCTGCAGCAGAACATCGCTGTGGGGACAGAAAAGCGCCCCATTGCTCGCTCAGTTTTGTTTTCATGACTAGGGTCTTTTTCCAGTTCACACTGAGAAAGTCTGGCTGCCCGCTTCTCTGGTACCTGAACCCCATGCAGTGCAGATACCAAGACCTGGATTTCTTAAAGCAGAAGCAACAGCTCGCTCTGTACAGTTAAAGTGTTGTGTGGTTGTGCGGGCATGCACACGCCAAATTTGCTATACTCATCAGATGGTTTGTTTCCATCTTAAGAATTGAAACGCAGAGAACGAAATGTTTTCATCATTATTTGCTAGTGCTTATGTTGCTACGCTGCTTTTCACATCCAAAGATCTGCCAGCTTTGGTTGAGAACACTGTCTTTTGGGATCACTGCACAGTTTATATCTGAAATCTCTTAACCACATAAAATACTTTTGGGGTTTGGGTGTTTTGTTGGTTTTTTTTTTAAGGAAAAGTAGCCCATAGTCCTATACTTGGATTATACATCCTAGCCCAGCCAGTGTGGGTCTGTCCTGAGAGTCCACTTCTCATTATCCCAAATAATAACAACAAAAATCTCGTTAGAGTTGCAATGTACTGGTGAGAGTGACACTTAGAATGTACTAAAAGTGTATTGTATTTTTTACCTTGAAGAAGTGTCAGACACCTTTATTTCTGAAGGAGATCCATAGGACCTAACTTTAGTAAATGACTAGTCCATGTATTATTGCAGAACTACCAAGGGACTTCAGCCCACTTAGGTCCTCAAATAGCATTTTCTGTATTAGAATGCAGTTAATTTTGGTAAACTACTGCATTTATTGTCCTGCTTCTATTGCAGTACATCAAACTTTTAGGAAATAGAACATCATCCTTATGATAGTTTTTCAGCACAATTGCACAACCATAATGAAATGACTGCAAATAATTTTCAGATTAAAAAGAGAAAGAAATTATTGCAGAGGTGAGTGAAGAGCTTCCTTAATTCTTCATCGTGCTTAATTGGAGATGGTTCCAGATGAAGTCTACAGATTCAGAGTATTCCCTATTAAGGCTAAACTAAATGTTCATTTAGGGACCCAAGCAAACCAAACGCTTCCCTGCAGCAGTCAGAAGTGTTAATGTTTAGAGTCCGAAGTCAAAATAAGCTCTTGTTTGGAGAAAGAGTAGATATTTCTTGGTACACCAAATATTCGGAGCCACGTTTTTCAGGACAACACGGTGCCATGGCAGCAAAACTAAACGTTTTCAAGGTTGTTCTCTGATTGTGCAGAAACTGGAAGAGAAGAGGAAGTTGGTTATTTTAACATCTAGCTGTAGTTAGTGGGCAGAGCCGGAAAAGATGGAACAAAGCAAAACCTTTGAAATGGGAAATGATCCCGGTCAGATGTCAGACCGCGGTACCTTCCCAAACTTCTTCCACAAAGCCTGTAAATCAGCTGTTGCTGTATTCATTGCTGCACTGCCCCCACTTAGCCAACCATGCGATTTATGCCATTGGTTTTGTGTGGCCCAGTGGCTGTATCAAACAGGAACCAATGTAACAGAAGGTTTTAATTTTTTATTTCTCTTGATATTAATTGTAGCTTCATTGTTTTCCATGATTTCATCACTTTGTGATTGTTTCTTTCACCATAGTAAGTAGCAACAGAGCAAAAACTGTTTCCACTGATAAAAATGTGACAGTGGAGAGGCAGGATATCCAGCCCATAGGGACCTTCTGTGCTCTTGCTGGACAACTCATTGCTCCCTGCAGCTAGACAAGTCAAGGTAGTAAAGTTACATCCCTGCATCTAAGCCTGGGCAACGCAACAGACATTCTTCCTCTATCTCACCTGTGGTGTTCAAGCAGACCATGCCAGAATGCACTTTGTCAGGGCACCCTCAAATCCTTGTGTTTGGAGAGCTCAGCCAGGATGTAGAAGGGTCACCTCCTCCTGTGTCTAAGCAGATTTGAACCCACATCTCTCACTTAGCAAGGAAATAGAGTAAACAGCTGGCCACAGAGCATCCCAGAGGAAGAATTACTTTAAACCTATGCTATCCTTCCTGTTGTTGCACATGGCCTCATTTTATTTTGAAATAGGTGGGAGGGAAAAGAAAGATTAAGTTCCTTACGCTGGGGAAATGCTAACATTATGAATCCTCTGCTAATGACAGTTGATCGCAGCTTTGACTTTATCACTCTCTTTGCAGATGAAGGGCCATTTTTAGTAGAGACTCTGGATCCAAGTCAGCTTCAGTAGCAGCTTGATTTGGGAGCTAGTCCTTATATCCCAACTTCTTTCTGCCTTTGCCATGTACAACATACACTTCAAATACAGCATTAAAAATAACAAGTAAAAGCCAAATATATTATTTTTAGTATCTCTTTCCCTATTTATTGTAATACTAAGCAGCATTATAGCTCAGTGGTACGCTGCCTGTGAAAGAAGTAAACCAACAAATACTGAGGATCACTACTACTTCAGATCCACACGTGAGAAAAGGAATACCCAGAACTGCTCAGAACATGCAGCCGTTTGTTACTTGTGAATGAAAAATCAAAACCATCTTTGGCTATTTCCTGGAAATACCCCAAGCAGTTAAAGAAAGAAAAGCCAGCAAGTGCTGAGCTGGAGCACCAGACCTGAGGGTAAATGAGAGAGAAGCTGAGGTGTCAAGAGACTCCTCTGGTTTTCAGGATAGTGTGGTCACCTCTATTACACTGTGTCTCTCCTTCAGGATTTGATTGCAGGGGATCAAAGGCTGTGTTGTCAAGCCAGTCTGTCAAGTTGCAGCAGGTGCCCTGTGATGGAAAGACACCTTCAGTATCAGTAGGGAGATTCTCCAGTGAGGAACAAGGGACGCCTCACAGAATAAGGAGAGAGTTCAGAAGGACCCTCAAAACCAGCTACTTCACTCTTGCAAGGGTTTTGTTTGGTTGCAGGGCTGGTATGGTTTCTACTGTATATTGCCAGATGCCCAGGTGTATTAGCAACCCGGGGGCAAAAGCAGGCTGGAAGAACAGTGAGCAGCTCCTGGGAAGGACTCCTGGAGGAGACCGTGGATTGGAGTGGCATCTGTAGTCACTTGGACCTGCTGAGGTTTTATGTATGTAACACATCTTATTGTGCAGAATGAAGGCAAACAGGATATCATGGGCTGTCCTATAGAGTAGAGTTGGGCAAGTTATGTTAGGCTGCTGATTCTTTTGATGATGCCTCTGATGATCCTTGGTCAGGAATAACTGCTCTGTTGGATGGCATTGCACACCCATCTTACACTGTCTATGAGGATGACTTTCTCCACACCAAGTTGCTTTCCTAGTGAGCAGCCAGAGTAGGGAATGTGCAAATGCCATGGAGTCTCACAAAGGCATAGGGAGTGGTGAGGTAATGTGTTGGTGTGAACAGGGCAGGTGTCAGTTTATAAGGCAGAGTATTGAAGAATGCTCTTTGCATACAAGCTGGTTCCCTCTCCGTGTCCTTCACAAAAGCATTTTCCTGCAGTAACTCTGCAGGGGGACAACTCTGTCCACAGTCTGGGCAAAGATACAGGTGACATCCCAAACAGGACTCTTGTAGCTCTCAAATGCAGCAGTCAGGCAGCTCTCCAAAAGGTCTTGGAAAGCCACATGATTCACTTGGCCCTGAGCAGGAGGGTGGATTGGTGCTAGGACAGGCTTGTTGGCCTGTAAGTTGACCTCTTTCAGCTTTTCTGTGTCCTTTATCCAGGGTGTGAGTGCGGTAGGGGAAGAAGAAAGGGTGAGGAAGAAAGTGTAAAAGCTGGATGACAAGGTGCAAAGTCAGATGGGATAACTGGGAAGTCTGATGTTTGTTCTGGCAAAGCTTTCTGAGGATGCAGCTGGTGCTTTCCAGAGGTGTGCTTAATACAACGGGTGTGGACGGAAGGGGCTTGGGCCAGTTGCCTGGGAAGCTGACCCCCAAATTTGAGCCAGGTTACTGATGGCTGAGTCTTGTTCCCAAGGCCTGATGTGCTGAAGAAAGTTACACTGATAAAGCCTAAATCAGGCTCTGTTGTTTCATTCTATTACAGTAGTTTACAGAAGTATGTGAGAGGGAGAATGGCTATGTTTGCTTCAACTACTTTTATTGCTAGACTGGTGGTTTGAAGATTGACAGCCCAGAAAGTGAGGTCTTCTTTCCATCGGACAAGCTGAGAACCACAGGCAAGGCATACCCCTGGCTCCCTTTACCCCAGAAGGTTCCTTATCTTCGGCCTGTATAGGAGAAAAGATTTTATTCAAACCTTCCTCTCTGCTGAGCTGGATGATGATTGCTCAGAAGGAGCGTATGCAAGCTGAGTTTTGACTGGGATGCAGAGAAAATTTGAGCTGTTAGGCTGTGAAGGAAATGCTAGACAAAGGCTGGGGCTGTTACAAGGGGATGAAGCTGACATGCTTTGGTTGTGTAGATGTGGCTATATCACTGTCTAGTGGCTGCCCCACAGAACACAAATCCCCTCACTGCAGCTAGACTTTATGGATACACCACGTGCTCAGATAATGAGTTCTGTGTTTTTCAAGCCAAAAATTCTTCTTCCCCTGCTGAGGACCATGAAGTCTGTGTATCTGCAGCACATGGATCACTTACAGAGGAGCAGGTTTTCTCTTGCAGGGCAGCTGATGTTGTTTTGGTCATTGCAGGAATGAAGAAAGGAATCAGTTTTTAGTATGTAAATGCTGAAAGGACTAGACTGCTATTACACTACCCAAAATGAAATCTACTGGTCCAGCTAGGAGTGAAACATAAACAAGGCAAAATCTGAATTAAAAGCTGCTAGAGAGAGACAGCACCCAGTGTGCATTGGATAAAACCAGCAGCCCTGTGGACTGAGGGCAATCCAACAACAATTCCAGCCCAGCTCCACAAATGTTATTGAACAAGTCTCATGAAGGTGTGTCCTATGTGAATTAGTCTTAAACAAAGAGGACTAAAAATCTCAAGCCTGTTCCTTCTTCCTCCCCGCTGTCTTGGTTTGAAAAGTTGAAAAGTCATGATTAAATTGGCTGAACTTGTTATTTAATATGTTTTATTTCGTTTGTATCTATGATTTTTAAAATATTTATCGTATTGCTAAAGAATGGTGACTGTTTTCATAGAAACTGGAGATGGAAAAGACCCAGTAAGTTCACATCCAGTCCATCCCCCCTGCTGCCATTGCAGAATTGTTCTGCATGTATATTTTCCAGGACCACCTCCAAACTCATTTTGAAATGTTCTACTTTCTTGGTCTCTGTTCTTTGTATACAGATCTGGAAATAGCTGGTGATGTCCATTCTCACCTTTTCTTTACTCATTTCCCTCTCCATCCCTTTTGTTCCTGTATTCCCTTTTCAGGCACAGGCACTTCTTAGTTGGTTATCCTTAAGAGTTTCCTCTCCCTCTTTAGCTTTCTGAAAAGGATCTGCGCAGTTGGGCAGGGCTACTGTGGCAGATACAAGCAGCCTAAGCAGCATCATTTGAGCAGTTATTTGTTGAGCAACCCTGGAATATCCTGCTCTGGGGAATATGAAAAGCTGAAACCAAAGCTCCAAGGTATTTGCTGAATACCAAAGCAGAAGCACGCAGAGAACATCGTCCCTCTATTAATTACAGCTGAGCACACTCTTATTAAAATCCTATTTTGCTGTAATTTTTCAGCAATGAATCTTCTGTTTAAAGTGTTATTTATAACTCTTGTAGCTCCTTTCTTTGTTTTTCAGTCCCTGCATTTGTTTGATCTATAGGTCACATTTGGCCTACTTGGTGCAGCTTAGTGAGCTGGCTGTTTTCCCTCATGACAATCATCTCATGCTTCAGAAGCTAGCCATGGATACAAGAACAGTTTCATGTCCACCTTTTGCGATGGCAGAGAAAACTTTCTAGATTTGAGGCAGTCAAAATGGATGTAGTGATGTCTTCACCAGAATGCTGCTAGCTTGGACAGTAATTCTGAGAGGGAGGAATTGTTTTCCGCATTGCAGCTCTAGAACCTGCTAACAACTACTTAAAAATGAGCGTGGTGAACAATTTGCTCATCAATGAAAAGAGAAAACTAGCCTGAAAATAACAGGCCACTGAGTACGAAACTTCCCAGTGATAGCACAAGAACTGAAATGAAGGCAAAGTTGACTAGTGTCTGGCTGGCTGTTTTTTCCAGTCAGTTTCCTCTTGTATTCTCTGGTCTTCTTTCCTCAGTCAGTTGTGCTTTGGTTTGGTTTGATTTTTCTTTTTCTCTTCCCTATCCCCCAGCCTATTTCCTTCTGTTATTACTTCTCTCACTGCCTTCCCTCATTTGCTCACCTTTATTTCTTCCCTTTATTTCCAAAGTTTGGTTCAGGAGAGCTACAGAAAAATCTTGTGCACACTGCCCTGTATTTTTTCCCATCACTCAGACTAAAGCACAAAGGCAGCACACCCTCTGAGGCACTAGTGGTGAGTACATATGCCGGTGCGTAAATGTTACTCCCTGTGTTATTCTGCAGTTAGTGCAAGTGAAGCGCTGAGATGGAGAATCATCAAATCTGACCTCAAAGGAGACTTCCGAACATCCCTTTAGTACTGACAACCCAAGCAAAAGTTATACTGTAAGATTAAAAACATATAAAGAGCTACATTGAAATCAGACTTTGAAGCTACAGATGGATAGCTTAAAGAATGTTTCTTCCCCTATATTTTGAAGTGGTTTTGGAGGATCTATATGTATGTATTCAAAAACATCCAGGTCAAAACTGAACTTTAAGTGTTCATTTATTCTTAGGAAGCCTCACGATCTTCCCTCTTGTTTTCCACAGCTCCTTAGCTCCTGTCCTTCCTGATCTCTGCCGCACTTCTATTAAGAGAGCATATCACAGAAGTGCTTCATTTTAGCCAGATTTCTAGCCATAGTCACGTAAGATTGCTTTTCTGGATTATTTTCCCAACTCTTGTAACTTCTGTTCCAATTTTCAGTTGTACATAGGATCTATCCCAGAATTGCAGCATTCCCAGAGGATTTACACTTTGAATAATAAACAGCCTTCTAAGAACAGCCTGATCTTCATCAGCTCACATGCTCAAAAGAACTTTAAAATATGATTACTTTAAAGAATCAATTCTGTTTCATGCGGTTGCAGGTGGGAGCAGATTCTGACAGACTGCCTGGGTGTGGTGTGGGTTTTGTGTTTGGTCTTATCTGTCTGGACCAAGCATTAACTGAGAGATGAATCTTCAGTTCAGCTGCTGTTGTGGTTAATTATTCATGATGATGAAGGTTAATAGCTACTTTTCCCTACAATCTCAGTGAGTGAAAGTTTGTACTGTAGGAAAGGCTGAATGCTAATGCAGTCCTCCATATAAATCACAAGGACCTGCCTTTCTACAAATTAGTTGCTGTCTCCTACTGTTCTCTAGTAACAATAGAAAGATGAAGAACTGGCAGTGCAAGCATGATCTGTAATGCAGATCCTTTAGGATACTTACTATATAAAAAAATAACAGAAGGTGAGTGAAAGTATATGGTCCTATCAAGAGATCTGAACAGCCTGCTGGAGGTGTATGTCTCTATGGAGCAGAGAGGCAGCATGGGGCAATTTTTTGCTCCTAACCAAGATACTTCAGCCAGGACCTTAAAATGTAGGTGGAAACTCTCCCCTATCTTAAACTGAGGATGAATGTAGTTCTCAGTATCATCAGTATCTTTTTAGATTCACACAAAATGACATCTGTCTTATCCTGATTCACAACAATCTAATCTCTTTAGCTGATGTTTCATGATGAGAAATCCACACACACTGACATACATGCATGTATTCATTAAGGGCGTAGTCCTCAACTGCTATGAAAGCTTGAACATGTAGATGAACGTCAGGTTCATCTGAACAATGCTGCACAGAAAAGTATTCATTTAAAACTGCGATTCATTTATAAATCTTCTGCCTCTGATTTGCACCATGGCAACAGATGGGATGGTGTATCAAGTGCAAGTGTTTTCACGTTAATACAGATGGCCTTAAAACAAGATGAGCAAGAAAAAGGACATAAGAATTATTAAAGACTTGGAGAAAAATGCCTCAGTGAAAATTAGAAAGAGACAGATTTGTTTAGTTTATGAAAACTAAGGTGAAATAGTGAGTTTATTACAGCCATCAAGTGTCAACATGGCGGGGAAAAGTGGTAATAGAGAGCTCTTCAATTTCAAAGCCAAAGACAGTTTTATGGTAGTAAAGCAAAAAGTAGGTAACCGTACCTGCTTGGTGTTCTAAGCTAGGCAAAAAGAGATGGGTAGCAATGGACAAACACCCATGAGCCTGCATTTACAAACAGATGTCTAGCAGGGCAAGAGACACTGATTTTCAATTTAAACAGATTCAGACTTGAAATCAAGTAAGTTTTGTAATATTTCTGACAGAGTTGTTGAACAATTGCAAACAATTTATAGTACAACCTCCTGTAATATAAATCCATTCAATTCAAAACTGTTTGTTGTGGGTTTCTTAGTAGTCAGGACATTAATTCCAGATCCAGCAGTCTCTCTTACAGAAAAGGTTGGACTAATGTTCACAGTGCTTTCTCCTGTCTTGATAACATCCCAGCCTCTGCATTTATGCCTTTATTGCAGTATTGTTTGATCATCAGTCTTAATGAAGCTCTCATTAGCCACCTCTGCTTTCCTGTGAAATGGTCACATGTACTCTTCAGCCATAACTAAATAAATCTAGTCATTAAAGAAAGGAAATAATTCCTTGTCTTCTGTGTCACAGCTGCTAATGAGATGATATGATATCCATCATGTACATCAGAGAGTGCATTCTGTTTCTTTTAAAAAACATAAAAAGTAATTTGAAATGTGGCTATTATATTGCACCTACTTTTTGCCATGTACTTCTCCACCCTTATTGTGCCTTAAAACATATTTCTTGGGCAGAATGACTCTTCAGGCTTTTATAGAAAATGAGAATTTCCTGGATGGCTTTTAAATACTCAGTTATTTGTCAATATTGACATCACATTTGAAGGGCAAGAGAAGAAGTGTTACTATGTTTAACTGTATGTCCTACTACCTGCTTTTTCTACATCAGTCTTCATAGGTTCTATGACAAAGTGTCTCTGTTAAGGAAGTACGTTGCTTCTGAAAAGTTCATTGTCCAAAGACACACCTAGTGAAGTATTGCCTTTCCTTTGCAAACAGGTATCAACTCACTAGAATTAATATCCATATTATTGCACAGATAATTACAGATACGAGAATAAGTAAGTCTGTAAAAAGACAGTCTTTCTGTCTCTCTTTCTTCCCTGCTGGGCAGTGATTTATTACTTACACCTTTAGTCCACCTTACCAGCTGTAACTTGGTATAATTGTCTATAACAGATCTCGGTATGACCTTGTTTACCTCACTATCCGCCAGTGACTGGCCAGTGTATAAAACTGATTCCAGCACCACATCCTCTCCTCTGCCTGGAACCTGATTCAGTGGCTAAGTCCCTATTGAAATAAAACGAATAGACCTATAGTCATAACACCAATAGTTCTGGATTTCCAGCAGAAAGAAAGGGCCTAACAAGATACACATCCCCTGTCTATATCTGAAGCTACAGCTCCAAGAAAAACCTTCTGGCAGAGCCACAAAGTTAAAAAACTCCTACTTGTTCCCTTTGGTCCCACAAACTCCTTTACCCCTCTTTGTTGTGTGTGGCTGACTGTGAACATGGGCAGGAAACTGGGGAATTGTTCTGATTAAAGAATCAAAATTTGAAATGCATTTTTTCAATCTGGTCCTGTTCCCGGTACAGCCTCACAATCATTCATATCATCACAACCACGGAGGCCAGATGGGAGCAGAAAGGGAACCTGCCTGAATCAGGAGAAATGGCTGTAAAAAAGTGGCCAGAAAGAATGTTTCTATTCCTTGAATGTTCCTGAAACTGTTCTGAGAAATAACCTAGAAACCATTAATTAGGTCAAGGAAGACTCTTCCAAATGGCTAAGCCTTGCTTAGGAGTACTCAAAATGCTTTTGTAAGCTAAAGTCACTCCTCAGATTGAAAGGTTGCTACTTTTAGTGCAATTGAGTTTCAATGATATTCAAGTTTTTGGCTCTCAGTGCTCACCTCAAATTTCTCGAAATTTGGGGAAAGATTGATAAAAGTACAGTTATAATCTAGTTACTCCACTCATTACACATTGTAAACTCTGAAACCAGAGGAAGCACTTTAAACAGAACTTACTTGTTATAACAAAGGCTTGGCATTCAGTATCACCACTTCAGTTTTCCAATCTGGAATGACTGAATGGCAGTACTCACAGATGATATCTCATGTGGTATTTCAGAGTCTTAATATTAGTATTCTACCTTTTACTTTATGTTGATCATTGCATAGTCCTCCATCAGTAGCTGTCATACTGCTTTCACCATTTGCCTTCTCTTTTAGTCATTACACTTGCTTTGCATTGCTTGCTTTTCTAAGTAGCACCTTCCACCCTCAGAAAGTATTACAGTTATTAGTTTTTTAACTTTCCCAGAATACAATTCATTTTGTTTGGAGTTTGAAACAAAATCATCATCTGTCGTCCTATAAGGCACAAAGTTACACTGACTGCAACTGGTTGCAGTTCAGCTACCAGTTGTTTGCCTTTCAGCTTCTTGTTGAATCCAAGTAGACTAGGAAATGCCATGGGAAGACTTAAAGCCTGACATATCCACATCTTTAATGCTATCCTTGGTTCTGGTCTTTCCCACTGAAAAGAGAACATACTGGAACAAGGAGAAGCACAAAGTAAAGGAGAAAGAATAATCAGTGCACTGGTATAGCTTATGTACTGGGAGAGACTAAAATAGGCAGTTCAGTTTGGAGATGATGCAGCGGAGGTATGTTATGGTTATAGTAGAGGTCTGCAAAATCATGAATGCTTTGGAAAAAGTAAAAAAGGAATTTGCCATTTCTCGTAATACAAGTGGATCAGGAGTCAGGCAAAACAATATGGAGAATGGCCAAACAAACAAAAGGATAGAGTGTCTTTTCCTCATAAATTATGGAGTTCAGCAACAAGGGATGTCACAAAGGCCAAAAGTACAAATATGTTCAAAATGGGGTTTGATAATCTCATGAAAGAAAGTTCCACCCAGGACTGTTCTGGCTTTTGGGGATGACTTGAACTGATGGATTTCTAGAACCTGGGGGAGAATTAAACCACATGGGGACTGTTCTTTTACTCTTAGTACAACTGAGGATGGTATTCTTACATGCTTAGGAAGACTGGGACCCAGAAGGGAGAGGTGGAGAGTAGAGCTGAACGCATTAGGATATGAGATCAAATCATCAGTGAGACAGTACTGAGTGATGTGGTTATTAGTTGACTGCTAGGCAAGAAAGGCAGAGTCGAGAGCCGGGAAAGAGTCTGCCTTTTCATGTGCTTGTCCTACTTT
Source organism: Amazona ochrocephala (assembly GCA_039720435.1). NCBI lineage: Eukaryota > Metazoa > Chordata > Aves > Psittaciformes > Psittacidae > Amazona > Amazona ochrocephala. Next base: position 120,715,955 of record CM077877.1, read on the forward strand.
TTATCTACAAATACTTGAAAGTACTTGAGTACTTTCAGTGGGAAGCTGCTGTCTTTTCTCCTATCTCTCTCACGTTTTCATCCTCTTTGCGACCCTTTGGAATGGGCAAGCAGCCTCCTTGGTTTTTGTTTATAAAGCTTTCAACAATCACCATACAGCTGCATTGTGTAAGGTGTTCAAGACCATCTCTGTTCCTATTCCTACCCATTTCATAGCCCCAAAACATTCCCTTAATCAATTATTAGAGGCAAAGTGTCAGTTAAAAAATGTCTGCCCTGAAGTAACCCTTCCACATTCCATACCATCTCCTCCTTTGTCACCAGAAGCCCTATAAAAAGTTAGTTTCTTCTGCAGGGTGCTGCTCCTTTCTTCTAGCCATCATATTTCTTATTGAAAGGCACCTACTTTAACACTGCTAATGGTTTCCCCTTGTTGTATTAACAAAGGTCTTTTTGCAGAAAACAAAGTCGAGTTATCATCTTCAATCAGATTGTTTGGATCAGTTTCAGCTGACAACTACAGAGTTCTTTTTTCCACCCCTATGCATTTTCAACATGCTGCAGATCCCTTATGCTTGAGGGATTCCTGTTTATTTGCCTGGGTTTCTTCAAAGGTTAAATTCTCCAAAGAGCAGTGTGGAAAAAGAGAGGAATGCAGCAAATTTCCCAGATCCTGAGGAGCAAAGAATGTGTGCTGCTGGCAGAATATGATTGCTAAGAAACATCTTGGATGCCATCAAGCTAAAAGCATAAGGGCTGTGAAGTCAAAGAGTGCATCTGCAGGAAAAAGGAGCAGCTGAAGCAGTCAGGCCTTTGAGCATATGGTGAAATAGATCTTCAAGATCAAAGGTTGAAAGTTATTTTTTAACTCATGTAAACAGTTCTTTTGTGCTTCCACAGTACCTTTTGTCTAGGGATGCTGAAGTGGTTTTGTCGCTTGGGGGACCATTACCTTTTCTAACGATGAGGGACACTAATGTGAGTAAAGCTGAGGTGCAAAGTCAAGTCGTGCAATCAGAAAGTAATGGCTGGCAGTGGCAGACACTGTTCCTTTCTCTGTGGACCTTGTTTTTACAGTGTCAAAGATTTAATTTTTAAGAGGGCCAAATACTTTGTTAGTGGTGTAGTTATTAAATGACTAACCCTTCCTATAGCTAAAAGACGACCAAAATGTGACTTTGTAGTGTGATCTACCGAAGGGGAGACTGATGCCTACCCAGGCAAGGAAGTATTATTCCTATTTTAGAGATGAGATACTCAACACTCAGTCCGTGTTCTAATGAATGAATGACATTTGCAACAATTTTATGCATACATATCTCTACTCTGTCCGCTTTTACAAGAGTACACATATTGAAACACATGCAGTTATATGCAGCATATAATGCAGCAATACTTTTGTTTTAATCTTACCCTTCTTGCAGGCTCCAACTGACTCACTGGACCCTGAGTATCAAGTCTCCACATGGGATCCAGGACTAGCACCGTCAGTATGAAAGAAGTTGTTTGCTGGATACAGAGCTTGACAACAGCAATGCCAGGTGTGTTTTGTCCAAGGTATTAAACATCAGTACTCAAAGTTGAAATTTGATTTATGCTTTTACATGCTTACATAGCTCTTCACTTTCCCTCATCAGCCGAGAATAAAAGTAGAAATTGCACAGTATTGCACAGATAGATGATTGTTCTTACAGTATTTCAGACCCTGGAACTGAAATATGAAATGGTTGTTTCTTTGATCTAGAAAGTCTGAATAACACCTAGTGTCCTGTAGTGATCTACAGGAATGGGCATGATGGAATGTAGTAATTTTGCCAATGGATGTGATTTTAAATGAACCATGCTAAACACAAGCAGATGTTTGGAAAACAGGGAAAGTTATTGGCAAAGGCCCCAATAAGAACCACTTTAGGAGAGTGCCTGATTTGCAATATCTGAATAGGCATCAGCGATGTGAAAAAAGTAAAGGAAGTTTACAGAGGAGTCTCAAGCAGTTTTTTGTTTCTGTGAAGGTCTGATTTTGAATTATCTCTTTTTCTTAAGGTGACAAAACCCCACTAAGCTTATCAAATATAATGAATAGAAATTGGGGGGGGGGGAAGGTTGGGGAGATTTGAAATATCGTTACACTGATTTTAAAACCCACTTTTTCCATTTGAGCTTCTGAATATTTTAAACCTTTTAAAACACAAATATTGGAAACAAAGATTTTCCAGTTGAAAAAGAAGGCTTCGTTTTGAAAACATTAAATTCAGATCTCATAACTGCATAATTTATTCCTCAGACTTTTACTGAGTCAGCTTATGCAAAGCTGCTCTTTCTCCCTAGCAGGGCTGGTTTCAAAGAGATAGCTTTTCCTAATGAAAAACGTTACTTCAGAAAATCCGTAACCAGTTGCAAGGACTGTGTTTGAAAGCAATGCAAAACTCCTCACATGCATCACCTTGTGGTAACTAGCTTTGCATCAAGAGCTGTCAAAAAGGTACAGGTCAGCAAGACCAGGACAGAGAAAAAAGTGCTGATGCAGGTATCCTGAGTAGGAGGCCTGATCATGTAAGATAAAGAGATGATAACATGCAGGTTTGTTGGGTTCTTTTTTACAGGGACTGGAATTACCAGAGACATCAATTGGCCACATGGATAAGCACACATAAGAAAGCATGTTCTTGGTAGCTGCACATAAGAAAAGAAATTATTTGCAAGGCAAGCAGTCTATTTCTCTATATTCTCCAGCATGGTAAAGTTCAAAAGTGTCTGATCAGATTAGTAAGGTGGTCCCTCCTGCCTACTGACAGCTTCCTAGTTCTTCCCATTAGCTATATCTGCACGGTACTGTTGATGCAATGTGTTTCCTTAGGTGCCTGGGAAGTGAGAAACTACAGAAGGATTACTATGGAAAAATCTATTAACACTGCTGTGTACTGATCGCACATGTCTAGGATCCAGGAGCCATGGAAATGCCAATGGCTGATTTAAGAAATAGAGTTATTAATGAAAGATTAAGTGTACTCTTTTTGATTGATGACAAGCAGGGATATTTGCTTTAGATAATATAAAAGCATATATTCCAATAAGAGTAAAGGATACTTAGACCAATAAAGCAATACTTCCTTTAATCCAGATTTGTCGAACTGCTACTTTCAAGCTTCTGATTTATTTCCTGCACTGTGCTCTTTTTCCCTTGCAGGTTGAAGCCTGCCCAGATTCTAAACCTGGTTGTCACCCAGTTGCCGTTCAGAAACATCTACATTCTTCTTTTAACCTGGTTCAAGCAAAGCCCAGAATGTGTATTTGCTGTTGGAAAAGTAGTTTGCAGTGGCTGAAATCTGTTGTCAAGCAGCTCACTCAACAAGGAAGAACGGTCTTGTGAATCAGAGTGGAGTGATTCTCAGGAAACCAGATTCTGTGCCTTTTTCTGTCAAAGCTTTCCTGTATGGCTTTGGCCAAAATGCTTAACTCTGTGCTTTAGTCCTCCCATGGCTGGCACAGCATGACAGTATTTGTCTGCATCCCTCGGGAATTCGTTGTATATTATAGTGATACTGACAGATCAAGCACCCAAATGTCTAGATAGCTCCAGTGCCAATTTCTGTGTCTGCCCTGATATACACCTCACTGTTACAAAGACATTGGGACCTTCATATGTGTCTTCCCTTAAAGTTAGTTTCCTAAGTGTCTCCTCAACTCTTCTTTGGAGCCATTTAGCTCCTTCGTTTAAGTTCCAGGCTTTTCCTATTGCTGAAAAGTTTCATTTTTGCCAGATTATAAATCAGATTGCAGCCAATTGTAACAGTATGAATAGGACACATACAGAGTTCGACAGGCCTTCACATGGCTCCCTCACTGCTCAGGCACATTTCCTTATGGCCAAGACTCCATTTCAGGGTCATTCTCAGGATCTGTTTCCATAGCAGGAAAATCAGCAGGAGATAGCTCTGGGCCAGGTCTCAGTTCTCTATTTTTGTATGGGAATTAAGCTGCAGGAGAGAAATCATTAAGGGTAAGGCCCCACAACACCAGTGACTTGGTTTTTACTCTTACCAGGGACACTGTAGAGGACCCTGTCATTCTTTTTCTATGACTTACAGGTGTCAGATTCCTCCTTTGGTCTGTGAATCAAGAAATCTTACTTATCATAGAATCATAGAATAGTTAGGGTTGGAAAGGACCTTAAGATCATCGAGTTCCAACCCCCCTGCCATGGGCAGGGACACCTCCCACTAAACCATGCCATCCAAGGCTATGTCCAACCCAGCCTTGAACGCCGCCAGGGACGAAGCATCCACAACCTCCCTGGGCAACCCATTCCAGGGCCTCACCACCCTCACAGTAAAGAATTTCTTCCTCAGATCCAATCTAAACTTCCCCTGTGTAAGTTTAAACCCATTACCCCTTGTCCTCTCACCACAGTCCCTAATGAAGAGTCCCTCCCCAGCATCCCTATAGGCCCCCTTCAGGTATTGGAAGGCTGCTATGAGGTCTCCACGCAGCCTTCTCTTCTCCAGGCTGAACAGCCCCAATTTTCTCAGCCTATCTTCATACGAGAGGTGCTCCAGTCCCCTGATCATCCTCGTGGCCCTCCTCTGCACTTGTTCTAATAGTTCCATGTCCTTTTTATGTTGAGGACACCAGAACTGCACACAATACTCCAAGTGAGGTCTCACGAGAGCAGAGTAAAGGGGCGGGAGCACCTCCCTCGACCTGCTGGTCACACTCCTTTTGATGCATCCCAGGATAGGGTTGGCTTTCTGGGCTGCAAGCGCACACTGCCGGCTCATGTTCATTTTTTCATCAACCCACACCCCCAAGTCCTTCTCCTCAGGGCTGCTCTCAATCTCCTCCCCGCCCAACCTGTAGCTGTGCCTGGCATTGCTCCGACCCAGGTGTAGGACCTTGCACTTGTCATGGTTAAACTTCATCAGGTTGGCATCAGCCCACCTCACAAGCGTGTCAAGGTCCCTCTGGATGGCATTCCTTCCCTCCAACGTATCAACCGAACCACACAGCTTGGTGTCATCGGCAAACTTGCTGAGGGCGCACTCAATCCCACTGTCCATGTCACCCACAAAGATGTTGAACAAGACCGGTCCCAACACCGATCCCTGGGAGACACCCCTCGTTACTGCTCTCCAGCTGGACATTGAGCCACTGAGCACTACTCTTTGCTTGCGGCCATCCAGCCAGTTCTTTATCCACCGAGTGGTCCACCTATCAAATTGATGTCTCTCCAACTTAGAGAGAAGGATGTCATGGGAGACAGTGTCAAAGGCTTTACACAAGTCCAGGTAGATGACATCAACTGCTCTGCCCCTGTCCATCAGTTCCGTAGCCCCTTCAGAGAAGGTCACCAGATTGGTCAGGCAGGATTTCCCCTTAGTGAAGCCATGGTGGCTGTCACCAAGCACCTTGTTGGTTTTCATGTGCCTTAGCATGCCTTCCAGGAGAATCCGCTCCAAGATTTTGCCAGGCACAGAGGTGAGACTGACTGGTCTGTAATTCCCTGGCTCATCCATTTTCCCCTTCTTAAAAATGGGGGTTATATTTCCCTTTTTCCAGTCATCGGGAACTTCACCTGACTGCCATGATTTTTCAAATATGATGGACAGTGGCTTAGCAACTTCATTTGCCAGCTCCTTCAGGACCCGTGGATGGATTTCATCCGGTCCCATGGACTTGTATACATTCAGGTTCCTAAGGTGGTCCCGAACAAGATCCTCCCCCACAGTGGGCCCAGGGTCCCCACCCTCACCGTCCCCGCGTCTGCCTTCCAAGACTTGGGTGGTGTGGTCAGAGCATTTGCCGGTCAAGACTGAGGCAAAGAAGTCATTAAGAACCTCAGCCTTCTCCAAATCCAGGGTAGCCAGTTCTCCCGATAGCTTCTGGAGAGGGCCCACGGTGTCCCTAACCTGTCTTTTATTGGCAATGTACCTATAAAATCCCTTCCTGTTATCCTTAACATCCCTAGCCAAGTTTAATTCTAACTGGGCCTTAGCTTTCCTAACCTGGTCCCTAGCTTCCTGGACAACATCCCTGTATTCTTCCCAGGCCTCCTGACCTTGCTTCCACCTTTTATAAGCCTCTTTTTTCCTTCGAATTTTGCTCAGCAGCTCCTTATCCATCCAAGGAGGTCTCCTGGCCCTCCTGCTGAACTTCCTTCTAGTTGGGATGCATCGCTCCTGAGCTTGCAGCAGGTGAGCCTTGAATATCAACCAACAGTCTTGGGCCCCCCTGCCCTCTAGGGCTGTATCCCATGGAACCTTACTGAGCAGGTTCCTGAAGAGGCCAAAGTCTGCTCTCTTGAAGTCCAGGGCAGTGAGCTTGCTGCACACTCTTCTCACTGTCCTGAGGATCTCAAACTCGACCATCTCATGATCGCTGCAATCAAGGCTGCCCTGGATCATCACATTCCCAACCAGCCCTTCCCTGTTGGTGAGGACGAGGTCAAGCATGGCACCTCTCCTTGTCGGCTCCTCTATGAAAAAGAAAAAAAAAAAAGAACAATTCCCCCCAAATATTCATCTTAATACTTTTTTCCTTATGCTACATCGCACAAGTTGTTTAATTATAAATTAGGCTGGATGGCTTAACAGGGCAACCACATTTCTCTTTCACTGTAAGCACTTTCAGCTGTCACTGCACTGCAGAAGTTTCTGAACAGAATGAAGCTTCAGGCAAACACCTTTGCTCTTTCCCATGTAAAGAAGCACCAAACACCCACATTTCCAAACATGCAAACTCACACAGATAAAGTCTCCTCCTGATGCTTTTTCGTGTGCACTTACCAGAAAGATAAAGAAGGGATGAAGCCATTATATTTTTGTTAGTTCCCAGCAAGGTTCATACAGGACGGGTTCCAGGGCCAGTTAAGAGTGACTTTATCACTCAGCTACTTTATCACATCAGCTGCTTCCAACTCTCATAATGAGGAAGAGAGTAAGCTCATTCCTCTTCAGTTAATTACTGGGAGAAGACCACTGGACAAGCATGTCAGAACAATCTGCATTCTATACAATGTAAAATCTAACTCACTTCTTCCTGACACTACCAGCTATATATAAAAGCAGTGGATCTTCCCCCTGAATGCTGAGTATGCGCTCAGTACTGCCATAATATACTAAGGAATTTTTCCCACTGAGCTACGATGAAGGTCTTAATGTGCCAAGATCTGGATTTACCTGACCAATGCTCAAAAACTTTTCATCAGGAGCTACAAAAGACCTCCATTTCTTTTTTTCACAAAGAATCTTTATGGAGAAATCATTTAAACCTGTGGTAATCTGCTGTTGTCTTCACCTTTTCACATGAAAAGCATTTTGATTGTATTTACATCACCTGGAAGAACTAGGAAGGCAAAGACCCATTGCAATTGCTTGCCATCCAATATACTGTATTGGTTGACATATGTATTAGAGGTTATGTAAGGAGTGCACTCAAATCAGGAAATTTTCCTCTCTGGATGCTTTTGAAGCATCTTGGTTTTGGTTTTAAAGCTTCGTGTGCAATTCAGCTTTCAGACAATTTTTTCTTCTCATATTAGTAGAACAAAATCCATGGAGGGTCCAATGACTTGTGTTTGAGTCAAAGAGAGTTAGGGGCTGGCAAGGTCAGCATAGACACTATTATTTTACTTCAAATTGCTCAGACATGTACAGTGAAAGGTAGTAAAAAGAGGCTCCTTCTACAGTCAAGGTATCAATTACAACAGCCCAAGTGATATTGATGGCTTTTCTCCAGAATATTTTGTATTCTTGGAACATGAAGAGCTGCTGCTGGGACCAGAAGGGTGGCCATTCCCTGTTATTCTTTCTTTCCTTTCCTGCACATGTGAGAGGGAGAAAGGAAAGAAAAAAGGAGTGAGGTTTTAAGGTACTTTTACTGCCCAGGCAAAAAACTTCAGTTAATATCGCTTGTATAGCCAGAGTAGGAATGCACACAAACACAAAGTATCTCATAACACATTTGTAATAGGTAAGCAACATTTCAGTATAAAGCCAATAAATTGTGATGGTAATATCTAAAATACTTGAAGCCCCATGTGCTCTTCAGCTTACCTCCTCAAATGCTCAGGGAAAGCAAAAGTTGGCTGCTAAAAATCCATAATCACAGGAACACTTGTCCCATTCTGACAAAGCCTAAACTCTTCTTCACTTTCTGCCTTAGGTAGTGTCATAAGGACATGATAACACTACCCTTCCTTAAGATGTTGAGGTCACCAGGGAATGAGACAAGATCCTGCTTTGCAAAATGTCGCTGTGACACCCCTACCCAGCTTCACACTTCTGTCAGTGGTACTCTACATTGTGTAGTGGGAGTCGTGTCATTATGGGTATGTAACAAAAGTGATGCTGGAGCCTTCTACAGGTGCCTACTACCTGAATGCTTGCAAATTGTCAGAGGCAGGTAAGAAAATGGATTTTCATGTCTCAGGTGGCTGATGTTCTATTGTATGCAGTGCTACTGCAAACTGAAAGGATTTAGTACTATGCTTCTTGTTTTTTCACAGTTCTGCCACATGTAGACTCTTTTTAGAGGGCCTTTTCCTGTCTTTCTTGCTATTAGCAGTATTCCTTAATTCCATTATTTTCCTATTGTTATTTATTTTTGAAATATTACTTATTCACACCAATAAAAGATTCAGGATCTACAGCTGATGGAGAAGACATGCACAATAGAATTGTACCATTCTATGTAGCTTAGAAAACACTGTACTTAAGTTAATACATGTCTAATGGCACAAACTAGGTAGTGGATTCTAGCTAAACAAAACCATCAGGCCTCTTTATTCCTGGTAGATCCCAGTTTCCCAATGTTCCTCTTTATGTCAGTTGGAATCGACCCACAAAGAAAATTCAGTGCAGAGAAGCCTTTAGGTATTAAACAGAAAATTTCAACAGATTCTCTAATTCCTCTTGAAGATGCTGCAAACAATTCACTAAAATTACCTTTAAAAAGTTGGGCAAATAATTGAAATTCAGCAAGGATTATTTTGATATTTTAGGTGTTCTAATTCTGATCCTTATTTTGTTTGCATTGTACACGACTGACATGATTGGAATTGAATCATAGAATAGTTTGGGTTGGAAAGGACCTTAAGATCACCAAGTTCCAGCCCCCCTGCCATGGGCAGGGACACCTCCCACTAAACCATGCCACCCAAGGCTATGTCCAACCTGGCCTTGAACACCGCCAGGGATGAAGCATTCACAACTTCCTTGGGCAACCCATTGCAGTGCCTCACCACCCTTACAGTAAAGAATTTCTTCCTTATACCCAATGCTTGGACAGGATGTTTTTTTAGTTTTTACAAATCCATTTCTTTTTTACATAATTTCCCTTTTAAGAGTGAGAACATATTTTAATTTATTAACATTTTGCCCAAGAGAAAAACTGCCTTCTATCAACTGCAACTTTCACCTGCATGGTTTATAAGTTTAAAAAAAAAGGAACGTCTCCCCTTGGAAAGTCTCTGTCCATCTCCGATGTGCTGCCATCCAGATTCTCAATTGCCTATCTGAATTCCATTCTCCTTATTGCAATCAGTTGCTGAATATCTTTTCACTTTCAAACATACACTATAATTCATTTCCCCTCTTTTCTAAACCTCAGTCTTGAAGGCATAGAAGTTTATGGCTTCTTTTTTCTGAGTACCTTCTAGTTTTACATGAAAAGTTCCCAAAATGTGAGTGGAAAGAATTACAAAGAATTTGTTGAGACTTGTGGGATTGGTCATGAGCCAGGCCTGAGAAAAAGAGGGGAAATAGCGAGAAAAGACTGGTGGAGTGGATCATAGAATCATAGAATAGTAAGGGTTGGAAAGGACCTTAAGATCATCTAGTTCCAGCCCCCCTGCCATGGGCAGGGACACCTCCCACTAAACCATGCCATCCAAGGCTATGTCCAACCCAGCCTTGAACACCGCCAGGGATGGAGCATTCACAACTTCCCTGGGCAACCCATTCCAGGGCCTCACCACCCTTACAGTAAAGAATTTCTTCCTCAGATCCAATCTAAACTTCCCCTGTTTAAGTTTGAACCCATTACCCCTTGTCCTCTCACCACAGTCCCTAATGAAGAGTCCCTCCCCAGCATCCCTATAGGCCCCCTTCAGATACTGGAAGGCTGCTATGAGGTCTCCACGCAGCCTTCTCTTCTGCAGGCTGAACAGCCCCAACTTTCTCAGCCTATCTTCATATGGGAGGTGCTCCAGTCCCTGACGATCCTCATGGCCCTCCTCTGCACTTGTTCTAACAGTTCCATGTCCTTTGTATGTTGAGGACACCAGAACTGCACACAATACTCCAAGTGAGGTCTCACAAGAGCAGAGTAGAGGGACAGGATCACCTCCTTTGACCTGCTGGTCACGCTCCTTTCGATGCAACCCAGGATATGGTGTGTTTTCTGGGCTGCGAGCACACACTGCCGGCTCATGTTCATTTTCTCATCAACCAACATGCAGACTCTCCATACCTCATCTCCAAGAGCACTAGCTGCTGCTGGGGAAAAGGCAAAAAGAGTAGAGAGGAATCAGTTTTTCAGATTTCAGTAGAGAGGAAGATGCTGGTGGGATGATTTCTGTCCATGTAGCTCATGACAGAAGAATGCTCTGGCAGCAAATAAGCCTGGTGGTATCCAGGCCTGTATTGACAGTATTGCTGCTGGCAATAGAGTAAAGGGAGCAACACTCCCCCTTTTTACTTGGCACTTCTTAGATGACATCTAGAATAGTGTGTCCCAATGTGAGGAAGATGTGGATAAATTGGAGCAAGATTGGTGGGAAACCAGCCAGGTGGTCATGGGGCTGGAGCACTTGAGAAGAGCCAGAAGGAGGTCCCTTTGTTTGGCCTGGAGGACAGATGCCAAATTCCAACACCTACACGGAGGTTCCTGAGAGGATGGAGCCAGGCTGCTCACAGCGGTGCATGGTGGGAGGATGAGAGATGACAGCCAGAAAGTGAAAGAAGAGTGGTTCAGGCTGGGTGTAAGGAAAAGCTTTTTCTTTGCAAGGGCAGTCAAGCAGCAGACCAAGTCCCCTGTGAGGCTCTGCACTTTTCATCCTTGGGGTTTCCAAGACCTGAGTGGACAAATCCCTGAGCAGCTCAGCCTGGCTTCAGCCATGACCCCATTTGGAGATGGAGGGCAAACCAGAGACCTCCTTGATCATAGAATCATAGAATCAACTGGGTTGGAAAAGGTCATCACGTCCAACCATTCCTCAGCACTGCCAAGGCCACCACTAACCCATGCCACTGAGGGCCTTGTCTACGCGGTTTGTGAGCACTTCAAGGGATGGTGACTTCAGCACTGCCCTGGGCAGCTGTTCCAATGCCTGACTACACTTTGGTGTAGCCAAGAAGGCCAAGAGCATCCTGGCTGTATCAGCAATAGTGTGGCAGCAAGGCCAGGGCAGTGATTGTCCCCTGAACTGGGCACTGGGGAGGCCGCACCTCGAATCCTGTGTTCAGTTCTGGGCCCCTCACTACAGGAGAGACACTGAGGTGCTGGTGTGGGGCCAGAGAAGGGCAATTGGAGCTGATGAAGGGTCTGGAGCACAAGTGTGATGAGGAATGGCTGAGGGAACTGGGGGTTTCAGTCTGGAGAAGAGAATGCTCAGGGGGGACCTTATCACTCTCTACAGTTACCTGAAAGGAGGTTGTAGTGAGGTGTGGTTGGTCCCTTCTCCCAAGGAACAGCTGACAGGATGAGAGGAAACAGCCTCAAGCTACACCAGAGAAGGTTTAGGTGGAGAATAGAAACAATTACTTCCCCAAATGGTGCTCAGGCATTGGAACAGGCTGCCCAGGGCAGTGCTGGAGTCACAGTCCCTTGAAGTGTTCACACACTGTGTAGACAAGGCCCTCAGTGACAGGAGTTAGTGGTGGCCTTGGCAATGCTGGGAAATGGTTGGACTTTACAGTCTTAAAGGTCTTTTCTAACCCAGTTGATTCTATGATTCTATGATTCAGGAGGTCTTTGGTCCACCCTGCAACTCCAAATGGGGTCAGGGCTGAGGCCAGGCTGAGCGTCTTTTAAAACTATGACTTACGGTTCCGGATACAGTACTGCGTTTAACAGTGCAAGGTAAATAAATAAGATCTCTGCTTCTGTGCCATAGTCCCTTTTCCATACCTGCAAGGATTGCATTGGTCCTCTCAGCTGTGAAACAGACTGTAGTTCTGGCAAACTGAAAGGCTGTTTTCATGGTGTACCTGGAGAAAAGTCTCAGATTGTGGATTCTGTAATGCTTGTATGAGGGAGAGAGGGCAAAGATGAAAAAGGGTGTAAAAGAAAGTAGTTGAAGTGGGAGAAAGCTTCTTAGTTTTGACCACTCTGAAAAGGCAGCAGTTTCTCTTGCTAGCAGCAATAGAACTAGGCTGAGGAAAGCTTTAGAAAAGAATTCTGAAACAAACTAGTTATGCTTTTTATTGAACTTCTCTTCTTCTGTAGAGGGTGGGCAATATACACGGTTCATCAGCTGTGTGTGGATGTATGTAATTGCAATTTGTGCTATTTTCACCTCATCTTTCCATTCTTTCCCTAGGTCTATGTCTTTCTGAAATAATAAGCACTGCTTATCAGGAAGGGGTGGCTAGGGATCATTTTTACGGTTCTCATGATTTTTTGCTTTAAGAACTCTATTAAAAAAACAGTGGACGAAAGGTATGCAGGTCTTGACATCAAGCACGTGCCAAGTGTAGGAAAATATGATCTGCCATCAGTTCTATCTACTAACACCTGCCATACAACTCAAGTATGTGAGGAGGCACGGCAAATCAAGGGCTGTGGGAATATTCCGGGTTTCAGGATTTGTGTGCGGAAGCTGCCCTTGCTGCTGTCTGGGGAGTAGCTTTTCCCAGTAGGCAATAGGCAGAGAGAGCTGCTAGAATGTTTTATTTCCTGGGGTCTGTGATGCAGGGCCTTGTGTCTAAACACTGCACTTGATGCACGTGGACTTCCTGTGGCAGCTAGCCTGGTGCATCACTCTTTTACTTACATTTTCCCAGCCCACACCATCTCCCCCATCTTTCCTGCCTAATTGTATCTTTCGTCTTGAGAACTTTCTGGTAGCTCATCCTGAGATCAGAAAATACGCCTTAGAACCTGGCCTGCCCCAGCATTATGGCCCTTCTAGTGCAGAAGATGGGGGAAAGAAGTGAGACCAGGTATGAATAATGGCAGCCTAGCATTCCAGTGTGGGTAAGCATTTCCTATCTCTTTTTTTCTTTTCCTTTTTTTCCTTCTGAGTTTGGAAAAGAGGGAGAACTAGAATCTGAAACCAAAACCTACGAGGTAATATACACAAGAACAAGATATCGTTCATAAAATTGCCAATTTCTGGGGTCAAGTGTAACCCCCAGTAGCGAATAATTCACCTGAAGAGCAAAAAGTCCACTAAGGGACATTTTCCATTAGATGGCCTGTTAAATGACAATCGCCTCAGAACTGACTGTGGACTATTCTGGAAATGCAAGATCTCACTGTCCCTTCACCAGTTAACTGCAGGAAAATATTACTTGTTGCAGTAGCACTGGCTGACATTAAGAAATCCACAGTAAAACTAACAGGTTTTCCTCTTCAATAATGACCTGGATGATGGGAGCGAGTGAGTGTACCCTCAGCAAGTTTAAAGAACATAAAAAACTGGAGGAGTAGTACAACAGAGGGTTGTGCTGCCATCCAGAGGGATCTCAAGAGGGAAGAGAGGCCCCTCAACAACGGGAAATTCAAAGCCCTGCACCTTTGGAGGAATAATCCCATGCACCAGTACAGGCTGGGGCAAACCGTCTGGAAAGCAGCATTACAGAAAAGGACATGGATGGCCTAGTGGACAAGTTGAAGATAGGGCAGTAGTGCGCCCTCGTGGCAAAGGCAGCCAGTAGTATCTGGGCTGCATCAGGGAAAGCATTGCCAGCAGGCTGAGGAAGGTGATCCTTCCCCTCTGCTCAGCACTGGTGAGGCCCCACCTGGAGTGCTGTGTCCAGTTCTGGGCTCTCCAGTGCAAGAGAGTAATCGACATACTGGAGAGAGTCCAGTGAAGGACCACAGAGATGATTAAGGGGCTGGAGTCTTCCTGATCTGAGGAAAGCCTGAGGAAACTGGGACTGTTTAGCCTGGAGAAGAGAAGCCTCAAGGAGATCCCAGTGTGTATGCATGCCTGAATGGACAGTGTGAAAAAGGTGTTCTGTGTGCCCACAGACAGTACCAGAGTCGATGGGCACAGACTGAAACCCAGAAGCTGCCCTCTGAACACAAGGAACAGAGGCTTGGTCACCCTTTTTTATTGAAAAGGGTGCCCGAGCCCTGCAGCAGGCTGCCCCAACAGGTCGTGGGGTCTCCCTCCTCAGAGATGCTCCGAAGCTGTCTGGACATGAACCTGTGTGACTTGCTCCAGGTGGCCCTGCCTGAGCAGGGGGATTGAACTGGATAATCTCCATTCCAACATCAACTATTCTGTGGTTCAGTGGTGGTTTTTCAGTGAACCTAAAGCAATTTATCACAACTCTAAGTCTGATGACAGGTATGCCTTAGGGCATTGTTCATTGGTTTAACACACCATTTCCATTTCTTTGTTAGCATTTTCTGGAATTCATGATGTTCTGCCTAAAAATAAAGGAATGATGTTTTTAAGTGAAGCTGTTCCATGCTGTGGTATGTAGTGAGCGTACACTCATTCGTTTGCTTGCCATGTTTATGGAGTCACTAGATGTCTGAAAGCATGCTGTCAAAGAAAAGACTATGAAGTGGGTGAGGAGATAACCTGGAAACATGAATTAATTCATATGGAGGACAGAAATGAGAGCAAAGCGACTATGTTTTTCTCGTGCCTTGCTACTGTGCTCATTACACCTGCTAGTGCAGAGGATTAATGCATTTGAACAGAGAGACACAAACTACGATTTCCCTGAAGCCCATCTGTTTCTTTCCCCCGGAACTCCCGTTAGCTGCAGGTGGGGAATACAGTTGATTTTAAGAGCAAGGAAAGATGAGGCAGAGAAATTGAGCAGGTAAAGGAAGGTGATTGGTAGCCTAAAGTAGAGGGATGGCAAGGGAGAAAACAAACAACTTCACTAATGAGGAACAAATTAAGGATGGAAGGGAGCTGTTAAAAGAAAAAATGGACCCACCATGTGTGTGCCTTTTTGTCACTAGTTACAAATGCTGATAGTGATAGTGGAAAGTGTATTGGGGTGAAAAGCCCACTCAGAGGTACTATGACATGTTGCACAACTTGCTGAATTCCAAGCTCTCAGAATTCTTCTTTTTTCTGCTAAGTGAATTTTCTAGGGTAGGACTCTTGAGTCCTGGCACAGATTTCCAGATACCTTCTCCATTGTGGAGAAGATGCTGATTGGTTTTCTCCTACGGAAAAACATGGTAAAGGTTTTTTTCCCTCACTGCAGAAAGCTGACCAGATAAAGAGCATGTCAGGATTTAGGGACTGGTAAGAGAGTTCCGAGACTGTGAGCTCGAGAGTGTATGTGCGCATTTGTTAATCTAGGCATATGGAAGACAAAAGACCCACAAAGCTTTTTTGGGTAGGAGCAAAGCAGGGTTTAGCTGTTGTTTCAAACCTCAGTGTTAGTGAGGATTTGAGGTGGATGACTTAGTTGGGAAGGGAAAATGTTGAGAAAGATCAACTGAATTACAGCATGTGTAAAAAAAGGCAGAAGAGACAACACAAGTCTAGTGAGCATCTGCCTGACTTAGTATACCTGATAGTTCAACACCTGCTTTATTTAAGGAGCCAAATGTTAACAAGTTAAAGATTGCGTGACCCACTGGAGATGTATTTGACAATCTGCAGCATAGAATCAAAAGGCCCAATTTTCAGACTGGAATTTTGTATCTAATCTTTGAGGTGAATAGGTCAGTAAATCAAGGAGGTATGAATACACTGGTATATCATGCACATATATCCAGCTGCATGAATGAAACCTTCAGTTGTGCCATTCTTGGTCATTGCAGCAATTCCTTTTTTATTCATTTGCTTCCAAGAAGTAATCCTGGGTGTTTCTCCTCCCTGAGAACAGCAAATGTGAGTATTTCCTTCATGCGTTAGTGGAAGGAGAATAAAACACCAGCACAGAAAAAGACGTGTATTTTATTAAGTCATTAAATAAGTTTACTAACAAATATAAACTTTTACATAAAAATAAAAACTTTAACTTTTAATCAAATTTGAATGATATTAATCTGAATGTCAATATTTGGAATGTTAGTGTAATAGCTTAATAAACTGACTCCCAAATGGTTTAGCTGACTCAAAAGGACATGAAAATTCTCTCACGCACTTGAAAGCAGAGTAAAAGTTTAGGTGGAATCTAGCAACTCCCATAATTTGACAGAAAAGAGTAATTGTACCCAGAAGAAACCATGGAGATTTTAAGTCCCCAGATTGAAAATTTCAACACATTGACATTTGCCTTGCAATGTGATGGTAACATCCCCCCTCCTGCTGAAAATATCAGGACATACAAACATAATGGAGACCTCACCAGAATTCTATCTCAGTTCTGCTGCGTTCTTCCTCCTGCAAGGTATCAATGCTGTTGAAGAACGTAAAGTGCAGAGATCAGTCAAGATTGGAGAACTGGCATGTTCTGAGTGAAATGGAGAATCTTTTCTGAAAGTTAACAGTACTTCTGATAGCAGGGCATACCACAGTGTATGGATTGCTCTATCCTCAGGGGCTGAAGTGAGCTTCAGAAAAGGAGAACACAGTCAAACAAGTTGGAAGACAACTTACTTATATTTTTTCATTATATGATTAGCTTAATTTTGTATATGTAGATTTCTACACATATGAATGACACCTCATGCTTTCATTTTCTATCCCTGTATCCACCTGAACTAGTACAGGATCCAGTAAGAATTCCTGGAAGTCCAGGAACTAACTGTCTGGGCTTATTAAGCTTGGAAGGTACTAAAAAAAGGATAACCAGCAATTATGTTTAAAGCAAGTCTTTCCTTCAGGTGATTTCTAGTATCAAAGATCTCATAGGAATTGTGCAACTTGTCTCAGAGGGTGGGGAGTTGCCTTGAATTTCCTCTTTCTGTGGTGGAGCTTTACAAGAAAGTTATTGGTACAAAGTCACACTGGCTATCCCAAAAGCATTTATGGCTCATAATTAATAACCTGCCTCTGATCATGTTTCCAGTGATGGTTGTGATTCACAGATTGTGGCCTAACACTTTCTATTTCTGAATCTTCTGAAACCCACACAGCTCTGCTTTCTTCATTGACTCTCAGGGTTTTACAATGTCACAGTATGTCACGGAAGATACAGCAAAAAGGTAGTCATGCAGACAGGCAGAGCATCATATTTAGTACCATTCTGGAACAAAAATAAAAACAGAGAACGCTCAACAGTGTATTTCAACCATCAGGCAAAAAAATGTTGCGTGTTGTTCTGTAGGATATCTGGGGAGGATTCTTTTTCTGGCACACTATGTAAGAACACAGGACCTCAGGCCTTGCTATGTGCAGAGATGGTTTCCAGGCAGCAGTTCGGCTGGTGGCTTCAGTTTCAAGCTGGATAGCTTCTAGACTGCTAGACTGACACCTAAAATAGATGAATATGTGATTTACAGAAACATGAGGAATTGGAGTGGAAAGAGAGTTCACAGTAAATGTCTTAGTTACCTTAGGATTTGGAGAAAGAATGAGGTAGGGCTCAGGACTTGGCTGTGTAAGGAAACACTACAGTGAGGAATTCATTTCCCTCTTCCTATACGAAAAGATAGACTCTAAGGCCAGCAAGAGGATCCTTTAAGTGCAGAACAAACCCTGGATTGCTGAGACTCAGTCTTGGGACACAATAGAAAAATGCAGTGCAAATTTCAAATTCCATTCCTAGCACAAGATGATTATCCCAGTCCAGAGTGGCGCTGCCTGTGGTGGAGCAATGCCTTGACCAGTCAGCTCTGCCTTGACAGAGATACTTGCACTTGACAGAACTGTCACCTCACCTCTCCCGCAGCACCACCTTTCTCATAAATGGTGATGGACAAGAAAGGTTTCTACAGTTCAATGATTTTATGAGCCAAATCCACCAAACAAAAGAAAACCCAACCAAAACCCACGAAAAAAGAAAAGGTGAAACTGCAGAAAAAAAGTGGTAAGCTAGTACCTGGCAGTCTCACAGAGCACAAAGTGGAGAGAGAAGTGGATCGCAGGACAAGACAGGAGAAAGATGTTTTGACTTGCTGCTGGATGGACTAAGTTGTTGCAGGAACTGAATTGTCCAAGGATGTTTAGCTTAAGTCCAGCATGAAATCTAACTTTCTGTCAGCAGCTTGAATGTAGGTGAAGGGGTAATTACAAAGAGCAAAGTCTGTGACTTGAGGGACAGTAGAGCTGAATGAGAAGTAATAACTTACTCTGGTTGCTGGATGAGATATGTCTGTTCTTCAAGATGGCAAAACCTAGAAGAATTGTGATCAGTACAATCACAGCTATAAGTGGGCCAAAGAAATGTATCTTCACTTGCTCTATTTCTTCCCCTTGAATTATCTCTGAATAAGAAAACAGAGGAGATACACACAACAAAGATTTAATTTGATAACAATTAGCTGAAACACTCTATCCCAAAGTTATATGAATTAGAAATTTAGGGAAAGGCCCTCAGCATCCTTTGCTTTTACAGTGCATTAATATTGCAAACAATTCTCCAATGTTTTATTTCCATTTCCAATAACTAGTGAAACTCCCAGGTCTTAGTGGCCTCTTCAACAACAGTAAGGCAAAGTACTCTTTATGACATTTGGGTAACATGTGAGAGATCAGCAACTTATTAATACAAGAAGCTACAAGGCAGCTACTGTGCTAATGCTACTCTGTGCTACCGTGCAAGTTCAAAGAACCGGGGATATGTTACTACTTGGTATTTGTGTAAATGATGGTTAAAGCCTAATGAAATGCCATAAGGATGTGAAAGTAGCAAAGAATCAAGGGAGTTTCCCTCTATTTTTGGTTATTGTGTTTTTGAGATTTTGGTTGCTAAGGTTAGCAACAGATAGAGCTACAGTTATTGCCAAGCAGAGCTTTTTTTAATGTGGAGTTCTTGGTTTCTTACCCACCATCTCTGCTTATCAGGTGGCTACTTTCATAGGGCCAGAGAGGAGAGAAGAATTCAGTAGGGAAGAGGAGGATGCAGCACTATATCTAATAGAGTTTATATAGTTAATAGGTATATTAGCTATATTACCTATATTAGCTAATATACCTATAATATAATATACCTATAGCTAATAATAGGTATTAATAGCTAATATAGCTATTATTAGCTATAGGTATGTTATATTATAGGTATATTAGCTAATATAGCTATTATATTATTATATTATTATAGCTAATATAGCTAATATAGCTAATTAGCTAATATAGCCATATTAACACTCGTGTAGAGCAACGTGTAGAGCTGTGCAAACCTCAGAAGGCTTCTGCATTGTATTTTAATATTACTTAAAAATAGTAGAATATCAGGCCATCAGAGGCAGTTTGTCACATCGGGCACTGACGACTTAACCCTTTACCTAGATTTATATGAAGAAAATAGCACCCTGAAAGCTTTTTCAGAACAAGTGGCAAGCTTCTTTTATCTATTTCTTTTATCTACTACATCTGCAGTAGTACGGTGCATGCCTATGCTACCCTAGTAGGCTTTCCTGCAATTCTGCCATTCCCTCTTGGCTCCCTGTTCCTGTCAGTTGAAGCATGGCTCTCCATCTTAAATGCTGTTTAAAGGAAACATGTGCAAGCCAAATGAACTTATGACTGAAGTGGGAGCTGTCTTTATTTTGATGTGTTTGTGCTGTAGCTTACAAACAAAAATATGTCAAAGGATGTTTTCCTTTCCTAGGAGATAAATAAAACGTAGTTTTACTGTGAGGGTGGTGAGGCACTGGAATGGGTTGCCCAGGGAAGTTGTGAATGCTCCATCCCTGGCGGTGTTCAAGGCGGGGCTGGACAGAGCCTAGGGTGGCATGGTTTAGTGGGAGGTGTCCCTGCCCATGGCAGGGGGGCTGGAACTGCATGATCTTAAGGTCCTTTCCAACACTAACTATTCTATGATTCCATGATTCGATGATTTTAAAGAAAGGATCTGCCATGCTGAACCTTGAGATGATGCAGCAGAAAAGCCTTCTTGGAATTCAGGTCCCCAGCTTCGTCTTGAAAGCAATGTGTGAAAAAAAAAAAAAGACAATCTCAGAGAAAAAGTCCCCAGATAGCAGCTTTGGAATGCATACTTTGTCCTGCCAGATGTTATGAAAACCACCAGGAATGCTTCTAAGACTAGGCAAAATTTCATGGCCTTTACATTAAAACCCAGCACAGTCTACTTGGCAGATTTTGAGCCAAATCTGGTTCAAAGGACATTTCTGTTTAGCCTTCTATCTCTCTCTAAGGAGTGATTCAGCTCAAGTACTTAAGCATTAGGGAAAAAAAAACATTTTTACTGTCAGGGTGATCAAACATTGGAACGGTTTGCAGAGAGAAGTTATCCTGGGAGATATTTAAAACTCAACTGAATAAGGCTCTGTACCATCTATTGACCCTGCTTTGGGCAGAGTGCTTGACCTGGGTAATCTCCAGATGCCTCTTCCAACCTCAGCAGTTCTCTAATCCTGTGAAGTGCCAACCTGTCTCAACAGCTGTCACTTCTGGAGGCTGGTTGCCACCTAATCCAGACATCCAGCTTGCTCTGTTACTTATTACATCAGCATCTAGGGAGGGGACAAACAGGACTGTGTTCTGGATTGCGCAGCAGTAGCCTTCCTTCTCTGCGCCCAATTCTTGCTGTAATAAGACTTCCCATATGGAAAGAAGAGGGAATTTGACGGCCGTGGCAGTTCGTGAACAGGATAGAGAACATGCAACCCTTGTAACCAACTCCTACTGCTACTTAGTGTTTATTCTCTGCTTTGACTATGCTGCTATCCGCCCTTAGCTCTGCTACAGTGTGTTCTTCTCCAATTCATGCAAAAAGTGGAAAGGGCAAATGGGCACTCACCTATGCCTAGTGGCACTGAGACAAGGCTCCCCAGCTCCTCTCCAAGGTGAAGCAAGCAGCTGATATTAGTGAGGGTGTTTGTAGGAACTGTGGTATTCAGCTTGGTAGTAACATTGTACAGCTTCGTTACAGCATCCTGTGAGATATCCATGTGATTCATAAGCCTGCGTGTTCTGTTTTCATGTGAAATTAGCCAAGTCATTTGCTTGGGCTCTGGATAACCTCCACTGGAAGAGCAGCAAAGCTTCAAATATTCATTGGGCTTTAGTTCCCCTTTGTGCGGCCATGCTATCTCGGGTTGACTATAGTTGGCTGAAATAGACCAAAGAGAAAGCATCATGAGTCAAGACATACTGCATCTCATGACAGTTCCCTCTAATTATTTAAGATCTTCAGGCAGAAGCAAGTCCAAGCAGTTTTCTCAGGAAAAGAATTGCAGTCCCAAGAAGGGTTTGTTATGGTGTATATGTGGACTTGCTTCTCCTTGTCCTCAGAGTGTTTCAAGGACATAAATCTCATCAGCCAGACATTGGGTCTATGAATATGAATGCTAAATGGAAGTACTCTTTATTAAATAATCTACCAAATATTCCCAAACCAGGATTCCTTTCGTTATAAGGTCATAGTGGAAATAGCAGACTATAAAGGAAAAGGAGGAGAGATGTAGACATAATACTGACTGTACATTGGCATAGAGCAAGTTAAAATCAACCAACCACAAAACCGGAACCCAAGAATCAGACTCAAGACTCATTGAGAACACTTCATTATGTTAGTGGCAACAGGACTAAAGGCACTATGCAAAAATACTGGAGAAAGGGAAAAGGATTCTTAGAAAAATAAGAGCCTAAGAGAGTCTAACTCTTTTGCACACTTGTTCAGATGTGTTGGATCCAGGCTCCAATCCTTGCCCTAGTGAATTCTTAGTATGGATGGATGAAGAAATGTAATGTTACTTTATTTGCTCTATCCCAACACACATGGAGTAGGATTTAGTTTACTCACTTAAATTCCAAGAGAATCTATGGTTGCGAATTCAAAATGGAAAAATTCCCACCTTCTTTATTTAGTTAGATTTAGTTAAATCATCCCTCAGGAAAGCTCAGACTTCCTCTTTCTCCTCAAGATCTGCCTTGCTTAGCTGACTGCTCACTCCAGCTTCTGGTCTAGAGTATTTATTCCCCCCTTGGCATTTTACAGGGAGGGCAGGAATGTATTCCACGCCTATGAAACTTGCCACATCATCCCAGTAATTTAAGAGTTTTGATCTTATTGACAGTAAACAAGTAGAAGTAGAGGAATATACACTGATCAAAGCACTTCTGATTTATGGCTTCTGGGAACCTCAATTTACTGAAAAGTACTGCTGGTTGCATGCAGGGTGTGAGCTACGTATTTGTGAGGTTTGGATTGTTAACAGAAAAACCTGTTTCAGGAAGTCTTTTGTTTTTAAAGATAACATATCTTCCAAAACCACTATGGGCTTAGATTTAAACACCTCAAGAGACAACAGATCCATCAAGCCCTTAATATTCTTCTGAATGGCTTAATCAACCTACCTGGTTTTGTTCTATTTTCTAAAGTGACAATTTCCCTTACTTTTCACTTGCTTCCAGCTGTTGATTGTTTTTATATCTTCACTGAGCAAATTAGCTTTCTCTTCAATATCTAGTATTTTATGTGCATTTCAGGTTCCCACACTGAAAACCAGTCTCCTCTCAGTTTTCTGTGTAATCAGATTGATCTTTTAATGTCTCCGGTTGGACTGTATTTTTCCAGCCTTCAGATAACTCTAGTAGAGCTTTTATTATGCTTGTCAGTTTTCTAACATCCCTTTCAAAATGAGGACATGAATTGTTATGTCTCTCTATTGACATCAGTTTTACTCCTAGCACATAGTTTGAAAAAGCTTCCCTAGTCTCACCCACTTCCCGTATTGATCCATCCAAAAGAAGCACCAGAGACATGCTGCAGCAGCAGAATTTCCAGTTAAGTTGCTTGTCACCATGGTCCCTACCCTGTTTTTATCAAGTGCCAAAGCTTTCCATTGTGAAGCCCACCATACTTTCTGGAGAAGGATATGTGTTCATGCTCTTATATAAAACATCCTGGCTGTACACAATACTTATTATACATATATCTATCTCTATATTTGCCTAATATAATACATATAATTAACACATGTAAATTGTATCAGAAGGTACTTCTGTATTTCTGAATGGGCTAGGTAACCAAGTGATCTAGATAGCTTTGTATAACTGTCTTGTCATTCTTGTACAGCACTCAATCTTTCTAACATCCATTTTAAGTGTGACACCCCGTACTACAAAAAGCCTTCCATATATGATACGAGACTCTACTTAAGAAACAGTAGGTAAGCACAAGTACATGTCAACATTTGTATTTTCCTTCTAATTTTTTTAAATGTGATTTTTTGCTGCTTCTTCCTTTGGGAGCTTATTGAACAGAGTCATTTGGAAGGAAAACAGTGGCAAACAGTTTAAAGCAGTCTTCCTTAAAAGGTCTAGGAGTGTTTCAGTGCCTAACTATGAGATTTCTATATCATGTTGCTCAGATGCTGACTAAGCTACAACTAACTGCTTGAATTAACCGAGCAGTTGATGCTAAGATTCTCTTAAATTGGAAGCCTTGATCCTGAGTGCACATTGTGAGTTTCTGAGTTATAAAACTTTGCTGAAAATACTTGTCAAATAGATTCCGGAAGGATCAAAATTAACGATCTAGGCTTTCTATCTGTGGATTGAGAGAACTCTTGCTGGTAGCACAAAGCTAAGTAGGCTCAGGCATCCTGATACTCTGGTTTGGGCTGCAGTTACACATGGCCTGTTCTCTTTTGAAACAGTATCCTGAGGCCTGAAAACACCAGTGGAAGTTAGAAGCTGTTGTTATCAAGGCACTGTCACAGCGGAAGAGAGAACACAGGCATATGGACTAAGGTTACTAACAGAACAGTTTAAAATAGAAAAACAGTAGGAAAATATCTAAGGAATTACTAAAAATATTAGAAGGTATTGGGAAAAGATTGCTTTCTCACTTCCATTCTCCTGTTAAAAGATCTGATGCCTTTTTGTCTGATGACATGCAAGAAATCAGGTTTAATCTCATTGATGCATGCATTTTTTCCTCAGAGCATTTTCAGTCTTCCCCTAACCAAACATATGAATTTCTACTTCTCCATGTGAACTGCTCTTTTCTTATTTTCTCTATGATTTATATGACCATAAAATAGCTATGTTCACAGAAATCTTATGTTCCAACTGTAATTTACCACCAACGATGATAACTACTGCTACTTTTAATAGAAGGTAGTGCATCAGATGCAAATAAAGAAGTACATTTTCCAGAGTCCTAAAAGCCATAAAACTTCCAGGAGGCAAGAGGAAGAAGGCAGAATGGTTTTCACTACAACTATGAAAGGGTGGGATTCAGGAATATGCAATATTGAGCAAATTATTACCTCATTTTCTGTTTCTCCTGATTACTTTCATCTGAGTACATTTCATTCACAGCTGAGGATTTCAAACTTAAACAGGGGAAGTTCAGGTTAGATATAAGGAAGAAGCTCTTTACTGTGAGAGTGGTGAGGTACTGGCACAGCTTGCCCAGAGAAGTGGTAAATGCTCCATCCCTGGCAGTGTTCAAGGCCAGGCTGGACAATCTTGGGTGACATGGTCTAGTGTGAGGCATCCTTCCCCATGGCAGTGGGTTGTAACTAGATGATCTTGAGGTCCTTTCCAACACAAACTATGCTATGATTCTACGATTTAGAAATCCAGCTCCAGTGCACGTACATCTTCAGTGAGTTGGGAACAATACCAGATATTTCTGGACTGAACAAAGTGACAGAGACCCCCTTCCTCCCCCCCAAAAAAACAACCCCTAGACCAGATGGCAATTAGAAGAGCTTACTTACCAATGATGTGCAGTAAGCACTCAGACTGATGTATGATACTTGGAATTCCTTTAACTCTCTGCTGTATAATACACTTATACCGTCCCTCATCCACAATTCCTGCATTTAACAGTTGCAAGGTCCATTTGTCCATATCCATCTTGGTGCGATTTTTATATTCAGGACTAATATTATCATGTTTTTCTTGGCCGTAGTACACTTCATGCACCACTTCAAGGCCTTTTTGCCAAAAAACTATTAAATCCTTTATGTCACTTTTCTGAGAGTTTGGAAAATAGCAGGATAGGTATGCAGTGTGATTGAGAAATGACTTCACCTGATGCACGGTGCCAGTAGTACCTTTGACAAAGAAGATTTCCATCAGCTACAGAAGAACACCAAATATTTGCACTCACACAGGCAAGACTTAACAGCAGTAGCAGTAAACTGCCAGCATTTAGACACAAATTCTCCCACTGGGTATGACAAGACATGTAGTTCTTCAAACTGACTCACTCTGCCTTGTGGAGTTCAGGTCATAAAACTGTTTCTAGTTTTCCTTTCTATATTTTACTCTCCAAGGCAGGCCTACCACTCAGAAGCTGCAAGTGTCTATACTTATCTGCAGGCAAAAGGTCCAAACCATTCTTGCACCCTGAGTATAACATCCCAAGTATAGTGAAATGCTGCCATAAAGGAGATAGATGCACAATTTCTTCTTAAAGAGTTGAGTTTGTTCTCCTAATAAAGGAACACAGCATTGCAGTTTTGAAGATAATGTGAAGTGTACACTGTGTGGTAAATCCTGGTGCCTAGGAAATATGTGACCAGTAGGTCAGAAACAGGTGAACACTTTCAGTCTCACGAAGAATTAATCTAAAGTTTAATGACACATTAAATGTCAGATTTAACTCTTCTGCAATTAATCTAGAGTTTGATGACAAATTAAATGTCAGATTTAATTGTTCTGCTGCTAATCTTGTGAACAGAAATAGTCAATAAACACAGTCATGCCTTCATGCAAGGAAAGGATGAACTATAGTACATAAGGGATGATTTTTCCCCTGCTTTCCTCAGTGCATGTATCCACTGTTACGAGCGGTGATGGGCCAGGAAAACCATCTTTTCTTGTTATGGGAAATGCAGTCCTCTGTCCCAGAAGATACAAACACCTCTGGTGTGTTCAAAAGGAGGAGAAGATTTACAGGTTTTCTCCTGGTGCAAAATTTTGACAGCTCTTCAACAGCACCAGACTGCAAAATGATCTTGGCAGCTGTCTAGAACTCCAGTAGTCCCATATCAAACTGTGGGGTTTCATTTTAATACTGCTTTCCTTTATAATATACTGGGGTGATATGTACACATTTGAAAGGCAGAATTAAATCAAAAATTCAAAGAGCAAAGTAAAGCAACTGCAATGTAAAGATATAAAGTTGAAGAGAAAAAGTACTTGCTATATATTTTATAGAGTCCCTTCACACAATTTAAATGCACATTGCATAGGCTATATGACCTTGGTTGTGCAATGGAAATGATTAAATACTGATAAGGAATGAGCTTCTTAGTGGATGAGAAAGTATCACATAGGAGGACACAAATAATCAAAACAGTTTTTACAATTAAAAATGTGTCTTTTACCTGGGAGAAGTATCATAGCATAAAGGAAGAATATGAAGACCTCCATGATGCTGTAAGAAGGAAGAATGAAAGAAATATGAAATCATAGAAACATAGAATCATAAAAACACAGAATGGTTTGGGTTGAACAGGACCTTAAGATCATCCAGTTCCAACCCCCTGCCATGGGCAGGGACACCTCACACTAGCCCATGTCACCCAAGGCTCTGTCCAGCCTGGCCTTGAACACTGCCAGGGATGGAGCATTTACCACTTCTCTGGGCAACCTGTTCTGGGGTCTCACCACCCTCACAGTAAAGAACTTCTTCCTTATATCTAACCTGAACTTCCCCTGTTTAAGTTTGAACCCATCAGTCTTTGTCCTATGGCTACAGTCCCTGAGGAAGAGATACGAAGAAATATGAAATATGAAAACATTCCAGTACCTTCTCCAGTACTCCCAAAGAAGTGGTAAAACAGGAAGAAGTTTTAGCAAGAGAGAGGCTATTGAGAAAATTAATCTCACCTTTTTCCATATACTGGCGCAAAGACTTCTGTGTGCTTCATAGCCTTTAGCAACAAGAAACATGCCATGACAGAGTTCTGGTTTACAGAGAAGGTGACGTAGTGCAGGACTGCTGCAGACAGGGTATGCCATGGGAGGAACAGAATGCCTCCGGGTGCAAAGGTCAGGATGAATACCCAAAAGACCTCGTGCAGAGGAAAGAGGAATGGGGAACATGCTTGTCCTGGCAGTGTGGGGAAGAAGGGGGAACTGAAAGTAAAGGGGGAGCAGAGGGTCACATAGAAGGAGGAGGTGAGAGAGACAGCATGATGATGTCAGCTACCAGAAGTGATGAAGTGTTTAACCCTCAGTATTGTATCAGGAACCTATCCTTCACAACAGTAAAATATAACAGAGAAATCCTATATGGTTTAAAGAGTTGAGTCTAAACAGCACTTAATTTGTAGTTAAGAAAAACTGGATCTCTTTAAAATAAAAAGAAAAAACCCTACAGGCCATAAGCAAAATGATTCTATGTGGTATAAAGGGCCTATTATCACGGGAAACAGCCACGAGCCATTTCCACTCACTGGGGTGACAATGGCACCTTCCTCTGACTGGCCTGTGGTGGCTGGTTTGCATTTTAGCAACACATTTGTGCTCTTCCTGTGTCTTTTCCATATATGTGGGGGAAGCCTCCACACCACCACTGCTAAGGTCCTTCACTCTCCTCCTTTAAACAGCTCCAAAGAATCCTCTTTAGCTGGAGCAGATGTAAAAACTCTTTAGCTCTCACACTGCTTAAAAGCAGTGAGATTGCTCTCTTCTGTCTTCACTAATAGTACAGCTCCCTGATTGCTTTTTGCCAAAAGGGGGAAGGATGCATCCTCCATAGGTTGGCCTTTCAATGGGGAAAAAAAAGAGGTGCAATTGTTAACAATTCCCATTACATGCCTCCCAAAGTATAGAGGTAAGGATCACATTGACAATGCATGCCAGCCCAGTTTCATGATCAATGAGTATATTGTATTACAAGTCATTACCATGAAGTACAGCAAAATAAGAACTTCATCCCAGGCCCCCCAGGTGATAAACACTAAAACAGCAAATACCAGCTGTAAGTAAGGTACGACATAATGAAACTCTGAGATCAAGCGCAACAACTCTAAGAGCAAATAAATCAACATTGTGATAAGTGACTATTAATCCAAAACAATGAATGCTTATCACAAATACAACTAGACACACTCTGGTCAGATTTGTCATTATCTCAATCCTTCAAGCCCCATGTTGGGTGCCAAAAAGCACTGTCGTGGTTTAAGCCTCGCCGGTAACTCAGAACCATGCAGCCACTTGCCCACTCTCCAGCTTCTTCCCTCACTCCCTCTTGAGGGAGGGGGAGGAGAATGGAAAGAATGCAAACCCCATGGGTTGAGATAAGAACAGTCCAGTAACTAAGGTATAACACCAACCACTACCGCTACCACCAATAAAATAATGATAAGGGAAATAACAAGGGGAGAGAATATAAATCTAAAAGTTGAAAAGGAAAAGAAAACAATAAACACAAGTGATGCACAATACAATTGCTCACCACCTGCCAACCTATACACAGTCCGACCCAAGCAGTGATCTGGGCCTTCTGGGTAAATTCCCTCAGTTTCTATACTGGGCATGACGTGCTGTGGTATGGAGTACCCCTTTGGATAGTTTGGGTCAGGTGTTCTGCTCGGCTTCCTCCCATCTTCTTGTGCCCTTCCTCACTGGCCGAGCATGAGAGACTGAGAAGTCCTTGATCAGGGTAAGCATTACTTAGCGACCACTAAAAACATCAGTGTGTTATCAGTGTTGTTCTCAGGCTAAAGTCAAAAACACAGCACTGCACCAGCTACTGGGGAGGAGAAAAATAACTGTTACACTGAACCCAGGATGGCTGGTTTACTGGGGTCGTCACCCCAGTTCTCTGGGAGCCCAAGTCTCTTCTAATAGAGTTCCCCAGGCGGCTGACATGGGTTTTGTGTACCGTATGGAACTGTGAATATCTTTCCCAGACCAGATTCATCCTGCCTTTTCTTAGAAAGGTGAGAAAAAAGCCCAAATGTCTCAGAGGACACCATTAGTTTTCTTAGTGAACCATCTATCATAGCAAAAGAGGAGGGAGGGTCAGTGCAGAATCCATTGTTGTAGGAGGTCATTCTCTTTCTGCTCAAGCCGCTCGTGGTAAAGTTCACACACTGAACTTTAGTCAAGAGGTTTTCCTCCTAGGCTGGGCCCCACTCAATTAAACCACACAAGTGATTGCCTAAATAAAACCGCCTGTGCCAAACCACTGAAAACTGCAGAAACCCCTGCTCAGCAGTTGGCTTTTCCTCCAGTGAAGAAGTTTTGTTTCCAGTCAAGTAAAAAAAAAGGATAGCCCTATTTATTTTATGCAGTGCATGTGTTTTAGAAAAGAAATTAAAACAATTTAGCAACTGGAAACTAAGCAGGGAAAGTACTGCTATAGCTAGGCATGTCTTGCAATCACTGTCTCACAGCAGCAAAGACCAAAACTGGAACTGAAAGTTACAGTTAGAGAGAAATAAAACCCAGGGAAAAATACCAGATAACGCTGCTTGCCTTGCTTTATGGGTTGGATTTGGAGCGGTGAGGACAGAAGCCTCAACGTTCCTACATGGTTTCCTGGCTGTTTTCAAGGAGGAGGCATGCTGCATGAAGAAGGATCCTGTGAGTCTGCAGAGGGGTGTACACCCATGTTCCCTGCAGAGGGAGGTCACTGAGTGTGGCAAGCTGCTTGTCTTACTTGAACTCTAACGTGAGAGCTGCTGAATCATGAATTGGGCCACTAAAACTCCAGTATGGCAAGCAGCTTCTCTTTCCCCTTTTTTACAGGATGCCTTTAACCAGCAAATGCACATTCTTTGAGCCAGTGTCCAGAGGGCTGAGGGGAAGAAGGTGAATTACACAGTTTCTGTGCTGGCATATGCAATACAAATTCTATGCTCAATTCTCTTCTTTATATCTGCAGGCCATTGAAAGTCTGGTTGTATCCCAGAACTGTTTAGCAGTCAAAGAGGACTGCTAAATGTAAGAAGGAGAAAGAGAGAATTTGCTTCAGGGTCTGGCCTGCTGCTGGCAAGAGGTGCAGGACAAACTGCCCTCAGAGTGGCCATGGCCCAGTGCATGAGCACTCTACTCCACTTCAGAGCATGTGTATGCGTATGTGTATGTACATGGGTATGGGTATGTGTATGTGTATGTATGTGCAGTTTTTCTGGGTACATCCAGGTGTGGAAGCAGCGCTTTCTCACAGTGCCAGTGATAACTGATGAGATGGGAGTGGTTTGAAGACCTGAGGCTTACAAATTATCTCTGTCACCCTGAATTACATGAGACCATTGAGAGGTAGTAATTTCCACTTGTTAAATAAGGCTAGCAGTATGTGGCATGTTTTTCTTGCCTTTTGAGTCTTTGTCAGCCTCTTCATTCCTGGAGATGTCCCCATGACTCACAATTACAAGTCATGTGTGGATGTCAGAGATGAAAAATGGAGAAGTGTATTAGTTGAAATTCTGTCAGTATGCAGTCAGCAGTCACACGCAACTGTTTAGTCACTATTTGCAGTACAATCACTACAAGGAGAAGAAACCAAATGAGTATATGCACTTTACTGACCCTATTTATGACTGCTTTGGTTTGGCTCAAATCAGCCTCAGAAAAGTCAAGTAGTTCCCACTTGACTGAGTATAGGGGGATTCCTCCACTGAGGAACTCTAAGATTGAAGTTCATGAAAAAGAGACAACTTCACTCCCTTTGCTTTTGAGGGCAAGTGCCAGAAAGCCCTGTGAGACTTATATTGAGATTGGCTTGAGCTTTCTGTCTCTTGTTCCTCTCAATCCAGCATATGAAAACCCAATGCACACAGTGAAGCATGAAGGTCTTGGAGTAAATAAGGGCTTTGTGCCTGCTGCGCTTGCCTGGGTTTTCATTTGCTCTCTTTTTTCCTGTTTTCATTTTTGGATGTAGTAACTATTTTTTGAAAGACACTTTCAAATCCGTGCTCTTTGACTCCTAAATTCCTTCAGTACCTTTCAAAACATTCCTTTCTTACATGTTCTTACATGGCATTAGCTCTTTTTCTTACATCAGGTACGGCTTATATCTTACATCTTCTATGGGAAGACTCTCCTCCCCCACGTTTCATGATGAGCTCAAAACAAAACCAGACACTGAAGTAGAAACTGACTCTTTTGACTCCTCTAGTGTAGGGAATTTTTGTAGAATTCCTACCCTGTTCAACACTGAGTAGCTCCATAGTCTCCTGGAGACAGGACATGTGTGACTAAGACTTTCCACTGCTGACCCGAAAGCTAGCCTAGAGACATCCAGAAGACGCATTCACCATCCTTCTCCTGTGTTGTAAATGCAGGCTGATTTGAAGGCTGATTTGAACAAGCGTTATCAAAGGAAATCACAACCCAAGGAAATTCCCTTAACATGGCAAGGTCAGAGAATTCTCGGATGCCCTCCACCCAAACACTAAGCAGTACAACCACATAACTATCCAACAAGGGACACATTTTAAAAGCATACTATTGCCAGGCAATTTGTGTTTCCTACGTGTTTCTCCAGCTAAAAAGTGGAACTGTTTCAATCAATTGCTAAACTTTTTCTACTGCTCAGTCTTTTAGAACAATCTTTAAGTTACATTTGAAAATTCTGTGGTTCTTAATTATGTTGTCATTACATTAAAAAACCCTTCCTCCTTCCTAATTTTTGCTTTTTTTATTCCTTCTCACTATTGCCTGTGTCAGTAGCATCCTTTTATTATATCTAAGATATTCAGAAGAACTATGATTTTCTCGGTGATTCTGGTATCACTTTGCTCTATAACATCCAGAACTGTTCTTTTAATAACAATTAAACAACACCAATTATTTAAATAATACCTTTGGTTGAAAGATCATGGAGCATTCCACTGCCTCTGCTAGCAGAATTCTTCATCCACAACTGAAAGGCAGGTATCTCTGGAAGAGAGCACAGTGACTGCCTAACGACGCACAGTGCCACCGCAGCAAAGCCCAGGACACGAACAGGTACTCCACGCAAGTGAAACTGCAGGGGAAATTTGGAGCGGAAGAAAGTTATCAGCCAGAATGAGACATTTGTTGGGATTAGCTGTGGTGTTCATTCTGAGTTCCACCTAAAGGATGGGGTAGATTGACGTATTTGTTCGACACTCTAAGATACACCTGGCCACAGAATTGGCAAGTTGGTTGAACTGCTTCTGCATCACAGGTACCACATCAGGTGATGTCTGTCCTCCTTTCCCAGTGCTCGCACTTGCCTCAAGGTTAGTCAAACAAACTTGTGCAGCGGAGTAGCAATTGCCAGATTCAGTTCTCACCAGGTCACACTACCTTGTTTGACATTGCAGTGAAATAGAGGAGGGCACCCCTGCTCCAGAGAGGTGATGGAACTGGACGATCTTAAGATCCTTTCCAACCCTAACTATTCTATGATTCTATGTCACCTCATTAACAGACCTGTAAGTTGCTGGAGTTTCCTTGAGAGTCATTGTAGAGAAGAGGGAATTCAAATGCCCACTCCCAGGTTGTCCCTCTTCTGAGCCTCCTGCTCCTGCACAGGACACTGCCTGGAAATGGCAGCATAGCTACACAATGCAGTACAGGAATAACCTCAAATGGCAGTTTCCAGGGCACCTCTGACAGTAAGATATGTACTATACACAAAAGGATGCATCTGTAGTTGATTCCTAACCTATACCCAAACACTCCTAACAAGGACTACCAGCTATACAATATATTTTATGTTTAGTCCTCAGGTATTATAATCCTTTTTTCAGTAAATGTCTTTCAAAATCAGGTGGGCGTGTGACACAAACCTCATACTGCTTCTTAAACGGGAGGATCACTGAGCAGGAGCTTTTCTTGCAACAAATTAATCTCAATTATGAAATGAAGATGTGATGTTCGTAAGTGCACTTAAATAAGCCAAGCCCTCCTGCTCTCAGTTCAGTGCAAAAATCACTCTGGGGACTCATACTGGGGTTCTCACAGTGCTTCTCATGGCATGTTGATTTACAAAGCTAAGGAGAAGGTTTTGCCTCCTATTTTTCAGCCCCTCCGTTCAACCACAACCATTACAATAGTTGGGAAAAAAGGACCTGATTCTCCTATCTACTGGTGTAGATTAAGACCACCATCCTTGTAACATGCATAATAGGAAAATGCCCTGCAAGTTCACTTTGGTCCTTTTGCCCAGTTTCTGATTATAAATGTCCTGCTCCAGTAATTCAGGAAATAACTGTGTCGATGCTACTACAGAATGGGCTCTGGCTCTTTCCGGTATAGATTGGTCAGCTTGCTCCAGTGAATAAGGGATGTGTGTGGAGCTGCTACAATTAGCAGCTGTGACTCAAACGCAGTAGAGATCAGCTGTGGAGTCACTTCACTAATAGCAATTACATGTTTACAAATGTATGCTCCTACTTGCTAATAGGAGTATGACAAATGCTTACCTCTGAAACTGCTCAGATTATTATCAGATAAATAAAGAAGCAAACCCATTCAATAGAAAGCTGTATTACAATTCTAAAGTATTACAAATAAGCAGTACCTTATTTCTTTCTCCAGGCTTCCCGTCTCAGAGGCAGCAAAATACTCCAATACAGACAGCAGAAACGTTCATTCTTTCCTCTGTCCTCAGTGTCAGTCCTCCACCATAAGCAGAATGCCCAAAACACAGAAAAATCAACCCTTTCCTATCACAAATACGTGTGTGCTGCTTAAAGCAAGCACCCTGTGGTCAAAAGAAGCTTCCTCTTTTTAACTTGAAATTCCCCTTCTTTCAAAGCACATCGAATTCTCCCACAAGTGCCAGTGTTAATCACAGTGTCCCTGAGCTACTGTAGAGCCCTAGTCTTCAAGAAAACCTCTGCCTGGATTTTGCCTGAGGGAAATAACCCTTTTTGAATAAAGTTTACTTTTCATGGCTGGCAAATTCCATTCACTTTTGTTTGCTTAAATGGGTCTTATAGTAATAGAATGGGAAATAGATTTCTTGGCACGGACTGAAGTTTCTCAACATGATTAGACAAAACTGTCTGTCCTTCCCCAATACTTTGCTGCTGAAAGTCACCGAGTTAATTTAAGATTTGATGACACAATGAAAATACAGCTGAATGGATTGTTATATAAGAACAGTGGTATCAGGACCTATTCCATAACATTTATGGAAAATCAGAGAAAATTAAGGCCATACCTTTACCACAGCTGCCAGGCTTGCCATGTTCTAATTGATTTTTCTATATGACTAAGTTATGCTTATGTGTTCGACTGTATGCATAATTCTGTGATAGATTGGTAACTTCATCTTTCTGTGCTGCTAACTTATTTACATGGAATTTGGTTTCTCCTGTAACCTCATTTTGATTCTGCCAGCTTAGTAAAACTTGCAACTTTCTCATCCATTAAGATTCAAGTTGGCTTATGAGCCTGCAGTGAGCCTCACAAAGGCTCAGCTTAATGATTGCAGTTGTGCTTGCCAGATGTAGATCAAACATTACTCACACCTAAGCCTTTTTTGTCTGAATCACAGTTTATATATGGCATTCAAAAAGGGCTGTATGGGGAGAAAAATCCATCCTGTATCTATTGCTCATTAAACATTATTAGAGATGAATTCCAAATCACTTTATATACATGACTTTCTTTGCCCAGGACAAACTACTCAACAGCTCTGATTAAAAATAGAGAAGTAGGCTTTTAGGAGTGAAAAAGGGGAAGTATTTTCTCCAGTCTGTAGCAATCAGAGAACTATAATTTGCACTTAACTCAAGTTTCCTGTGAAAGCAGCCAAAAGAATAATTTCTTCAACTAGACTGATTAAAACCTAATTGGATCTAATTTAAGTGTTTTCCAAACAAGTTCAGCAAAAATCTCAAACCAAGCAGCTTTTACAGGCTTCAGGTTTTTTACTTGCTTTCAACTTAGTCTTATAGTTAACATGAAAAAGAGGAGAGGTGCATAGAATTTTCAGAGACGATGGAGTATCTTCCCCTCGCTCTAAGTCATTATCAAAAGTAAGGATAGATAAGACCTAAACATTGTACTGGAAGTAATCAGATTGGAAATGCTACATATTCTTTGTCTTTCTGCCTACAGAGTATCACCGTTTACACTCAAAGTCACACAAATTTATTGAGTTCAGTTTTCACCTGAGTCAAACAACAGTCAGCCAGGCTGGTTGCAGTTGGATGAGGAGGTAGTGTCCTTTGTAAGAGACTGAGTGGCTTGTGGTGCAGTGGGTGAGATTTGCGTCCTTGCTCATGGTGAAAGTTTTGCTATGCATTTATTGGTTAGCTTTGCCTGTACTGTTATTGATAATAATAGATATTTGATGCTGAAAGCTCAGCTTGCAATGTAGTGCTTGTGATTCTCTCTAAAAAACTTGCTGAGTGCATACTAAATAGGAACCCAATGTGGTTATGTTGGAAGAGAATCTATAAAGTTTGGAGCAAGACAGAGACAGTGTCTAGGCAAGGAAAGAGAAATTAGATTGGGCTTTAATTGAAACACAGGAAAACTACATCAGAAGACCACAGAGAGGCAGGGATTTTGTAGAATTGAATTAGGAGTTAGCAGTAGATCAGAAGGTTTTTAAGAAGAGGTTAGTGAGAACACGAAGAGTGTTAGTGGAAAAAAAAATACTTGATGGTAGATCATGAAGGAAAGGTAAGCAATTATTCCGACAGATAGACTGAACTCAAAAGCTCAGGCTTAGAGTTAATATACATCAACCGTTCAGCCATCTTTTTTTGTCTGCTGCTGAAGGAAAACACCTTGAAATTGCAAAAACAATGTGAAGACACCAAGTAAGGATTGAAAATAGATCTCCATGTTAGTGTACATAGAGCCACATTCTTTGTTGAAATAGGTCACACTAAACGTTGTATTTCTAATACAGCACAATCCCAAAAGCTGAGAGGCTGAGAAGTATCTGGAAAGATATTTTCTTGGAGCCTAGATTCCAGCTCTGAAGAGGCTTTCTCTGGAGATACGGAGCAGCAAGACTAAGATGCTATGAATTGCAGAGAGCCTTGCTGACATTCCCATTGTGCAGCAGGGATGCAGGCTAAAATGATTTGCCAATCTGGAGCTGCTTGTGCTACTGCAAAACACATTACGGTAAGATGATGCGCAAGAGATTAACTGAAGCGTATGTGGACATCTCCCACCCACAGCATGGGTGCGAATGATGTGAGCCGCTCAGGCTGCATCCCCCATGCTCAGCAGATGTACCAAGCTGACACAGGTACTACTTGCCAGATTAGTGTTAGAAGTGGATTTTGCTTATAGTAGGCAGACATTTTGTAGATGCTTGCCAAAGTGTGAAAGGCATGGGATAAAACGGTCAAAGGCAAGAAATCTGGTGTAATGAATCATGTGAGGCTGTGGAGAGGTTTTCTCTGAAAGCTGGTATTTGGTTTCACTGACAAGGATGCAATGAAAGTAAATGCTGCCTTCCTTAGGAACCCCAGAAAGCTTCCAGGGGAACTGTGTGATCATTGCCTGAGGCTGAAGTACCCACCTGGGAGACAGGTGAGAAATCATGAGCAGCCCAAATCCAGGGTGATGGCACCCACAGCAGGAAGAACAACTCAGTTACAGTGAATGAACCCCCTCAGCCCTATGGAGGTCCTCAGCTTTCTGTTAAAGCCATAAGTGATGCTAAGACATTCTTCTGTAGCCCAAGTACGTTAAATGCTGATGCATAAATGATGCTCAACTGATGAAAAAGCAAGATGAGCTCCAGACAAAGGTGTGTTACAGTAAACAACAGGGAAGTACTAAAGGTACTGTTAGGGGACATCTTGAGACTCTGGAAGTATGATTATGAAATTGTTCCAGCATAGTCCCTCTAGAGTCTTTGGGTACCACTAAGGACAAAACCTCTGCTAAGTGGCCTGGGGGTCCAAAGCACAAAAAGACTGGGAAGCCAAACTGTATTGTTGATAGTGCCTCAGTCACAGCTCATGCTGAGAAATGAAAACAACCCTGGCATAGAGTATTCCCCAAAGGGATCATACGGGGCAAATTTCAATATCTAGGAAAGGTGGTAATACATTCTTTGCTATAAATGGGTAAGACAAGTTCTGTAAACAGAGAAATACATTTTATTAGATCCAAATACTGGTGGAAAAAACAGGAAGAGCTTGAAAAGGCTTAAAAAAAGGCCTGACATCCTGCTTTCTTTTTCCTGTTATATGAGTTGCTCCAATAGCAAACATCATCTCTACAAATTTTGTTTCACTTAGACTATCCTGGCTACAGCAAGACTGCTATTATAATTAAGGCTTTTCATGCCCACATCCAGAAAACAGGAGATGCCAAACACAGAGTTTGCACAATCCATGGGGAGAATGCAGTGCTGCAGAATGGAAATGCTGACAACCGGCACCCTGATGAGGGAGCCACATACATGACTCTATGGGAGAATCCGACACAAATATGTCTTCAATCGGACCACTTTCTAGGGTGTGTATTTCTTATTCTGTGCTAATAGGTTCCTACTTACCCTCAGGATTCACAAATATTAAAATACTAGATTGAAGTGGCAGGGAAAAAAAACACATAAAGAACAAAGAATGTGAAGTTTCCATAGAAAAAATTTGTTACCCTTTTAGGGGTACTGTACTGACATATGGTAACTACTTTCACTACTTTTTCTTGGAAACCCATAAATAAAGCTTTATATATGAAAATGAATTTTTAGGGGAAAAAAACAGATTCATGTGACATTTCATATGGTAAACTGCAGTAAAACTGGAAGGGACCTTCTGAAAAGAGATTTAACATGACAAATTATTGAATAATGTAATTGAAATTAAAATTACAGGAAAAATAAAACATGCAGAATTTAACTTGAAGTACAAATACAGTACCATATAAATGCACATTAACAGAAGAAGCTGCTTCTGCTAATAAGCACCTTCATCGCCTCCTTTTAAAAAGAGCAGCATGCATCGCTCCATCAGAAGAGTGCAAGCAAATCCTCTTTTATTTGTTCAGGAACCAGGCCATTCAATCAGGACACAGGAGGCCCAGGTTCACGGCTCACATGAGAAAATTCTGACTTATTCACACTGCAGGACTACTCCATGTATCAGGCTGAAGACCGTCCTGGAGCAGGACCAAAAACTTTTGACCCAGTTCAAGCTTACACAAAAAAATTACCAAGTCTCTGGGTCAGAGGATGATAAGGAGCAGAATGACTTCCGTTTTCCAGTGCTTCACTTGGGACATGGGAGCTCTGGATTAATTTTGTTGCTCCTGGGACTGTATTAAGACATTTTGTTAAATATTACTATGCTGAATGCATTGGCGGTGGCTTGAGGCTGGGAAAAGAAGACCAGGAATGACATCTTCTGTGAGAGTGCTCTCATCATACAGGTAAAGCAGTATTTCCTCTTTCTACTTCAGTTTCAGGAGCTGTCTACAGAAGTACTCCATAACATGGGAGACAGAAGCATATAGACATTTCACAGGCAAGACTGTGAATCGTCCTGCACCCTCTCCACCTCTGAATGAGGGCTCTAACCAACTTCAAAAATAGTCCCAATCCAATAGGCAGAGAGAGACATCATCCTTGTGACCACACTTCAAAAGGGACTAAGCATCCACAATCCAGTTTTTGCAGACTGGCTCAATAAATGTGTTCTGAGACAACTGACTGTGTGTCAAGTCCATCAAACAAGACAAAAGATAGGTAAGGCTTTCTCCTGAGCCTTGGCTAGGACTGGGTCTTGCTAGGGCCTGAATTAGTAAACCCTCTCTGGGCATCTCTGATTTTGTCAACGGGAAACCTGAAACCCTGGAGACCAATAGAGCTTGGTTAAGTACAGCTGAAAAAGGGCTTCATGTTTGTCAGTCTGTGTTTGGATGGCTTAGATCCAGCCCAGGAGCCATCTTAGGTACTGAGAAACTTTGGTGGATTTAGCCCTAACTGGACAGACTTTTCCCTCCCTCTCATGACCAGGGGCAGCTCCTGTAGGACTTCTGGTTAGGTCTTTGATCGCTGGGAATTACCAATGCCTGCTGAAAATAACATCCCACATCTTCTCAGCTCAGAGTGTGGCAAAAACTTCCAGAGATCAAAGGAAATCTCATAGAAGGTACCTACTATAGTTCCTAGGAAAACAGGAATGTCCAACAGCGCCTGTGAAAACAGGGATTTAAAACTCTACTGATCCCAGGGCCCATTTCAGCAAGTCCTAAGAGTTATCCAGGAATGAGAACTGCATTAGTGATGAGGCACACCCTGTTTAGTTCTGATTCGGAGAAAGAAGTAGTTGCTGTAATGGGGCAGGAGAACTATATTTAAACTTCGGTCCTCAAGGTTGTTTAATTGGCTGTGTTCTACAGGATGTTCCAGTTAAACAGGGAGCAAGGTTTCTTTAATATACCATGCCAGAGTTTTGTGAAATGAAGATTAAAGTATCAAGTGCACTCGGAGAGGATTTCTTTCTCATGGCTTCTGGTTTAGCAACTTGTTTAAACAAAATGTGATTCTTTGATGTGATGCAAGGGAATTAAATACATAAAATTTGAATTCAGGTAATGGGCTTACACTTAACCCCGTATATATGCTGATGTAGTGAAGTGCTCCTGCCCATGCCTCCTGTAGACTCATTCTTTTTCTGTATTACACTAACTGAAAGAATTAAGACATATGAGTCCTCCAACTAAAAATATGAAACAGAAAAATGTCTGCAAATGAAGGAACATGACTGTGGTCTGTTCTGCAGCACAAGCGCACTGGCTGGAGATGTTATCGAAAGAGAATTGGCATGTGAAACAGAAGAATTTGCTCTTAAAGGGTTTGATTTTATGTGTAATGTAAATTAACTTGTTGCTGAAAACCAGAAATAATTACATAAGATGTTAAGATGACAATTTACAATCACTTTTGTGTGGGTTTTCTTATAACTATTGAGAATTACCAGTTTCTCTTTGAAGCCATCACTTGGAGGCAGCAGTGAAATAATAAACCCCTTTTGAAGTAAGCTTGGGTATTTAAACCTCTCTTTCCATACTTTCCTATGCTATGCTCTGCTAATGTTGAGCATAGCATAGGAAAGTATTTGCTTAACTGAATTTCTCATTATTGGAACTAAAGACAATTCTTTTGCCAGGGGTGACCTTCCTCTAGCTAGGGTGAACAAAATTACTCTATTTCCCTGACACTTTGCTGCTAATAGGACAAAGAATGATTGAAGAATCATTGAGAGAGTACAAAATACTGACAGGCACACTGGGAGAGTCAATGAAGTCAGAGAACACATTGGTGAATTAGGTTATCAATGAAACTGAGCAGCCAGAGGAAATGACAGAAACGGACATCATCTTCATCAATTCACTTCTATCCTATGTGGGATTTGATAAAAGAGCTGTGCAGTAATTAATTTCTTTCTTATCCTGAAAGCTTCCTATATTGAGACCCTTCTATCATCGCTGTAAAAGAGGGTGACAGTATGCAGCTGCCAGCACAAGAGTTGAGTTTTCAGGGTTTGACATGGGGCTAAATTGAGGGTAATCCCCCAAAGTCAAAGGGGACAGCATAAGGAGAGGAAACAGCATATTTCAGAGATGCAAGATGAGACATCCTTCAGTACATTTAGGGAGTTATAGAGAAAGAAGGATCCTATCCATAAGTGTAAATAGCACAGGTAATTTCCTCTTGGACTAGCAAGATGCAGACTGCTGCTGTCCTGAGGCTAATCCAAAGCAGACAACAGCTCAAGACTCTGCAAACTAGCATATAGATAGCTTGCCTACTGGTGAGTTATTTTTGAAACTTTTAGAATCTGTGATTAAGCATGCGTGCATGGTAGCTTGTATGCAGCCAAACATGTAGAAATTGCTGTCTTCAATCATATTGCATTGTGAGGGTTGGAAACGGTGTTTGGAGAATATTAGCTTGCCAAAATGGGAAATTGGGTTTTAAGCCATTTTGAATGAAACGAGAGCAATTAGGTTGAATAATGGAAAATTGCAGAAGTTGCTCAATAAACAGCAATTTTGGAAAGTCTAGCAGCTGCCTTGAAGATACTGAAAGAAGCATGTCATATCACCACTATTATGGATTTTTAAGGCTCAGACAGGTAATTTCACAATCTGAATCCCACTTGTGTTCATCTGAAATGCAGTTGTTGACTTCATACTATATCTTAAAAATGTATTAATTCACTTTATTCCAGTTGCAATGTTAATTTGAGCATTATCTTGCTTGATTTTATTTAGTTTAGTGGGAAACACTGTTTTATTAGGATATGAATGTATTTTAAGCTCGTTTATTTATTAATAGGTAATCATCCTTATAAAAGGCTCTCAGGCATAGGGTTTTCTTCCTTTCAGCAATGCAGTAAGGTTACAAAAGCTATAGTCACTCTGCTTCTAAATATTTGCCTCTAGCTCTTGGTGTGTATTCATGTTCTTCACAGTACATTATACACTTCTTACCTTATCCTTTAAGACCATTACATTAGATGCCTGTACATACCTTTGTGTGAGTGTGTATTATATTAACAGTGTATGAACCAGGAAAACAAATCTAGTAATTTCTAATGACATATAACTTCACAGGTTTGATGGACTATTTGTATAGCCATGGTCTCCTAAAAATCTATTCGGTCCACACTTCAGTTCCCATTATATTTTGTCATCATTCATCATTAGGACCTACTCCTTGAAATACTGTAACTTCTAGAACTCAGAATACTTCACCTTGAAAGTACATTACATCTAACAGCCAAAGTATCTTCAAATTTTCTTCAAGATTATTTAAGGTACTTCTGTTATCTCATTGGAGTTCTGGAAAATTCAATTGAAAAGCTGTGGAGTTTATTAGCAATATTCTGAAATATTTAGTCCATCATAATGTGCCAAAAAAGGATTACATAATCCACAAACTATTTTTTTTAATACTGACTAATTTACATTTATATTGCAAAAGCAAGTGCTTCAAAGCTCAGAAATCCCCTCATACATCATACCTGCCTTGCCCAGTGCATTTGTTTATATAGGCCTGAAGAAGCATTGGACCAAAACTAGTATTATGCAAGAATGGTATCATCAAAGCCTCTTAACTGAGACAGATGTATCTGCCTTTGTACAGTACCACTCAAACACCTCCTTTAATGCGCCATTTCAGCCATGTACTATTTTTATCCTACAAAAAGTCATGAGCAGCATTAGAGTACTTTGTTACTGCGGCATACTAACATTTGAAATAAGACATGTTTTGAAAGACTTTGTTCTTATGAAGCATTGGGTTGCAGTCTGGTGAGGAAAAGACCTGAAGAAATGGAACAATCCTAATAAAAAGACATTTTAATATCACTGACATTATCAATGATATTGACCTGCTCAGACATTAATGATGTGAACGTTAACACCTCTGGTTATGATGTGATTAAGAAGGATAGAGAGGAAAAAAGGAGTCTTAGAGGTAGAACTATACAGGGAAGGTAAAATTACTTTGGTTTAGGGTAAGACTGTAGACTGTAGAACCATGAATAATTTAGGTAAGAATGGACCTCTGGGGATCATCTAGGAGAACATCCCTGCTCAAAGCCAATTTAATTAGCTCAGGTTGCTCAGGGCCATGTCAGTCGGGTCTTGAAAAACCTCCTGGGAAGGAATCCTCTAACCTCTTGGACAACATCTTCCACTATCTGACCACTTTCAAGGTAGAAAAAACCCCACCTCAACCCAAAACAAAACAAAAAATCTGATGCATAATTGGAATTTCTCGGGTTCTCAATTATGTCTTTTGCTTCTTATGTTACTGCCGTGCACCTGCAAGAGGAGAGAAATCAGAAGGGAAGATTCACAAATGCCTAGAGACCAGTATGCCAGCTAGCACTGTCTGGGAGAATACAACAGAGGTAGGAGAGTGGAAGGACAGAATAAGAGGAATATGAAAAGGGCTAACCTTTTAGCTTAGAAGGGTTAGAAAACTAGCAATTGCATTGATGAGAAACCTGAGCAGGTTTCTACAGTGGACAGAATTCAAACCCGCACTGTTATGGTGAAATTAAAACTAGATTTGCAGTTATCAATCAAGCCTCAATAGAGTTTCTTGGTTTTGTTAAGGGAATTCTTCAGAATTCAGAGAGAAGCAGAATTTCTGGTTCTTTGTGGCCAGAAGGGACCTCCCTATTCACCTAGGCTGACCCTCTCTGTGAGGAGGCTGGATGATGTTTTCTCAGAAGTAGACCAAAGACCATCTTTTAAAATGAGACCTAATGTTGTCTTTTGCATTCAAAGGGATGGTGACCTAACCACTTTGTTCCAAAAAGTCTGTAAAATGTCACTTATGCAACTTAAAAGCCTTACCAGCAT
Organism: Amazona ochrocephala; assembly: GCA_039720435.1. NCBI lineage: Eukaryota > Metazoa > Chordata > Aves > Psittaciformes > Psittacidae > Amazona > Amazona ochrocephala. The sequence continues at coordinate 120,759,428 of CM077877.1, forward strand.
AAGGTAAATGATTTGGACTTCACTACAAGGAATAAAGATGAAAGTTCCTGTATTGGAAGCTGGTGGTTCCCAAGAAGGCAATGTTCGTAGTCCAATTATATGTAGCATGGCCAAGCACAGGAGAGTCTCAAACACAGACAGCCTCAAAAGCTTTAATTTATCAAATCTCAAGAAAGTCATAAACAGAATCAGTTGGGGAAATATATCTGGGCAGAACAATGTAAATGGAAGATGGTGGCTCTTGAGGAGGGCTTATTAACTGTCCAAAACTCAGTGTCAAAGAAAAGAATATTGCTTGTACCATTTTCAGTTGCGATGTGAAAGCCATGATTAGAAATAAATAATTTATAACAGTGGAAAAAATGGGAATAGGTTGTAGGAACAATGAACGAGGAGCTACAAATCCTGGAAAATTGATACGGGAAGATAAGACTTCCAAAGAGGAAGGTCCCTGGCTGGAAGGTGAAAGGAGAATATTAAGTTATGCAAGAAAAGTAGTATTAAAAAAACCCCTGAACATAAAACCCCAGAAATAATTGGTCATAGCTAGATGCAGCAGATAAAATTGTTTCTAATCGTGTAGAACAGACACAACACTATTTCCTTTACTGTACTTGGAAGAAAGCAGTGTGATATATACTTGTCAGATTAGACAATGAACTAGTTTTTGACCCAGAAATCATGGAAGTTAAGCAACAGCTGCTAACATTGTTAAATCTGCAGGCCCAAAGTATTTGCTCCTAAGTCACAAAAGAATTGGCCAACTCAACTTCTGCACCTCTGATAACTTGTAACAGATCTTGGAATGATGGAAGAACACCAGAAAATCAAGTCTCAGTGGTAAAACTGTGTCCATATCCAAAGAGAATGAGAATTATGCCACTAATTATAAGTTAGTTAGCCCGATTCAGTCACGGTAAAATAAGGGAAAAGTAGTTAAGGGATTAGCTGAGAAAGGCCTGAAGGGGAAGATTATAATTAATGTCAGTTAGCATATTTTAAGGGAAATTAGTCAGATGAAAGTTGTGCTGGGAAGACAGCAAGTTACACTGATAAAGACGACACGTGGATATAGTATATATGGCTGTTTGTAGGGCAGTTGATTTAGTACCTCCATTAACACTGATGAAAAAACTTGCACAGAGCAATGAGAAGAGAGCCCATATTAACTGGATTAACTGGCTAAATGACAGCTCCCAGTATCTATTTGCAATGCAGAAGCTGTGGCTGGGCAATTGTGTTTCATTACTCAAAAGCGAGTATCAGTGGGGAGTGTGCTCCTCGGGTGGTGTATGGTGTGGGTTCCTTTCAATCTGCTTTTGGGCAGTCACGCTGTGACTAAGCACATGCTGGTAGGTGGGTCTGGGCTCAACAGGACCATATTGTGGTGCAGCTCCAAGTGTGATGTGAGCAATCGTGAAGAGCCCGAGGTCTCCCACTGTGATGGCTCTAGCTCAAAACCATACATAAAATGGTCCACAGTTTCCTCTAGGTGATTGTGAAAGAAAATGCCCCCTTTCTTGGCAAAAGAGTGGAAGACTTTGGCTGATAGTCCATGCTCATGGACAAGCAGCATAGAGAAACTCGTGTAAATCAGGACAGAGGATTTGATCTAACCATGGGGTAGTTTTTCTTGGCTGGGAAAGCCATCCTGAATGCTCCCTGGCTGTGGCACAAATGCCCTGACTGCATACATTTCGCAAGGCATTTTCAAAGTCTCATCCCTTAATTAAGTCACAACTTTATTTCCAACTCGTTCAAGTTTGACACACTTTGGAGATAAGATTGTAACAAAGCCAGAATTCCCCCTGCTTTCCTGATGAAAGAGCCCAACACTGGTTTTGTTTAAACTTAACAGAAGAAAATGCAGCAACTGGATAAACCAGGCATGGGAAATTTTTGTCAGAAGACAATTATGAGTAATTACAAACCAGGGATTAGAATTCAAGCCCTTACGCAGCCTAAGCAAAATGAGCATTACTGATTTGTTGAAACTATATTATTACTGATGTATCTTTTGCTTAATCTCAACTTTTCAACCTTTTTTCTTTTCTTTTTTCTTTCTCCCAAAAAAAAGCTCAGTGCAGGCACATATTTCTCCTGCTTCCCACAACTTGTGTTCTGAAGCACTGAGCAAAAGCAGGCTAAGGGGAATTTTGGAAGGATTTTTCAGAATGAATCTTGGGTGCTTTCTTCTTAGGTGCATTTCTCGTTTAGTGATGATAAAGAAGTCCCACAGTGGAACATTTATTCTGACCTGTGGGGAATGTGTCACTGTTTGTTGCCTGAAGACTGATGAAGCTGCTAGCATATGAAATGCTAGTTGTTGGCCATGCTGACATAAAAGGCATTTGTAGTTTTTTAAGAGCTATCATTAATCATACCTCGTGTCAGGGAGTACAGAGTGCAGCAGTGCCAGCACATTTCTAAGAAAAGAAGGAGATGACAGAAAGGGAAGTGGGAGTAAAGAACTGTGTGTGACTGGCTGTGTGGCTATTTGATGCTGTGTCCTGGAGGCAGAGTGGGCTCTTGAAACAGGTAAAGAGGATCAACAAGCAAGTGAAGATGAGAAGCTGAGCTGTGAATTTGGAGGGCAACTTTCACAATGTATATGCCTTTGGGAGAGGTGTGGAAGGTGAAAAGAGGTTTCTTGCCCTAACTTTTCATTCCTTTGCTTCCTCGGATCCATGCCAAGGCTATTGTGTAACTGTGTACCTCAAAATTATTTTTAAAGTGCAACAAATTAGTTTCCTAATAGATTTTAACTGTTAAACAATGTCTGTGAGGTATATAAAGTGCAGTTGATGACAGAGAACATCTAAGATTTATGTGCTGTATCCAACTGTACATGAAGTAGCATTTGAACAAAAATGAATAGCTATATATATAATAGTATATACATATAAATAAGCTATATATTATATATATAATATATATAATAGCTATATATATGAAACAGTTGCTAGAAGATTTTAATCATAGAACCATAGACTGTTTGGGTTGGAAAGGGCCTTAAGATCATCTAGTTCCAATCCCCTGCCCATGGGCAGGGATGCCTCACACTAGACCATGTCACCCAAGACTCTGTCCAGCCTGGCCTTGAACACTGCCAGGGATGGAGCATTTACCACTTCTCTGGGCAACCTGTTCTGGGGCCTCACCACCCCCACAGTAAAATCACTGTAGAATGAATTCCTGGAACATCCTTGCACACAGACATGTAGGTGCAACCCAAGTTGAGTCAAATATAGCACAAAGGAGGTAGGAAATATGGGCATGGGATGTCAAAAACTCACAAAACTGTAGCTGATAAATTGAGAAGCTGATAGACCTTATGACAGGAGAAAGATGGGGTGGGGAGGATGTCAAGTTAGCAACGGGCTCTCTGCCAGAATTGCTCCTCTATGCAAAAGCAGGCAGAGTAGGAGGTAGCATCAGTTAGAAACCAGGCCTGGAAATAGCTAGACAGGTCCTTGTGTCTGCACAGAAATGTTACAGCTGCAGAGCACGCTATGAAAGAGTTTCATGAGGCAACGTCTACCAAAGACCTCAGAAGAGCACATCTTAAGTTCTGTAAAAACTTTTTGAGTTACAGTGATCTCTAAGGCCTTCTATACATGTTCCTTTGTCTCTGAGACACAGCTCTTCCCTGCGAGTACAACTCTCTGTGATGCAATAGGCTCGCTCAGATATGGGTTAGGTTTACTGAGGTAGCTGATTTTCTGTAGTTGCACACACGTTGTTTAGGCCAAACACATGCACTTCCCCTGGGATTTTGATGGAAACTTGTCTGTTACCTGGATATGCTCTGCACCCTTATTTCACCTTTTAGCCTTCCCTCTCAACTGATGCTGCCTACTTACTGAGGCTGGGGTTTCTCCTCCTGCGTGGCATTTTACTCTTTGACATTTCAAGCTTGTTCAGTGTGTAAAGAGTTTCATTTCAGGTATTTCTATTTCTGCTTTCACTTTCCCTGATGGTGTTCTATCTGTTTTAGACATTGGAATGTGAACCATTTGTGCTTGGTTTTATTAGGTTTTCTCAGAAATTGCACATGCTTCCTTTATTCTGCTTATACAGAACTAATTCTCAGGCGTTCAATCTTTAACATAAGTATTTTCCTGCCTTGTGTGTACATAGAATCATAGAATAGTTTGGGTTGGAAAGAACCTTAAGATCATCTACTTCCAACCTCTCTGCCATGGGCAGGGACACCTCCCACTAAACCATGCCATCCAAGGCTCTGTCCAGCCTGGCCTTGAACACTGACAGGGATGGAGCATCCACAGCTTCTCTGGGCAACCTGTGCCAGTGCCTCACCACCCTCACAGTAAAGAACTTCTTTCTCATATCTAACCTAAACTTCTCCTGTTGAAGTTTGAACCCATTACCCCTTTTACTATCACTACAGTATATCTTCATGAACTAGTTGGGTTCATTACTACAATTGCTGGGCTTTTCCTTTGCATTTGAACATTTTCTATTACAACTGTCAGCTACTGTTTTGCTGACATTGTTTGGCATATTTATTTCCTTTGCTATTTTATTTTCTCTAATCCTCACTGAAATTGTTTAAAATGGGTGCTTAGTATCATGTAACCTGTGCCTTTCAAAGACCTTTGGGATTTTACTTCAGTGGTCTTTCAGGTATTCCTTTCTATAATGAATCACAGCTTTCCTGATCATTAATGAATAGTCCTGAACTAACCCCACAACAAACAGCAAAACTCTTCAGTGTGGGGGGAAACTAATCCTACTTCCTCTTTGTTTTCTAACTCCTACTGAGAAAATAGGTAGCATTTCTTCCTATGGACATAATGTTCTTCCTACTTTTGTATTAGCATTTCAAAATAATGTTCCTCTTTATCTCCCTATACAAACTGCAACCAGTACTCCCCAAAACAGTGTGATTACTTCAGTTGTCATCCTTTTTACTAGCCCTAATGATTTTCAGGTACAACAGAAAGTGCTGATTGAATCTGAACTTTTGCAAGATTTCGTCAGCATCTCTCTTAATTTTTAAACTTGCCAGGTTATTCGCACAGTGCCACTCAGAGACTTTGCAATTCTGGTTTTATGATGGTTTTTTCTTTACTGAGGTTAGTAATGTTAATTCAACATCTTAGAAACATTGAATCATTTAGGTTGGAAAAAACCCCAAACATAAGATCACTGAGCCCAACTGTAAACCCAGCACTACCAAAGTCATCACTAAACTATGCCTAAGCACCACATCTACATGTCTTTTAAATACCTCCAGGGATGGTGACTCCACCACTGCCCTGGGCAGACCATTCCAATGTCTGACTACTCTTTTGGTGAAGAAATTTCTCCTAATCTCCAGTCTAAACCTCCCCTGGCACAGCTTGAGACCAATTCCCCTAATCCTGTCTCTTGCGTCTTGGGAGAAGGGACCAAACCCACCTCACTGCAACCGCCTTTCAGGTAAGTGTAGAGAGTGATAAGGTCCCCCCTGAGCCTTCTCTTCTCCAGACTAAACCCGTCCAGGTCCCTCAGCCATTCCTCATCACACTTGTGCTCCAGACACTTCACCAGCTCTAATTGCCCTCCTCTGGCCCTGCTTCAGCACCTCAGCATCTCTCTTGCAGTGAGGGGCCCAGAACTGAACACAGGACTTGAGGTGCGGCCTTCGCAGTGCACCATGCAGGGGACAATCACTGCCCTGGCCCTGCTGCCACACTGGTGCTGATACAGGCAGGATGCTGTTGGCTGCTTTGGCCACCTGGGCACACTGTTGGCTCATATTAAGCCAGCTGTCAACCAACACCCCCACGTCCTTTTCCACCAAGCAGCTTTCCATCCACTCTTCCCCAAGCCTGTAGCATCACATAGGGTTGTTGTGACCCAAGTGGAGGATCCAGCATAATTTTCCACTGCCTTATTCTTTTTTCTGTATTTACTAGGCCTTGTGATTTTCACTTTAAGGACTCCATTAACCTGCCAGCGGTTATTTAACTGTCAGATGGAAAATGAAACTTCCATTGCAGAAGGGAATTTCCAATTTAAAGGGAGGCTGGACAGGCTTTCTGAGGCATGAAAGGACTAGATGTAAAACTCTGAAGGTGTTCAGGTAAGGTTAGCAGATTTTTATTCGTGCTTGAGAGAGAAGGAGTGAAGCTGGCTTCATTCTTCCTGAGGGGAGATGGCTTGGCGTTCTTAGCTGTCAGAGGATGTGCACATGAGTGTGTTTCTCTGGAAGGGAAGGGACTCTATAATGACGGTGAAAACAGATATATAATCATAGATACAGTAGAGCAGAAGTTCCCAGTCTAATCTCTGTTGGCATATCCATGAGCAGTGAAAACATAGGTCACCTCGACCAGTAATGGCAGCAGATGAAGAACCTTTTCCCCTCACATTTTGTCAGATGCTGAGATTTCCCCAGAGAAGCTCTGGATTGGTACCCAGAATTTCAACCTTGGTGGAACTGGAGGATTTTACGTGGGCAGCTGTATGTCTGGAAGTCACAATGGTTTCAAACACACACCTCACACTTGCTGCATACCCATCAAGTAGAGCCAATGCCATGAGGATGCACTGGACTCAATTACCTGTCTGCTATGCAGCCAGTTAAGCCTGACCAGCATTTCCAGCAAATGCTGGGTTCATTGTGTATGTATGACTTTGATTCATACTTTAAATTTAATAAATGCAGTATGATCCAAAAGCTTGGGCTTACTACTCACACATGCCTAAGTACATCTGAGAAAACCCAGACCAGCAGTGGAAAAATACTCGGCACCACATGGAAGAGCTGTAATACAGGTAGAGATCTGCTGGGATTTGTGTCTAGAAAGCCTCATGCAGTGGGACAGGGGAGGGTGTTAGAAGTTGCGTAAGGCATGTCCTAGCTGCTAACTAGAGGCACTTCGGAGACACCACATAGGGCCTTTGCTGGATAAATTTCCATTGCAGCATCTGCAGGGAAGCCCTGCAGCACTAGCCTGATGTTTGGGTATGTGTAATCACAGACCCAAGCACAAACTCAGAGACTGTGGGAAGGAAGAACAGTGGTGACCTGAGGGCTGGGTGGCTTCAGACGTCTTGGAGGGAATGATGGGGCAAAGGGAGAAAGTATTAGATAAGTGAGAGAGGAGATCACTGAAAAGCATAATGGGCAGACTGAAAAATCACAAGAAGGTCTTGTGTCTGGGTGATGAATATAATCTTCCATGGAAAGCAGTTCCGCTGGCTTGGCTTCCAACCTGCACAGAGGTGGATGGGAAATCCCTGTCTTACTGTTGCCAGTCCTGATAGGCACCCTGATGGCTTCACAAGGTAACAAGGATGAACACAATGCTTAGGACACAGTGATGCAGCTTTCCCTACTGCACATCAGTCTGCAGTTAACTAGATAAACACAGGCTAGACAACAGTATGCCAGGAATTTATTGGCTGAGCATAGCATCCATGCAACAAAGTCAGGAATTTGCCCATGGTAGCTGACAATGGTGCCTGTCATCTGGCTCTTTTAATTCATTTGGAACAAGGGAGCATTGGTACATGAATGTCACACAGTCCATGGCGTATCAGGCTAACTGGCAGCTACTGTGTCTAGTCAATTTACCTTGATGCCTTTAACTCCATCCTCAAGCTTAAGCTAGCCTACAAGATCCTGGGTATAATGGTAATATAGGTATAGCATGGGAGAGCTTCTGTTTGTATAGAGCCTTTCTTTCTTCCAGACATATGGCTGGTCTAATGAAAGGAGCTGCTAATGCGAGAGCTGGCTGTGTTATATACCACATCTGTAAATATACCACATGAAGTGGTATATTCTCCTTTAACAGCAGAATTCTTCACTAACTGTGCATGGACCAAGTCTAATTCAGTAGCGTGAGTTGAATGAAAATATTTTACCTGAAGATTACACTTCCAAAGGACTGGCTGATCAGCTTGTTGTAGTTCTAAGGCTGTTCAGACTTGAACGTCCACCTTTCTTTCTTGGGTTTTTGGGTTTTTTTTCTCTTTCTAAAGAGAAATGTCTTTCAATTGCTCTTTTAGCATGGAATGAAGATAATACAGAACTATCAACAGTGCAATGATAAAATGGCAAATTGCAATATATGCAAGAGCCCTTCAGTTTTCTGCATATTTGTGACTGATTTTCTTATGATAGAAAACTTTTATATATATATCTTTCAATATACAGATATAGAATAAAATCACTTGCAAGCAAAGAATAAAACTGGATCTCAACAAGACACGGAGTTAGTGAAATGGTGACAGATGGGCCCTGCTGGGAAGGAGAAGATCATTGAACAAGACTGGGAAAAGTTAGTGAGTTTGCAACTATAAAGCATGTGGCATAGTAATTTCTAACCCCCAGTTCTGCAAAGTAATCAGTGCAGTTGAACCCATATGCTGCAGGGAGGCTCACTGAGACAGGCATGAAGATCTGTGTAGAGGAACAGGGACATCAGATGTTCCAAAACATAGCTGTAAGGAAGCAAACATCTCTTCTAGCCAAATTTTAATTTGCCCTCTCCAGAATGGAAGAACACTTCACTATGAAATATGAAGGTGATTTGCTTGATCTCCTGTAGTGGTTAGCAGACCTGGGCTGGAATTGTAAGGAAAACATGAGCTTTTCAAACATTGATTGATGTGCCACTGTTACGTGTTGTCCATCCTGTGGCAATGGGTGACATGTTTTTTAATTATGTTTCTAAGAGGATCCTGACTTGGTTTTTATAATGTTTAACATCTTTATCTTGACTCATTTCTGTAATAAACGTCTGGCAATGGGAAGCTATAATTTATTTACTTAGAAATTTCTCATCTCCATTATTGTAAAGATGTCTCAGCAATTCTATTTTCAGTACTGCACAAATGGAGCATAAATCCTGCTTTTCTTTTAAAGCAGATTGCGCTTGGATGTAAAACATTACACGTGTGAGATTTGTGTCCATCTGAATTGGTTTTTATTTCCAGGGACAACCTCAGTTAAATCTCATCATATGCAAACCCAGACCACCATGCAGATGATATATTTAACTTGTCACACAATCTCTTCCATACATTTAACAGATTCCAGTGTTTTCAGGATGGTCCTCCCAGTGTACACTACAGGCAACTAGTTGATCTCAAGGTCCTAAAGTCATGTAGCTCTTAGCCCTTATTTCTGAGCATCTTCAGAAAACTTATTTTCACTTTCTCAGCTAAAGAACAGCAGTGCTGCTGCTGATCCCACTACACACTCATAGATCTCACATTTTCTTTTACAATCTGATATTCATGCCCATTTTGTGCCTCTGTACAGAAGCTGCTGTAAGTTCAGTTTTCATAGCTGCAAATTTACTGGTATAGTCTAATACTCTTTCATGGTTCCCAAATTCCTTTTTGATATGCAAGTCCTTTCATGCCTTAGGGAAGCACACAAGAAAGCATGGAAGTACTTGAAACGTTAATAAATATGTGCTGGAGGCTGGTATTATAGGCCAACTGGGTGTAGGAGGAGGTGGTGTCTTAGTGATGAATCAGAAATGCTAGGATAGGGAGAAGGCGCATTAGGAAAGGTTGGGATGATGTGACATAGCAAGGGCAATTGCACCCAAAAGGTTATCTATCTGTCCAGAATCACATTGAATGGACTTGAAAGGTGCAAGACTGCCTTTGTGAGAACGAAGAGACAAGGAAGCAAGACAATGCCTAGGTGGAATAGTTTGGCTGAAGTAATGACTGGGAAAGTCCATATCTTTGATATGATACACAGAAAAAACTCGACAAGGTGTGATTTCAGAACGGGATGTGAGGATGTAAGGAGAAGTCAGAGTGTGAGACCATGCACAGAATCATCTTGCTATAGCCGCGTTGAGGATGGGCAAGGCTAGTCTTCCTCATAAAGATCTAAGTTTAAGGATTATTTGGAGCAAAATGGGATCTAGAGAGGTTGACTTATAAATTGTCCACATATAAATTATATTAAAATGTATGCTTACCTACATTCAGCAAAACAGGGAACAGGTATATACAGCAGGGAAATGGGCCAAAGACCGAAGTCTTGTGGCAAAGCTTGGCTGGGGGTAGAGTCTCTTCCAAAGAAGTAATGATTGAAGAGATAAGAAACATGGAGACAGTCACAGGAACAACGAGACACTAGATTTCACAAAGAATGTTCTCATGGGACTGCAGTCACTATCAGCTTCAAGAGACATTAATGCTGTTTTGAGTTGCATCAGACTTTCCATGGAACCTGGGGGCCAGAGGAAAGACTGGAAAGTGTTTGGGAGAAAATTGAAGAAGAGGCTTTCCAAATAATGATTGCAATTGACCTCGTGCCCAGACTGTGATGCTAGAAAGGAGCATTGCAGTCATTTTGAGAAGAAAGAAATAATACATGGATATGGATCTGTACTTCAACAGGACTTACTTTGTCTACCTTTGAAAGATGTGAACTACCCTAACAACTTTCCAAAATGTTGGTTTGCAGAAATACGGTGACTTCAGTGCTGACAATCAAGCACTTTTGCACCTCGAGCTCCCACTTACGTTAGTAGTTAATCAAAGACAAGACAGGCAGTACAGAAAGGTCCTGATTCTTGTGAAAACCCTGAGGTTTCATCACAGGACACTTCTGAGAATGTTCTGGGCATCTCTGAGAAAGCACTAATAGATGCAGAATCCATATAGTGTAGCACAGGCTCACAGAAGCAACTAATTCAATATAGTTCTATATTTAATGTAGTTCAGCTACAGAGCAACAACTCTGCAGTGTGGAAAATCACTGGCAGACTTACAGGGATATGCATATTACCCAGTATGACACAACCAAAGGATGAAAAATTAGTCTTAGACTTTGGTAAAGAGTAGGGAAGTCAAAACAAGCACAAAATTGAAGAAATACAAAACTTCATCATGGTTTAGATGCAGATGCTTTAGAATGTGGAAAGGTCATCATAAACTACAAAACCTATAGAAATGTCACTTCCTTGCAATGAGCTAAACACAAAGATACATGTTTATAAAGAAATTGGAAGCTTCTGTTCATTCTTTTAAAGCAAAAGAAAAACTAGCAGTTGGCAGAGAAGAGTGAAGCAAAGGGCAAAAAGACTGAAGAACAAAAGCCTTCATGGACTCATTTTTTTTTTTTTTACTTTTTTCCATTGTGTGAAAGCAATTTAACAAGTGAAGACTTGAACATATTGGAAGATATTTTACTTTACCAGCTCAAAACTATAAGTAAGTCAGTTGAAATGGCCAACAGACCAATTGAAGCCTGTTGATTCCGCAATAACAACATGAAATGTTAGGTTTAGTTGCTGTACTGGTTTGAGTGCACTGTAGTACCATTGATAATACAGTTTCATATACATCCTCTCTTTGGTGTCTTTGTCTCACACTGGCTTTTCGGGTTTTATTACCTCATGGCAGAGTTTCTCGCTTTATTCTGTTTTTTATTAGTGCAAGACTAGTGAGCAGGGTCCAGATGTCTGCTGCATAGCATTATCATGGCCCTATTTGCAAAAAAACAGGGAAGAGGAAGCAAAAACCTAAGTTGATGGAAGAGTTCAGCTGGCTGGACAGATGGAAAGGCTATTTTCTCCAGTATGTTAGGCAAAAAGATCCAGCAAGGTGTGATTCATAGTTTGGGTATAAGTACTGTATGTAGGATGTGATCAAAGAGAAAGAGCTAATCTCATATAGAATACAGTTTCCTTCACCTTGATCAGTTCACTTCAGATAACCTGGTTGACTCTAAGGGTTTATTAATCTGGAATTTTTTGCCCCACCCAGACCTGTGCCACTACATTGACCCTCAGAGTGCTTTGCTAGCTCAGCTGCTTTCCTTCCTTGGAATCCTCCCAAATTAGCCTCTCTTGAGGGCTTAATTTCCATAGTACACCATACTCAGACCAGAAGCTGAGCACTAACCTTCATTAATTCAGCATGTCCTGCTGGACTTCAGATGTTTTTTTCACAGGCCAACATAATTGCCCTCAGATTCAAAACACTTAAAGCAACGTGTAAGACTGATAACAGACCTAAAGGCCTGGTATTACCGTTATCAAACCTGCTCTGGCCAGATACCAGCAGCTGCTGGGACTTCGATCAAGGGCACCCCACTCACGGGCATTGGCAGCATTAATGGCAGCCACTCTTGGCTCTGTGCCCTGTCTGCCTGCAGGACACATGCCTCAAGGCCTTCACTCCCACCTTCTTTGAGTATTCATACCTGTAGACTGGATTCCTCACCCTTCTGGAATGTGGCTGGGACCGTTCACCACAGTGAGCTGCTGCCTGCTGCTTGAATTCAGTTCTCATCCTGTTACTCCAACCACAGTCTGGGGACACTGCCTTGCTCCTTGGAGGTCCTCTCCATCCTCAGCAGGCTGAACTGACCTGTCCTTTCCCCTGTCTTTGTTTCCTTGGCTGGGATTCAGTCTCTTCTGCCAGGTTTGCTAAACACACTGCTCTCCATAATCCAAGAGTACTCAAGGCTCCAGGCATATCTTTAACAGGTGAAAAACACCCTACTTTGAGAAGCGTTGCAGGTGTAACTTTTCTCCCAAACTTATGATCAGCTTTTGTTCTTTTAACTCCTCTGAAGCTGGTTCCTGCAGCTACCTTGACCAGGCCTTTACCAAACCTTTCCTTTTGCTTTTGCATGAAACCCTTACAGACTGGGGAACTCTGCTTGTGCATGTGTGCAGGCATCAATCATGACTGAGCAGGGTAAAATGATCACATTTCATATTTGTAAGGGGTAATTCAGATACATTTTCATAGAATTATAGAATGCTTTGGATTGGAAGGGGCCTTAAGATCATCCAGTTCCAACCTCCCTGTCATAGGCAGGGACACCTCACACCAGACCATGTAGCCCAATGCTCTGTCCAACCTGGCCTTGAACACTGTCATGGGTTGAACAGCCACAGCTTCTCTGGGCAGCCTCTGCCAGTGCCTCACCACCCTCACAGGGAAGAACATCTTCTTTATACCTAACCTGAACTTCCCCTGTTTCAGTTAGAACCCATCACTCCTTGTCCTATCACTACACTCCCTGATGAACAATCCCTCTTCAGCACCCTTACAGGCCCCCTTCAGATATCGGGAGGCTGCTCTGAGGTCTTCACGCAGCTTTTCTCCAAGCTGAACAGCCCCAACGTTCTTAGGCTGTCTTTGTATGGGAGGTATTTTCTGCCTGCAACTTCATCTACACCCCTTCTTATGGCACTTCTGCGTTAACATCATCACCGCACAGGTTCAAAGCAGCTTGAGGAGCTGGGGAGCTCCCACGGTTGAGGTAACTAAAGCTGACTGTTGTAGCTCTTCAGCTGCCCCAGGGCAGCGCTCCTGGCAGTGTGCTCTGACACCCCTCAGGTAAACCAAAACAACCACGCCGGGGAAGGCACAGCCTGATGCCTCCGTGGGGTATCAGGGTACATGCTCACACCAGAGCTCCGTGCTGCTCCCTTGCGAGGTGTCTCTCCTGTCCGAGACAAATATTAGCCCCGCATTGGGCCCTATCTTGCGAGGTCCCCGGCACGATTACGCGGACCCTCACTAAGCGAGGTGTGCGCGATGTTTTCCAAGGGACACCTCGGGTTTTGCTCACAGACCTGCCACCTCTCACCTGGACCGCCGACCGGGCTGAGAGCGAGGCCAAAAGCGATACCGCCCAGGCCGCAGAGGTGCGGCGAGACACCACTTCCCGCAGAGGGCAACACCGAACCGTCAGGGAACGGAAGAATAAAGACGAGACAGAAAGGAAGGCCAGGGCCGGCGATACCCCTCCTCCTGCAGCCCATCCCGGTCCTTATCCCTACCCGAGCTCGAGCCCCACCCCAAACTCTCCCGCACACCCTACCAGGCTCCGCCCCTGGTCCCGCTCCTCCCACCGAAGGGGCATGGCTCCCTTGGCAGCGGCTTCCCGGAGACCTCGCTTTCCGCAGGGCGCCTGCGCAGCCGCCACGGCCGCGCCTGCGCCGTAAGTGCGGGCAGAGGGTCCGGAGTGGAATTGCGGTGGCCGTTGCCGGCGCCGTTCGCAGCGGGGCGGCGCGGCGGGGATGAGCCTCCCCCCGGCCCGGCTCAGGGGACGCGGGCGGAGGGACGCTGCGCGCCAAGCCGCGCCTCCAGCAGCCCGCTGCCGTTTGCCAGTGCCGTCCCGCAGTCGAACGGCTGCGGTGCTCGGGGAGCGCCGCTGACCGGAGCCGCCCGCTCGGGCCCTACCGGGCCCGGGGCGAGAGAGGGAGGGAGGGACACGCAGGTAGCGGGGCGGCCGCGCCCCGGCCCGAGCTCCCCGGGAGGCGGGGGGGCCGTTGGGGCGGCCCGGCCTCTCCCCTCCGGTCCCTTCTCCTCCCCTCCGTTCCGACGCGCGGTGGTTAGGCAGGCGAGTGAGTGCGCGGCCCGGCGCCCTCGGGGAGGATGGTGAAGCCGCCCGCAGCTCCCGCGCCGGGCCGGGAGGCGGCCGAGCCGAGCCGGGCCCGCGCCGCCGGAGCGCTCCGCAGGGGCTAAGGGATGAGCTGTGCCCCGCGGGGTGGTCGCTAGCGGAAGGATGACCACTCCCGCCCTGCTGCCGCTCTCCGGGCGGAGGCTGCCCCCTCTGAACCTGGGCGCCTCCGCCTTCCCGCACCACAGGGCTACCTTGAGACTCTCCGAAAAATTTATCCTGCTCCTGATTCTTAGTGCCTTCATCACCCTGTGCTTCGGGGCTTTCTTCTTCCTTCCCGACTCCTCGAAGCACAAGCGCTTTGACCTGGGCTTGGAGGATGTGCTCATTCCTCACGTGGACACCAGCAAAGGGGGCAAGAACCTCGGCGGCTTCCTCATTCACGGGCAAGGGCACGACGAGCACCGGCACAGGTAAGAGCCTGGCTTGCCGGTGGAGAGCGAGCGGGTCCCCGTGGGAGCGGAACCAGGTGGAAGGGAGATCGCTTGAAATAGGTCGTTCTCGGATCCCTGTCGCTCCTTGCTCCGACATGCTTATGTCTTCGTAACGAGTGTCAACTTCTGGGCTCTAGCTTTGTGTCCTCCAGCTGCCATATGTAGCTGTGGTTTCGTGTTTTCTTTTTCACTGTGAATTGAGCCTCCCGGCTAGAGAGGACTGCGAGGATAAAACACTGATTTATTTTCTCACCCTAGCCAATTCCCAGGGTCAGTCGTGGGAAGAAAGGGGTTAAGTTATGGCATTTGTGGAGGCAGTATATGTGACTGACAAACTGCTGCATCTTTTCTATAGATGTTATGTGCTTGCTCAAAACCAGCTGCTTGTTGCTGAATAGTGTAGCAAGAACTTTGATCTGACAAAGACTTCATGCCGTGACCCTGAGGCTGTCAGCTTGTGATGTGCAGGACACAGAACTAGTGTAGATGAGCCTTTTCTGGCCCTTAAAACCGCTTGTTATAATGCTGTAACCAGACAGTTGGAGATGCCCGTGGCTGAGTTTCCTTGAGGTTTGCCAGTGTGAAGAAATTTAAGATAAAATAGTAATGAAGAGTAAGAAGGGTAAATGTCATGATGCTGATAGCTTTTTGGGCTGCCTAAAGCTTCGTGCAACACAAACCTCTCAATATTCAAGACAAAGTCATGTGAAGTTAATTAAGCCTTCAACCCTCATTTAAGTTTCTAAATCTGTTTTATACATTATGTCTCCTTCTAATGTAAATGAGTGAGGATGTAGATGCTCTGTAATCCCCTCAATTTATCAGTTTTTTTTAAAGACAAGATTATCTGTAAAATAAAAATTGAGTAGACTTGCTTCTTTAATGATGTGTCAAGCAGCTGCTCTTTATATTAACTTACTTTAAATGCTTAAATCCTACCATAGTGCCTGGGTCATAGTGAAGCTGACTGGTCTCTCTTCACTGTCCAAGATGTGAAAATGTGATCATCATGGGTGATAAAATATAAGCTCTTCCATACTCAAATTAGTAATACAGTGAAATTTAAAGAAAGTGACTTATGCTGATGGCATTTCCTTTGAGAAAGGAAAATATATCCTGTTGACATAAGAATTATTTAAAGGTTATTTGTACTAGATTAAAAGGAGAGGGTGTAAGTGCCTCTCTGCTCATCTGTTAGGAGTTATAAAGCCTACCTGAATACTGTGGTATTTTTTCTTAAGCATCTTTGCTGTTGGATGCCTCGTGACATTTGTGAGCTCTTTCTCCCTAACTGAAGGGGTATGGATGCTTAATATTTAACAAGAACTTATTTTGTCTATGGCATTAATTGCTTGTGCGGTTAAATGTTGCACTAAACATAGGTTTAAGAACTCTTTAATGTGCCCTTGAAGTTCTCATCTTTCACTGTCTTTTTTTTTTTTTAATGATCTTAATTCTTAGCTCCCCCAGTCACTGTGGTACATGCATTCAAAATCAGGTTCTAGAACAGAAGACAGGTGCAACAAAAGAAGGAAGAGTTCAGAAATGTTCAGAACTCCAGCTGTGACTGTTCTACCTTGTGTGGCTCAGTAGACAGGACACAGAAAACGCAGTTTGCTGATGCTGATAGTTCCGGAGTGATGCTCTTGTTTAACCCACTTACATGGGCCCTTTTCAGGTTTCCTCTTACAGTGTTGTTACTGGGGCTACAGCTGTAGTCATGATAGGCACACTTCTGTCATACATGGGGAAGCAGTAAGTTGCAACTATTGGAGCTAAATGTGTTTTGCTTGTTTGGGATCTGCTCTTAAAAAAAGTGGTTATCCTGTCATCACTTAACTCTCCTGTGGTCCCTCCATTAACTATGAATGTGTGTACCTTCCCCTACTCTGCCACCTAAAATTGCCCCTCTCATGTACAGTTTTTTTATGGTTGTGTTTTGATTTATTTTTTTTTAACTTGAGCGAAAATAGATATTATTCCTGTTGTTTGAGCCTGCAGACCACTGGGTTACTCCAGGCAAGTCTTAACTACTAAAAAGGCCTGCTTGTTTAATCTGCTTATAAGACACCTGTGTGAATGCCACGTTAATCAATGTGAACCCAGGTGTTGTGCTTTGCTTCTGGTGCAACTGTTTTGGCTTATTACCCCATAATCTTATCAACAGGCCCTTTGCTAGCTTTGAGATGATGGAGTGACTGTTTTCCATAAAGGAAAATATGAGTTGCAATTTTTGCTGTTGTGTTCCTACTCCTGGATTGTAGGGACATTGGCATACAGTATTTTGAGAAAGTATAGGGTCTTCAGTAGTGAATTCTACGTTGTTACCTCAGTTTGAGAATAGAAAACTATTCAGCATACTATCAAGGACCGAAGTCAAGTGTTGTTTTTTGGATGCCACTGAGGAGATACGGTACATAAGATCAAGAGAAATTAACCTACTGTGAATACAAAGAAAAATGTGATCTAAGATCTGCACCATGATGGTGGATTGACAAACTGTATTTACAAGAATTGTGGACTTCAGAAGAAATTGGATTAAAGGTCATTCATATGAAGTATACATGTGATCATTAAACGACAGGTATTGATTTAGTGACTGAAAGTGTTTTCTTCTGTGAATGCTGGTTTTTGACCTCTATCAGATTATTAAAACCCACATACCATTATTATGCTGCTCCCTTGGTCTGTAGGCTATAATAATTTTATGCTTATTTTCTCCTTCCCCTCAAATTTTGAGTTTAGTAGGCTATTGGAGCATATTCGTGTTTCTGTCTTCCAGCAAAATATAGCAATGATGTAGGTAGAAGGTTGTCATGCAGCTGTGATTTACTGCTGGGTGTACAATGTTTCTTGCTGGATGTGTTTTGTATTCCTCACACTGCTTTCCCACCTCTTCTAGGCCCCCTTGGCATTCTTGAGTGTTTTTATTATTATTGTTAGCTCTTGGCGACATTAACTTTGCATCTTCCATTAACCTGTCTTTTTTTTACTGCTATTGTCCTTCTTTACCTCTCACCTTCCAGGCATCAAAAGGCAGGGAGATCCTACTCTCTTCCTGATAGTCTAAAGTATTTTTTCAAGGATTACAGTGTTCTTGCCCATCATCCAAAGAAAAACCACTTTCTTGTAAGAAGATGGTTAAAATCTGGTGTAAAACTGCAGTTTGTATTTTGGGAAATGAATGGGCAGCAGTGCATGTTAATGCTCATTTTTAGCTGTTTCTTTCATGGGTAAGCTCTTCATTGGCACCTGCAGGATAATGGGGAATGGGTTAGTAATGTTGGAGAGGTGTACCACAAAATTTTGCCTCTGGGAGGAGAGTGGAAGAGGCTAGTCCAGGACTTGTGAAGGTATGTGCATATACATGCTTTTTAAAAATCTATTTCACTTCCCAAAGATGAATTTCTCTCCATTTCAAATAGGATATTGCAGATTCTGGAATGAGAGCGCCGCAGTTTCAAAGGCGCATCTTGCCAAGCAAACTTAGGTATAACTCAAAATTTGTTACACTGTTGTAGATAATTTTTACTTCTTGGAAACATCTGCATCTCCCCTGCTGCACAGAAACATTTCAGGTGTTTCTCACTACCCAGTTATTTTTCAGCTATCTATGTGTTTTATTCTTCAGTACCACGTCTGAAAGATAGCTTTGGAAGGAGAACAAAATATTCTGATAGTTTCTTGGCATCTAGTGTAAACGAGTGAGGATGTTGATGCTTGGCTTCTTTAATGATGTGTCAAGCAGCTGCTCTTTATAGTACTTGAAAAAAGTTAAGATCATTCCTGTGGTAAAAGTACATTAATCTTAGAGGCAACATAATTTTATGAGCTCAAAGCTGCAATGCCACTTTTTAACAGCACTTGGACTACTGTTGTGCCGCCAATTCAGTCCTTCAGAATTGATGGAGCTGTATCTTCAGCTGCTAAATTCCTCTGTATTCCTTTAAGTCATATCTCCTGCTTAAGCTTAAAAACAGCCCCCAAACTAACTCTCATGTCATCACATTGATAGCAGGTGCTGCTAATACAACTGGCCACCTCAACTGTGTTGTCCTCTGTGTGTATGTATACATCAGTGTAAATCATGCCATTGACTTTGTTTCTGTGAAGTTAACGAATATTTGCTCCTGTGTTATGCAGAGATACTGCCAAGCAGCCTGATAATGTCCAGTTTTGGGTCAGCAGCTGTGTGGCAGTAGTCTAAAGGTGCTCTTACTTCTGTTGCTTAATATGTGGCTGTCTCTACAGCAGTAGCAGCGGCTGTCTCTACTCTTAGGAGGTGAGGTGAAAGCAACAAAAATGATTCTGAAGAGCTGTCAGTTTTAATTTTTTATTTTAAATCCTGTATTTATTTATTTCAAAGAAACATGAAGGCTTCATATGCTTCTTTTAAATACCTTTATCTTCTCTGATCTATGACTTAATTAGCCATAGGAGAAGTGGGCAGCAGAGATAATTTAACCTCTTACTCAGTGGTCTCCTATTATCCTCTGCCATGCCATCAAGTATTAACGTGCATAAAACTCCTTGCCCTTCCTTTCCTACATTTACTTGAGGCACAGCTCATTAGTGTAATTAAGACTATTTGCTGTTCTGAGACTATTAAGACTACTTGCTATTTGTGATTCTGAGAACCTGTTTTTTTTCTACTGAAAAATCAGGAGCCACTGTAGTGGCTGGGCCACAACTCCTGCTCTGTCCAATTTTTCATTGCATGAAATTGAGCCTGTCTTCAGAATAGACTTCTCAGTCTGTCTCTGGGCACTGAGTTTAAGCTGAGGTGCTTGATCTGGAAGCAAGAGGTTTTTAGGGTGCAACATGCAGGAGATGCAGGTCTTCATGGTGACACACGTACAGAGCTGAAGTGGACGGCACTGGAATGGGTTGCCCAGGGAAGTTGTGAGTGCTCCATCCCTGGTGGCGTTCAAGGCCAGATTGGACAGAGCCCTGGGTGACGTGGTTTAGAGTGAGGTGTTCCTGCCCATGGCAGGGGGGTTGAAACTAAAGGATCTTAAGGTCCTTTCCAACCCTAAGTATTCCATGATTCTATGATTATGTGCCAAGTTGGGGTTCAGAAACATCTGATATGTCTAGGGCAGAGAAGATGTAACTATTTGGTGCTGGTCTTCAACTGTTGAAGCTATTTTAAGAGCACTGCTCATCTTTATCTGAAGACTTTTCTCAGTTGGAGTTTATAGTAGCCGCATGCCATTCTGTATTCTGGAACTCTCCATTTGTCTTTTTGAGAAGAGACTTGAGAAATTATGCTGGTTCTTGAAGATTAATGGGAGTTTGATTACTCTCTATTTTTTCAGGAGTCCCCACATTATACCCTTAAATTCAATTTGAATCTCTCCCAGAGTTGTAGTGGACCATGGGAGAGGTACCCCCTTGTATTATTTCTAAGATTCTGCTGCAATTAGTGTGTTGTGTTGTAGGCTGAGAAATGCCTCCATCTTCAAATTACAAAATGCAAATTTAGACCATCTGTCTAGATGTCCTCCTTCCTCCCCCCCATCTGCTGAACAGCCGACATCATATGTAGAATACTGCTTGCTTCAAGTTATCTTGTTGCACTCCAGTTTGTCAAAGTATTTCCTGTATTATGAAAGAGAGGAGTTGAGAGCTGGTGCTCTCCATTTCTTATCCTTTCCAGTTAAAAAAAGAGTTTTAACTTGTTGTTTTTCTGCATGATCTCCACTTTGTCTGCATGCTGGAAAACAATCAGGCGTGGGAAAACTGCAGGAAGTCTGCTGGCTGGATTTAGTCCAGGTAGTGGGTGGGAGGCAGTAGCACTTTGGTTCATTTGGAGTTTTGTAGATTAAAATCTCAAAAGAACTTTAGCATAAATGTGGGTTGCTTGATGATGGTAGCAGTGTAGGCAATAGTAAGCATTATGGCTAGTTGTGGGCATATTGCACTGTAAGAGTCCCCCCATCTTCTGATCTTCTCAATTTCCTCTAGTAAATACAAACATATTGATCCTAGTCAGCTAGTGCTGAGTTAAGGAGTTTTTGCTTTCTGAATGTATGTAAAACCAATTGCAAGTTGGTGGCATAATGTGTGTGTGTGTGCATGTTTTCATAACAATTGAACTGAGACTGAATATGGGCAAAGAGGAAAAGTTTTGTAACACCTTTCTTCTCATGTTCTTCCCTAAGGTGCTCATAAAGTCCACTTTCAGTATTGCAGCTCTCAGTGTTGAGTCTGGGCGAATGGGTAGGCAGCTGTTTCTCGCAGTAGTTATTCAGGCTATCGAAGTGGGAACTTGAGGTGATGTGTTTGGGTACAGGTTGTGGGATTTGTTCTTTCCCCTCCATTTCCAGCTGCAAGCTCGAGTGGGGGCTGTCATCTCTCCTGATTCAGTAACTATGTGATCACTTTGTTGCTAACATTGAGAGTTTTGTTGCAAGTTAATGGTTTGCTGAGAGAAGTGTGCCTGCGGCCAGCAAGGCAGTAAGGGGAATATCTTCCCTTGCTGCCCCAAACCTTGAAATAAGAAGTCTGAGGTCTCCAGATGTTCTGTATGATTGTAACTTTTCCAAAATACCTGCATTTACAGTGTAGTTATTTACCTTTTATTTGATCAATACAACTTCTGCTGTTTGTCTTCAAATTCAACAAATAGATTTTAGTTTATTAACCTATTGTATTGAGAATGCACACGCTTATTCATGGGGAGCAAATACTGGGAAAAGCTTTGAGAACTGCTAAGTTCTTGTCATACATTTGCTTATAAAATTTGTAACCTTTGGTTCTTTTTGTCTTTATGTTGTCTGATCTAGTGTCCTCTACCGAGCAAATTATCTATCTCCATCTAATCTCGCAAAGATATGGAGTTTGTGTCATTATTTAGGACTTGAAGAACTCAAAAATGACTGGTATTCTCAGAAATTCCTGGTAACTTCCATCGTGGTACCTGGTAACCCAACCAGATACACTGCTGTTTCTAAAATAAGACTTAAAAAGAAAAATTGAGAAGATAAGTTGTGGGCTATTTGTTAACCTTATTTTCTAAGAAGCAGCTTTTTAAAGGTAACTTTAGCCTTGTCTCCTAAGCCAGCAAAGTTTATATGGCTGTGCCTTATGTTTGCTTGTGGCACTCGTTGACCCTGTTCTGTATTCCTTCTTTCTCCCGCATAACATCTATCAGCACCAAAGGGTAACACGTCAAAATACGTATGTTTCTGTATCTTGTACATATCTCAGTGCTGGGTGAAAGAGAAAGACCTTAGTTAGGGACAATGCTGAAGAAGAGATCACAGCTATGAGCCCAAGATACTTAGTCTGCTGCTTGGTCAATCTGCATGAGAGCTGCTCTGAACCAGCTATAGCATGTGTCCTCTCTTCTTCACTGATTGCTGGAAAAGGGTGATCAGAAATTAATGGCGTGGCAGGGAACTGCTGGGTTTTATGGGATGCCAATAGTAATGGGGTTGCATTACTGAGGTGGTAGGGCTCATTGGCACAGAAAGCTAAAGGCCGTTAACATATCAAGTATAGGGCTATGTTAGTTCTGCTAGCATTGCCCAGCTGTTGAATTGTGGGATTTATTTGCCCAAATGTTGAATCATATTGATGACTCTGTCTTGCTGCCTTTATTTTTTTTTCTTAATATGATGCAAACTCATGAACTGGATCACTTTACTTATGGCATTTGTCGTTTGTTTCATTCATGTTTTATGTACTTTCTTACTTGTTTGTTGCTTCTTAAACCACCAGAGGATTTTGTAGATGCTTCCCCAGCTCCTTGCTGCTGTTGAGGCATACAGTGGCAGGTAGCTATCTTGTATGATTCTTTCTGAAAGAGCAAGTTGAAGGTTTTCATTTGGTTTAAAGTTATGTATAATTGGTATGGCATGAGCAAAATTACAGCTTTGAGGGAACACATAAGATGGAAGTATTTTCTTGCTGTATAAAGATTTAAAGAGCTCTTAAATGAGATTACTTTGTGTCTATTAACACCAGCATGCAGAAATGGCAATTTTCGCATTTAATGTGTGCTGGTAGCAACTTGGAAGACTTTTGCAAGATGACATTCATTTCTGCTGAGGTTTAGCACTGTTTGTAGGCCAGCAAGGCGTTTGAAGTTCGCGCAGGCAAGCTGCATTAGGTAGTTTCTCTCTTCCAGTAATTGTTATCATTTTTCTCTGGACTTGCTGACGTGTTCTAACCACTGAAGTGTACAGTCAGGCCACTTAGGAGCAGGTGACTGCCAGTGGTAAATCGAACTAATCCCTTTTACTTGTTGGATCAAACTGAATGTGCTCACAAAGGGTGAGAAAAACATCTTGTCCATGTGAGTGGCGTATCCTTTAAATGCTTCAGTGGGAAGGGGAAGATCACATCTGCCATGTTCTTGCTCTGAATATCCTGCCAGATAAGTAAACTCATGCCGAATACACTGGGTTGTGCTTGTGGTTTAGGTTTGTTGGCCAGTAAGAGTAGCTTACAACATGCACTATCTTTTCAGAGGATTTTTCTGGATGTGGTGCTATCATTACAAATGTGTTGCATTTTAAGTGCTGTTTGCTATTTTCCCTGTTCAAGTTAGGGGATTTGCTTTTGCTTCAGAACAGTTGCATCCTTTCTGATGTATATGTAAACAAAATCATAATCCATAGCAGACTTTCTGGTCCGTATACTTCCTGCTTGTTTTCATTACTTTTATCAAATAAAACTTGCTCTATGCTTTAAAAAAAGACTTGAAGAAAATTCTGTGACTGTCTGGGCATGTTTGGGATGGTGAAAGTAGTGGGTAAGATGCTTTTCAGAGAAGAAGGGAGTTACCTTTCTGGATATGGTACAATATTCTCCCTTTCCCCTGCCCTCCAAAGAAAAAGAAAACTCAGTCCTGAAAACATGGAAGTGTGAATTAGTTTGATGAAGAACCATGTTTCTAGTGACCTTTTACATCTCTTGTTAATCAGGTTTATCTTGGAAACACTAAAGACTGTTTAATTCTAAACTTAATAATCACAGATGATGCAAGCATGTGTCTGTTTTCTCAGTGCTGTAATCACACATCTTTAGTTTCCAAAAGGCATCTGTTCTGCTGCTGTCGGCTTCTATTTGAGTGGAGAGCATTCTCCAAGTTAGAGTAACACATGTATTGAATTCTCAATTGCAATTCACAGGGTTCTGGAGAAGACAGTACTGCAGAGGGGCAGGTGAGTTTCTTCTGCATCATGGAATTCTGACGTTATAAAGGAATTCAGCTTTCAACTTTTGTGACTAATTCCACCTTTTAGAAACAGTGGAATCCATGGCAATTAAAATACTGATGGGTCTGTGAAACAGCTGTTTTCCAGTAAAAAGAAAAAAAAAATCAAAACAAATGAAAAACAGTGCTAAGAATTGAAACGTGTATTTAACTTTAGTTTTAGCACTGTATCTTGTACATTATTTTAACCAGTTGTCACTCTGGACTGTTAAAACTGATTTATATAGTTCAAAACTGTCAAGTTGTGTCTGCGAATTATTGTACTTGTTAAATTGGTTCAGACCAGTGCAGCTTGTGGAGTATTAATGTTATGCATGCCTATTTCTATGCGAAATTAATTACTAGTTCACATCCCAGATGATGGAAGGGAACTTAACTGCACTGCTATAACTGTCACCCTGATAACTGAGAAATGTTTGTTTGTTTTATACAATATCTGCAAACTTTCTCACTGGACTGACACCGGTGGAAGGATAACAAGGTATCTGTATGTAAGACAGCTATAAACTGCTCAGTGAAGTGGGTAATCGGTTGCCACTGCTGTCATTTCAGTGCTTGCAGATGAAACTTTAAAACCAATGAGTTAACTGATATTCTGCTGGAAATTTTTGTAAACAACTTGTTATGAACTTGGTTCAGCTTTTTCTTGTAGTCATGTTGGTGAGCACAACACTTGGGAATCATTCAAAGTCATTCAAAGTTGTATTGGTAACCAAAAGAAGCTGCTTTTATAAAAACACCACCACAACTCACCGAAAAACGCTACCTAAAACCAAGCAAAAAAATTTCCCATCAACTCATCATTCTTGGTGTTACTTAGTGTAAAAAAGAACAACAGAAAACCAGGGATGGAAGAGAACCTAGAATCTTTCTGGCTGGCTTTTACTCAGTCCTGTGCTGGCATTGCAGCGTTTGACAGCTGCTAGCTGGCCAGAGTAGGCAATGGGAACAGTTTATTGCCTTATGAAGTCAAATGCCTAGCAGTGGCTTTGTTCTTGTATGTTGTTGTGAAACAACATAATTTTTGAGCTCGTGTTAATAACATTACATATGAAACCCCGGTCCTTGTTTTCTCTGGGTTTTTGGGGTTTTTTATGCATCTGTAGTTTTTGATATGTTTATTTTGGTTTCTATAAATCACTTGTGCACTGATTTTGTTCAGCTGGATATTCTATTGCAGTTGTGCATAGCTGTTTGCTTGACACCCCCACTGCCCTCTTTAGATATATTTTTTCTCAGAATAGCATCTGGCTGTCACACTACAGTGGGACTAGATCATCCAGTCTACTGCTATTACAAAGAAAAATGAGGCTTGACATATTCATGTCAATTTGGCAAGATGCCTGAATCATTATGCTCAATGAAATACGTGACGTTTCTAGTGGTAATGTAACCTGCAGGAACACTTGCAGGAGAAACTTCAGGCACTGCAAAGAAAATGCTACTTTTACTTTGGTCTGGGAGGTTTAGATGGTGATACAAGTCACCTGGTCAATCCTGAGCATGAGATTGTGGTTTAGTAGAAACATAGAACGATTTTGGTAGGAAAGGACCTTAAGATAATCTAGTTCTAACCCCCTGCTATGGGCAGGGACACCTTACACTAGGCCATGTCATCCAAGACTCTGTCCAGCCTGGCCTTGAACACTGACAGGGATGGAGCATTCTCAGCTTCCCTGGGCACCCCATTCCAGTGCCTTAGCACCCTCACAGTGAAGAACTTCTTCCTTTTGTCTAACCTGAACTTCCCCTGTTTCAGTTAGAACCTATGACCCTTTGTCCTATTACTACAGTCCCTACTGAAGAGTCCCTCTCCAGCATCCTTGTAGGCCCCCTTCAGACACTGGAAGCTGCTCTGAGGTCCACACAGCCTTCTCTTCTCCAGACTTGAAGAGCCCCAGTGTTCTCAACCTGTCTCTGTACAGGAGGTGCTCCAGCTCCTGATCGTCCTCCTGGCCTCCTCTGGTCTTGCTCCAACAGTAATTTTTTTCACCATTTTTCATGGTCTAGAATTTGCTGGTTGTGATCATGGGAGAATTTCAAATGCCTTTTGAGTTCAAAAGGAAAAAAATATCAAGGAAATATCTGTGGAACTTCCTTTCATTCAGTTACAAGCGAACAAACCAACAACAAGCTTTATCTCCGAAGTTGCATGTATAATTTTTGAGTAAGTTGCATTTACTTACTGTCCTTTGGTTCCCTAGCAGGTTTGTTTTGAACCTTCATGGTTTCGTAGTATGGAACTTTTAGAAAAAAGTAAACCAAGTAATATTGCCGTGTGTTCTAGTAACTAGAGAGCATGTGAAAGTATGAAACAATTAAAATATCCCTTAAATGTCATACTTCACGCATTCATTTTTCTATCTGACTTCTGTTACTAAGAAGAAATTCTGGAACCTCTGCAGACTAAGTAGAATTCTTCCAAGCTGCCTTGAAAAGTTGCTTTGAACTACATCAACCATAACCTTGCCTCACCAGCTTTCAGGTGGGTTCAGTAATGCTTTAAATAGAATGCCCTTTGAGAATTAGAAAGGTTTATATTTACATCAAACTGTTCAAAGCCATTTGTGGCAGATGGTTTTTGGTTTTATGTTTTATTTTCAGTTTCTTCTCTACCTCTCCTTTTTCTAGAATGGGTTAGTTATTTATAGCAATTTGACCCTACAGTTTTCAGTTCAGTGCTCAGTAGTTGAAATAAAGCAGAGATGTGAAGGTGGCAAGTGCTAGCCAATTGCGACATCTAAATCGGGATCACCATCTTCTATCTGGAGACTAGAAAGCTGATGAGGAAGGGAAGCATAGGGGGAGTTGAATTGAAGTGTAACCTCAAAGTTTTTCTTTTGTTCCTTAATGTAATGCTGTTCTTCAGTTCACAGATAACTTGCCTCAACCTTTCTCCCACAAAGGTTAGGTGTGGTCCCAAAACACATTGTGCTGGTGGGTGGCTAATATTGCTTCATCTTTTTTTAACCCATTAAGAATGGCTGAACTTTCAGAAGTGAGAGTAAATAGAAGCCTCCGTAAAACTTTAGTCCTCAAGAAGGGAAGCGACTTTAGGCTTTGACAGCTGTCTTAAATACCATGTTTTGTGTTCTTTATTTCTTCTTCCATCCCTTCCCTCTGAAATCCAAAATTGTAATAACTGAAGGTGACATAATGTTTATAGGGGAGGGAGTTAAGCTTCCATTTCCTAGTCTGAGTGCTTGATTTTGCGGTATCTTTACTCTAGGGTTGGAAAAAACTTCCAACTAATATTAACTTCCATGCATAACAACAGCTGTAAGGATGTGACCTTTTGCCACAGCATTAATCTTCAGAAATAGAGTCTTTCTATATAAAATTGCTGTGGGTATGTGTTAGGCATCCTCTAGCATACACAGAGATTCTTCAAGCAGGAAAACCACAGCAATTACTTGCTGGCTTGTGCAGAGCCTAGCCAGTTAGGCTATTTACTGAGGATTAATGTGTTTACCAGCTTAGTGAGTCCTTGGTGGCCTGGAAGGTAAAAGGTAGGAAAATATTTGATTCTTGGAGTGGGTTGATTCTTGATCTTACTGAGTCAGCATATTACAACTCCACTCTTTTTTTTCTCAGATTTTATGCCTTTTTGATTTGCTCATGAATTAAAGTTAATACCTCAGCAACTTCACTGTTTTTCTTATCTTTTTGTGGCTTACAAGATTATCTTCTTGTAATGTAACAGTTTGGCTTTGGAGCTGAGCCCGAGCTCACACTGGACTTTGTGTTGTAAAGAGTTGAATCTCCTGATTTGATCTTGGGGCTGTGTGCTTGTTTACTCTGGGCCGGTATGTTTGAAAGTGTTAGGTCTGAACTTCTCAAAATAAACGTGATTTTGTTGCCTACAGCCAGTGAAGGAAAAAGTTGTGGGTTGTTTTCTAGTTCCAGAGTTTCCATTAGTCAAACCAGCAATGATGTCTTGTTTGAGTGATCTCTTTATTAATTATGTACTGTTACATTATGATAACATTTGTTAGGGAAGTTGTCTCTTTTTCATGAAGAGGTAAGGAAGTTGCCATAATAATTTGAGCTACTGAAACAGATTTTAATTTAATCTTAGAGATATCAAACATATGACTACAGCTGTCCATGGGCTGCATTTTATTGCTGGGAATTCAGGAAGTTGACAACAGTGTTGGGAGAGAAGGAAAAAATTTGACTTTACATGTTGGGTGTATGTGTGATTGTATTAAGTAAATTAACTGAGAAAGATAATAGTGTTTCCTGCTCATAAAGCTATCTGAAAAATCTGAGAGTATTGAAGAAAATTCAGAAATCAAACTGCTGAGACATTTTATATCCCCACCTCTTCCATTATTTTAGATGCAGGTTTTGGGCTACTGTAATTCATGTATTTTCTGTCTTGGTCATGTCAAGAGCAGTTTGTCTCCAGCTCATCTGTTGTTGCATATGTCTTACAGCCTTAATATGTAGTCTGTAAAAGATTTTAATGTTTAAGTGTTTCACTGATACTGGAAATGGCATTCATAGCTATTAATCAACATTTTGTTGCTTTACTTTAATGTGTTAGTTTTATTATAGGTTTATGAAAAACACCCATGATAGTTCTAGATGTATATGCTAGATGCTCTGCTATACTAGAGTCTTAGATGTATGTATTACTGAAACTTTGCTTATTTGCTATATTTTGTTTCACTTGTATCCTGACAATATTTTTATTGTAGATGTATATGAAAAAACACTTGCTTAGCAGTTCCTGAAGAATGCCAAGTCATCTTTAGCTGACTTCATTGTAATGTGTAAGAGTAGTTTACACATCACAATTTCATCTTTTATACTTTTTTTTCCCCCTTGCATTCTGTTGTGTTTTCCGTCATGATGCTAACATTCTTACCTTGTTCATGGGTCAGTCATTCCTTAGACTACGTGCTGGATTTTACTAACCTAGTTGGCTATCAGCAGTATTGTTTTCTCAGTGGGAAAGAAGTTGCTGTTGGGAAGGTGTCTTTCAGAGTGGAGCTTATCACTCATATTCTCTGCAGCTTGCTTATATATGAGGAAAGTCCACTGCATGATTTATGGCAGTGATAGCTACATCCTTGTAGATACTCAGAAGATGTCTGGACATGGTCCTGAGCAACTGGTTTTAGGTGGCCTTGCTTGAGCTGGGGGGTTGGACCAGATGACCTCCAGAGGTCCCTTCCCACCTCGCCCTTTCTGTGATTCTGTGACAGGGGCTGTATTCTCTTCTGAAGTGCAAAATTCTGCTTTCCATATTCATAAATGTATTGAGCAGTGCGAGCCTTGCATTGTTACATGTTTTGGGTGGAGAGTTACTAATCCAGTATTGCTTTTTTTTCCTGGCTTTTTTTAAAAGGGAAAAAACACCCTGAACACCAAATTATCTGCCTCTTGAAGCAAAACTGTGCAGTTTATGAGTAAGGTGGGTTATTTAATGTGGAAACTTCTTAGGAGCACCTACCTTAAAATAAAGGCCAAATAATTTGTCACACAGTTGTCTTTCATCCTCTGCTTTATCGACAAGATTAAAGAACTCTGGGAATAAAGAGATACAGTTTTGCTGTGTGGTACAGTGTAGATTAGACCACATGTAATGATTTCCAGATATTTTGTTGCTCTATCTTTAGTTACTATTTTGGCTGATTTTGCCAAGCAGTGAGATATAAAGCTTTGCTGGTCATTACTTGTACCCAGTCCTAGTGTTGCTGTATGAGAGAAGACCTTTATAGAGTATTTCTATTATAATTAATCTAATGCTACTGTTAAAAGTATATCCACACTGCAGTCTGTGTCCTCTTGTATTAAATCCTTTTGAATCACAGTGTACTATATGTATTTGTTTTTTAACCCTGAAATAAGTAAGGACTGTGCTTAACGGAACAATGACTTCAGCTCCTGCCCTGTCAGGGATTTTTTCACAGCACATCACAGAATAACTTCTGAAAGTGATTGTTATTCTGAGACTGAGTTCAAATCAGTTTTTTCCCCTTTTGTTGCTCCATAATTCTTCCAGTTTCTGTAAAGCAGGCCTATGTTTTAAACTGCTACCACATAGAAGGACAGGAGCCCTGCTGGCTGTTGTGGTCCTGCTGATCCTGCAGTGTAAGGTGTTCATCTGTGTCTTTCAGACAAACCAAATGCTGCTCCTGTGCCACAGTAAGGATGACTAGCGCTGATGCTGTATTAGACAGGAGGGTTGTGCATAACTGTTTCTTGGTAGTGAGAGGAGCAAGTCAAGAGAAATTGCTGTAGATCTGTTTTTGGACTAAGCTGCACACCCTTAGTGGTATTGTTCCCCTATGATGAGGAGCCTGTATCAGTTTCATATGGTAGATTCCAGGGTTTCCCCCCCCTCTTCATTTTCAGGCTTTTTGCCATACATTTTAGTGCATGGCTTATGGTGCCATGAATGTTAACTATTATTTTTAAATGCATTGCTAAACAGGTATCAGTTTGCCATATAGCTATATGGTAACAGTTATAGGTGGAGTGGGAAGATAAATCTGAGCAGTACGTGTGAATTTCAGATGGTATTTTAAGCAGTGTTGCTTCTGGGATGTGCAAAGCAATTCTGGCTGGATGAGTAAAATAGCATTATGGAGATGTGGTAGCATGTGTCAACAGAACATCTGTGTGAGGGTAGTCACTTCCTTAGAGCTTTGTAGGACCTGCCAGAGGGTTTCCTGTGCAGAGAAGTCTAGTACCATCTGCTTACCTGAAAGTTTGCCATCTCTAAGTGTACATCATCTGATATTTGCTACTTTCAGTTTGTGATGGCCTTTATCTCTTTATGTGTATTTTTGCTGTCAACTTATTTTATATGTGAACAATTGAGCATTTTTAAACTAAGACCATGCTAATATAATGACTATTGCTTTAATTAGCTAATTTCATCCAGCTGTTTTTCTTCAGGTGGTGGGAGTCTGGGGGTTTACTGCAGGAGATCAGGCTGCTGAGAAGACTTGTGGTATAGAAAGAGGGAGCTACCATGTTTACTGCAGTACCCCTTTTGAACACAGATATCAGGGAGAGGACATTGCTTCAGTTAATATAATTCTCATTTTTCCAGTGCAGGAGGTAGGCAAAAGGAAAGGAGTACCTGATAAGGAACGGGAACCTGGATGGGGAATTTAAGCCATGGGAGGCAGAGAGCCTTGGTGGTGGTGAGGAGAAGCAATTAATTTCATTCTCTGATAGTTGGAGGTAGGAACTGCACACAGAGCAAATTAAAAGGGGTGGGGTGACTGTGAAAGAGTGCCTTTTTCTTTCTTGCCTTGTTCCCTAAGAACAAGATCAATATTGTCATGAGGCATGAGGAGGTGGGTATTGGCTGGGTGAGATATCAAAAACTCATCAGAGTGGCCTTGGGGAGAGGAAATATCTGCAGGAAGTTGGTGCTCAGTAAGGCCTAAATGAAATTTAGGGTGGTAGGGAGTGACTCTTACTTGATGGAGGAAGCAGTATCATTGGGATAGACTAGAGAAGAGGGAATCATATGGCTGAGTGAAGGGGATAGAGGTGATGGTAGAGGAGGGAATGACTAGTTAATGGCCATGTGAGTCTGTGCAGAAAACATGCTCCTTATAGCTTGGGCTCTAATTTAACATCCCTGAACATGCAGGTCTATAACACTTGAAGCTCATGCCCTGTGTCCCCAGCCACTTGATTTTGCTTATATTCTTTCCCCAACAGCAGTGTTTGGGCAGTCAGCCAGTTAGGAGACCTGATTTGGCCTGAAATGGTCAGTGATTGTTCAGCAGGCTCAGCTCACTGCTGACTGACTGGCTTGTTGCCTGATCTCCAGAGTACCGGCATAAGGAGTAAAGGAGCTTGCTTTTGTAGGGCGACTAAAGCCCTGAAACTGAGTGATTTGCCACAGAGATGGTGACCCGCGCAAGGAGTATAGAGTCATCCTTTATTCCATAAACCAGTATACCAATTATTATTGTTCATTATTACTGCTGCACTCATGCACAACCAATCTTCAACCTAATAAATGAGCAGTGTATGTGGACATACAGCATCCTTCACATGCTGGTTGTCTTGTTTCTACAGAACCATTAATTTTTTAGCCATCAGTGACTCATTGCAGCAACACCAGGGAAGCTGTGTTCCTGTGCACTGGCTGACTGGTGATCAGGAAAGGGGACGCATGCTGATGGTGAGCAGCTCTTACACATCTAGGTATATTCTCTTACCAGTCCACACAAGTGGACTTCTCTATCTCAGGCACACAGTGAAGGCAGTGTCATCTCCTCTTTGACTGGAAGTTGTGTCTACAGATGGGTCCCCTCTGAGTTTGTCAGAGGAACTTCCCAAACTTAACCTGCCGTGGCCTGTGCTTGTGTTGGTAATCTCTGCTCAAGGTGCTGTGTGGGTTGTCCACTCAGTCCATTTATCTCACTGTGATTTTGGCCAGTAGTTCTCAGTTTTGTCGTATTACTGTTGGCTTTGGCCTCTGCACTCTACAGTGAGTTTCATTTCTTGTTGTACAAGTCACCTTAAAGCTACCATTTACACAGTCTCTGGCAGACTCTGTTAAGGGAAGACTGTGTGGACTCAGCCGTAGAGGGAAGATTGCTCCTGCTTCTTTACCAATGTTAGCTTTGGCTGTCATCTGACCTCACCATCAGCCAAGTCAGGAAGATAACTGTGCAAAAAAGCCAACCGCAGAACAAACAAGTGTCCAGGAGAGCACTATCAGTCCTCAGATAGCTTACTGTGGTAAGACACTCAGTCAGGTCACCAGCCACTGACAAGTGCCAGGGCTGGTGCAGGCTTGAGTGGGAGCTTTCACTTGGCAGTGACTAGGTATTAATCAGCTTCAATATAATGTGAAACTGTAGCTGGAGTCTCTTCTTTTTTTTTTTTTTCCACCCTGTCAAGGTATTTTTTTTCTTCCTCTGTTGTTGACCTACATAGTAACTGATAGAGGATGACAGCCTCCTGCTATTAGCTCAGCTGGTGAAGCCCCTTACGGATGTCAAGCATCAGACTTATCATTTTGAATCACGAGGATTCTAAAATGATTGTCACAATTTTTAGTGATTGCTGCTTCTTAGTTTCCTCAAAAAAAAAACCAGACCCTACCCTCAAACACACTTCTATAGAGCAAATGTCTTCTGGCACCCTGTTTTTTTCTCTAGTGCTTCTAGCTCTGTTAAGGTTACTTACGTGACCCTCTTAAAAGTCAGCTCAGTATTGCCACTTGCAGTTGGTGTTTAACTTTATTTTTTCCTGATTGTTATTTGAAACTAAAGAACACTTTCAAGCCCTGTTTTCAACAAAATAAAATCAAGCTAATGATATAAATTGGGTTAATAGAGGTGTTTGCTTGTTAGCTGTGTTGCTTGAAAAGTTTTCTTGTTCTGTTTTATGGTTCACTTGGTCTACAAGAGTAGATCAGGAGTTACCTTCTTTCTATTATTGTTCTTCCTGGACTCACACAATTAATGTGGGGTTTTTGGGCAAATTCTTTTCAAGTATGTTCCCTCTTGTTCTTTATTCTAGAACAAGCTTATAATGTCTATGTAGAATGTCACGGAAGTGTCATCTGTCTACCACATGTGGAGAGTGAGGCTATACTGGTATATTAAATGTTTAATACATATGTACTTAGCGCTTCTGTTGCAAGGCATTAATGCAGCTTTCTCTGTGATGTTCTTGCATAGTGATTTCAGCAAGCCTTTGATATCTGCTGGAGGAAAGTTTTCAAGCTGTAGCTTGTGAAGTTAAACAGGTAAAATCCTGTTTCTCTTTTGCTTAAATGTTCTCTCATACATTGATATTCCTGTATCTTGGGTGAAACGTTAGGAAACTCTTCATAGCTTATTAGTCAAACTGTACCATGTGATTTGTTATGGGGTTAAACTACCTGATCAAGGGTGTGCTATAATCCATAGGTGTGCTAAGAAATTCCTTTTCTTTGCCATGTAAGTGTGCAGAAGTAAAAGGAATTTCTTGGCTGGCTATTGCTCCTACTTCTATCTTTTTCAGTTTCTGGAGGCTATTTGGGTCCTTTCAGTCACTTCTGAAGACTTCTGTATACCTCCAGGAACTTTTTTTTCTCCTCTGGGAGTGCGAAAAGGGGGATTTGTAATTCTGGGGACAAAGATCAGAAAAGAAGGGAGAGCAAGGATGCTGTGTGTAATGCACATTTATGATTGGAGTTCATTTGTTGTTGCTGCCTTCTGGTTTCTGCTCCCATCTGCTCCCAGAAGTAGCGCTGAAGATGGAGCGCAAGCTTCCTTAGAGCATACACTGAAACAGTTTCTGATGTTGTGCACAAACGGACCCATGACTCATTTTCTTCGGGTAAAAAATTATGTAAGAACTATATATTTGAAAAAAACAATCCTTTTCACTCCAGAGCATGTTAAAATGTTAAGTAGTGTAGGAAGTGCTAGCTCTGCATTTGCACATACAACTTGAATGTGGCTTTTCGTGTGTTCGAAAGGGTGAGAATTAAGGAGTAGCAGAAAGCAGTAGCATTCTGGGTTTTCAAGTGTTTGAATCTAAAATTAGACTCTTAAGTCTGATGAATTTTAGGGTTCTGTTTAATATTGGGCGGCTTAAGTAGGATTGTGATTTTTCTGGGAAAAAGTTGCTATCAAAGAGGTTTGTTTTTTATCATTGTGAAAAAATGAGTGGTTACAGCTAGTTGATTTTTCTTCATTCTATAGAAAATCAAAAACTTGTGTAAAAATTGTAGCATGATGACCTCTGAGGAAGATAGGAGCTTTGAGTGGTATGGAGAATACAGGAATGCTTCAGACTTCAGCAATTTTTGCAATACAGGCCACATCTTTTCTGGCTTGTGTTGCTGGGTTTGTGTGGTGTTTTGATTTTAGTGGTTGTGTTCTTTCCTTCCTATTGGAAACTTAGGTTTTGACAGTAGTAGTAGACTACCCGTAAAATAATATTTGAGAGTTTGGTGTTGTGTAGTGGAAGTGCTCTGGTTTCTTTCATTTCTGTTCGAGCACATGCTTCAGTATCTGATCCGTGCCATCAACATCAGCAGGATTGCTCTGTCCTATATGTAAAAGTGCTTTTTTATGAAAGTCCCGTCTTTAATACGAAGCAGAGATGATGAATTGCTCTGGCGTGAGACCCCAGTTCATTGCTTTCTCGGTATCAAAGGACCAGCTATGTATTCTGCCTTAATCAAAATGTTTTTTATATCAGTGAATAATACAGTATGCAAGGTGTTTGTCCATCCTTAGGCTTGACTTGAATATACATTTCTATATATGTGTCTAAACTTGTACAATAGCAGTGTTTCCAGCAACTTAGAGTGGGTGACAGTAGAAAATTCTGTATTTTGACATGACTAATTGTAGTAGGCTTCTGTAGTTCTCAATTAAAATTGTCCTACTGGTTTCTGATACTGTTGGAATCCTGCATCAAAATAAACTCTTAATTTCCATATGGAGAGTTTTATCCTACCCTATTCTCCTGACTAATGCTAATTTCTTATTCTTATACTCTGTATGTATTTTCCAGTCTTGCTGCTTGTAAAGTTCTTCTGCCTTTATTACTTCAAAAAATAATCATAAACCTAAATGGGTCTTGGGGGGATACTAACTGGAAAGGAAGATCGGATGCTGTAGTCAGTTTGGTGCTGGGAGACAGGAAGCTATTTTAAATCCTTTTACACAGGGCAGGTAGCAACATTCTTCTCATTCAGCTTTCTTGATATGAGCATGAAGAGATCTTAAACATCATAAACTTTCACTAAGATTTTAGCTTTTCAGTGTCCTTTTTTAGAAGCAAGAGGGATTAGTATTTTTTCCTCTAATTTAGCATGGTAAATGCTTTGAGAATCAGATTTAAGACCTTGTTCTGCAGAGGCTTAATATCCTGCACAAACAGTAGTAGCTGTAGCTGTTCAATGACATTTCTTGAATCAACAAAAATTACGAAATAATGCCCACTTTTGATTTTGTCAGTTCCTTGAGGCAAATGTAACTGTACTCTCTTTTATAGCATAGAAGCAGAAAGGGTCTGAATGAGATGTATTTGATAGAGCTGTAGTGATTGAAAACTCTGTTGTTGAACTTTATGCATCTAGCACTTTTCCTAAAAAGGGTTTTTGTACCCAAATGACATTAGGACACTAAAAACTGAATGGGTTTGATTACATGTAGTTGGAAACTTGTGTAAAGTGTTAGATGTAATTTATAGCATTTATTTGCTTCTCACAAATGAAAGCTTCAGTCACTGCTGTTGTAGTCTTGAAAAATTATCCTATTTCTTCCTGAGATAGTTGATCTGATTCTTCTAAAAAGTCCTTTCTGGCTAATATTATGTAACTACAAAACTAGGATATTTCATGGAAGCTGAAAATGCTTATCTAGTGTCTAGTAGCACTTCTTAATGCTGACAGATGCCTGGCTGCTAATATATATATATATATGTATATATATATATATATATATAAAAGAAACATCTACTTTTCTTCAGTAGTAAAACTTAAGCCAACTTTACCAGCTACAACAGTGCTTTCAGGTCCCAAGAAAGCCACTGACTTGAGCTTGGCTCCCTCCTGCTTTTTCTGTGTTGATGTTTGGAATTAGATGGCTGCTGAAGATGGGTGAGGAACCTTTGCTTATGGTCACAGCACTTGACAGAATCTGAAATTTTCCCAATTCTTCAATACTTATCATATTAACATCCATAACATAGGAAACAAATAATTCCCAAAGGATGATCTGTTGCCTGTATGTATTATTATTTTATTTATTCTTCTTTTAATTCAAAAGTTATCCATATTCCTGCCTGTGGCAGGGGTTTGGAATTGGATGATCTTTGAGATCCTTTCCAACTCAAATCAATCTGGGATATGCCACATAGGGTAATGGAATCTGTACTGTCTTATTCGTAACTGAAAGGTATGTTTTGTACTGTTTGTTATCATTATGAAAGAAAATGAGAGATGTCTTATGTGTTAGTGTCTTTTACTAATGAAGTATTTAATTGGTTGCTATTACCTTATAATTTATGAAGATTCTGTGTTCAAAAAACATTATAAAAGATACCTAGCAATAGTAAGGGATCTTTCTGCTTTCAGTTTCCCAGAGGACTTACTTGCTCTTCATTCATAAGGGTTGTGCTTCAACTCTCCACTCCCTTTTGCACATTCTGTGTGCCCATTCCGTCTCCGCTTTTGAAATTCTCGCTAAATGTATTCCCCAGGGGTTTTGTTTGTCCTCCTTCCAGATATGTGTCCAAAGATCCTGCCTCAATTACAAGACAAAGGAAAGCAATTGGATAGACACAGATACAGAAGTAGCAATCAGCAGTGGCCTTCAATGATCAGCATGGAAATCCATGAGTTTATGCATCTGGAAGTGGCCATGTTTTCTTTCTATTGTGCCTAGAAATATACATATAATGAATTACATATTTTGCAGGAAAAAATGCAGAAAGGAAATGTAAAGATGCAAGTAGTTAAGTGGACTGTCATCCTAGCAGAATTGTTGGGTGACCAGAATAAGATCTCAGGGCCTTTAGCTGTATGGGTTAAAATAACCTGCATTTAAAATAAATGGAAACGGAGCAGGGAAATTTAGGTGCAGTCAGGTTTTAGGAAATAGGAAGAATGCCCAGACGCTGGCAATCTGGGGAATGGAGAATTTTCCACTGCTGAAAGAAAGATGTGGGAGGCAGATTAATAGTACGTCACAGTTCATTTGGTTTGAAGGTTGACATGCAGCTACAAAGAAATGTCAAGAGGCTGAGGTTTTGGTTTAGACAGGAGAGCAGATGTGAAACAGCACTTGTCAGGCCACACCTGGAATATTGAGTTCAGCTTTGGCCCTCGCTCGACAGAAAAGATGTAGACAGGCTGAGATGGTCCAGAAAAGGTCCACGAAGGTGACAAAATGTCTGGGAAGCATGCCAAATGAGGAAAGGCTGAGAGAGCTGTGCTTGTTCAGCCTTGAGAAAAGAAGGCTCAGGGGTGACCTTACTACCATGTTCCAGTATTTAAAAAGTGGATCCAAAAAAGATGGATATGTGGAACCACATGGGGAAAGACATGGGGTAATGGGCATGGGTTACTCCCAGGGAGATTCCAAATGGGCAAGAGAGGAAAATTTTTCACAATGAGAACAATCAGCCATTGGAATAAACTCCTCAGGGAAGGGTGGGTTTCCCAACACTGGACACGATTAAGATTTGGCTGGACAGTGCTGGAACATCTAGTCTAAGTCATGCTTTGTCTAGGAACATTGGATCAGATGATTCTTGAGGTCCCTTCTAATCTGATATTTTATGATTCTATGATCTGAACTTCCATCATAGAGATGAGAGTTTGAGAGCAGTGATGAAGGTGACTGAAGGCTGGGGTTCTTGGTCTAAGATTTTGCTGCAGAAGAGATTAATTAGGGACATCATTTATTGCACAAAAGTGGAAGGAAGTTCAGTTTGGAGGAGGTCTACATGGAGTTTAAGAGGATGTATTTGGGAGTAAAAGAGAGTGCCTGTGTCAGCAAGTTAAATCTCTCCTCTGTAGCATGGTCTGAAGAAGTTTAATGATACGAAGTGAGGAGGACTAGCATCCAGACTGGCAGCCATGCCTTTGTAGAAGACCGGGGAAGCAAGCTAGCAGAGCTTAAGTTGATACAAATAATGGTAAAGGAAGGCAGGAAATAGGAATGTGAAGATCAAGGGAAAGTGTGACAGCAAGAGAAAAAACTTCTGATACTGGCTGGAGAGGGATAAGAGGACTTGCATGAGGACTCTGTCTCATGTTCCTTGTATTTAAGGAGCCGTTCTCATGTCATATGCAAATGTAACCACTTACTAGAAATAAATTCTGCTGTCACCTTTGTCTGAAAGAAACCACTCGAGGAATTTGCAATTTGGGTTTATTTTCTGGGCATTGAGGGGCATTATATATTTCTCCAGTGTCCTTGTGTTATATACTCCATACACTAGGAAAACATGATGGGATTGTGATGTGTCGATGTTATAAAATCATGTATGCTGCAAGACTGGAGAGAAAAGCAACTTTTGTAGTTGACATGTGAAATGGTTTTTAGGCGCTGACTCCATTTGTTTGGGGTGTTGTAGTTTTTGTTGTTTGGGTTTTTGGGGTTTTTTTTTGTATTTGTGCCTATCTTTTTATTTCAGTCTGTCTCTAAAAGTAGCCTCTGGTTGAAGATTAAATTTGACTAAAGAGTACAAGTTCAGAATTTCCACACAGAGCTTTGTTTCTGGATGACGGACTTACACAAATGTTTATGTGCTTTAACAGTTCTTTTCTGCCAATCTGCTGAAAATCCATACGATACTAAACTGGGGGTCCTTTTGCTCTAGTGACCAGGTGCTCTGCTTTTTCATATGAGAGAGCAGTGACTGGTGGCCAGTTTTCTTGCCTCCATGCTAATTTTTGTTTCCTTTTTTGACCTTGAATCTCACAAAGTCATTTGAAAGCATTTTTTGGTTGTTTTACTTCTTTGCTGTTTATTTCCAAAGAGCCTGCTGTGTCACGGCAGATTGGAGGCACTTATGTTGAAAGTCATTGTCCTGGCAAGTGAAGCTTTAGTAGCTTTTAAGTTCATAAGGCTCGCTACTGCGTGCATGATTAAAGCACATGAAGTTTTGGTTAGTGATTTGATTATCAAGCATTATCATTTGTGGTCTTTTCTGAATGGCATTTAGACAGCTTTGGAGTGTTTTGCGTATGGTGCTTCTGCATAAGCAGCTGCAATGGTTATTTACAGGGACTGTTTAAAAAAAAAAATCTTGAACCTGTTTCTAGTTTTGGATTCTAATTTAAGTCTATTTATGGTTCCTGCTGGCAAAAGAGAGTCTAATCGCTGATTTGTTTAATAATACTGCTTGTTTTAAAGTAGCTACTGCTGTTGTTTCATGATACTTGAGCCTCTGTCTTGAGACTTCAGAGTAAAAGGGGGGGGCACTAGAAGGAAGCAGCAGCTTTCTGTTAGGTAAGGGGTTTTGAAGATTTACTCAAAATACTCTATATATTTAGAGTTTGCTTGTGTTGCCTAGAGGCGGGGGTGGGGTGGGTAGTTGGATACGGAAACTGTTTGACACATTTGGGGTATATATGTTTATGCTGGGATTCTTTCCAATCTTACATTTTTAGATGGATCCTTTCTGAGGTCTCCTTTCTTTCACTCTGCGTATTTGAATGTGCTGCTATCTACATGCATTGAATTGTTGCTGACTCTTTCTTATGCTAGATGGACAGCTTGTTGGTGTTTGGTTATGACTTGGGAGGGTGTCAGCTGCTCGCACGTTTTCAATCTTCTTATTCTTTTTATTCTGTTTTTTCACTGTTCTGTATTTTATTCTGTATTTCAGAACTACTTTTAGTTCTTGTTGCTTAAGAACTCAGAAGAAACATGAGCGGCGGGCAGCAGCGCTGAGGCGATGGCGGCACCCACCATCTTGTGGGGGAGATAGGCTGGTGGGAGAGGCGGGATGTGGAGCTGCAGCGGCCGCCTCCAGGGCAGCGCTCTTCCCATAGAGGCAAGAGTGGATGGTGTTGTCCTACCGTGGGGCTTCAGGCAAGCCCTAGGAGAAAGGCAATCCTTTTGGCAGTGTCTGGGCAGAACCCTGCTCTGTCATCGCTGTGTAACAGGATCCCACCTTTCCATACTTGCAGCCAGTCATTCTCACCAGGAATGCCCTTCCTGCCAGAGCCAAAGTGCTGCTTTTCCACCGGAGAGCTGGCACCCTCAGCCCTTTCTCGTGCTAAGCCCAGAAGGTGGAAGAGAAGGCTGCATGGAGACCTCATAGCAGCCTTCCAATATCTGAAGGTGGTCTATAAGGATGGTGGGGAGGGACTCTTCATTAGGGACTGTAGTGATTGGACAAGGGGTAATGGGTTAAAACTTAAACAGGGGAAGTTTAGATTGGATATAAGGAAGAAGTTCTTTACTGTGAGGGTGGTGAGGCACTGGAATGGGTTGCCCAGGGAAGTTGTGAATGCTCCATCTCCGTCAGCGTTCAAAGCCAGGCTGGACAGAGTCTTGGGTGACATGGTCTAATGTGGGGTGACCCTGCCCATGACAGGGGCTTGGAACAAGATGATCTTAACATTCTTTCTAACGCAAACCATTGTATGATTCTATATACTTGAATATATTTGATAAAATAAGTCTTCAGCTGGAATGTAGAATATGATGTTTCTTGTAGTTCATTCTGTCCATCATTGGTAATTGCGCAGAGGATATTTCTGCAGAAGAAGCTCTTGGACTATCTCCTGTAAACTTCCTCAAATACCTGTTGACCTTTCTCTTCATCTTATTGTTTTCTCATGTTTGTCTCAAAATGTCACTTCCTGGAAGACGTGGAGCTGATCATACAGTTTGTGCTAGAGTTTTTCATCTCTATTGAGTCTGGGTATATTTCCTTGAAACATTTAGGTGCTCTGCTGAGTGACTGAAGGCGAGTAGACTGTCATTCAAATCTCCTTAATGACTCTAATTGTGTTACAGTGCTGTAGAAATCGACAGCTTTTGTATGTTTCTGTAGTGGATCCTGCAGTGTAAACAGACGTGAGTTGAAAACTTGTTTTCCAGTTTATGTCTGTTTCATGCAGCTTGAATCTAGAAGTAGATGAAGTTGGTAGAGTGTTAGGGCTTTTATTATTACTGTTGTATGCAACGCCTGAGGCTGGAAGTGTAAAGGAAAGGTAAAGGCAAAATATTCGTTGCACTTGATCTTGAAGGTGTGCAAAGCACATCATTTTAGGGAGTCGGACACACTATAACTACTCATACATAATTAACCCCTTCATATATTTGAGGACATGCATGTGAACCAGGGGTTTTACCAAGCCCTTTTCTGAGTAAAGCATACTCATTGTAAAGCATCATCTCCAAATTTGGTTAATGTGGATATACCTTGAACATCTTTTTCTTAAGGTCTGAGATACGCTGTTATCCTGTTTTTCTAATAATTCTTTCTTTTGGAGAAAGAATTTCAATATTTATTAACAAAATGGTTGATCTGGTCTGAAGGTAAAGACTGACACTTGCCTGCAGAGACCGTGTTTTGAAAATGAGAACCATACCTCCAAAATACGTTATCCCAATTCTGAAGTATTTCTGATTCTGAAATGTTCAGTGGTGCTTTGTATTTCTCATCCTCTGTAAGCCATCTCTTTGGCTCCTGCACAGCATGCTGCCTCTTGATTCTGGGGAATGATGTCTTGTTCTAGCAACCTCATTCTCATTCTCTCTAGCTGCATCTTACGCAAAGCCCTCTGCTAGTCATGAAAAGCTTTCCAGGCTACACATTTATGGTTTCAAATCTTTCACTTGATAGGAAATTTCAGCTGCTTTTGTTACAGAATTGAGCGCTTTACTGCCACAGCGAATGTAGCTTTTGCAAAAATACAAGGAAGTTTATTTTCTCCTATGAGTCATAGTAGAAGTAAAAGGTATCTTAAATATTATTTGTATTATCGCTCTTTAGAATTGTGTTTTGTCACTTTGAACGTGGTTTCTTTGCTCTGCAGGTGAGGGAGAGAAGCACTGCTACTGATCAACAATATTAATGAGTTTGGATTTGATAGTAGAAGTTGAGGAGCGAAGTCCTTTGTTTTTTATTGTTTGGGAGAAATGTGGATGTGCTGTGGGTCATGTTGAGAAAAGTGGCTGAGGAACTTCAGTTTCAAAGCCTTTCAGTCAGTCCATCTGTTAAAAAGTTGGATTGTATTTCTAGTACTAAAATATTGAAAGGTAATAATGCTGCTATAACCTCTTAAAATTCAAACCTAATAGCACTTCGGAAAGATGGAAGGGCTAATAAAACACTCTTGTGTAACAACGCATTTTGCTGAGACCATTTATGTTGCAGTACTTGGTTTCCCCCCTGCATGCTATGCACATTGGCCTGTAAACTGGAAAGTTATTCTCTGAATGATGACAAGTGATACCAGATTTTGTCAACTTGAGAATAAAATGTGCCTAAAGTCTCAGAGATTTTGAGCCCAAGCTATAAATTTTGCCTTGAAAATATACTGGATGTCAGTGAGATAACAGTCAGGGTTGGTGCGCTGGGGGTTTGAACTGTGAATATTTGGATCTGGAAGCTTGATTTATTGCATTTTGACTTAAAATCAGCTTTCTCTTGGCAGAAGACTGTAAGTCATAAACCTTGTACAAAATGAATCAGTCTGGTGGGATTGCTCTGATACAATAGTTTCATAACTCTCTGCAAGCTATTCATTATTAGCTTCGTTCTTTGACCTTCTTTTGGTAAAGGTGAAGCAGTGCTTGTGATAGACATTACATGATCTTGATCTGTGAGATTAATAAAACCAGTTCTGCTATACTTGCAAAGCTCGGTAAGATCTGTCCATATCCCCAAACATTACAACGCACCAGCCCAGCAAACTTCTTAACATTGATTTGAATCTCTGGAAATGTTAGCAGTTCGTCACAGACTTTGACAACAAAATGAGGAATATATTATATAATATAAATTGGGATATTTTCCCTACAAAGTTTATTAAAAATACTTGACAGTGTTTGGTTAACAGCTGTCAATCTTGGGTTTCTTTTTTTCTTCTGTAAACTTTTGGATTGGCTTTTAATTGCAGTTGGTCTGGATGATCGCTGGGGGTCCCTTCCAGCTGAGCTTCTCTAATTGTCACATATCAAATGGTGGGTTCTCGTCATTGGTATGTTTTCAGTATACTGGAAAAAAACATGCAATATGGGTCAAGTGGTTCCTCCTAAAAGCAGTTAGGCTAAACTTGACATTTATTACATGACTTGCTGCTTGCCTGCTTTTCTTTCCATTATCCACTGTCTTCTCCCTAATGCTTTTCGAGGAAAAAGTATTTTTGCCTGGGAGTGGAACAGGGAGGGAATGTGGGTTGTTTTGTTGGTTTTTTTTTTTCTTTTTAAACTAGTGCTTGTTTTAAATCCCTACAACTGTTCTGGCTTACATTAGTCACTAAGCAACTTGGTATTTTAAAGAAGCTTGAAAAGGTTATGTTATATTGAGAGTCTGATGTGTAGCTTCCTGATGCCTTGAAGAATTTTGAGACTGGAATGAGCCGCTTTTGTCTCTTGTTGAACCCAGGCTTTAAAACAGCAAGCTTCATTTTGCATGTGAATCTCAAAGTCTTTACTGATCATTAAAGATCATGACAGAAGATCGTGCTTTTAGAACCAAGATGATGTTGGTTTTATTGACAGTGAGTTTCAAACCCATGCTTTACTGAAAGCTCTGAAGTTCCTAAATAGCTTTATAATTAACTCTTGCATTTAATGTGTGAGGTTTATGGACCGCACTGATTGGAACAATGAATTCTGAATTCAAGACCAAACATGCTGTGGTGGAGTTTGCAGCTCTTGCAGCTCCCAAATTATCGTTAATGAAAGGAGTGCCTTTAAATGGTGGTTACTTAAGATCTTGAAAAGTTGTGTACAGTGTATTTATGGTGCACATGACTAGG
Source organism: Amazona ochrocephala (assembly GCA_039720435.1). Lineage (NCBI taxonomy): Eukaryota > Metazoa > Chordata > Aves > Psittaciformes > Psittacidae > Amazona > Amazona ochrocephala. The sequence continues at coordinate 120,803,947 of CM077877.1, forward strand.
AAGAGCCCTTCTGATCTTATATCTTAAACTGAATGATTGCTAGATGTGCCTCTGCACAGTAGTTGCATGAAGTACAGGACGTAGGGCTTTTCCTCTCTAAATTCTTGAGTAGGCAAGCAAAGGTGCTCGCAGATAAAACCCAGTGATACGTTTGTCCACAATAACGTTGATGTTGTGTGCACTGTTCTTCTGGAGTTCATGGCAAAAGGACTGGAGGATTGTGAACAAACATAATAAAGTAAACTTGTCTGAGTCATTAGAATTACTGAAGAGTAAAGCAGCTTGGATGTGGCATCTGTTTTGAAGCTGCATTTTGTTTATAAGCAATGTGGTTTTTATTAATGAGATGCTGACTAGCGTTTGTGTCTCTAGAGAAGAAGAGGAACGTCTGAGAAATAAGATCCGGGCAGATCATGAAAAGGCTCTGGAAGAGGCTAAAGAGAAATTGAAGAAATCACGTGATGAGATTCAAGCTGAGATTCAGACAGAAAAGAACAAAGTAGTGCAAGAGTTGAAAAAGAAAGACAGCAAGCCACTACCCCCTGTTCCTTTACCAAATCTCATAGGGATAAACAGTGGAGAACCAGCAGACCCAGATATCCGAGAGAAGAGGAACAAAATTAAAGAGGTAAAGATGATGATGTGGTTCTACCTGTTCTTGTATCTGGTAGCAGTTATTTATACACTGTTTAGTTGCTGTTATGATTTATATTAAAAATGGGACTACAAAATCTTTTTTAATAAACAGTAAGCTGAAAGTGCACATCAAGTATTAATGAGTATCAGAATTGCTGCATGTGTTTAGTTGCATGTTGGGGTGTTAATATTTCACTGGATAACAACTTTAAAGTTATTTTAAAGGTTTATTTAACTTATTGGTATGGGTTCAAAGTGGGTTTGTCATTAACACACAGAACAGCAACAACTGCATCTTTAAAGCAGAGACTGACTTTGTCAGACTCCATTCAAAGGAAGGGATACGTTAGTGCGACACAAGACACTTTAAAATGTTGAAAAAGTGGATTGAAAATAAAAGGGAAAATAAAGACCCGCTGCTGAAATTTGCAAGTTACTGCATTATGACATGCTCTTCAAAAGAAGATTTAAATGGGTCTAAAACCTAGGATTTCATTTAAGTAGATTGCCTCATTTACCTGCAAAACATTCAAACTGAGATGCTGGCTTAGGCTTTTGGTTCTGTGGCAGATTATCTGGTGGAGTTGCTGTTTCTGGTCTTATTCTTCCACTCCTGGTTGGCAGTGAGATTCATTGTCCTCTTTTGCACTGACAGTGCCAATTTCCTGTTATTAGTGCCAGGCATTTTCTGAGTCTGAACTTCTAACTGGGATGCAGGAACATTGTACAGCAGCTTTTTTTTTTATTTCATTTTTTTCCCCCTGCAATCTCATTAGCTTCATGCCTAAAAATTGGGTTCAGGCCAGAGGTAGACATGCCCAGGGTCTGCCACTAGAGAACACCCAGGACCACAGCATTTGGCAGTTCCAGCAGCTTAATCTTCTATTGTAATCTATGTTTAATTAGCTCACAAAATTAAACAAAAATAGGTCATTCATATCTGTCCTTGTAATAGGGAGAACTTGCAGCTGGAGAGAGTGCCATGCTCTGGGTAGATCACCCAAGTTGGTATTTTACTTTGATTATTAATGATGACTAGATGAAATCCATCCTAATCAAATAACCAACAACTGCCTACGATAAAAGTAATGCATTATAGAGCTGTATCTCTACTTGAATCTCTCAAGTAGCAAATCCTTCCCAGAAGGCATACCTATTCTGTTAGCTACTGCAAAAGCACTTCTGACTGAGAAGTTGTGTGTGATATTGGACCCCCTTGACCCTGCTTGGTTAGCGCTTTTCCCCAAAGTGCAGCACTGAATTGTGGATTTCAAAAGGCTCTACTGCTTTTCAAAACTGTGTCCTGTGAGAATATACAGAGGATCTTACTTTTCAAAATGTCTTGTGTAGTGTGAAGGTGAACAGTGAATGGTATGGTCACGTAGTTGTCACTGCTTCTTAATTTTAGCTACAGATTACTGTATGTGCATACACTTGAGTTTGGCACTGATGGATTTAATGGGTAGAATAAAATTGAGTTGACCCAGTAATGTGAAAGTACTGAGCTCAGCTAACAATGAAGAATCAGAAGAAATAATCCACAAAATTTCTTAGAGATCAAGCCTGGAATTGGAGGTAGGGTTGAAAATTAGTATTTGCTTTTCTGAGGTGGATTGGTCAGAATGTGGATTGAGAGGGGATGGGGAGCTATTGGTTAATACAGAATGGCGATTTTCTTGGTGTCATAAGTATGAAGTTTGGATAGCTCTTGCTGATCTAAACCTGAGAGTATAGCAATTTGTAGAGTAAGGAATCCAGGGTAGTTTGTGAGTAAGGATAACCAGGTAGTTGCTCCGGTGATCCTTAGCTGCAGTTGCCACAAATCTCGTGCTGTAAAAGGCTTACTTTTTTTGGTGATCAGCCTACATTCAAGTCATTTTGACAAGCTGGGTTTTTTATTGTGTAACTTGCTGATGGCTCCTATTGTGATTTCTGAAGTGTAGCTTTTCATACACCAGAGATTTTTATGGGACTGTGCATTAGGTGTGTACTTCAGTTAGGATAATCCTACATTTGTACTGATGAGTCTTCAATAGTGTGACCCCAGTGCTTGAACAGTCCAGGATCACACTAGCATGATGGAAATTTGTCTTTGTTGTGTGAATTGCCTTCATTGAGTCAGTCTTGGTAGTACAGTACCTACCAGGGGATCTCCAGAATTGTTAGTCTTTTTTGATGCAGGGCAACAGCTTATCAGCTCTGCAGATACATGTGTGAAGGTACAGAATACAGGAGTGGAAGGTGTGCTAGTGAGAGTGGGCAAATGATAATGCTGAAGAACCCATTGTTCGTACATTGTGATTTTTGTTTGGCCTCTGGCTCTACTTTTGGATTTTGGCATCTGCAGTGTTGCAATGAGTAGAGCATGTCTGAGAAAACGTACATCTACAGTGTCATATGAAGAATATTTTACCCAAACCCTGTTTTTGACAACATCAGGTGTATCACAGAAAACTTCAGGAATTCCAGAGATGCGAAGTGCATTTTGAAATATGATCATCACTGAGGTCTTCTCTCACTGTTTTTTGTAACCAGTGTAGAATAATACATATAGTCTTTGTAGATGAGATAAGACTTAGCAAAGAAAGAACAAGTTCCAGGAGACAGTATCTCTAACATAGGTGTACACCTAGCATATATAGCATTTCTGACATGCAAGACATTATGATTGCTTGGATTGAGACCAGAAAAGTAGCACAGGGAAACTTCTAGCTCTTTGGAGGCTGCATAAATGGCTTCAGAATTGCATGTGGTCGTGTGAAGGCATTTGGCTCATGCCTTGTTTGCCTTCTAAGTATTCTGATGCATATTTGGGGAACTTGCTTTAGGCTGTTTAAATTGAAGGAAAAAAAAAAAAAGAATTACTTTATACAGCCAACTTTGACGAGTATCAAACAGTGGAAAAGCTACACAGGATTGGGTTGACTGTTGGGGATAGTTCGTGACACACACATATGGGCGTTTACAGTCGGGAGAAAACTGATAAGCATTCAAACAGGAAGCAAGTTTCTATACGTTTTTACAGAAAATTTGTTGCTACTTTTTCTTTCCAAACCCCAACTTGGAAAAGTCCCTTTTTAACAGACCTCGGTATAAGAAGCAGTTTTGTGGCACTTGAATATTTTAAAAATACATATTTTGATTACTTTTTTTTTTTAAAGTGCTTACGAAAATGAAAAAAGAAAAATTGTAAAGCTACTTGAGAGCTTTGTAAAGTGTTTGAAAGCTTTCTGTAAGAAGAATGTTTACTGAGCACAACGAGGGTGTTTATAAGCATCTTATGCTTATAGAATAAACCAGGAGCAGAATCTGCACGTCCTGGTTTTTGTGTGTCTTTTGGTTCTGACATTTATATTTAGTATTACATTGTGTTCTCAACTGTGGCTTGTTCACAGAATTGTATAATTCATCTATATTCTTAACACAAGCTATTCAGATATTTCAATAAGAATCATTTATGAGTAGGTTGATTAATTTATATTCTCAAAGTGATGACTTTCCATCTGCTTCTCAAAAGAGTTTCCATCTGCTTGCTGTATATGGTCTGTAGCACTTCTGTAATATATATAGTCCTTTAAATGGTACTAGTATTTTTTTCTACAGTTTAAATGTAATCATTACATAGTGCTCTTTATTTAATGAGTTGCTTCCTTGAGAAGGTAATTTTTACCCAGTCACATAAGGAAAAATTCATAATTCTTTTACCCTACTCAGGGTTCAGGTTTTCTTTCATTTCAGCCTGAGATTTCACAATATTGTCTTACTTTGAGCATTCATTTTCGATTCTTGTTAAAATAAGTGTGTTGCACTCAATAGTTGTACTAATCCCGTGCAGGATATTCTGTCTATAGACCTTGTTCTAAGCACTGAAATATTTGTTTTATGTCCTTGGATTATTAAAGTCCATAGAGTCCTCTGAGAAATGTTGAAATGAATGGATGTAGAAGTTTTACATCCAGATCAGTATGTATCTTACTATGTACGATATCAGTTTTGCATATGTACTGACGACAGAGCTCTGGGTATGACTGTGAGGGGCCTGGGTAGTGGTCTCATTGATCCTGCCAGTAAGGGGAAAGGGTATGCGGAAGAGGGCACTGGCAATGCACATCAGCAGTTGGTTATGGAGTCGGTGGTGTTACCAGGATCTTGGGTTCTACAGTCATGAGATGCTGTTTTGTACCTGGGAAAGAGGATCCACCTCACTAAGGCAGGACAAAAGCATCTTTGCCAACAGGAGGGCTGACCTTGTAAGGAGGGCTTTGAACTAGGAATGATGGGGAGGGAGAGAATAATAAGCAGCGTTGTGGGGAAGTGACTGACAGGGTGGATGAGCAAAGGACCTGCAGTGATTTGACAGACAGGGATCACAATATCAACAAAATGGGGATTAAGCAGGGTCACCTAGTATTTGCATATAAGCAAGGAAGTGCCTCCTAGGGACCATTATGGAGAAATCCCCAGAACCATTTCTGGAAATCTGGGTAATGCTAGGGTGCCTGTTTGAAATGCCTATACAATAATGGATGTGGCATGGGGAATAAGCATGATGAGTCAGGGATCTGTGTGCAGTTGCAGAGCTGGGATGTTGCTGGGAGATGTGGAGATGGATGGAGATGTGGTGGGATGACTTGCATGACTGGAGTGTTGCACTGGAGGAGACTCTACAGCAGGCCAGGAAAACAAGAGAGTAAAGTTGTCTTTTATGTGAGAGGGCAGCTTGGAGTGCCTGTGGATGGTTGGTGAGCCAAGTGAGAGCTTATGGGTAAATATTAGAGCAGACTTCTATGGGTGACACTGTAGTGGGTATCTGCTGTAGACCGCCTGACCAGAAATAACAAGTAGATGGGGTGCTGTACAGTCAGATCGGAGCAGTGTCATGTTTGCAGGCCCTGGTCTTTATGGAGGAACTTCAACTCGGTATCTCCTGGAGACACAGCAAGCCATAAGCAATCCAAGAGTATTCTGGCATGCATTTATGACAACTTAGTCCTCCAAATGATATTACGGCCAGTGAGGAGAGGTGCTCTGCTGAACCTCATGCTCACAAAGAAGGAGGGGCTTGTTAGGAATCTTAAGTTCAAAGGCAGCCTTGGCTGTAGGGATGATGAGATAGTGGAGTTCAGAATCCTGAAAGCAGGGAGAAGGGCAAAAAGTAAGCTCACAATCCTGAACTTCAGGAGAGTGGACTTTGGCCTTTTCAAAGATAGGCTTTGCGTAATCCCTTGGAATAAGGCCCTGGAGGGAAGAGGGGCCCAAGAAAGCTGGTTAATATTGAAGGATCACTTCCACGAAGCTTGAAAGTGTTCCGTCCCAATGAACAGGAATTCAGGGAAAACTGCCAGGAACTCTCTCAAGACTCAAATATGTAAAGGAAGCATAAAGAAGGTGGAAACAGGGACAGTTGGCCTGGGAGGAATACAGAAACACTGTCTAAGCTTGCAGAGATGGAGTTAGGAAAGCCAAAGTCTAGTTACTAGTGAATCTGGCAAGGGATGTCAAAGGCAAGGTAGAGGGCCTCTATAAGTACACAGGTGACAAAAGGAAGATTAAAGAACATGTGGGCCTGCCACTGAATGAGGCAAAGGACCTGGTGACAGCAGACATGGAAGAAGCTGAGGTTCTCTTTTGCCTTAGTCTGGACTGATAAGACTGGCCTTCAGGAATCCTAGGCCCTGATGACCCCTGAGAAATCTGGAGCAAGAAAGACACATACCCTTAATGGAAGAGAATTGACTGAAGAAATACTTAAGCAAACTGTAGGTACATAAGTCTGTGGGTGTTATGGGGTGCACCCGGGAGTGCTGAGGGAGCTGCTTGATGTCATTGTGAGACCTTTGGTAATCTTTAGGTGATCATAGTGACTGGGAGAAGTGGCTGAAGACTGGAGGAAAGCAAATATCATTCCTGTCTTCAAGAAGGGCAAGAAGGAGGATACAGGGAAATAAAGGTTGGACAGTTTTGCCTCAATCCCTGGGAAGGCTATAGGGCAGCTTATCCTGGAAATAACTCTCAGGCACGTGAACAGAAAGGTGATTGGGAGTAGCCAGCATGGATTAACAAAGGTGAAATCATGGTTGACCCTCTTCATGAACTTGTACAGTTAAATGACAGGCTTAATAAAGGAGTGGTTAGCAGTGGATATTGTCTTCCTAGACTGGTAAGGCTTCTGTAACTATGTGACTTTCTGTAACTGCCATAAAAACCTCACAGAGAAGCAGATAAAGTATGAGCTGGATAAGCAAACAGTATGGTGGGTTGAAAACTGGTAAATGGATGGGCTCAGAGGGTGGCGACTAGTTACTTGAAGTCTATTTGGAGGCTGATAGCTAGTGGCGTATCCTCGGGGTTGATACTGGGTACAGTCTTATTCAGCATCTTTGTTAATGATCTGTATGATGGGACAGAATATACCCTCAGCAAGTTTGCTGAAGTCATAGCTGGGAGGAGTAGCTAATACTCCTGCTTGTTAAATGCTGCCCTTCTCAATGAATAAAGGGTTGGATTATAGCAGCCTTCCTCTCTGGGGTACTGACTTGTGAATCTGTGTCTACTTTATCTAGCCATAGATATTTTTTTTCTCCCCTCCCTGTAGATGCCATAGAGGTCCCAAGGTATCTGGTTCCTCCAACTCAGTCAGGTTTAATGAGCAAATAGATTCAAATTCAAACGCTACTGCAAATGTATATGACAAAAGATATATGTTCAGACAGCAAGATTTCATAAGCCTTATTCTCTTCAGAAATCGGGTTAAAAACAGTAAGTGTCCTTTTACCTGTGTTATTTTTTTGTGTGCTTACTGAGAAAAGAGCTGTGCAGAAGAAGTACTTAATCATGTAGAGGTCTTTTTGTGCTGTGTAGTTCCTCTTTTCATAGTTACTATTCATTGTTGTAATTGCAGTGTTTCTGACCTAGCCAAGTAGGCTGCCTTATGTGACTGGGGGACCTTTTCCAGTATCTGAGACCAATCCAGAACAATTCTGCTATTGCTGACACTTTATACGCTTTTGATTCACTTGATCAAACTTGGATTGCTGGTTGGTTAGGACATCAACTTTTAGTAATACGTGTCTATTGTGTTAGGAATTTTGCATTGTGTTTTGTAGCTCACTGCTCCTGGCACCGATCCGAATAGAAATGAAGCACAATAAGTATTATGACCTATATTTTTAAGCATTTAAGATAACATACCCTGTTGTGTGTGTTTATGTAAAATATACACACACATATTTTGTATCTGTATGTGCATATAAGTGTTTGGTTCTATACATACAGGTATGTAAGTATGTGTATCTTTACATATATGCACACATTGTTTATTAAGTGCTTTTATTTGTACTCTGAATTCTCTATGTTCCGGATTCTCAAATGTAATTCACCATGTTGACAGCTACCAAGTTGGCTTTAAGTAAGCTTCCCTGCACTTTTTTAAATGCCTATGTTATTTTTGCCGCAAGTAAAATGTCTGTAATGTAAGGATGGACTCCCTTTGATCAAACCTGTTGGAAAATTAATTTTCAATGGATACATTAGAATGAAAATTGTGCAATTACCACTTTAGCCAGTCCAGGAAAGTTAAGAATAGACCTGCTCAAAGTTGTGTCCCACCATGTTGGGATGATTGTATAAAGAACTAATTTTACATTTGTAAATCTTCAATTTTTTGTCTATGAGAAACTTTGTAGCTTAGTGTATTTATTTTGGTTGAACTGAAGAATGAAAATAAACCTCCTAATGTGGACGGGGCAGTATTCCTGCTGCACATCCGGATAGATTGCTTTGGTTGCTAACTTAAAATGTGATGTTAATAAGGAATGCAGATTTGTATTTGAGGATATTTAAAATATGAGTCAGTTTACCCAAGTTGTAGCAATTACCAAATTCTCCAGCACTTGTGCATTCTTGGAAGCATGTTATAAATTCAGGAAGGTCTTCCTTATTAAAGATACCTTTTTTCCCAGACTATTGTAAGAAGAAGCTGTCTTTCAACAATGAACTAGCACATTTGCAATATTTAAAATTCATAATTGTAGAATAAAGTCAGGAATACAAGGGAATATTTCAAGGGAGTTGGAACTTAGATGATCTTTAAGGTCCTTTCCAGCACTGCCTACTCTGTGATTCTGTTTCACTTCCCTGATATAGTAAAGAAAAATGAGCAAAACCCCAGGTAAATGTCTTCTCTTCAGAATTGGGTAAATCCAAAAGGTGCTGTGATATCCGATTTGACCTTGCTACAGAAATGTTAGTGGCAAAAATAATGACTTACGGCTAGACGGAAGAGCACTCTATATTAAATTATACAAGATCTGTTGCACAAGTGACAATGTTTTTTGCAGCTGTGGAAATTTTGATTGGAAAACAAGAACATTCTCTTAGATATAATAAAAATTCTACTTCTTGTTAGTTTTTGTTGCATAATTTCTGCTGTAGTACCCTCCAGTGTCCCACAATTCCAAAGAATATATGGCAGTGTGTCCTTTAATGTAAAGTTTTCCTGATGATGTTACATCTCAGAATTGCTGATAGTAATGATGTCATTGATACACAATGAGCTACTTGTAGCTGATGAGTAACTTCTTATGGTGTGTTCCATTAAGGCATAGACCATGCTATAATACCTGAAACTTGCAACAGTTTACTCTTAGTTTGCTCTGAGATGTAAATTCTTGATTTGCACTGGTAGCATCTATTCTTATTTTCTGCTTTGTTACCAGAGGACTAGAAGGTGACTAACAAGACATCCGTTTTTGAAAGGGGCTCAAGGGGAGATCAAAGAACTGCAGATCCCTACGCCTGATGAATGAGCTGCAGCTTAACAGGAAGTAGAACAGGGAATAGTGTTGTTGAGTACAGAAATATGTAAGATTTCCCAGTATATTTTTAATGATGTCATGGTTCACAAAGCTTTAGAAGGTCCCTGAAGGAGTCATCAGGCATGTGGACGAGGGGATTTTATATATATATATATATATATATATATATATAACTTTTAAAAGCATATTTGACAAGGTTCATAACTAACAACAGTTGAACTAAGCAGCCATGAGATGGAGGATTGTGTCACTTCCTGGAGAAAATGCTTAGAAGGCAGGAACTGGAGCGTACAGTTAAATGGTACTGGAGACCACAGACGACGTGTATTCGGGATCCATGCTCTAAATTAGACAAATCAATTATGTAGAGTTTGTAATTGGATGAATAGTGGTGTGATCAACTTTTGCTGCCAACATGTAGATTTGGAGTAGAAAACTGAAGAACTGCAGAAAAATCTCATGGGACTGATTATCTCCCCTTTTATTTCTCAACTGAATGTAAAATGATACCTATTCAGGCTGGAGAGGGAGGAAATTCCAACATTATGCTTAATATGGAAAGCTGTGAGGTGACTTATTACCACTTGAGAATGAGAGCTTGTGTTTATAATAGCTCTTTGGAAATGTCACTGTAGTGCTTAATGGCAGACAAAAATGCAAATATTCAGTATGTTAGGAAAGAAGAAAACAGGCAAGGTTCTTGCTGTAAGATGTGAAACTAAGGTGCTTCTGCATCTTGCATGCTTTCATGTAGTTGTAGTCTCAGCTTCAAAAAGGACAGAGTAAAACTGGCAGAGGTACATGAATAAGCTGATGAAGATGTTTAGATTGATGCCTGTAAAAGCAAGACTGGAAGAAGGCAGGACTGAAAGAAAGGAGCTGCTTTCTGCTAGCTGATATGCAGTTCTGGTTGTTTACAAATATGGTCTGGGAGCTTTCTGAGCACCACAGGATCAGTCAAAACCATGTGTACCTGTATCTCTTGAAACAGTGAGGACATGGAAAGTTGAAAAAGCACTTGGCTTTCTTGTACAAACTTGAGCAGTTGGTTCACTGCTGTAAGCTGTCCAAGTTTTAGCTCTTTACATCTACTGTTCCAGTTCCCACCGGCCTGAGAGTTCCAGCAGGCATCTTAGGCTTCAAGTATTTCCTGCCAACAAAAAAGGACAAACTTCCCATTTTGTACACATTTGGTAACCAGTTTTATTTTAGTAATTGATTTGTTACCAGATTCATCAGTAAAAAAAAAAACCCTCAGCTTTCTGTGTCTGTTAGGAACATGTTCCAGACTTTTTCATTGGCAGTGTTCAGAAATGCATGAAGGAGTCATAGACTGCCTGAAATAATTTCTCTTTAGGTAGAGATTTGTAGCTCCCAAAAGAATAATATAAGCTGTATGATTTTTCTAGGTTTCTTCAGAAATGTGAGTACTTATACAAGGAAAAGATCATTCTGCAATGTCCAAAAAGTATTCTCTACAAACAGTAGGAAAGTAGTTATTAATTTTTAATCTGCCAGTTGAGCAGTGATGTTGTCTAGCAAGTCCTGGGTTAATTTTAAAATGGAATTTGAAGGTGGTTTATATAAATCTCTTGAAATCCTACCCTCGACCAGAACACATTCCTTTGAAAGCAAACCCTATTTGCTCTCTCCTATGCACATTCCTGATGGAAGGGCAGGAAGAGGGTAAGCTTCTCGTTTCTAGGCACTAGCAGTATATGTTGCAATTTGCCAGTAAATTGTTTTCTTTGCTTATTTTTCAGGCTCTTATTTTCTGTTTGCTATGTGTCTGCCCTTTTTTGAGGAATGGAAAGGGGCTTTTGAATCAGTCTTTGGTTTGAATTATTGTTTCTAACAGGCTGCTGTAGTGGCAGAACTCCCTTACTAAAGTTTCATTTCAATTACTGTAACCTTTTACTATTGCGATTATGATTTTGTCAAAGGCATCATTACTGCTCTGTCTCTATAAAAAACTGATTTCCTAGTGACTAGAGAAGATCATCAGATCCTATGAACGTGTTCTAAAGTTAGTAAAAGCATCTAGGTAACGGTGTACCTACAAAAGCGGTTTCATTTGACATGCCCTGCTTCTTGCCATTCTGGCTTGCTTTCAGCAGTGTCCAAATTCATCTTTTTGTTGAACTATCAAGTTGCACATGCAACAACATCTTGCTGGCTGTTGTATGTGGTGCATCCAATAAGCATTTTCAAGACTGTTATTCATTGGACCTATCCTGTATCTTGCTTTCAAAAGCAAAATCTGGCATGAAAAGTGTCAGTAAAAAGTCCATCACTAAAATATTCCTTCTCTGGTGGACAGACTGGAAGATCTTTATTTGATATGCCATCAAGCTCCAAACACTGACTTTGACAGACTGCTGTTAGGTATGGAAATTTCAGGTGTGGAAATCTCTGCCTTGCCTGTTTCATAATTATTGATCCATGCTTGGACCAGCTTGTTATTCCCAGTCTGCTGACCTTAAGATGCCTCTGTCATGGGTTCTTTAAGTGTTGGGGGTGGTTTTTTGCAAGTATTTTTGCCTTCTTTCTATTATCATTAATGCTGATGTTCCAGTCAGTTTCTAAGACCTTTCTGTCTCCTCTTAAAGACCAGTTTAATTTCTTTGAAGAAAAGCCCATCTATACCCACAGCTCTTCTTCAGCATTTCCACCGTTCACTTTGCAAATGCTACCTGGCACGTTCACAGGGACAATCCTGTTTTTCAGATCAGTAGTTCACATTGCTTGTACTTCTTGACCTAAAGTGGTGTCCTCTGTTCAATTTTTAACTGGCAGATGCATTTGTCATGTTTTATCTCTCAAAAGCTTCTGTGTGCACAACTGCTCCCAGTAGTATAGATGCTGTATCTATAGTGTATCATGCTACCAGCTCCAGCAGTAATAGAAATCACCATGTTGTTATAAGATCTCTTGGCATGTCATCCTTACAAACACAAGAGCTGTGGGGTTTCTCACTTGCATGTATCATGCAGTCATTTGCTAACATGATACCCTAAAGTCTGCTCACTTGGTGCTGGTGAGCTCTGTCCCGGAGTAATATCCAGTGTTCATCTGGAAAAAAATCAGGTGACAAATTAGTATAGTGAAGTCAAAATATTCTTGAGGAGTTATAGCACCATGTTCTTTGTACACCGCTTGGGGGAGGCAGATGGGACAGGACAGAACATTTGTCTGTGTTCATCAAAGTAGCTTAATCTCCTCAAAAGACGAGATTTTTCTCTCTTCTTTAAGATAGAACCTTAGATGATGTAGTCAACTCTGTCAGTCTCTTATGTTCAGCAGTTTCTGGTCTCAGCAGTGTATTCTTAAGTTACTTCTGCATTAATTCATGAATCTGGTGAAATTGACTCCTTTACAGTTTCTATCTCAATGGAATTTTATCTTATGATAAATTTTCTCTTAGGGCTATAGAAACAGACTGTGATTTAGTCTGGTTTAGCCCTTTGTCATTTCCATACTTTTCTTGGGTTTTCTCAGAACTAAATAGTCTGTAACAAAATCTGTACCTTCCTCCCAGAAGCAAACTGGGACAGTGAAATATTCCACAATTAGCATTCTGCCGTGAGGAAACAAGTTGTTGTTCTTATTTTGGACTTAACTAGCTTTGGTTTATACTGGAGTTTGCCAACACTTTCAGGTTTTTTAAGAGATAAAATGTCAATGGTCACTTGGTTATTCTTCATGAAACATTTGACACATCCAAAGGTCTCAGAAGCCCAGTTTCCCTTTTGTGGAAGCAAGTTGGTTAGATCTGCCATGTCATGGTCACCTTGTTGTGTAGACATCCATCTGTTACCAAACTCAAATAGAGCACAGTGGTCAGTAATTCTTTAGTCTAATGCCTTCTAAAACTGTAGGTCTGTGTTTTCCCAAGTGGAGTTTTTAGGACTTAAAAGTGGACCTGCAAACCGTGAGTTAGAGCAGAGCGCTTCATGGAGATCTTGATTGTCCCGTTCTGTCTGGGTAAAACCTTGAGCAGCTCAGTCTGATCCATAAGTGATCCTGCTTTGAGTAGGAGATTGAACTAAGAACATCCTGAGGTCCTTACCTGCTGAATGAGGCTGTGATTCTTGATTCTATGATCTTAAGTTTATGAACAATACAATATAAAAATGTGTAGGTTAATTGTAGATAAAGTTAGCGAGAGATCTGGGAGGAACTTCTGCCTATGATCAGGCTTCTATTGCATTTGTCGCGCTCTAGTTTTGTTACCTGTCAAGAGAGGATCATTTTACCTAAGTCATCTTGAAGTTCTAATAGCTATTAACTGATCAATTTGATACATGCTTTGTAAACAGTAAGGAATTTGTGAATGCTAATGAAATGGCTTTTCTCTCCTCTTTTAGTATAATATTTGCATCCTCTTTTTCTTACATTGCAGGTTGATGACACTAAAAGAAACAATACCGTATTATTGCCTAATCAGGTGTCAGAATCTTTTAGTGCAAATACAAAAAGCAACACGTGAGCTGACTTTGACAAGCAGTAGGAGTGGGACCTCTGGCATCTTGAGAGGGACATCTGTGCCTAGGTTGATGTCGGTTTAACACAGGAGTGCTCCCCAGCTGCTAGGCCTGTGCGTATACCTTTGCTGTGGTTCACATTTGTTGTCTGGGCGTGAGTTAACTGAGCCATGGGAAATTTAGAGGGGGTTTACGGTCAAAGGAATTACAGCTGTGTAGGTTGGGTAGGGATCTCTTGATGGTTGCAGGGAGACAGGGCATGTGTCAGCACGCAGTTTAGGTGGTTTGATGCTGACTTCCACTATATCCTGAACTCAGAGAACTGTGTGTATATGAGGGAGTGCTGCTAAGGCAGCTGACTGCACTTGACTTTTTAGCCAGCATCTCCTTATTCCCTCCTGTTTTCTATGAACACTCTGACCCTGTGATTAAAATAAGAAAACTGCAGTCTTTTAAATTGTAGTGAAAACTTTACTTAACCCTGGTATAATTGGTTTCTTACAAGGGTTAGTATTGGTCTGTTAGTTACATTAGCATAGTTTCTCTTTTAGAGAGTATTTCTTAAACTTGTAGAAATTGGGATTTAAGTCCTATACATTTTCTTGGTTTTTTTCTTTATATTAACAGTGTTAATACCATTTTGAAGCTGTAATGTAAAAAATATGTGGAACATTGTGGATGCAGCCACATGGCCGCTGTTTTAGAACTGGCTTATTCCCAACTGTTCTTGTGTCTGGGGCAGTGTCTTTTGGAGTCTGTTAACTTACTTTGATCTGTGTAGGTAGCTGATAATTTTGTTTTTATTTTTTTTAATTGCATTTGCTTTGCAATTTGGTAGCCACTGAATTTCTGCTATAACCGTCAAGCAAGAACTTTGAAAAGCTTTAGCAAATCCATAAAAGCACTGCTTAGCAGCTGATGTGCACAACTAATGCTTGTGGGTCAAACAAGACTTTTCGTTTCTTAGACGTAGCTTGCTTGCTAGGTGATGGAAACATCTGTTACAAACAGTTGAGAATATTTTGTGGAGTAAATATTAACAATTTTATACTGCTTTGTTCATTATGCTTTCTAAAGAACAAAGCTTCTGGCATTTCTTTTGGTAGAGGCTCTAAGACAATATATCTTTGTCAAGTAGGTGCTGCTAATAAAAAATGTATTATGCCTTTTGCAAAATTGTATGGTTATACTTGAATACACCAGTGTAAATAACTTCCTCCTATGCTTCAGTTGTTGGTAGCTATGTTTTCCATTTGGTTAGTATCTTAGATGGTAGCCAGTACTTTCCACCAGTTCCTGATGCTTGAATTCTTAAATGTCTGTGTGTATATTTAAGGAAAAGAAAGAAAGAACAAGCAAAATGCCTAATGCAGGGCATTAGGCTCTATAGCTTGAGTCAAATAGACTTAAAGTTGTTTCCAAATTTATTCATGCTGTATAATATGATTTCTTTAACAGAAGGAAATAGCAGCAAAGTAATTATCAGTGTGTTGGGATGACTGTGAAAGATGAAGTTTCAAATAAGGAGTAAAATACTGTATTTGTACAAAGTAGTTTTATAATGTAATCAAATCCTTTCTGTTTTTTCTCCCCCATCTCTTAGATGATGAAGCATGCCTGGGACAATTATAGGCAATATGGATGGGGACATAATGAGCTCAAACCAATTGCCCGGAAAGGACATTCCACCAACATATTTGGTAGGCTGTTTTCTGGTTTGGTGGGAGGTTTGGGGATTTTCTTTTGTTTGGTTGTTTGCTTTTTGGTTTTAACATTTCTGTCCATGCCACCTTCTTTGAAAGTCGACCCCGACTTCCTAACAGATTCTATTTTAATGTAAATCTTTTGAAGTGTGCACAATAGAAGTGTATTGCTTATTTCAGTGGTACTTCAGTGAATTACTTCACTAAACTCTCTTTTGGGGTTTAATATGTTCATATTGTTGCAAAGGCTAAACCGTGTCTGTCTGTTTATGACTAGAAATGATTTATTTTTTAACAACCTCATCTTACCTAGACCTTTGTGTTTAATTCCATGAGAATGTGATTCAAGACAAAATGCTTCTGCAAGATGCCAAAAAGCTGCTAGGACCTACGTGACATTTAAGGTAGCTCTTAAAACAAGATCTTGGTAAAGCAGAAGTGACATTGTTACTTGATGTGTGACTTGTTCCTGAACCTGTAGACTGGAATGAAAGGGAAAAAAATAATAATAAAAAAAGCATTCAAAGTACAGAGTTTTGATGATAAGGGCAAGTTTTGAAAACCTGCCCTCAAATAGCTTCCTTCTCTCCAGTCCTGTGATGCGCAGAAACCTATTTAAATCCATAGGAGAATAATCTTAGCTGCTGTATTAACCCTACCCGTGGTAGGGACTGTTCACCTTTACTGCAAGCAAACCCCTTAGAGCCTGGCATTGATTGCTTTTGATCAGGTACAGGAACCTGGTTTCTTACGCTTCGGTGTTATGTGAAAGCTGATATTGTTAAATTTCTTTATATTTCTTTATGAAGACAATGACTGCGTCAGGGGGAAGATGAGTAATTGGTGTGCTCAGGAGAAAATAGAGAAAGTATCTGTGCTGGACAAGGAGTTTGAAGAGTGAGATTGACAGTCGAAGATGTAGTCAGCACTGAGTAATAGCATAAGGAAGAGAGTGTGAGGCTGAAGGGGGTACTGGAGTGACAGGCTTCTGCCGTGATGATCAGAAGGAGATTTAGATTCCCAGCAAGTATTATGTAGTAGTTCTTAAATACTTTCTCTTTGCTGCCTTGCGCATTGGCACTGCTGTCATTTCTATTAGAAAAATCCCTTCTGAAGCTCCTTGTGACTTAATTGTATGCTATCTCTAATTTATGGCTTTCCTTTATATTATAGGTCTGACAGTGTTCACCTGTATGATCATGTAGTCTTTGCTGTTGAATTTACATGCAATTCTGTTGATTTATGTGCCAAGTATAATTTTAGATCAGCCTTGGCTTGTAACCTGGACTCTTTATGAAGCGAGGGTTTTCTCTTTATATGGCAGGAAACCATTTTTCTAATGTTTGTTTTTATTGTGACTAGCACAGTATTTTGAAGCAATTTTGCATTACAATATAACTGCAGCCTTTTCTTTCCATTCCTCCTCTGCTTGCTTCTCATGTGTCTCCTAATGAGTCTGGAGGATTTCTACTTTTTCTTTTTTCCTTTTTTCTCCCCTCATTGGAATGCTTTTTCTTGGAGTTTTGGCAATGCTGCCTGAAAGAAATTGCAGTCTTCCTCCACATTTAACTTCTGTGATTCTCTTATTCCAGCTAACTCTAGCTGCCAATTCCCCAAGTGTTTGTCCTTTTAAAATCCAGATGCTATTTCATACCATTTCATTTTTAGCCAGTCATGTAATGAGTGCTCTGTTCAGGGCTATTTCATATGTAAAACCTTTCTGAAATATATAGTCTTCAGTATATACCAGGTCTAGAAATAGAATCAGCTATCATTGATTTTGGTGGGTGGTTGATGAGAAGGAGGCAGGGGTGAAAATTGGTCTTTGTAATGAGGAGTGTTTAGGTTGGTAAAGTACTATCAATAACAATACAATTTCTGTTACCCATAATGACACCATTCCCAGTGGCATTTGCCTTTATAGAAGCATTACATAATTCTTTTTTTAAATCTGATGCTATTTTTAATAAGAAGCTGCTCAGCAAAACCTGTTTTTATTATTCATCTCAAAGATGATTTGACCCAAACTATTTTCTGCTATTGTATTGTCTGCTGTCTGTTGTATTTCCATTGCCTTTCACAGCACGTCTGTGAGATTCAGCGTGGAGATGGTATCATCTGTTGACACTGGAACCCTCTGCATGAATCTTTAGGAAATAGGGTTTACTGATAACTCTCAAGTGAGGTAAACAAGATTCAATTTAGAAGGCAAATAAGTCATTAATCTTCCCTGTAGGACATTTCTTTCCCTCCAGAACAGTGTATATCTCTGTCTATGCCAAGAGGAACATCAGTGTTCCAAACATTGCAAGATCTAGCAGGGTTCAGACTGGAATCAAAGAAGCGGAGAGAATGTGGCCTGCTTTGCTCTCATAAATCTTAGTTTTAAGTCCTTAAAAAATAAGGAAGGGGGATAAACATTAAAGCAAGCTGCTCTGTGTGACACTGAAGCATGCTGGTGGCTGCCCCAATGTCTGGTTTCACGTAAACCTGCTGGGTTTGCTTTAGGGAAACTCTTACCAGTCTTTTTGAGATGTCTGACCTGGTGACTGTAATTTGTAAAGGCAAGCCTGCAAAACATGTTGCCTATCAAACTGTGCAGTCAGTAGTTAAATCGTAATGTACCCTTCAACTGCTGGGTCACAGCATAAGTAGCATGGTGCTGCTTTGAGAAAGTATGACTGGGAATTGGTGGGCTTTTAAAGGTAGTTACATTTATTTAGATGACCTATAAAGCAAGCCTTTGTAAGTTCTGTGTTGGTGAAACAGGGAATTTGCTCCTGTTTTTTGTGAAAGTTGCCTCTTTTTGAAAGCGTTGGTAATCCCAAGATTTGTTTTTTCTTCCTTCCCTATAAGATAAAATACAAAAGGCAAGTAGGAAGTGTAACAGAGAGCTCTAATTTTTCTTTCCAGTTAAAATTCTATTTGCAGGTCTGCTGTTGGCTGTAGCAGCTAAGCTAAAAATTCACCCCCAACAAAATCCCATACAGAAAACCCAACCAACCAAAAACCAGGTTAACTTCTTTGTTGGGCTGCTTAAATTGCTAGAATAATTTGATGATGGCCTCAGGGTGTTATTGCAAAGGTGGGGTTGTAGAGCATCTGTGTCAAGTTCTCACTAGAACAGGAAGAGTGAAGAGAAAAGGCTGATGGAATCCGATGCATGTAAGATAATGAGCAAGCATGGCATACACTGTGCTTACTACAGAAGATTTTTCTGGGTTTAACAAGTATCAGGGTGGCTGATAACTATTGTTGGATTCTCTTGCTGTAATGAAATCTGCATAGATTTGCTTTTGAGGATCAGAGTAGACGTCTGAAACAGAAAGCTGATTTGTCCCTGCACTTGTTTGGTATCCCTAGGTGAACCTCTTTTACTTCAATATCTTATGAACTAATTACTGTAGCACAAGCTTTGAGGATGGTTTCTTGTGAGTTAAATAGAGTAGCTTGTACTAGTAGGTGTGTATCAGTCTTCAGTCTTTTATTTCTCTTAAACAGTGTTGATTTGAAAACCTGAATGACTTTAAAGAACAAAAAATAAAGAGATGACAATCCTTGGGCAACTCAGAACGTTGTCCTCAGCAAAACTAGTAATTTTTTGGGCTGTCATCTTATGTGATGCTTTCTGAAAGGAGAGTTCTGAAATTTGTGCTGTGTTTTTCTTTTGGTTGGTCGAGTGTTGTTTTTTTTCTTTTCATGTTAACTATCTAAGAATAAAGTCAAGATGTGCAGTCTTTCAGGTAATAAGTGCATGACGAAGTACTGATACACACTTTTGCTTAAACTGTAGACTTCCCGTATTACTAGCAGTGCATTTCTAAACCTCACATTTGGGTGTATTCTGTCTAGAGATGAGTTGCATAAGATGATCTGATAATGTATCCATACATAAACAGATACATGTCTAGATGTGTTTTGAAGGGTGTGAAAAGATCTTCAGTTACAATGATGTAGATACTTGCATACATGAGACATGCCTGTTCTAATGCACCAAAGATTTAATGAAATTAGTATTTTGTATTTTGTCACTTTCTTATGCATCTCTAGTGCTGTCATGCCTCTCCCGTTATCTCATCTCATGTGGCATGCCAATGGTCAATTTAAGCTGAGATGTCTGCCAACTCTGTCTTGGGATCATGTCTTCTAAGAGCAAGAGAGAAGTGTCAATGAAGCCACATTGTGGTTGCATTTGTATTACGCAGTAGAGCCTTAAGGCTGCAATGTGGTGCCGTATCTCTTCCTGAACATATGACCAAATAAAGTTGTTCGTTCTTCTATGAAGGGTTTTTGTCTGTTACGTTTTATGTCAATGTGATGTGCTGCTGCTTGACACATATGGAAAAATGAATTTTTAAGGTGTATGTTGATTTACAGGAAAGGTGTGTTCAAAGGAACAACTCAGGGATTCAGCTGGGGTAGATAGTGACCTGAATTGGTTTTAACTTTAAAATGGACTACTTGGTTCCTACCATGTTGTTCAGTGTGTCCTACTGCCTGTCTCGCTGCACAGCCTGGCTTAGCCTTTTGCTACCAATGCTGCTTTCAAACCCCCAGGACACGAAAGGAAGTTGCTGAGCCAGCTGCCAACTGCCCACTGCTGCAGTGTGGGAAGCTCTTGCCTCAGAGCTTTGTGTTGCTTAGCAATGGAGATCTGACCATGCATTTCTCCGCTGTGCTGGGGAACAGGAGCAGCATCACTCCTAAGCCGTGTGGGGAAAATGCATTTGTCAGGCTGCAAGGGTGGGAGGCTGTTGCGAGAAGGAGCTGAGTCGGGCAAAGGATTTTGTTTTCCCAATACCTTTCGCAAGTACAGTATAGCTTGGGAGATTAATGGCATTTCTTTATCCAGCCTGTGGTCTAGAAAACAAGAAGTAGGCCGTTTTTCCATAAGCGCTACAAGAAAGTGCTGTGACAGATTATTAATGACCTTGGGAAATTTTTATTAGATACTTTTGTCATCTGTCATTGTAACAGTTATTGGGCTGCCCAAGCTGCTCTGACAATGTCATGAACAGCAGATAAGTTGTCATCCGATTAGCTTCATTTCCTTTTGAAGCTCACATAATTGAATGTCAGGGCTGTCAGGCTTTGTGGGTCTTTTGCTTTTCTGGGGTTTTTTTAGTTGCCAATGACCTGCCAATAAATTTGGAAACATGATGGAGACAAACACTCTTACTGGGATGAAACTAGATGATGTACCCTAAAGACTGAGGGACAGGCTCTTGAAAATATGGCTAAAAACTTCTTGTGCCTTCTCATTGTAAAATCCTAATGAAGAGACAGGAGAAACAACTTATGTGAAACGTCCTCTTTCTGTGCATGGGTTCAGTCTTTGAGTCCATGAAGAGGATAAATGACAACAAAAAAGGAATGTAAATAAATATGTTCTTGATTTCTTGTTTTTTTGATGAAAAAAGCCCAAACAACTTACTTGCTGAACAGGAGTTTTCATCTTAACTGTTATGCCCAAGTGTTCTAGCCATCATTGCCTTTTTCTGTGGCAAATGAAAGGGGAAAGAAAATGCTTTAATGCTAACTAGTAAAGTGAGGTTATTTTAATGATGTAAACATCAGTCCCATTTCTGTACTTCAGGTTCTGTTCAGTTTTAAAGTAAATGAAACCAGCCGTAGGACAGGCCTATGCAGCTGCGTCCTCTGCAAAATCAGTGATGTGTGACTACACTGAGACCATGTTGACTACTATATGTACCTTGAATGTGTATTTTTTTGGCCAGCGACACAAATTTTTGGAAAGATAAGATTTTAGGAAAGAGCTCTCAGGAGCTGCTGGCCAAATTTGGAATTAGAACAATGTTCTGATAATGCAAGTAAAGTTCTTTCGGATTGGACAAAGGATCAGACATAATCATTACGTGTTGCTCACGGCAGGTATCTAAGGAAGAAACATAAGAGCAGGAAAAGCCTGCAGTTAAGTGAGCATTTTTCAGGGCAGTCTTCAGGCTTACAGAGGTTTGTGCAGTGTTAGCGCTTCTATGGTCAGAGGCAGCAAGTTTTATTTATTCTTATAGTTTTTTTTCCATTATTTTGTCTAATCTGCTTTTAAGTCTGAATTTTAGAGCACCCACCATATCCCATTACAAGTGGTTCCATCATCATGATGGCTTGGCATCGCGAAGACTTGAGAAGGGTTTTATCCACGCTTACTACAAGCACGCTGATGGCTAAAAAGGCCAATGCAGGATGGACAAGTCCAGTTGCAAAAAGCACAGCAGAAGGTCTCATTAGACGTTATAGGCAAGGCATGGTTCTTTGTGTTGTCTTTTCTCCTCAAGACTAATTCTGCATGTGTTCTCAAAAGAGACAGCAGTGTTATGTATGATGTGTCTCCAGATCTCCCTATTGGAGGCCAGGGTGGACCACTGATGGTAGTCAATATGGCCAAGGCTAAGATATTGTTTCAGGGAGTCCTTATATCTTCTCTTTGGGGCACTTCTCTTGCGGCAGCCGGTGGTGAGTTCACTGTAGAACATGGTCTTAGAGAGGCAATGATTACTCTTATAGTTTATTTTTCCATTATTTTGTCTAATCTGCTTTTAAGTCTGAATTTTAGAGCACCCACCATATCCCATTACAAGCTTGATTCCATCTTGTGTAGTCAACTCGTTAGTTTTGATATCTGCTCACTGTCCATGGTGACTAGTTTTGGTACTGGAAAAAAAAAAAAAGACCCATTATACGTCTCTTCCTTGCCATTTGTGAGTTAGAACTGACTATGCCCTCACATATTTGCCTGTCTTACATGGAGAATCTTGGTCTGTTAAGTACTTTCTCATACATCTGTGTTTTCATACTTTATACATTATCATCTTTCTTTGTATCTTTTCAAGTTTGATTTTTTTCTCTTTTTTTCTTTGAGAGGATGACTAAAACTTTATTCTGTTTCTTGTTTTGTTCATAGATCCTTTCATAATAATTGTATTTTGCATCTTTTAGGGTTGTTAGGGAGTCTAGAAACTCACACTAGGGTGTTTTTTCTGCAGTAGCATTCCTTTTCAAAGTCCTCGTCTGAATTATTTATAAATAAGATTTACAAATGTTTCCAAATGATTTCATAAATAAGCATGTGCCCAACAGTTTATCCCTGCAGGATGCCACTGGTGGTCTTCCCTTACAATGAGAATTGTCTGCCTACACTTATCCTGTTTCCTATCTTTTAAGCTATTACTCGTCTGAGAATGTGATTTTTCTCTTACCCTGTGGCAAGTTAGTTTTCTCAAGAGCCTTTGTTAAGGGATGTTCTCACATACCTTCTGTACATGTTCTCAATCCATATGCAAGTTTGCTTCTTAGAAAGACTGTAATATGGTGCTAAGATGTGACTTCCCTTTACAAAATTTCTGACTTTTCTTCAGTTGATCTAATTTCAAGCTGTCCTCTGCTGCTGCTAATAGTGTTTTGTAAACTAGCAAGCTATTATTTCACTGCTGTAGATGTCATGCTTGTTCATAATACGGTTGTTCTCTAAAACTTGCAAATGTGCGCAGGCAGGATGCAGTGTGGCTGTCTGTTTCCTCTAACTGTTTTACAGTACTGGTGCCATAGATAAAGACAACTGTGTTAGCTAAGAATGTTGTTTGCATGGTACTGCTATCCATCAAACTGTTACAAGTGTGCCTGTGAGTATCAGGAAAATGCACCATGAGCAGCTGTTGCCTTCTGTTCTTTTTAATAATGCACTGTTTCCACTGAATTCTTCTCATCCAGCTTGTATTAGCTCATGTACAACATATTTAGGTCAGTTATGCTCAGTGGCTTTCTTATGTATTTCTGAACTGATGTTTAATCTTGTGGCATTATTAAACACACCTCATTTCTGTAACCAGTCTTATAGCGAGGTGAATATCTACATCAAATGGTAATGAAGAAATTAAGTCCTATGAGAGTTCAAGGCTCAGGCTCAATTTGAGAATCTGTATTCTCTCTAAAGGCATTCTTTCCTGTTTTTCTCTTACAAACCAGATGGTTTGCTCTGAGGAAAAAAAAAAATGTATTTGTTTCCCATTGGGAATCTTTAGATTTATGTTTGTTTTGATTTGGGAATTATTTAGGTTGTGGGAATGCTATTCCTAAGTTCAAAATTGTTTCCTATCATTTGGAATTAAGAACAGGGGTTTTGATAAGGAAATGAAGTTAAGGCTGTGCTGTCTATTTTGGACGGTGTTAAAATACTAAGTAAACAGGCATGACAACTAAAGAAAGATTAGCATACTGAGTTCCAAACCTAAATATACTAAGGACAACTCCATGGGCATGTGTGCAAAGTGGGAGGCAAATGCAAGTACTCTGCTACCAGATGAAGCCAGCAGATGTATGAGGCAGCTGTAATTCAGAAACAGCTCAACCATGTGAGTGCAGCGCTGTGCTTGTGCCTAACGCACCAATATTGTTCACCCAAGTTTTGCACCATTCTAGTAAGTTTTATGGCTCCCACGCTGGAATTGGCTCCCTTTCACATGTCTTAAAGAAAATTTAGAATGTGGTTTGGACCAAAATGTGTGGAAGTAGCCCAAGCTATTATCTAAAGGTAGAAAAGCTTATGTGACATGGCCGTTAGAGGTGTGGGATTTGTGATGCTCTTCCTACTGCCTAGCTGACAAAGTAGTTTAGCTTACAGTTATCTGTAAGAAATTGTATCTTTACTGTCTTGGAAAATTGGTACTTAGCTTGCTTCCTACATAAGATTTCTGCACTCAGGCCATGTAACTCTGCTTGAATCTAGATATCATCTCACTCTTATTTACTGTCAAATATTAATCTTACTTTGCATGCAGCTGGGTTTAGCTGACTGCTGCCTGTATTTAGGTTCTGCATACCTTTGAGCCGTCATCCACGGATACTCTTCCCATCAATCTTCCACTTCCTGATTTCTCAAAATGGAGTTGCTCCAGATATGTGTATTTGGTTAGTTTTGATTGCTTCATGGGTGTAGCCAATTGCCATCACCATGCAGTTCTCACTTGTTATTCTTGCCTCCCTTCTGATACGCTTCTATTCCCTCCTTTGTACTTAATTTAATGCCATCTCCTCTCACTCGTTCCTTTCCTACTCTGAAGCTTATCCTAATCTTTCTCTCATGACATTGCAGCCTTTCAGTTAATATTAGGTGTTAACCACTAACTCAGATCATAGTTTTAACATTAATCGCAATTATGGCTTTCACACAGTCCTCTTATCTACTATAATTCTGTTTTGTGGTTGTGCTTAAAACCAAAATAACAAAAAATATGAGAAGACAATTGGGCGGAAATGTAGAAAATCGAAACAGTCTGGAATTAGTATGTTAAGCCCTTCTCTAGTTTTGAGGACACTCAGGCTTTGTACTAGAGGGACTGCATTCAACTGTTTCTTGTATGAATTTTAAATGTAGCTGAAGGGCTGTGTAAGATTTAGTTGGAGAGCAAAGTAAAGCAGTCGAGTGAGGAACAGAAGGGGAAAGTTTACTGTAGTGTAAATTCATAGGGTTTTTAAATTTGGGTATTAAGGATGTAGCTGTCTGAGCAGCAGTTTGTTGATTAATAACATCTACCTTCAGGTCCACTTCTTTAACAAAGACTGGCATAGACTTTGGTGCTTCACTTCCATTACTTTCTGTCATGGCTTAAGCCCAGTCAGCAACTCAGCCACACAGCTGCTTGCTCACTCCCCCCCTTCCTCCCCCCCTGCTCTCAGAGGGATGGGGAGGAGAATCGAAAGAATGTAACTCCCACGGGTTGAGATAAGAACAGTCCAGTAACTAAGGTATAACATAAGCCACTGCTGCTACCACCAATAATAATAATAAGAGAAATAACAAGGGGAGCGAATACAACCGCTCACCACCTGCCAACCGATACCCAGCCCAACCTGAGCTGTGACCTAACCCTTCCGGGTAACTGCCCCCAGTTTATATACTGGGCATGACATGCTGTGGTATGGAATGCCCCTTCGGTTAGTTTGGGTCAGGTGTCCTGTCTCTGCTTCCTCCCGGCTTCCCCTCCTCCCTGGCAGAGCATGAGACTCAGAAAGTCCTTGGTCAGAGTAAACATTACTGAGCAGCAACTGAAAACATCGGTGTTATCAGCGCTGTTCCCAGGCTGAAAGTCAAAAACACAGCACTGCACCAGCTACTAAGGAGAAAAATGACTGCTACTGCTGAGCCCAGGACACTTCCTCATTTGTAAAATTAAGGCAAGCATTGCAATTGATTATCTAATGTCATTTATATGCTAAAATACTGTCTGTTACTAAAGAACTCCTTTTCATGTTGTCTATTATCAGCAATGTAACACTACTCAGCAATCAACATGCTTAGGTTCTTGTTCTGCATTTTTAATTAATCTAAAATGTTAAAGGCGATTGGTTTCTTCATGGGTACTTAAAGGCCTATTCATTGCATTTTATAGCTGAGTATAGCTGAGCTGAGATACAGTGTGGTTTTATATGCAATGCAGTTTCATTGACTAATTTTGAGGCACTTGTTTTCACAGTGTAATTAAACTCTTGTTCAAAGGTTTAATTCATTTTCTTAAATGTTACCTTGTTCTTTGAGTCATTAAGACATTTTACAAGTGGAATGCTGCAGAACTGGCAGCTTTATTGCCACAGCTTCACTGAATATACAGAAAACCGGGTTGATAATTGTTTGCATTTAATTCTCACATTACATATTTTCCTACCACATCTGTAATTGTCTATCACATTAAGAAATTCTGTTGCTACAGTATGAAAACTTGAATTCTGTGAATCTTTTTGAGTAGCAATTGCAATATTTTTCCTACATCAGTACAGTCTTGCCCAGTCTGCATTTTTCAGGCATTCTGAAGCTGGGCAGGCAGGAATATCAATAACAAGAATATTTATTTCTTTAAGACTGTAATAACTTTGTACTTAATGTGAGGCTGAGTTTAACAAGGAAGCATTTTCACTCTGTTGCTAAGGATTAAAGCACCTGCCTGTGTGAAAAATAACTAATCTTTTGGGTTAAAAGTGTGCCAGGGTATACTGCTTTCATGAGGCTTTACATCTCCTATTCAGTTTCTCAAATCATGGTAATGGAACAGGGGAGGAGCTGCTCTATGCTTGAGCTCATCCATTGTTGGGTTGCTCTGGCAGTAGCGCTGGATCCTTGTCTAGTTCAGAACAGAGCAGAAATTCAGCTTAGGAATTAAGTTCAGTTATCATTTGGTACTCTGTTCCTCATAGATTCCTTTTGCAGAGGAATCCTCTTTCCACCTCCAGTTAATGAGACCAGTAATCAAAGGTGTTTTGAACCAGTAGGAATAGGTTCTGCTTCGAGTAAATGATGTCTGTCTAGGGCCCTGAAAAAACAAGAGCTAGATATGAGTGGTTGAGACAATACTATTCCTTGCTCACAAGGTCTGTTTGTATCTTATGGTTCTGTCCATCAGTATGATCATCCCACTGGCTATGCTGTTTTAAGAGTGAAAGCCATTTCTTTACATTCAGATCTCTAGTCTCTATGCATAACTAACTACAGATTCCAGCTTTCTAATGCTTACGAAGAGAAGTTGGCTTTCTAGAGTGTAAAATAACTTGTTTCCGTAGCAAGGATTGCAACAGACTTCCTTGCTATTAGTATGATATAGAGGCAGTTGCCTCTATATCAGCCCAAATGCTTTTCCTGTACCCAGCTTCTTGTTTTTACTCAAGCAGTCTCACCAATTCCCTTAGCTTTCTTCAAAACATAGCTGCTGGTGGCATCCGTAGGCTGTCCTTGTAAACCAGAATAACAGCTTCTGATAGCTTCCTCTGTGATTTTTGTCACTGGTTGATGAAGTAGTCAAACCCTACCTTGATCGTAAACAAACTGATGAGCTTCGGGATCTTTAATCTGCTGTCTTTTCTGCTTGCTAATAGAATATTTCCTTTTTGGTCACTGCATAAGGGAGAAGGGTAAGAATGGCTACATGTACCTATTAGGCCTGTTGTATATGACTTTTCTTGGAGGCAGAGTGGCCTCATGGTAACTTTCAACTTAAGGCTGGTTGCCTTGACTTTGTAGTAGCCCTACTGTGACCTAGTGTGCATTTTGGTAATGGGAGATCCATTTGAGTAGACTGAATTTCCTTCGGGTTTGTTACTCCTCTAACTCATCTTTGGGTAGATGCCAAGTGTGTTGTAAGACACTAACACACTTGTAACACCAGAGTTTTGAAGTACAGACAGATGGTGAAAAGGAAAGAAGGAGAATTTTCTCCCCAGCGAGAGGGGGGAGAGAACAGGAAGAGCAAAATCAAGAAAGCCCATGCATTGAGGGAAAGGGACTTTGCTAAGTGAAGGAAAAGGGTGAGAGGGGGAAAGTAATGCAAAGGCACTCACTCACCACCTCCCACAAGCAGTCTGAAGCCCAAGTAGTCCTTGAGGAATGGCTGCATGCCAGACTGTCCCCTGCTCTGCCAAAAACTCTGGTGTGTTATCAACACTGGTTTAGTCATAGATCCAAAACACAGCACCATATGTTCTGCTGTGAAGAAAAATAACTATATCCCAACCAGACCGAGTACACATGCTCAGCCCTCAATTCAGGCTAAAGAAAGCCTCCACAGAAGTGCTTTTTTGGAAAAAGTAATGAACTTGTCTGTGGTGTATACCTGTTGAGGAAAGGAATACATATGGGATATGTATGAAGACAGGCTGAGAAAGTTGGGGCTGTTCAGCCTGGAGAAGAGAAGCTGCGTGGAGACCTCAGAGCAACTTCCAGTATCTCAGGGGGGCTTGTAAGGATGCTGGAGGAGGGGGGACTCTTCATCTCAGGGATTGTAGCAAGAAGACAAGGGGAAATGGGTTTAAACTAAAACAGGGCAAGTTCAAGTTAGATATAAGGAAGAAGCTCTTTACTGTGAGAATGGTGAGGCACTGGCACACATTGTCCAGAGAAACTGCATCTGCCACATCCCTGGCAGTGTTCAAGGCCAGGTTGGACTGAGCTTCAGGTGTCATGGTCTAGTGTGAGGTGTCCCTGCCCATGGCAGAGGGCTGGAACTAAATGATCTTAAGGTCCTTTCTAACCCAAACCATTCTGTGATTCAGTGTGTCAAATAATGGAAATTTCTGTGAAGCACCTATTTGGTGATTACTCAGAATGCATGACCTCAGTTTGCTGGTGTAGCATTTTAATTTGTCATCTAGTTCCTTATTTATATAATGTGTCTGTGTCTCGGATTTTCATGGTCTTCTCTGGTCATAATTGATCTATGCTGGTTCACCTATTTTCTCTAGTACCTCACTGCTCATAGCCTCTTCTGCTTCCACATAATAAGTATCAGACTTTCTAAATCTCTATACTTACGGTACAATGGAAATGGTCTATTTATTTTCTTCATATTCCTTTTTTCACACATCACAAAGATCTGTCTCCCTGTACTTTGATAGTCTCTTGTGAGACTCTAAAGTGGTATAAATAAACCAATTCTTTATGTAGCATGTTAGCATACTGAAAGAATTTTTGATAGGAAAACCATTTTTCTTTCAATGGCCCTGCTATTTACACTTAGTCATATGATCTGTTAGATATTTCAGACTGTAGATTTATGTGCTATCAAGTGAAGATATTGTTTGTCTAATCCCAGGAAACTGAAGTCTACCTAAATATAAATATGAATTACTATTTTGCAGTCCTTTGGAATAATATTCTAGCTTAATGAAAGTGTGCATGATTTTGTTAATAGTTCAGCTATTTCACTGCTAAATTCCTTCCATTAGCTCATGATGGATGTTCTGGTTTATTTAGAAGAATGAGCTTTGCATTCATTAGGCAAACTTCATTAAATCTGGAGCTCAATCAACTAGAACTATAATTATATAGAAAGGAAACTTCCTAATCTGACATTCGTAAAACTGAGCCCTTTTGGAATCAGTTATTATCTTATTCAACGTGACCAACTGAGCCTTTGTATCGAACAGAGGCAGACCCTGGGAGGAGTGGTAGGAGAAGTGTTATTTTCTGTTATAATTTAATTGTTTTATAGCCTTTTTCACCACAGTGAGACATCTGCTCTCTGTGTGTTCAGAGCAATACTACGTCAGACTGGTTGAGGTGGTAGTAAGCAGTGTATACTATTATTTCATTGTTTAGAGTTACTTCATGACTTATAAATGTCACTTTCTGCAGTTTAAGTCCAGGAAGACTTTCCTCTTCTCCTTTAAGGCAAAATTGATGCATCTTCATATGGTTATGGAAGGGAAAAACCCATACTCTGTTATGAATGGAAAATTATTTCTCTTTGTGACTTTAGACTGAATGGTTTGTATCAACATCAGGAGGGGGAAGTACAGCTGCTTCTCCATTGTTGCCTGTTTTCCCTGTAGCATCACATGTGACCCTAATGCAGGCCAGTGGTCACTGAACACTTGATGTTTCTTCCTGCTTTAGCTTTTGCTACCAGTGCAGTGTATTTTTAAGATGAAGTGAGACAGCAATGACATCACTGCCTGTTCTGGTTAAGTTGTGGACCTCAGCAGATACAGAAGGGTTTCATGGAAGGTGTTATTTAGAAACAAATTAAGAATGACATCCTCTCTACATTGTCCTCCAAGAGAGAAGCTGAGAGCAACTCATTAATTTTACTCTCTTAACCCAACCTTGTGTAGCCTGCAAATGGCTGTAAATTATACCTGTCTTGTAACATGGGCTAGCCAAGGTGTTACATGCATTGACTTCTGTTGCCTTATGTCCTCTATTCTTGTAGGCACAAGACTTCTGGGTATGAACTCTGCATTTTGGATTGTTCTCCCTCAGTGCCCAGAGGAGGGAATTAGCATGCTTTGTGCTGCCTGATTGACACTAAAGGAAGAAAACTGGGTAGACAGTCTGCTACAAAATATTGCCTTGCCATCTCTTGGTGTTTTGGAAATGTGTTCAGCCAAGAAGGTTTAAAGCCCAAAGATTGTTCTGTGTCTTTCTCAAGGAAGGCAGGCCGGTGTGCAGTTAAAAAGGAAAACCAAACCAAATTTGGTTGAAATAGCCTACTTATGAGTGAGAAATAAAAAATAATTTATTATGGGTTGTGATATAAATGCTATCCTTAGAAGACCGTGGTAAGAAATAGTTGAGCTCTCGCATGGAGTCTAGAAACTAAAACCATACTGATCTGCATTTCAGAAACAGGCACCCATTGCTGCTCGTATAGGAAGTGTGAGTAGAAGGGGCTTTGCTCGCACACAGGTGTTTTGTTGGATGTCTGTGGGTCTAGGAAAGATAGACAAAAAAGATGAGAGAGAGGGGCAAAAAGGCATCATCCGGGAGAGCTTGGAAAAAATATTGGAGTGTAGCCCAGACAAAATCTTAGAGTATGTATCTGTGCCTTTAATTGACTCTTAGGGGCAAAAAGTGCTGAGCCAAGTCTGTTTTGCTCTACTGGACTGGAGGAGCAATGACACACCAGTCCGTGCCCATGCAGTATATTCTCTACACCCCATGCTAGATGTCAAATATGAGAGTTTACTGATGTGGTTATAACTGTGTTTAAGTCCAAAAGTTTTTATTTCTTGAAACTATTACAAGAGGAACTTTCACGATTATCCTTATTTGTTCAAACACCTTGTGTGTTTGGAAATTACCAATATCGGTGTGACTTAAATAAAGGAACAGAAATTGCTTTGAGTGCCATAGCAGTATAGCACACTCCAGCTCTAGGTCAAAAATGCCTTGTTGGCTAATACTGAGGTTAGTCATTGTGTCGTGGTCTGATTTGTGTATTTAAAGTGATTAATTAGGTAACTGTCACATTAATAGTTATGAAAAGGTACAGAGTTAAATGCATGCTGTAGCTCTGCTCAAAGCAACCTCCACTTCAGCACAATTAGTGGAATTTGTTATTTGCGTGAAGGCATTCAGCCTTATAGTACTTACCCCACCACAGTCAATTTGTTTCCTGAGAGTTGTAAGTATGCCTGGTGGCCAATTTGTTAAAGAATGTCTCTTCAGTCTTGTGAAAGGTAGTGTATCCTGTTCTATACGTGAATATTCTTAACAAACACCCTGACTTTATGCTTTCCATATCTAGTTTAAATTAAAACAGATGCATGGCTATTTCTGAAGAAATTAGTTGGTGATTACTTGGTCATAGAGGCTGTTTAATTTTTATTATTCAAGGAAAGAAATCCCTGAAAATGGAGTTAAGCTTGCATGTAAATATCAGTCATTTAGGTGTGTGAAAAGAAATAGAGTGGGGGTGATGGCTTCAGTTATTGTTATGCTTGAGGAGAAAGAATACCTCTAAACATGTAGAAACCAGAAATGAACGAATAGAAACAACAAGCAGGAGCACTGCACTATAGAGATTTTGCTGTGGATGCAAAGCACATTAAAAAAATAAAAATGGCTTAACTTGCCAGGAGACTACTGTCTTAAATTGCTAATCATAAAGTTATTGTACTGTTTTATAGAATACTGGTATGAACAGTGAAATTTGGCTACTTTAGTGCATAGGAAGTTTCATACACACCATGAAAACAAATGCAAGAAATGGTAATTTTTGCTTTCCTCTAGAAACAAAGACCTCTGCCTACTAAAGGCAACAGCTTAGGTTGAGATGGACTGAGGTCAAGGCTAATGTAGGCAGTCGCTCACCACCTCCTCAGCTTGTCTCCTTTGTACAAACTGATGAGTCACTCATCAATCATCGCCTCAAAATTGCTGCTTTTTCAAGTGAACAGTATTTTAGAGTAAAGCACCATTGATTTTTATTTGGCTTTAAATGCTACACTTTAAATGGTGGCAGTTCAGGAATCCATCAGCATCTCATAGTGGGTGTCCTTTGCAGGCAGTGATGTGAACAAACATGTTGGAGCTGTGGCTTTATCAGTCAAGCCAGACTGGGTGTCCGTGCTCATCAGCCCATGCTTTAGTGACTAGATAGCTTCTATAATTACTGTTTCAGTAGTCAGTGTTGGGAAGTGCGAGGCATTACTGCCACTACCGCTTGCTTTATCTTGCATATGCTTGCTTTTTCTTTTCCTTAACACTTCTGTCCTAGAATTCCTGATAGCTTTTTGAAGCTGAATGTGTTTGTGTCCTTTTTTTGTACCAAAGTACAGTTGCTTATGATCAGGTTAGGAAAGAAGATGAAAAGGTGGGGTTTTTTTCCTGTCTTTAGTTGTCTTTTTCTCCCCAGAAGCCAAATTGTGCCAGAGGACTGATGCTTTGAAAGAGAAGTGTTATCCTCCTATGTAGCTGCTGATTCCTTGCTTGTTTTGATTATTCATTGCGCTGTCATCTTTGTTGTAACTTTGCTTTACTACCACTTGGGTTATTTTCTCATGTTTGTGAAGTTTAAGAAAAGTAATAAAACAATCACTTGTAATAGAAATCCTCCTTTTTGTGCGCAGGAAACTCACAAATGGGTGCTACCATAGTAGATGCATTGGATACTCTTTATATCATGGGGCTTCACGATGAATTCAGAGAAGGACAAGAGTGGATTGACAAAAACCTTGATTTCAGTGTGGTAAGTAGAGCTGTCCTTAATAATTCCCTAGTCTTTTTCACGGCGTTCCACTTGAGGAGGAGACAGAAGTCGTCTTTCAGCTGGAACTTAAAAAACTTTGGATTCAAAGTATCAGTGTAAGCTTTAGGGAAGCTCTTTGTGTTTGCAACATCCTAACCCTTTCACGCTTTAAATTATAAGCAAAGATATAGATATATATTGTATTTCCAAAGTCCAACTTATAATTGGAAAGTGTAAGAGAGGGGAAGTGGTCAGTGAGAACCAACAGGTGTCAGAAATGAAGGCAGAAATGAGGCTTTACCAGGTTGTAGTAGTTGGAAGTAACTGAGCTGTGAAAGACAATTTCCTCCCAAACCGTAGTGTATAAATTACCTAACAGTAGAATCTCTTCTTCTTCCATGTCCTTAAGGTGTTTTAACATGAAGAATGCCATCTGGGTCATCATAGCTTGCCTGTTCTGAATCTATCAAAAAAAATTCCCAGTTGATCATACAGCAATTTTTTGTGTGCAGAGTTGGGAAGTGTTAAAATGGAAGAAATGGCTCTATTTTGTCTTTCTCAATTAGTGCTTTTATTACTGATTCAGGGACTGTCACCAGATTGTGGTGCAATTTGTATTTCAGTCCTTGGACTTTCCCTATGGTTCTACTCAGTAATGCACAAAATGAAATGTTGGGATACAGTCAGAATTGAGCAGATGCTTCCTGTTGGGTTTATGTTATATCTTATGTTTCAGAAATTATTTGTTTGGGTGTTTTCCTTTTGTTTTATTCATTGACTATCTGGCAAACATTAAAGAAATTCTACTCTGCTTTTTGCAGTTAATGCCAGATAATTATTTAGTCTGAAACTGAAGATCCTATATATCAGAGAGTATGGGCATAATGGTACCATTGTGAATGCAGACTAAATTACTTCCATAACTTTTGTCTGATCTAAGGTTGTTTCAACATAAATTTGCAGAAGTTCACATAAAATCATGGAATCCCAAACTGGTTTGGGTTGGAAGGGACCTTTAAAGATCATCTAGTTCCAAACCCCTGCCATGGGCAGGGAGACCCTCCACTAGACCAGGAAGGTTGTCCTCAAAGTAGGTGTAGAATCAGACTGTGTATTCCAAGAGTCTAAAGTTCAATGGCAGCTTCCTATGTATCAGAGAACACTTCTCAAGGTTAATGCCTTGTCTTATACACCAGACTTGAGTAATTTCCTTACATGGCTTGAAGTTTATAAATAAATATATAATTTGTTGCTCTTGGATTCCTTTACTAGGAAATATAAATAATTTTTCACTCTACACTGTACTATTGCTTCTGTCATTCAGGACCTGCGCAGGCATTAAGTGGAATCATATGCTGCACTGTTGATACTTTTCTTGTGTCACCTATATGTGAATAAAAATATCTTTTTACTGAAAACTGTATTTGGGAGTATTTCAAACTTCAGACTTCTAATCATCAGTGCTATTTGGGGAACTCTTTAGAGTATTCATAACATCTTTCTGAAATAAGTAATATGTGCAAAGCACATTTATTTTGGATACAAGCAAAATGCACAATACAACTTCAGGTGCCACAGAAATAGTGTGAAGGGAAAGATATACCCATAAATTTGAACTGTGTGGTAACAGATGGGTCAACTTGTACAGCGTATATTGTAGTGACTTTTCTGGATTAAAGAATTCTCCCTTATCTCAAAATCTTCTAAGATAACTACATTTCTGTGTTTAATGACTTGAATTAAGAGTTCATGAAGGAGGCAGATAGGGTGTATGCAGGCAAAGGAGTGAATGGATGCAGAGGGAGGCAGAAAGATGTAAAAACAAGCTAGTTCCTCTTAAATTTTCAGTGGTTCAAATGAGTCACAAGATACTGGTGAATTTAGCCCAATGATATTAATGTGGAGGGAGGCAGTAAAATGGCTTATTCTCTCGAGTTTCTGGGTGGTGTCGCATTACTATGTGTCATATCATTATATACGTAAAGGCTATTCCTAGACAGAGACTATGTTAAAATGGAGCTCTGTATTTAAGATTGTACATTCTTAATTCGGGTTAAGAAAGTGCATTACAGGAATTACCTAATTATTATTATTTATCCTGTAAACCCAGAAGATTTGGTGTTAGAGAATCATAGAGCAGTTTGGGTTTGGAAGGTACCTTCAAAGCTCATCTAGTCCAAACCTACTGCAATGGGCAGGGGCATCTTCAGCTAGATCAGGTTGCCCAGAGCTACATCCAGCCTGGCCTTGAATGTCTCCAGGGATGGCAGTGATATGCTTAAATGTAAGATAAAAGATGCTGTATTATGGAAATCATAGAATCATAGAATAGTAAGGGTTGGAAAGGACCTCAAGATCATCGAGTTCCAACCCCCCTGCCATGGACAGGGACGCCTCACACTAAACCATGCCGTCCAAGGCTATGTCCAACCCCACCTTGAACGCCGCCAGGGATGAAGCATCCACAACCTCCCTGGGCAACCCATTCCAATGTGCAGTTGTTTTCTTCCTTCCCCCTATCCCCAAACAACTTTAATTGCACTTTGTGGTGATAAGGTTAGAGAGCAGGAGAAAAACTAGTTTGATTTTTAAAAATCAGTTGAAGCTCATTATAGAATTATCATTTGGTGTCATGAAGATGTGCACGTGAAGTTCAGTATGAATGTAGATACTGAAACAATATGAACAAGGCCTCTGCTTTATTTCCCCATTGCTGATTAGGGAATTGGTTAAATACTGACTCTTCCTTTCTGTTCTAGAATTCTGAAGTATCTGTTTTTGAGGTCAATATTCGCTTCATTGGTGGTCTTCTAGCAGCATACTACCTTTCAGGACAAGAGGTAAGAAGACTTGAATGTATCTGTCAAATTTAATGTATTCTAGCAAATGTTGCATGGGAAGAATTTTTTTGAATCTTGGCTTCTCAGTAGTTTGCAAACTAATTTTACAGCAGTAAGTTGTCTAAAGTGACCAAATTCTTAGAGTATAGGATCTTTAAAGCTTGTTTCTATGCTGATCTTGGCCAGTTTAGGACCATCTTGTTAGAGCTTTAAAATGCTTGTTCATCAATGTGTTTTTAAAAGATATATCCACTCAAGTAAACCTGAAATATCAAGTTGCTAGCTTCTTATGCCAATAACTTGGTTTGATATTCCATAATTCCAGGAAGGTAGAAATAATAGTTTTGTCGGTTGTCCTGCAAGGCTGTATGCTTACTTTACAAAAGAGCTACAGTCTTACCATTTTCTCAGGGACAAAATGGAAAACATCAAACCAATTTTACCCCACTTTTGAAACTTCTAGTAAAAAAGATTGGATACTTCTACTTCTGAGCACTTACACAAAGACATGCTTAGATTGAAAGGTTGCATGTACCCAAAGACCTGCAACCATGGACTTCTTTGGTCCAGCAATAACGTGGCTGTGACTTCTTCACATACTTTAACAAGGCTGGAGTCTGATCCAAGCTACAAATTGTCATAGGTTTTCTGATGTCTTTTGATATATTACCTATGTCTTTGACTTGTTTGGGTTTATCCTTTATTTTTCATGGCCCTTCTAAAGCCTAAACATCAGGCTTCCAGCCGTATTTCATGGCTTAAGTTTTGATGCACTTTCAGGTGTTCGTATCATAGAATCATAGTGGTTTACTTTGGTAAGGGGCATTAAAAATCATCTAGTTCCAATCCCCTGCCACAGGCATGGAAACCTTCCACTAGAACAGGTTGTTCCAAGCCCTGTCCAACCTGGCCTTGAACACTGCTAGGGATGGGGCAGCCACAGCTTCTCTGGGCACCATGTGCCAGCACCTCACCACCCTCACAGTAGGAGTATGTGTCTTTGCTCTCTTTTATAGGAGCACCTTATACATATCAACAAATTCCAGGGATTTTAAGCCCATAGCTCTAAAAATGAACAGGAGAAAACCCAATATTTGTTGGCTCTTTATGTCTTTGGCATCATTCTGGGATCTGTGTATACCCTCTCATAGGAGTGTTTTCTCTTTGGAAGAACAGCTTAGTGGCAAAGCAAAAAGCCCAGTGTATATGTTAAAAGAAATTGCTAGTTTATTTTTCATCAAGTCCTACCTGCTTCACCTTCTTTACTGTCAACACTCTTCAAGCCCCCCACCTGCAGTGGGATCAACTGCAAGCAGCTCTTTCTGCTAGTGATTCACGTGGTCTGTTCCAGGAGGCCCAAAGGGAAGGAGAAGCATATAATTTTGCCCTTCTCTCTCCTTTGTAGCAACTGAAGAGCTGACCTTGCTTTGATGGCAGTGAGCCTTTCTCTGCCTCCAGAATCTGCCAGGTTTAGGTCTTCCTCTGGAGTTTCCTCACAGCTCAGTAAGGATTTTACCCTCGGGGAGTGATCCTATTCCTCAGCGTACAAGCCAGCCTTTTAAACTGTTGCTGTTGCACCTCTTCAGGGAGACAGTCTTTGTAAGCAGCTATCACTCGTTTCAGAGTAGTGGTGAGATTCAAGTCCTGTTACTTTACACTTCTGTCCTAACAAAAGAAGGCATAAATATAACTGAATGATCAATCTTGAGGTTGATCATTCTTGAGGCAGCTTCTGAATTTTGTCAAGGGCAGCATTATTAGCCTACCAGCCTTCTTTTGAAGGCCCTCAGAACACAGCTTTCTTATGCTGCCAGACATAAGAAAGGGGAAAAGTTTGTGTTTCTGTAGCAAAGAAGTCTCACGAGAGTGGTCTGAGCTGCATGTGTTCTGTAACTTCTGCCAAGGAGCAGCTTAAGTAGCTAAGTTGGAACTGTTAGGAGTAGTCATGGTAGTTCCTACTGTAGTGTGAGCTCAGCAGCATGTTGAAGGATGCTTCCTTTCCAGAAATCTGTATTTCTGTTGCTTAGAGCTCAGATCACATTAAGTACTATGTGATCACTGAAAACTTCAAGCATTGAGTAGAGCAGTTCCACATCATCTTTTCAGCTAGGAACATTCCTGTCTCTGGATAACTTACTTGAACTGGAACATGCTCCTTTCAGTCATCTACTGTGAGTAAGAAAAACCTCAGAGAAAGAGCAAAGTTCGTAGATCAGTAGCTGGATTGTTTGTGTAGGTCAATGCCAAACCTATGCACAAGACCCTTAAGAAGAACTTTTTTGC
Organism: Amazona ochrocephala; assembly: GCA_039720435.1. Lineage (NCBI taxonomy): Eukaryota > Metazoa > Chordata > Aves > Psittaciformes > Psittacidae > Amazona > Amazona ochrocephala. The sequence continues at coordinate 120,842,180 of CM077877.1, forward strand.
CCCAGTACGCAGATGGGTTCAGCCAAACACTATAAAACAAAACGTGTTTTGCCTGCATTTGTAAATCTGTGTATTCCTTTTCCATTCAGCGATTCTAACTGCTTGGTAGGGTCAGAAGAAGCTGCTTTGCTTAAAGAATTTTCACCAACACATTTCTTTCTTTCCTTCTTGGAAAGCTTTTACCCTCTGTCTTTCCTGAACTGTAGTCACTGGGCTGACTTTTTGTTTGAAAAATATTTTTATGGCATCAAGTCTTTCCAATGAACTTCAAATGCTTTATGAGTTGTAGAAGATTGCTCCTGTCAAGTGTTTCTATATGTTATGTTTTTTCCAAAATACTCTTAAAAAGAGTGTTCAAGCTGCATTGCTTTCAAAATAGCATGGCAGATAGAACTGCTTCTGGTACCTGAGGGACAACAGTTGCAAGTTGGATGGTTTGTCTGCAATTTGTCAGTGTAGGTAAGATGAGGGAACTTGAGGCTATTTGGTAATTGAGCCCAGGAGAGATACACCTGTCTCTGTGAGAACTCTTTAGAGTTTCCAATGTGGGAAGGTGTTCCTTAGTTTAGGATTGGGGCATGCGTTCTGACATGCAGTACCTACCCATTTGGATGTTTTGCCTAATCAGGTTGTGACCATGCACATGGGCTTATGCCTCTAAGGGGTCTGTATCTACTGGTAGGTAGCCTTCTTTTATACATCAAGTTATCATTTACTTATGTTTCCTTCCCACACCTTCTTGATGTTCCAATCCCCATCTCCCTTCCTCCAAGCCTCTTCTTCTGTAAGATTCTTGCTAGCTACTGGTTTACAAGGTTTTCATACTCATTTCCATACTTTTGCATGTCTTGTTTATGTAATGAAAAATCATACAATCACATAATGGCTTGGGTTGGAAAGGGTCTTAAGCTCCAACCCCCTGCCATGAGCAGGGACACCTCACACTAGACCATGTTACCCAAGGCTCTGGCCAACCTGACCTTAAACACTGCCAGGGATGAGGCAGCCGCAGTTTCTTTGGGCAACCTGTGCCAGTGCCTCACCACCCTCACAGTAATGAGCTTCCTTATATCTAACGTGAACTTCCACTGTTGTAGTTTAAACCCATTTCCGCTTGTCCTATCACTACAGTCCCTGATGAATTAACAGGCTGCTTGGAGTAAGTTTTCCCCTTTTTATACAAATTCTGCTTTGATCTGCAACAGGAGTAACTGCTGTTTGGTGACAGTTATAAAAACTGTTTTTATTTTCTTTTGACTCCTATCCCTTAGTGCTGTTAAAGATGCTATAGTGACAATCATTAAAGAAGGTGTCCAGGTCTCTGCATCAGCTGTGAAAGTTCAGGCACCTTTAAGTGGTCACATTTGGAGAATTTGACAGTCAGTGTGGTTTATCTAGATGCTTTTGCCCTTTGTATAAAGAGGGTAATTGTGCTTGATAGGATTTTATCTGTTTGCTAGTCATAATGGTCATAGTTTTTAAGTACAGCTGGCTATGGATTTAGACAAAATTGTTCTGTTTAATGCTTTTATATTAGAAACATGTAAGCTTTTAAAAACTATTTAGGGTGTCTAGTGTCATGACTCTGTGGTCTCTATGCTCTATTTTTAGCTGTTGTGTGACTGACATTACTTAGGGGAGCATGAACTGTGTGATCCTGGGTTTTGTGATGCTGATCACATTTGATGGTAACATATAAGGTCTCCCTTGAACTTTCTCTTCTCCAGGCTGAACAACCCCAATTCTCTCAGCCTTTCCTCACAGGAGGAATATTCCAGCTCTGATTGTTTTCATGGCCCTCCTCTAGACTTGTTCTAACTTGTCCATTCCTTTCTTGTACTTCGGACCCCAGTGCTGGATACAGCTTGTACTGGGGACCCCATTGTTGGTGGAGTATACTGGAATTGTTTTTAAATTATACTGTCAAAACAAGGAAAGCAAGAAGAGACTTGATAACAAGCAGGAGATCTCCTTGGGACTGCTGTATGTCCAGGGAGGCTCTCTTGTATTTTGCTGTATGCCAGAGGCTTCTTCACAGTTTGCGCTGAGCAATCAACATAAAGCATTTATTCCACTTGTCATTATTCCTTGCTAAGCTGCATGTTAAGAGAAATAATCTCTAAGTACTTAAATCTCTGATAGGAAGTGCAAAATTCATATACTCTATCAGGAGCTACTTAACTTTTTTTTTAATGGTTTAAGAGAACAGCTTAATAGAAGGTGGCTGGAGCCATACTGTGGAACCAGGCACCCTTTTTCTCCACCCCAGGTTATGACAGAATGGATATAATAGTTACATTTTGCATTTTTCTCAAAAAGGAAGCATGATCTTGTAGTTAAGGTGTGTGAACTACAAGGTTTTCACCTTCTGAGTTCACAGGTACCACCCTACTTCCTCTTTCCCATCTGGCAGATGGAGTTAAGAGGCCAAATTAACATACTGGTGGTAAACTATATAATAACTTCTTATCTATATTGAACCAGACTGTTTGTCAGTAATCCCGGCAACAGTCCTTTAACTTCTATAGGAACTAGACATGGTCTTCATTATCCTTGGGAGGAACTGTTCTAGAGTTGATAATATAACAGAAATAAGTAGAAATGAAATGTTCCATATGCCTAGTTTGGAGTAAAATTGAGTACAGCAGTTTAGGATGAAAATAAGCTTTACATGAGTTAAAAAAGACCCGAACCTGAAACAAAAAAAACAACTTCTGTCTCTGTGTGTGTGTGTGTGTGTGTGTGTCTGCATTAAGGGGTTTGTTTTCTGTCATTCATCATCCTAACACAATACAATTTTTATCTTATGAATCCATGGGTTTTATGGTTCTTGGTGACTATCAAGGCATTATTTAGCATTGTGCCTAGAACAGCAGGTTCTTTTATGCTTATTCCAATTCCCTAAACTTGCTGTGTAAGAATGCTCAGTGTACTTTGTGGTTATCTTCAACTTCTTATCCAACACTAATAAAATAGCTTGATATCACTTTATTGTATGTAATAGCACCAGGGTAGGAATGCATAATGGAAGAGTATCATGTATGCACAGAGGTCAGAGCAACATAAAGCACTTGCAATAGCATCTTTTTTCTTTTCGTGAAATGGAAGTTATACTTTTACTATTAGATTGGAGCTATTCATACAGTCTTTTAAAGTCTCTTCCTCGGGAGGTTTCTCTGTTACCTGGAAATCAGCTATATTTAATAGCTGGTTTCTCAGGATGTGGCTCTGGAATTCTTCCATGGTGTCTATGCAGTTCTCTGATTAAAGATTTTGTTCAAGATCAGTCATGGTTGGTGCTTGCTTTTTCACTCGGTAACATGAGGTTTTCTCTTTACTATGTATGTTGGTATTGGTAAATTATTCTTTTCAACACAAATTATCTAATTGGTCTTTATTTGGCATATGATGGATTTGCATGTTCTTCCCCTTCTTCATCCTGTTTGTGGATCTGGGTCTTTCTGGATGTCAGGCTAGTTGATACTGACTTCTGAGGAGAGCAGGAGGCCTGATGTGTAAAGTCACTGCCTGTCCATAATACTCTCAGCTTCTGGTGCAAAAAAGCAACAACCAGGCAAGCAGTAAGAATGAATGGCACCAAGTAGAAAAGAGCTGGTTGATCTTTCTGTGCTAATGCTGAAACAACAAAGCTTGACAACACCACAGCTAGAAGCTGCAATAGAAGTTACAAAATTGACCCATGATGAGTATGCCTGAATGTTTGATCTGTGAGGGTAGGCTACCAGGAGACCAGAAATTACAATGTCCTCAAAGCCTAGGACAGTAAAAGTTCTGTCAGATCCTGAGGTAGGGTACCACACTGGAATCTTAAGTGGGATTTTCTTACGGTGTGTTGAATCAAATGATCCGAGAGCTATAATTTCCATTGTGCTGTTCCCACGCCTGATTAGTGAAGGAGCAATAAATATAAAGAAGACATCACAGACCAGCAATGCCAGCAGAAACAAGGTGTAGTTCTTAATATTGGCTATGTGAAGTTCTTTGAGCTCCTCAAGGCAGATGGAGATTCTTAAAGGATCTTGCAGGATCCAAGCCCATTGTTCCTCATATCTGAAGACCATCCAGAAGGCAGCAGTGAGTTGCTGAACCCTGCTAGGAGTGGTTTCTTCACTTCCAGGCTTTCGTGAAGACACTGTAACTGAACTTTCTGCTCTCCAAATGGGAGTTTGTTCAAGGAAGAAGACAAATAGCTGTGGAGCCCAAGTGGTGCATACATGCAGAATAATCCTGTAATTAAACACATTATTGAATGTTCACAAATTAAATACATAATGAAATGACCATAGGAGCACTTGCATAAGCAAGATAAAGAACAACAGTGATATTTGCAAAAACATAAAGAAGATACCAGAGTTGATTGCTGTGTGTTCAAAATCTGAGTCTTTTACAGTTGCGTTTGATGAATTGCAGTTGCTTCTCTTTGGCTCCTGCCCAATAGCCTCTGGCAGTGCCTATACGCGCTGCTGGAGTGAATGTGATACTCATATTACATTACATGCCAAATGTCTGTCCAACTTCTCAAAGAATAAATAAGTAAAGACCAATTTTTTGCAGAAATCTACAGGAATGGTAATATCTTCACAGTGATCTCAATCAAAGGAATGTCTGCCGCTTCTGGATACTGTGGCATCTCCCTTGAGTGTTATCCTTGAGTACCATTCATTTGTTCCTTGGAGCATTTAAAGACGTTGCAGCGCCCTTTTTCTGTGGGGCAATTCTTTTGAGAGGGCCCCTGCCATCGCCGTCATCCTCACCCAGGAAGGAAGACAGTATAAAGGCTGAAAAGGTGAATTTCTTATGGGGCTGGAATCTATCTCTGCTCTTCAGGAAGCATGCCCAGTGAGAAGAGAGTAGGAAGCAGTGTAATAGGTCTTCTCTGTGGGTATTTCTAATTGTATCACGGGCTATAGAATGCATCTTCCAAGGTGGTTGTTCTGAGTATGCATTTTCCCCAAAGCAGTGTGCATGCTGACTAGTACAGTGCTACAACAATTCTTCTGTTTCAGGTCTGAGATGGTCAGTAGGTCTCAGGGTGCTTAGGAGGTATTGCTCTGTCATGCATATGCATGAAATGCAAACCCAGCCAGGGCGAAAATAGAAGGGGAAGAACTTCTGTGCAGGAGTCTTGGGAGGTGGGTGGCTAACAGCTATGTTTATGTGCCCAGGGTGAACATTCTGTTTTTACTCTTTTCTGTAAAACTCCGTTGGGCATGTGTGCCATAAATGTTCATTCATGAAGGTTTGCAGTATTCTTGTGGAAGTACCTGTTGTCATGCTAATCTCAGACATCAGTAATTGGATAGTGGATAGACTGAAGGATAAAAATACTGGAGCTATTCGCTGGAGGTGGGGTGCTTTCGTGAACAGAAGTATGACTTCACCTTTACTCAGCAGTTAGCATGCTGAGTGTCTGTGGCCCTCACTGACAGATTAGAGTCCTTAAAACTCTGAAGATTCAGAATATTTCCTGAAGCCAGATGAACCAGACAAAGGAATGCTGCAGTGAGCAGTGGACTGTGAAAATCCAGGTGTAACTCTCTTGCCTGGCATCTGGTAAAAGCTGTGTTGAGCCTGTGGCTTCTGGGTTCCTCCCCACAAAGTTTCACTGCGGCTGTTTGCAGCAGGTGTCAGGGTTTGGTTCCAGTTATTGCATATGTTGTGGTTTGTAAAGCAAGTGGCTGACAATTAGGATTAGTGAGAAACACTTACATGCTTTGCCTTGAGCTCATTTGTTAATAGTCCATAAAGAGATCTGTAAGGTGTGCAAGGAGTAACCCCATCTTGCCTTTAGAGTAACTAAGCATCTCATCTGGTATGAACAGTATTTGTCTGTGGAGAGAGTGCCTAAGCTACCTGTTGACTGCTTGCTTTTTTTCCATTAAATGAAGCTTCACAAATCATTAAAGCTCCTGGTGTTACTGGTAGTGGCAAATAAAATACTTCTGCTAGCAGTAACACATGGAATGACAGAAGATGGATAGAGGGTCAGTTGTGTGGTGTATGTGGCTGTGCTTGAGTAATGGTCTCAAGTAAGAAAGCAAAGTGAGTATTACATTGTGTGATAGTGGCAGGACACTTACACCATTATGATGAAGTGTTCTTGTCTGCTGCTGATTTATTAATACAGTCAAAGGGGTAATTACTGTTTTGTTTTTTGTTGCAGAAAGTTATTTATGGTATTTGCAATACCATAAACATATATATATAAGAATATTTACTGTGTTTACCTTTGCCAGCCTTAGATATGAAGCAGTTGCTTTCCTTTTGATTGCCTTTATCATCTTTATAAGCACCATTAAAATGACACATCTTTCTGGACAAAATAATAATAAAATACGTGGATAAATCAAGCCTGAAATCTCATTTAAAATAGAGCAAGAGATGGTGGTAAGTGCCTGGTACTCTATTAACAGATAATCAAATGAATCCTTTTCAGCTAACTGGCAGGTACCATCTCTTCTCTTCAGGAGACTCCCTAGTAAAATTATAATATAGTATATTATGCCAACAGGTACCCCGAACAACTGGCCTATCTATTTGAAGTATAGGTTTTTGGTAAGCAAGGCAATATATTTTGTGAACTGGTTTCACAGAAGTTTTGACTGTGCCTATGAAGGGGCTTTTCTAAATTAAGTTTTCCTTCCAAGGTTTAAATCTTTTAGAAGAGATAACAGCATTGTATATGTGCTAGCCAATGAAGACTGGAATTCAGTTTGTTGCCAGAAGCTGAGCTGCTGGTTCATAAGTAGTCATGACAGCTCCCTGGTCCCTAACAGGAGAGCCTGAAAAAAGAAATCCTTTTTTCTCTCTTGAGTGTTAAGGCATTGTCACATGTTGGGCAGTGCCACTGCTTGCTGCAGTGCAGATAGTAAACCTTGTAATGTGTTTACTAGGCTGTAGTAAACATTTTCTGACAAATTACACATAAACCAATTTATTGCTGCATTTTGGTACCCCAGGGCAACCAAGGAGAAGAAAAAGAGGGAAAAACTAACTTCATTGCAATTTAGTTCTGTCTACTTAAAGTCTGATTTGAAATAGCATAGCCTTTTAGTATAACATGCTTTAAACTGGTACAAATAAAGGACAAGCTGTTAGAATTAGAAAATACATTAACTGTGCAGTGATAGCCACTCTTAAATCTTACTCTTTGGTCATGTTCCTGTAGAGGGCTACAAAAGCTGAGAAAGACTAGATCTTTTGCAGCTACTTGTACGCCACATATCTCCTGATGATCATGTCTATTAGTTTTTGGCTCCCTCTTCGGTAGTATTCGGTCATACTGATGCTGATGAGCACCAGTCACAGCCAGCACAGTATCCAGACATTCATTTACCGGCATTACTGTTGATGCACTAATACGTGACTTTCTACTCAATGAGTTTTCTTATGTTCTTTTCTCCTAAGTTAGTGTCTGCACAAAGGATTTTCATGCTTGAGCTGATCCAGAGAAAGAGAGCATGGCATTCTCTTTAGTCAATTGAAAATGTTGCTCTTTCAGTAGGATATCTTTCACTTCCAAACAAAACAACAGTATGACTCTGGACATGATACCACTTTAAAACCAGGTGTTTTAGGCTGGTGTTGCCTTTTTGAACTTGTTTTCATTCAGTGCTAACTATTACGTTTTCCTTTTTAAAAGGAACTTTAGAGACAAGAACAGGTACTGTGAAAGAAAAATAAGTGCCATGAATGCTACAATGACTGTGAAGGAAAATTACTAAAACCTAGCAAAAATATTAACACAAATCACATTGCCTCTAATGACACGTGCAGTCATTACATGAGAAAGAGGATGGACTCTTCTAGTCTCTTAGGAGACAAGAGGCTGCTGTCTGCAGTAGGATTGTGTTATCATTTATGAATTGGATAATCAACAAACAAATCTTTAAAGAAATGATCAAGAAATTCTTGAGCCTTTTAACATTCATCTTTAAAATTCAAAATAGAAAATTGCAGATAAATGCCTAAGCAAAAAGAACCCAACTACATATGTCCAGGTTCAGAAAAGGCCCTTTAAGGTTACCTAGGTATCTGTGAGACAGTTTGTCTGATTTCACTTCTCCTTCCTATCCCAGAAATTCAATTAATGGAAAATAAGAGATCATCATTGTAGTAGTGACTTGACAATAAATATTCTCAGAAGAAATTATAGCTGATTGTAGATTTCTCATGCTGAGATGACAACTAAATAGAAAACTCCAGAGAAATGTAATCAATTGTTCAACTTGGCCTGTGTAGGTTAAATCCATTTCAATGTTACTGATGGCGTAGATGCAGGCCGTAACTTACAAGAAGATCAAGCAACCCATGTTGGCTAGACCAACATGGGAACAGGACCAGGGAATATGTCTTGAGTAGCTATAGCTATGAAGAGTATGTGGAACTTGGAAGAGGCAAAGAGGGCAATTTGAATTTTGGAATGAAATCTTGTGGCGAAAGACCTATGAGCATTTGGATTTATAAATAGGAGTTCTGACTGCAAGGAAGAACTTATTTCTGCTTGAGACTTCGTGGTAATCATGTTCTTAAAAGGATGTGCAAAACCAGCATTAGAGGCAGGAAAATAATGAAAAGGTAAAGGACTGACAGTTACGCCTGCTGGACACATGAATAATCAGTATGTGGTATAAGACTCAGTTCAGATCTATCTCTGGAAGCAATGCTTTGCTTAAGTGCAACTTACTGGCGTTAATTATCAAGGTAGCTTGATAATTATATAGGTGAGCACATTGTTGCTCTGTTGAGCCTTTGATTTTTGTTTGCATGGCATAAAATAATCTTGTATGTTATTTCTGGCCCTGAGATCTCTAAATTCTGCTGTAGGAGATCAGAGTGTTTTTCTCTTCAGTTTTCGAAAGAAATGTCTGCTTTTTCAAGTGCTTTGCAGAATTTATGCAGCTCTGAAGATTTAGTGCTTACTAAGTCATTGCTCATTGCTTTTATCTGCCAACTAATTTTCTGTCAGAGCTTGGTCCTAATATATAAATTAACTGTAGATAAACTAAATATGTCTGTAAATCTCTGAAAACAAACCTATTCATTAAAAACAAAACCAACCCAAACAACACAGAAAACACTATTTACGCGTTTCAGCAGTGCAGTGTAAGGCAGTGTATTCTGCGTCTGATGGTCTGTAAAGGATCTGATTTTGAAGAAGTAAAAGCTATGTGATTTATTTCTTCTTAAATAATTTCTTTTTCTAGATTGATTTTTGCATTGTGATGTGACATCGAGTCATAAAATAGGGTTGGAAAGGAGCTTAATATCATCTAATGCCAACCCCTCATCATACCAATGACAGGAGGAAGGCTCTGTGTGTAATGAGTACACTTCGTGTGAAACAATATGTAATTTCATCTCTGTTTAACTGGTTTTGGGTAGGCAAATACAGTGTAAAGGGGACTAAATAATTTCTGGCAATGTCTAAAGGGGAAATCAAGATTAATTTAAAATGAACAGCTTGGTAGCACATTCAAGAGAAGCAGGAGACAGGAATAACTGAGAAAGAAAGTAGAAATTGATAGAGTATAAAAAAGATGATATGGCAGAGAAAAATATGTGGGGAATTAAGGAGAGATTTGACATAAGTGAAGAAAGTGTTAGGAGAGAGGGTTTTACCACAAAGCAAGCCAGTGTCAAAAGTGATTAATAATCAGAGAAGGTAGATAATTTTTATTGCACAAAAATGATTCTCATAAGGCTTTTAAGTATAGCACAAACAGCTTAATTACTTGTCTTCAGAACCATTTCTTAGGGTTTCTAAACCAGATTTTCCTTCTTTAAAACCATAGAGGGACTAGATCATCGGTTGGGTTGGGACCTTCAGGTGCATAATACAGTCGGTTACTTAACTCAGTAGAGCAATGGGTAGTACCAAAATGCCAAAGATCACTGGTTGATTAAAAAGAAAGAGAAATTCATTCTTACCATTTGATTTGCTTGGTTGTGTTTGGCTACAAAGGCATGTTGAAAGGCCGATGTATTGGGGTCGATTCTAGGTGCTAAGAATATGTTCTAGAGATGAAAAGCATTCTTCCCCTATCAGATTCCACAAGATGTTTCTCATACTCCCGTTCCTTACAACTACATCCTTGGCATTTCCTTCATAGTCTCTTGCTATGCCTTGTCTGCTTTGGCCTGCCATTCATTCCCTGTCCTTCTTCCTCATGCCTTTTGTTTCTTCCCTTCAGCTCCTATTTGTGCTCTCTTAATAACTTCCCTGACACCTTGCTGTGAGGTGGGGGGCTGGAAACCCTATCTTTCACTGCTTCTGTTTCCCTGCTGGCAAAGCTCCATACTGATCTTCTGTCTCATGATGGCGCTTTTATTTGGTTTCCTGATGGCCATTCAGATTAATTTTTCTCTCCTTTCTTTCTGCATTCCTTCTTTCCACACTCTTTAAATCAATCTTTCTGCCAGCAACTATCGGGAAAACATGAAAGCCAGATGCCAGATATTGTCTCTGCTCTCCCATCTTGGTTTCCTGTGCTACCGCAGCTCCCGCAACAAGAAGAAATTGTCTGAAATGAGTCTCTTTTAGAAGCCTTCTTCCACCCTTAGAGCATGTTTAGGCATGAGTGATGGTTCAGTGGTGGTCTTGGCAGTCCTGGGGTAATGGGTGGACTTGATCTTCAAGGTTGATTATATGATTGGTATGTTGTGCAAAATCAAGATTGTTGCTCCTAGTCCTGAAACGATTTACTTACAAATGTAACTAATCTGGCAGGTTAATACTGCTTGTGCAGGTAAACTTACAGTGAAAAAGTTAGAGATATGAAAAGCAGGAAAGAGAAAGCATAAAAATTGCCTAGGCTGGAAGCAACTTTCTAATAATAGTAATAATAATAGAAGAGCAAATTAACTCGAGACTGCCATGGGTTTTGGCTTACTTACGCAGGAGGAAAGCCAGTGCAATATATCTCTTCCGGGAATGATCAGCTCGAGGAGGAATTTATATGCCAGTTTTTCAGTACATTTATTCTGAATTTTAAGGGACCTGTGGTGTTGACTGACTGGTGTAAAGTGCCTCAGATTTGAAGTCCCTTTAAAAATGGAGAATGTTGAAGTTTTCTACTCAGATGTGCATGAAACCCATGCCAAGGAAGCTGACACAGGTATTGAAGTGAACAAAATGATGCGATGTTATTAGCCAGTGCCAGGGAGTTAAAATGTGATTAGCTGGGTGGCCAGTGTATGCCAGATTTTTATGTTTAGATCTTCTAGAGCAAAAATTCCAACTATTTCTGATAAGTTAATGCACACTCAAACTTTCTCATGTGGATTTAAAAAAATAATCAATAGTGTGAAAACAATGAATATTTCATTGGATCCTAAGATGTTTCAGTCAACAGTAACTAGATTCTTCGTGTCTGTTGTCCAGGAAAGCAGCTTGGGAAAACTTTAACTAAAAGATAAAGATAACATCACTTTAAGAATTCTGTTTGCAATTTTTTCTCTGCTGGTGGTAGAAAGCCACCATAGTATTTATTACCTTATATCTAAGAAGCAGCATTTGAACATGTATTTGCTAATTTGTAAAATATAAATAGGAAAGGTTGTATTCAACCAGGTAATCTGTCTTGTCTGCATGTAACTGATGTAGTTAAAGTATTCCAGCAAGTTCAGAGGAGGCCGTGAGGATGATCAGGGGCTGCAGCACCTCCTGTATGAAGGCAGACTGAGAAAGCTGGGGCTGTTTAGCCTGGAGAAGAGAAGCTGCAGGGAGAACTCAGGTCAGCTTCCAGTATCCAAAGGGGGCCTACAAGGATGCTGGAGAGGGACTCTTCATCAGGGACTGTAGTGATAGGACAAGGGGTGATGGGTTCAAACTGAAACAGGGGAAGTTTAGGTTAGATATGAGGAAGAAGTTCTTTACTGTGAGGGTGGTGAGACACTCTCATAGGTTGCCCAAAGAAGTGGTGAATGCTCCATCCCTGGCAGTGTTCAAGGCCAGGCTGGACAGAGCCTTTGGTGACATGGTCTAGTGTGAGGTGTCCTCACACTAAGAAGGTGACCTTTGTTTTCATCTCATAAGTCTATAGTCTCTAGGAAAGAGCAGACCTGGCAGCGTGGGGGTATGAATGGACCTGTACAGTTGTGTGGGCTTTACTGAGCTTTTTGTTTCAGGAGGAGAATGTGCGCAGTTGCGGCCTTTTTCTTTGAAGTCAGGATAATTCTGATACATGGCATTAAATCTTTTTTACAAGTTGAGTCTCTGAATTTCAGGCAGACATACTAAGAGATAGCAGGACTTGCGTAGCCATTATTTTTAGATCGGAAGCAACTGTTATATCACCTAATTCCATGCATCATCTGAAACTGAACAGCCTTTCTTGCCTTCCTACCGTTCATTCAAATTGTCAGTCAAAGCAGATCTTTCAGGGAGGTACCCAGCATGATTCTCTTTGTAGAAATCTGATTGTGGTCTCACTGGCTAAAGAAACCATCAGCCTACCCTGCATGTTTTGAAAACTAAAGGAGTTTCAAAAAAGCTCTTCACAGTGTTATTTTTCTTTTAGTGGAAAAAAATACCTGGTTTGACTTTAGAAACCTTTAAAGGGAAGAGAGGTCTGGATCAGAATGGGCACAGGAGGCAGCAGTCATAAATGTTCATCAGTGTTTAAATGTTGACTTTCTGATGGTTTTTTTATTTTGGTGTTATTTCTTTTTTCATTTTGAAAGAAAGAACGTTTCATGAAGTATTTTATTGTCTTGTGAAACAAGTAAATCAGCAAGCTATTGATGTATGAGGTAATATCGGCTTTATCCTGTTGTTCTTGACCAGAATTCTCCTAGCACAGGAGGTCTCTGCAGCAACAGTTGCATGAATAGAAGTAACTGGTCCTGTACTTCCATCAGGGTGAATTTGGCAGTGTTTAAAGACTTTGGAGACTCTTAGAATTAAGGCATCAACCCCAGTTTCTTTCTGTCTGCCTGTCTAAATCTTCTGTGTAAACAGCTGCATGCCTTACAGAATTGTACATTGAAAGGCTAAGGTTTAAATTGGTATCATTGGGTACTAAAGCTAACACACAAGATGAATGACATCACCCTTCGATCACTCCTACCTTCAAAAAGGGCTAGAAAGGGAGGGCCCAGGGAACTACAGGCCAGTCAGCCTTACTTCAGTCTCTGGGAAGGTGATGGAACAACTACGTTAGAAAAACCACTCTGTTCCCTGGACTGTGAGTGACAAAGTGGTTGGGAGGAGCTACCATGGATTCCCAAAGGAGCAGTCATGCTCAATCAACCCTTATAACCTATGATGAAATGGCTGGCTTGGGAGATGAAGAGAGGGCAGTGGATATTGTCTCCTTAGACTTTAGTAAGGCTTTCAGCACTGTCTCCCATGAGATCCTCAAAATGAAGCTGGTGAAGTATGGGCTGGGTGAACTGATAGTGAGGTGGATTGAAAATTGGCTGAATGGCCAAGCCTACAGGGTAATGATGAGTGGTGCAAAATATATTCGGAGTCCAGTAAGTAGAGGTGTACCTCAGGTATCAATACTGGGTCCAGTCCTGTTCAGTATCTTCATTAATGAGGCAGAGTGCGCCCTCAGCGAGTTTGCTGATGAAAACAAACTGGGACAAGAGGTTGATCTGCCACTCAGAGGAATCTCAGCAGGCCGGAGAAATGGGCCGACAGGAGCCTTGTGTACTTCAGTGAGGGCAATTGCAAACTCCTCCATCTGGGGAGGAGCAACCCCATGCACAAATACATGCTGGAGGTTAACCATTTGCAAAGCAGCTTTGCAAACCAAGTTGACCATGAGCCAGCAACATATCCTTGCTGAAAGAGAGTAAATATCCTGAGCTGCATTAGGAGGAATGCCAGCAGGTCAAGGGAGGTGATCCTTTTCTTTTATTCAGTGCTGGTGCAGACCTACCTGGAGTGCTGTATCCAATTCTGAGCTCCCCAGTACAAGAGAGACATTGACATACTAGAGAGAGTCCAGCGAAGGGCCAGAAAGATGGTTAAGGAACTGGAGCATCTCTCGTCTGAGGAAAGGCTGAGTGAGCTGGAACTCTTCAGCCTGGAGGAGAGAAGGCTTGGGAGGGACCTTGTCAATATGTACAGATATCTGAAGGGAGAAAGTAAAGAAAGCAGAGCAAATTGACACTACAGCCATTTTAAGTTGACACCGTAGTCCAGATTCAAGTTGATTCCTCTTTTTTTTTTTTTTTTTTTTTTTTTTAGCTCTAATCTTAGACTGATGAGATGGATTTTGATTTTTAATTTTCATACTACTTTTCTTCTGTCATGAATCCAAATTCCCAGAGCATCCTTTTTCAGGAGAAGTATTCTCTTGTTTAAAGATTTTCAGTCTTTTAGAAATGCTAAGTATTCTTCATCAAGTACTTTGGTAATCATTACAGCTCACCAAAGACAGAAAAGGCACTTTAGCTATGACATTGTCTTTACAGTATCTGCAAATATTCCTTCCTTGCACATCTGCTATGACTCAAGAGACCTACAATGCCGAAGAGGTGCTGTTGTATTTATGTAATTCTGCATTGTTTTGGCACTGTAAGTGGTGTAGTTTGGAGCTGCCTTACTAAATCTCACAGGAGCATGGATTTACATTCTCTAGAACCAGTTCTTCAATCATCACTCACAAACATCTATAAAATATATCCAAAGTGCTCCCCCACTCTCAAGTCATACTATGATAGCTGAAATGTTACCAGAATCTAAATTGCATCTCCTTTATCTCACAAGATGTCTTTGTAATTAAATCCATGAAATTTATTAGAAGCAAATATGTAAAGAGGGAATAATTTCTTCATATCATGGTAGCAGGGTGATCCCTGCTTGTAGTAGGCAACGCCCTGGGAGCACTGTAGAACACAGGAGTATTTGTGAACTTGTGCAGTATGTCTGTTTTGTCTGATGGTTTCTTGAGGAGCAAAAGTTACCAAACCTACAGAACCAGCCACGTTGCATAACCACACATACTCACTAGTTAATAACTCAGATTAAGCAGAAGTCTGGCGTTTATTGCTGTGTAAAAAGAATGACTCAAAGACTGATCTATGCACATAAATGAAAGTGATTCATTATTTGTATAAAACATCTATAATCCCCCCTTAGAGTCAGAAGCAGAGGCCAGTCGAGGCTGTTTGCTATTCACAGTGCTGGAAGGGAACACCTAACAGCAGTATCAAGCATAATCTAGTCTTCTTAGAGATGCAGCCATGCATCTCAGCAGTCACTGGTTACATCAATAAGGCTTTTGAAGACTCATCTTAATCCTTAAGGCCTTTTCTGCTGAATGTTTTGCCTTACTTGGATTAATAGGCTCGGAACCAAGCTTTCATACTGTGGGGTGGGTGGCAGCATCAATTTAGTGGATGAAAATGATTCAGGCCCTTACAACTGGTCTGCTGTAGATGCTGATTGATGATTTCATCTTAATTTAAGATTCACCCAATTTAAGATTTAGGGTTTGTTTTTTCTGGTAATTTTCACTCTCTTCCATTTTACCTGTACACAGCTTGATTTGTATTTGATGTGGGAAAAATCCTTCCATTGCTTTAGAGTGTTTGCAGAAAGAAGCATTAGCCTACCTAAGACCGTGTAAACTGATAGATGTAGTGTATTAGGTTTTGGTGTGTGAATTGGAAATACTTCTCCAAGTCTGTGGTGGCTTCTGAAACACTTCTGAAACCAGCGTCTGTATGTTAAGACTGGACCGAACAGCTCCCCTGGAATTAGTACACGTTTACCTAGGACAGCAGGTTTGCATCTCCAAACTAGGATGCCTTGCTAGAGCTGTTAGAGGGTCTTTGCTTTAAGAAGACTGATCTGTTACCTCCACATGCTAAATTCTGTCATTAATGTAAGTGGGAATGCACATTGAAAACAGATGGATTTAGCCTGCAGGAAGAGCACTTCTTGGAGAGCTGTTTCTGTGACGCCCCTTATCTCTTATGGTGTCCTGTAAGCTGGAGCGCATAGGAAAGAAACTGGCAGGTGGATGGTCTCTATGATTTATGCACCAGTTACAAAGGTGCTGTGTGGATCTACACAGTAGGTAGTAGATCCCAAGAGAGACAAAACACTTTCCTCTTGTACAGTGTGTTTTTACAAGCTCTATTGATGACTCTGCAGCAGAGTCACGCTCCGGTATTAGTTATCCTTATCACCAACTTCTTTTTTTCTAGTAACTAATTTCCTTGCTTCATTTTGGTGTTATTTTGTATTCTTCATGTCCACAGAAAAACAAACAAAACGCTTTCTTTTTTATTGTATTAGCCTTTTACATACCAAAAAGTCATTATCTTGTCCTCTCTTGAATGTCTTTTCTCTGAACTAAATAACCCTAATTCTTTTACTGTTTCCTAATGAGATTTATTTTCCAGGCATCCATTCATTTTGTTGTTCTCTCTTCTTCTTGCCTGTATATTTCTTGAAATGCATTGCCTGCCAACAAGAAACCGATAGGGCTGAAATAGAATCTATCTGTCCAACCTATTGAAAAAAAGTAGGAGTAAAAATCTTTCCTGTGTGCTCAGCAACCACTTTGCCTGATGCCACCATGTTATTTAAAAGCTAAAGCTCTTATGGTAAGTCTGAAACTCAGTAAAAGAAGTCACTGTAGTGAGCTCAGCAGAGCACTCTCATCACGTCTGCAGTCTCTCATAAAGGGCATCTCATCCACTGCTGCTGGCTGCATTTCTTTCTTTACATCTTTCCAGATACGCTCTTCTGGTCACTTTGCTCTGATAAAAACATATGCGACTGTCTCCCAGTTCTCACTGCAGTCTGCGTATGTTAATAGCGGATTAGGCACTAGGTGGTTTTGTTATCCAGAAACAGCAGTGAGATAGCACCGAGGTGGCAGTAATAGAAAGTAAAGATATGTCTTCAGACAATTTTTTAAGTGTTTCTTTGCATTCGGTCTTGTATGGCGGGGGTATAGAGAGGTAGCGTTTTAACTTCTGATGCTACATAGAGTCTTCAAGCCAACAAATGTGCCAGGAGGGCACAGCAAGTTTTTGCAGGTTGTCTGAACATGGTTGTCTGAAGTAGCAGTTGCTGCTCATGCTCTGGTTTGCTTACATGCTGAAGCAGCATATTGATTGCTTTGCTTTAACTGTCCTTGTCTAGTTTCACGCACATTTAGATCAGCTCAACCTTTGTTTCAAGCTTCTGTGAACTATAGAAGAACTCCCTTTGGATGACTCTCTATAGATTGTTCTGTCTGGTCTCGACCCATCTGTTACTTGCAAATCTAAAAGTTCAGCATGAATTTTTGACATGTATTTATGTATGCACATCAGGTAGTTTATATAGAGCCAGCCAAGATAGAGCTTTTAGTTCTCTTCAGGATTTCTTTCTCCCCAGTTGCCATAGTCTCTACCTGTATTGTACTTCTTACTTATATAATGCCTTCCTTTTTGACTTGGTCCTTTATTCAAGGTGAACACATTACCTTGATTTTACTGCTAAATTTATGCATATTTTCTCAGAGACTGTCTTTTGTCAGTATCTTTGCTAAAGCTCATTCAAGCCATATTCCCTCTCTTACTTCACAGTTCTATCAAACCATATTCTGGGGTGTCCTCTTTTTCAGTTTAGACATATCCCGTCTTACAATTCATTTAGAGTACCTCTGTAAAAGTTCATTTTCCTAGCTCATTGCTTTCAGATCCACCTCCATCTCTCCATACTCCACTGCATCAAATACAATTAGATGTCAACTTTAGTATTCTTTTCTGGTTTATTTCATGTCTCACTAGTCATCTCTTCAAATATTGAGATACTGATCTTTTCCCACCTATATGTGGAATATGAGGATGTTCTTGATTGCTTGTTTTTCAGTAACTTTTCAGCTTGCTTCTCCAGTGGGTATCTCTTCTGTTTTCCTCCATAGACTTTAGAAAAGGGAGAAATTGTTTTTATAAATCCAACAGAGCCTTTTATAAATCCATTCTTATAGTCCTTCTTAAAGCTTTTATTCTTCTTGATTACAGAGTATTGCTTAGGTAGTTGATAGTAATAGAGTCACAGAATATGTGAAGTTGGAAGAGACCCATAAGGATCCTCAAGTCCAACTCTGCTCCTCACCAGATTACCTAAAACTAAACCATTTCACTAAGAGCATCTTCCAGACACTCCTTGAACTCTGACAAGCTTGATGCTGTGACCACCCTCTCAGTGAAGAACCTTTTCCTGTGTCCAATTGAACTTCCTCTAATTCAGCTTCATTCTATTTCCTTGTGTCCTATTGCTGGTCACCAGAGAGATAATGTTTCTTTAGGATGTCTATGTTGCATAAGTTATTTGGGAGCATGGTAGCTCTTTCAGTTATATGTTCATACAATGCTTCAAACTGATGAATGATGTTACCTCCAAATAAAGAAGATACTTCTGTAGAAATGGAGTGAATACTGAAAATATATGCTAGCAACTAGCTGGGAAAACCAGTTTTATGTCATGGGGATCTACTAAATATTGCATTCTTCGAAAAAGGTGCTTCCTATTGGCTTAGAAGGAACTTTCAATTGTTCGTTTAACTAATAAATATTAGCTGATTACCTAATGTAAGCGAAGCTATTACGGACTTATGGCCCAAAAGTAAGTAGAAACAACACTAGAAATGAAAGACATTTTGTCCCATCAGTAATTTCTATGAGTAGTCAGATTTGAGATGAAGATGAAGCCTATAATTGTTTTTTGATCCATTATCAATGAAGGAAAAGCTACAGGGAACTATGTATATATGGTTTTCCACAATGTTCATTAAAGAATAGAAGCTATGTCTGCACTGTGTATGTATTTCTCATTAAAAAGAGATTGGAAGTTTGTAAAAGTTGAAATACTTGTGTGTCGGGTGGGGAAGTTTTCTCTTCTTTTGATTTTTTGCTACAAAATATAAAGTATGGTTTAAAGACTCCTTTAGAAAACACTTGAAATTCCTAATACTGGTGGAGGGAGGTGGAAGGAGAATTTATATCCCTCTTTAACTGGAACCTAAGCACTGTTGCTGGAGAATATGGAAGGAAAGAAACGAAAATGACGAGTTTTCTTTCCACATTCAAATCTTAATGAAATTTATGAAGTGAACAACTGGAAAAAAAAAACCTAATTTACCATATTTTTTAACAATGTAAAGCTTTTTAATGCAAAGAGGTGGGTGGGACAAGGAGATTTCAGTCTCTTTGGTTCTTGAAGGTAAATCAGGCTTTGTAACTGTTTGCAATTGTTCCTACTATCTTAGGTTTTCAAGATCAAAGCAGTGCAACTGGCAGGAAAACTTCTTCCAGCCTTCAACACGCCTACGGGTATACCATGGGCAATGGTGAATCTGAAAAGGTAATGAATTTTCTTTTGTGGGAAAGTACGTTCCTTCTCCTCCTTCCCAACTTACAATGAGTAGTGGCGTATGTCAGTTTTTCTTAGTAGTGGGACTGTAGAAGATGCTGCAGACAGATTGGCATTCCTGGCACTTTCGAATAGTTCAGAGCATCCTGTCTCCTTAACTGCAACAAACTGTGACCATGATGGTTTTTTTTTCTCCTGATTCTGCAAAAAGAGTTCAATGTGGCATTGGAACATACCCAGATTGAGCCCTAGAGCTCAATCATTGGTTCTTTAAAGAACCTATAGAAAAAACCAAAATAGTTTGCAGGCCATGGTTGAACTTTCTGGGTTTTATGTTCTGTGTGAGCTGTATGCTACCTTTATAAGACTCACAATGTTTGAGAAAACAATGGGATGCTACAGATATTCATTCATCTACAGTTCAACTGAGCTATGAAGGCTAGTGTGCTGAAATCCACAATGATGCCTGGAGAAGGAGAGGTTTCTTTAGATGGCTGTTTGGGTCTGACACTGAACTTAGAAGGTCTTGCATTGCCCTGTGGAAGAGAATTGCCTTGCTTAATTTACGTTGTATTGCTTGTTGAGTCCTGGGATTTCCCTTAGATTATGACAGTGTTTTTGATGCAAGATGTTTTTAACTTCTTTACTTAAACGGTAGCGGAGTTGAGATGCATGTCTAGATTGTGTGTATACTCCCAAGCAATTCACGACGGTAAATAGCAGAGAGCTTTGAATTGTTCTAAATTGTTTTCCTTTTAGGAGAGACGTTTGTTGTGCTTTGTTAGACTGTGCTGAGGTTTGAGATGATTTTGAGAGCCTTACATGCCTTTTGGAGATCAGGAAACAATTCTCCCTTTGCTGTCATTCCTTGGGTGAAGACTACGGAGCTGTGGTTTGCCTTTCTGTTGGTGCAGGGCCTCACCCCCTTGTGCTGGTTTTCTCTGCTTTGCCCGTGCTGCACTTCCCCCTCTGAGGCCATTTATTGGATCTCTGTGCAATTAATTATTGTTGGGTTAAATTTCCTTGTGCACTTTCTGCACAGAATTATGGTTTGCTCAGTCTTGTGTTCTTTCTGCAGTTTCATAGGGCTTGAAATTCCTCTGTGCATAAGTTACGTTTTTATTTTTGCTTTGGTTAGCAATCACTGCACTGTGATTCCAGTATGATTGAAGGGCCCTGGTGGCCACCCTCCTCAGGCAGCAAAGGCATCTGCTCCACTGGCTGGAGCAACACAGATGGTGAGGTTTAAGAAGCTGTAAGCAGTAGATGCATGGGTACTTATCAGTAAAACAAGGAGGCTAAGCATACAGAGAACTGTCAGACAGGCTGGACCAGGGAGTAGGATTTGCTGTAAGTGGAAGGGGAAAGATTGGAGTGGCAGAAATTTCCTGCGTGGTGGTATTGTTTATGCATTTACTGCATCAGTCTCTTGATAATGTGTAGAACCAGCCAGAGTCAGACAAGAAAGCAGCAGCTGGCATGCCAGAGGGCAGTGACAGTAGCAGGCATATATGAGAACATTTATCATGAGGCTTACATGCAAGAGAAGACAAGGCCTTAAAGAAATAGTTGGAGATTTATTGTCTTGCAGCTTTTTTAGCTTTTTGCATTCATAATGAAACACTTCATTTTCTCTTGTTATCAGACCCATACCAAAAAAAAACCTTGAGACAAGCTGTTTTTGTCTTTCTACACTCTGTAGTTACTGTATTATAAAAAGGTGGGGTCAGAGCTACAAATACTGCTCCATAACCAGCATTTCCTCTTTCTAATTTGTAATTGAAAAAACAAGAAGTCATTTCTAATTGATTGTAGTCTTACTGATAACTGAAATCTTTTATGAGAAAAAGTAGAAGTCATCTCCAGGAAAATTAAAAGGCCTAATCCTGAAAAGTGTTGAAAACTCCCTAATGAAGTTAAACCTGAGGTAGTTTAGGAGTTATGACTTACGAAGATGGTATCTCTTAGAGTGAAAAAGATTCAAGGTATATTATGCTTTCTGTCGATTCTTTATGTCAGCCCAAGGAAATCACAATGTTCTGCCTGTAGTAAACATACTGATTTATGTAGATACAGATAGGACCCACTCCCATCCTACTGAAATGTCTAATACTAGCTTGAAGCACAGCTCACACAAGTAAAGGGAACAGAGCACATGTCTGGCAGAACAAGGAAGCAAATGCTGCCACCTTTGGAAGTATACTCATCTGATAATTGCTTTTGATTCTTGTTCTTAAAAATGTACAGTAAATAAGCAACTGAGATTGGGCCCAACGTTAAGACATTATATTTCTGTGACATCAAAATATTATATCTTTTAATCACAGGACTTTTTGGTGATGAGGTTATGGTATCTTTTTTCCACAAAGACACAACCAATGAAGCAACTGATCAATCAAACTACAACTCCTGTAATCTTAAGTACAGGTTAATATTTTGCTGCTACTTGTTTAATGTGCTGTGGTGGTTGTTACTAGTGCTGTAATTCCCATTCTTTTGTTGTTTTCTTCCTTTTTTTTGTATGCATATTTGTTGGAATCCAGTGGTGTAGGTCGAAACTGGGGCTGGGCTTCTGCCGGCAGCAGCATCCTCGCTGAGTTTGGTACTCTGCACATGGAATTTGTCCACCTCAGCTATTTGACAGGGGACCCTGTATACTACAACAAGGTGGGTCTCAAATTCAGTTTCTTTATCATAAAAGTGTCTTTTACACTGTTTCATGATAAATTGCGTGAAAGGGGATGTACTTTCGGTACTGAATTCTATTTGCATTCTTGGTAGCAGGTGAATTTTTGCATGCAAGTATTTCTGTTACCAAATAAACATCTTTTTCAAGTAGAAATTTATGACAAGTTTTCTTATTTGTTTCAGCATACATTTAAAAATTTATGTGAGCAGTCCTTTACAAACAAAAACATACGAATCTGCAGGGAACTCTCAAAGCTTATGGGCTCAGATTGAGAAAACTTACTACCAAACAAAAGAAAACATATGAGATTCCACTGTGTATAGAGAGCAGATGAACGCTGTTAGTGGTGATGATGATTCTTGGTTTCATTTAGGTCATGCACATTCGGAAGTTACTTCAAAAAATGGATCGTCCTAACGGACTTTATCCAAATTATTTGAATCCAAGAACAGGCCGATGGGGTCAGCGTGAGTATTCTTATTTTATTCATTCTGAATTCAGGCTGTACTTCTTATTGTGTTGCTGAGTTGGAGAACAGAAAAATGATTCTGTGAGGGTATGAACAGCACTGCTTGAGAACAGGCAGCGTAGAAGGATTACTTAGACTTGAGACTTCCCAAATCCAATTTTTGCCTGTCACTCTCTCTGAAGTCATGTAGCTTGGTTTCCATGATACTTTCTGAAAGCAGCTTCGTACTAAATCTGATGCCTGCCCTTACTTTTATCAGTCAATGCAATCTTCAATAATAAAAAATGAGGCTGGAAAGAGCTTCCTCATTTTGATTTTATTCCTGGTTTTGTTCTGCAAACCATCTGCAAAATGGATTACTGGAGGGCAGTGTAGAAGTAATGTATGTTTGTGGTGGTGAAGTTTGAGCTCCTTCACCTGGTGTTAAGGACTGACGTTTACAAACATAGTTATACTTAGCGCCATGTGACGTGGCATGATGACCGCCCTTATAGATCTCGCTGGTATCAATGTGTGTCTCACATAAAGAAAAGAAAGGCTTTTGAGTGAAAAGACAAAATTGGGTTTTGTTGCCGATTCTGACAACGTTAGAGAAACACAAAGACAGACACACAAACATGATTTCAAGTGGTTCTTCCAAGAAAAATTGAGTAGTGTAGTGTTTTCAGTGGGTGTGGTAGAAGAGAATCTTTCTCTTCAATGTTTTTGTTCCTGTTTCTTTTATGAATTCAAGTTCATTTAGGAAAATCAGGCAAGACTGTCTATTTCTGTCCTGTTTGACATCATTGAGAGGTTTCAGGGATTTTAGTGGTTGGCTGTAAATACCCAGCAGATCATGTGCTGGCTTGCAAACTAAGCATTTGCTTCCGACTTTGAGTCTGGTGTATGAGGGAAGTGCATGCAGCTGCCACTGCAGTGACTGAAGAGAATTGTCTAATCCCATTGTTACAGCCAAAATTCTCTGCAAAGCTTCTAGTATCTTTGGCTGAGTAGTGACACCCTTTGAGACAGACACATGGATTGAGGAGAAAAATTCGTCAGGTAAATTAAGGTTTAACAATGGATCAGGAAAAAAAGAAAGTGAGCAAAGACAAATATTCACCCGCTATTTATTGAAAACACAGTTTTATGCTGTTGTTCTGAAATATTCTTTTCTATTCCTCTTTTTCTGTTCCTAAGCAATTGCTCCTGCTATTTTTGTCAGGAGTAGTCTAACATGGCGTATTACAACATGATAATACTCAGAATTAGCAGCTCTGGGGGAGAAGAGAATCTTCATCACCGAGAATTGTAACTTTGCAGAAGTTTAATGGAGCTCAAACATACTCTTTAAGTGAATTTTGAAAGATAATACGTTCGGGACGAAAGTTTAGGATTGCAGGCTGAGACTACAGTTGTTAGGATAAAACGAAATGCAACTTTATTATGGAGCCTTTCACTTTTCTGTGCTTCTGAGTCACAAACTTATTTCCTGGAATTTAGTGATTAGGGGTTTGTTGGGTCATTCAGCAAGCTTGTTTTTACCTACTATGATTTTCTCCTGAGTTTAATTCACTCATACTCACAAGTACCAAGACATGTTTGAGTTATCTGGACTCAAAGAAAAAGAGACACTAGCTGTCCAGTCTTCTTTACCTATCCAGGGTTCTTGAATGACAACGATGAGCCAGCTTTTGGACAGATGTTTCAGGCCTTTTGGGTGTCAGCAATTGTTATGAGTTTTTTTTTATGCTTCAGAATATTTCTGTCTTTAGCCTCCAAAGATCTTAGACCATGTTGTTATGTCTTGTCTGCTTTTGCTCATTTAACTGTATGCTTAAACATGGTCTCTTCTGGGTTTGGGTTAGTGTGTTCTATGTGATATGCTGCAGCCATGTCACCCTTGTTTTGATGTTAGGATGCAAAGGCTGATGAGTTATTTCTCCTGTGGTTTGATTTATCAGAGTGCAGGCCTTTTGTTCACAGTAGGAACAGCATGTTCTGCAGTTTCTCTGCTGGGGAATGTTTGGTGGCAGTGATCCGAGACAGGCAGACTGTTCTGTTTGTTCATTGTTCTGCTGCTTCTGCTGGTGCTTACAAAGATGTGGTTTTGTTCAATCCAGTCAGTGCTTCTGATTCTAATTAGACCTTTTACCTGAAAAGATATTATCAGTAAAGTAGTTACCAGTCAATTAGCTAGTATGGGTTCATTAAAAGTGCTTGGTTTGGTTTCATTTAAGCCCCAAAAGGTGCTAAGGCAGTGTGTGGAACAAGACAGGCTGAGCATGTGCGTGAATCCCCTTATTTGTCTTCAGAGGACTTGTACATGACTGACAGCATTTAAATTTGGTGCATTAAATACATCACAGTGTTGGTGAGTCCTTGTAAATGTGCTGATAGTGCCCCTCATTGGGCTTTTAACTTAATCCACTTGCAAATTTGACCAAGGGATCTTGTTTTTGGTAAGGAGACATGAACAAAGCACTGTAGAATAGACCAACTCTGAATGCTCATCACATCAACATTCAGTGATTGTAATTTCAGTATCTGCTGTTACATTCCTAATACCAGTGCTCAGCTCGTGCACCATAAATTCACATACCAGCTTACTTTACAGTAACTAGTTTACATGCTCACTTGTCACTAAAGCATAACACAGAATGGATTATTTCTTGCTTATTTACTTTTACATGGAAGCCATATATAGCCTAAAAACCAGTTAAACTGACAACTTCCAACCCAGGTAACTCCCAGGTGCAGGTAGTGAGATTTGAAGGCAGGGTTATTTGAGTTCCACTTCCAGTGCTTTCTTTTTTGGGGAGTGATTTTTTTCCCCTTTGGTGTAAGGAAAAGTTTTCTTTCTCATAAATAGAAATGGGTCAGGATTGAATTAATTAACTTTGTCTGTTGTAGAGGTAGTTCCCAACCTGACTTCATCATTTATTTGATAAAGCAAGTGAAGTTCTGCTTGGAACATCAGTTGTAGAACTCAAGCTATGTGGTCTATGTGGTGATTAGTTTGAAGGTAGGTGCAAGCATTTATTGAGGTGGGATTTTTTGCTTTGAAACTGCTTTCAGTTGAGTACATAACAAACAAAACTGCAACATGACTTCTGGACTTCCAGCAGTGGGCATGCATGTACCAGTTGCAAATGAGGAAGTGGGGGTGGCTTTCTGCTGTTTCATTTTCTTTGCTGTCTTGGCGGATGTCCTTAATTTTTCTCTCCAAAATATGCTGTCATGTTCTGTATTTAGGAATGTGCATGTGTTTTGAATAGAAAAGAAACTGTGTCATCTCTACTGGGGAATTCCCCTTGCCCTTTTGCTTTACAACCTTGTACAAATGTAATTAACTGTGTTCCAAGAAAAGGCTGCATTCAAATTTGTTTATTCATTAGAAGCCAAGAGCAAGTTAATCTGTTAAAACTTTGTTTTAATGAAATACAGCAGAGCTGTGTGTTACAGAGAATGTGCTTTTAGAACTCTACAAGGTTAAGACATTTTGCTGGTCTGTTGAGCAAGATGCTGTGAAAGCTGAGCAAATAAAAGCTTTTTTTAGTGTGTTAAAGATTCTAGAGTTACTGGAAGGTTAACCATGTATATGAGTTAAGGATTTGAAGTGTAGTGTGTGTAAAAACTTCCTAAAGAAAAGATTTGGATATGGCAGAAATGGGGTTTGAAAGTGCTTGCACACATTTCTGTGGCAAGTGGTGAATATTTTCTTTTGCTATACCACCAAACTGTACTTTCCGAGCATGATCTTGGTGGGGAGTGTATCAATACCTAGAGTTTGAAATCTGCCCAGCAATTGCTTTAACATTTATTCTCCTCACTGTGAATTCAGTCTTTAATAATCTTTATTAACAGAGCTGATGTCTTAGGGTACTGCCTGTTATTCTTGAGAGTTTAATTTGTTGGCTTTGAAGACAGCCAACTTTAAAATGATTAGCATCCTTTGACATGTGCTCTGTGAGCTTTTAAAGTTTGAGCTCCTGTGAAATCTCATTACTTCCTTAATATCTGATATTTGTACTTGGATCTCTATCTACCTAAGCTGTATTTCTGACCCATTCTTGACTTACTCATTTCTTATCAAAGGGAAGCCTATCAAAGTCCAGTTACAAACATGTTACAGCCTGATTACAGTTACTCCTTTTTATATTATTCCTTCTGTATCACTTGTTGGAGGCTGTGCACCTAGGTGTTTTTATTGGCGTTGGTCACTCAACCACTAATAGATTCAGATGACACGTAACAGTCCATTTCTTTTCATTCTGTCATCAATATGTAAGACTTAATTCTGTCATTAAAATGTAAGACTTTGTTTTCCGAGTTACTTGTGGAGATTTACCTTCTGGTGGTCACGTAAGAATTATTTCCATTGTGGTGACATTGAGGGGACAGGGTCTATCATTTTGTTCAGTGGACATTGAAGATATCTTCATGGCAGGTTCTTTTAATTATGAAGTTGCAGTGGAAGCTGGACTGTCCTGGTCCTTTAGCACCTTTGGTTACCTTTAGCAGCAAGCTAAAATACCATCTCATCTTGGAGATCTATGTGAAGTCATAGCTGACTTTTGACTGCAGATCACACTGTGAAACTTCTTGGCCTATATAGTCAAAAGTAAGAGAGAGGTGGTGATGAATGCAGTCAAAATGTAGGGTGTGGTAGCTGAGTCTCAGTCACATAGACCGAGTAAGTCTTACAATTAACACAATTTCCTTGCACCTACAGAGTGACCGAATCTTCAACTAGCTGTATGTGCAATTTCAGGCATCTGTCATAAGAAAAATGCTACATACATAGACACAAGTCTAGAAGAAAGAAAACATGCAGAGCAGCCTGGATTTATATTGCATGTGGTGTAATCTGTAAATGCATCAAAAACAGGGAGTGTCCTTCATTGCTTCTTTGAATCTCTTTTGACTATCAGCATTCATGTGTCATATATACACATGTACATATTTAAGTATGTAAACTACTATGGTCTTGATACAGCTTGAAGGGAGAGGGCAAAGTTGTTGACGGGGTTTTGCCAGTTAATTTTGCGTAGATGAATGTTGGGCTAGATTTAATCTTAATAAAGGTTTTTTCTCTCTCCCAGCTTTTTGGTTTTACTCTGCAAGAGGAGAGTTGAGGTTTTATAGGAAGGCTAAGGTGAATAAACTGAAGGTCGTAATGACCCTAAGAGCTTGACAATCCTCCTAGGTAGAAACTCTTACTCAGAAGGGACTCTTTTGCATTGTGGACACATATATACAGGCATATTGTTTGTATCATCCCTTAGCTGTTTTTTACAGCCACCTTGTCGGGTGAAAAAGAGGCATTAGGTAAACATGTGTATGACTTCCCATGAATCCACTGCAAATTCCAGCAGCTTAGTTAAAGGTGGCAACACAGGTGGGATTTACACTGACTCCAGAGTTGGCAGAGAGGCAGGTATGCTTCATTCAGGCAGTTCAGTTGGTGAGTGTAGTAATCTGGAAAAGACAACTTCAAGTGATAGAAGGCCACTTTTCAGTAAAAGCACCAATGTAAAGGTGTAATGTGGCTTTGATTTTTGCACATGGACTTCATGTGTTTGAATGGCTGGATGGTCACACGCAGAGAGTTGCAGTCAATGGCTCAATGTCCAGCTGGAGACTGGTAATGAGTGGTGTCCCTCGGGTCAGTGTTGAGACCAGTCCTGTTCAACATCTTTGTCGGCGAGATGGACAGTGGGATTGATGCACCCACAGCAAGTCTGTGATGACACCAAGTTTTGTGGTTCAATTGATACGCTGGAGGGAAGGGATGGGATTCAGAGGGACCTGGACATGTTTGAGAGGTGGCTAATACCAACCTCATGAAGTTCAACCAAACCAAGTGCAAGGTCCTACACCTGCATCGGAGCAATCCCAGGCAGAGCTACAGGTTGGGCAGAGAAGAGATTCAGAGCAGCCCTGAGGAGAAGGACTTCGGGATGTTGGTTGGTGAGAAACTGAATATGAGCCGGCAGTGTGCACTTGCAGCCCAGAAGCTCCCTGTGTCCTGAGCTGCATCAAAAGGAGTGTGACCAGCGGGTTGAAGGAGGTGATCCTGCCCCCTACTCTGCTCGTGTGAGATCCCACTTGGAGCACTGTGTGCAGTTCTGGTGTTCTCGACATAAGAAGGACATGGAACTGTTGGAACAAATCCAGAGAAAGCCACAAGGATGATCAGGGGCTGGAGCACCTCCCGTGTGAAGATAGGATGAGAAAGTTGGGGCTATTCAGCCTGAAGAAGAGAAGCTGTTGGAGACCTCAGCGCAGGTTCCAGTACCTGAAGGGGGCTTACAAAGGAGCTGGAGAGGGTCTCTTTATCAGGGACTGTAGTGATAGGACAAGGGGTCATAGGTTCTAACTGAAATAGGTATTTACTGTGAGGGTGGTGAGGCACTGGCACAGGTTGCCCAAAGAAGTGGTGAATGCTCCATCCCTGGCAGTGTTCAAGGCCAAGTTGGACAGAGCCTTCGGTGACATGGTCTAGTGTCTCCCCATGGCAGGAGATTGGAGCTAGATGATCTGAAGGTCCTTTCTAACC
The DNA here is from genome assembly GCA_039720435.1 of Amazona ochrocephala. NCBI lineage: Eukaryota > Metazoa > Chordata > Aves > Psittaciformes > Psittacidae > Amazona > Amazona ochrocephala. The sequence continues at coordinate 120,871,230 of CM077877.1, forward strand.
CTAAATATTCTATGATTGGTCTTTAAATTGTGAATTTAGGTCATTGAGAGGTGAGTTCAGTCTCCAGAATTATAGATAGCTGGAATGTTTTGAAGTTTTAGGGAAGTTTGAATACAAAACCAGCTGTGAATTCCTGAGTGTGAAAGGAGAGCCTGTTTTAAGATACCAAATGAACGATACTCCTTTGACATTAGAGAATCTTGAACTACATTCAATTTGAAGATGCATTTTGGCTCTAACAACATGAGTTACCTAAGCATATGTTTTAGTTCACCTAGTTGTACTTGCTGGTCTGTTTAAAATTATTTCTGTTGTCTTTGCACACACTGGAATTGGGCAAGCTTGAGAATGTTAATCTTTAGTTTGATAATCACCGCAGTTCTAGGAGGTTGTTTTGCTTAGTTTTATTGTAAAAGAAACTGGTAGCACTTACAATTAAGATTGCTCAACACTTTCCATTAAGTGATTGTGTTTTCAGTTTCTCGTAGCTGCCAAACTTCAACTCTTCCGACTGGGAATATTCTGTCTTCCTCAAGCTGTTTTGTTGGGGTTTATGAAGCAGCTTTGAGAAAAATGCTTTAGCCATATCTCAATGAAGCTGGAGGTGGAATGTGATTCTACCCAGATTAATGCTTGTTTTATTTAAGAACCTCAAGAACCATCATGTTCTGGATATGAAATACTATGGCAATTATTTGTTTCAGGACTGCTTGAGGAGAAAACCATCCGTATTTTTCCAGGTCTTTAAAAAAATACGTCTACTGTCTCCATATGGAGTATTCAGAGTTGAGCTGCTATGTTCTGTAGAGCGGTGTGTGCTGAGCAGGCACCGTCACACATCCGCAGGCTGGGAGAAGCAGAGTTGGGTTCTTCTGGTTCCAGGAATCTTCTGTGGCACTCAGCAGTAGAACAGGAAGCAGTGTCTGTTCAACCATCTCCTAACTTAAAAATGCTTGGCTTTGCAAGCTTAACACTTCTTTTAATGTAGTTATGTTATGCGACAACCTGCATGTTTTTAGAAGAATGCTCATGCTGGTGACATGTTTGTAAGTGATAAACAATTCATAGCTGACTAGAAATTGTACCTCCACCTCCTTTTATCAGGGCTGCCTCTGCTACAGTTAATCTACAAGCGTTCCCACTTTTAAGCCATCCACTATGGCTTATGGCATCCTTAGATTGAATTTCCACTGTGAATTGCAGCTGCTGCAATTTCCAGGCTCCCAGCTTTCTGGATTAAAGGATTAGAAAGGGAGCTTGCACCTATTTGGAGCAGCTAAGGGGCACCAAGCCCAGCTACATGAAGTAAAGATTGAACTGAAATTTAATCAGAAGTACTCTAAAGACAAACAGAAAAACAGTTCTTTAAGAGTTTCCAATGCAGAGAAAGAGGGCTCCTGCAGTGTAAGATCAGTTGATACTCAGAACAGCCAATGGTCATGGAGTATGTGGATTTCTTACCAAAAGTAATATTAGCTTAATCACTTCACTGCTTCCTCCAGGTCACTTATCTTTTCCACTCTAACTCCTTCTCTGATGTATTACAATAGCACTTTGCCAAAGATTGTGTTTGTAACCCTTAAGGGAAATCAGCCCCCCTTTTTACCCCTTTGTTATCTTGTTGCAAAGTAGTTCTGTACTATTAAATGGTTTAAATTAATCGGTAGTTGGTTCATCTTGATGTTTCCAGTCTATTTGGTTTAACACGAGGCAGGTTTAAGTTAGTTTTTCTGTACTTTACAGCCATAACTAACAACTCCAGTTCTAAGACTTGAGTTTCTTTTACATATTGCCAAATTTCTAATTCTTTGCTTGGTTGTTCTCTAGCTGTCTGTACTTAAAAATATTAAATCAGTGTTTTAGTTACAAATTCATGAATTAAAGATACTACGGGTATAGTTGACCCTCTTCTCCACCTGCTTGTGCTTGTGTGCTGCTATGTTATCTCACCGTACTGCTTTTCAGCACAGCAGCCCATGCACACTAAGTATATTTCTGCTCAGCATTTTATTGCATCTTTTCCTTCCATGTGCAGTAAATGATGCATAACCTCTATGGGTGCAGTGGAAGGACAGGAGGACGGGCCCTGGGGTCAAGAAGGGACAGCAGCTCGCTACCCATCTGCTCATGGGTGACAGGAAGCCTCACCCTCAGGTGTTGTCACTGCAGCAACAGTTCCGGCGTGATGTGCTGCTTTTAAAACAATGCTTGGCTTCTTTCTTTATTCCTGCTCATTGCCAAGAAATGACAATTGAACAATTAAGGCACAAAGCAGAGAGGGGTTAGCAAATCATGAACTGTTTTTCATTTGCCTCATTAAGCTGCTGTTAACTACTTAAAGCCATCTGCTTAAAAATAATTTACCCATCTTAAGTTTGCTCTAGAGAGCAGGTAGACCTTCATTAGAGCAAGTTTTGTTATTAATGTTATCTTTAGGGGGCTTTCAGTTGTGGAAAATATTGTGTTGCTTACTGAGCTAAACCTTCCCTGTAAACAAAAGGAAGCGGCACATGTTTGTAACATGAGAATGAGCTATGTGAATGCCTACTGTCCCTATTATCTACTACCATCCCCAAAAATGAGTCTTGGAGAGGAAGAGCAGCCGGATTCATCACAGTGCTTCAGCTGTAATTGTGAAGGGGAGCCCTGCAGCCCGTGCCCTGAACAACTAGCTGTGGAAAAACAAGTTGATTTGTCTTCCCAGATTTGTAAAGAAACAAGTTCACTGACAAAGGACAAATCACCAGAGACTCTCCCTCCTATCTCAAGCTGAGATTCATTGTCATTTCAGTTAGAGAGTATGTACACTGCTTTCTGACCTTCTCTGTAATTCTGTGGTTTGCTGGGCTCTTGTAAGAGGAGACTGTTTCAGCAGTGTGCTAAGATCATTTGGAGTGAAACTAGCGTTAGAAATACTGGATAACTGATGGTGTGAGAATTTCAGAGAAGATCATTCAGTCTGTGGGAAAGAGGTGGACGTGATTTTGTGAGTATTAGCTGAGACACAATATATGACTAAAATTTGACTAAATATAGATCTTTCCACCAATAAATTAAAAACTCATTAAAATATTGCTATGAAATTGATTTTTTTCCCAGTTGCATGCTGTTTTATGGAAAATGGCAATATTGAACAGGATACAAAGCTTTTGAAGTAGCTGAGCAAAAACGGTGCCGTGAATGTGAAGTATCATTGTCTTTCTATTAAGATTTTATTTGGCTCTTTCTGGCAAGGAGGAAGCCTTCAACTGACAGACTACAGACTAACAGCGCAGATTTGCATGAAGCATACTTTCAAGTGTGTGAAAAAACAGGGCTTTTTGGAATTACTTTTGATGGCAGTAGTTGAAGGTATTCTTTGCAAATGCACCTACTGTGCATTCCAGTTTAAAGTATGACTTTACAAGGAATCCTGGACTGGAATCCTTTTATGTTTGCCCATATTTGAAAAAGTAGGGAATGAAAAATGTACCTTAATTTGTCTTGATTGGAAGGAATGGGTGTTACAAGAATGTATCCATGTCATTGAAGAGAAGATGTGGTATCTGCTGTATTTGATATGCCCTCTTACTCTGTTCTCTGCTACATTTATCTCAATCTGGAAAGACTTTTGTTTCAGGATTTCACTGTGAAACACTTCTTCGCAGTAAAAACCTTTAAATTACATAGAAATAATCAAATAATTCTTGTAGATCAAATATATAATAAAAATGAAATCCTTTTTTTTAATTTTCAAAATACAACATTTTCAATATAATGATTACCTTCACAGCTGTCTACTGAAGAGTACCCAGTGCCAAGATGCTATTGTAAATTCAGTTATTCAAATCACGAGGTGTTCCTTCTTAGCACTCTGGATTGACATACAAGGTTAGCATTGATTGAAAAACTTCTGTGAGCAAAGCATTTTGAGTTGAACTGAGTTAAATCTCTGAATCCATCTGAGCTGTAGTTCAATAAGCAGAAGAGAGTGATAAGTGCCATGGATCTTCTGATGATAAGTTAGGGTGGGGACCTTGTTTGTAGAAGAGAATGATACGTGATGACCCAGATCTACAGATTTCAGCAACTATATATTTGCTATGTCTTTAGCATGTCCACTGCAGGTGAGAGCAAGTTGTCAAATAGTCCCACGATCTGTCACAAAAAGACTGCTTTAATTTTCAGTCTTTTCTAGTTACAGTCCTTACACGGAGTGCAGCAGATTCTCCTTCAGCAGCACCTTCTCATGCTAGTGCAAGACCTGAAGAAGGCCTTGCCAGGGTGCAGTTAAATCAGCTGTAGAAACTGGAAACCTTGCTGTGCTTAAACCTGAAGAGAGGAGTCTTGCGAAGCAGTAGCTGAGAGCTGGAGTAAGGTATGCAAAATGGGAATAAAGAAAGCACTGCTGCTGGGAGCTGCAAGGCCCTTGAAAGCCCTTAGCTTCTCACTTCCTGAGTAGGAGGAGGATCTCTATCTGAGATGCTCGTGCAGCTATGTTCTTTGAACGCATGAAGAAGGTGCGAAAAAGGCTGTCCAGAAGATGGTCCTTTGTGTGCTGGTGCTACTGGTTCCTGCATTCCCTGTACTTCCATCTAAGGTGAGAAGCAATGTGGAGGAAGAGAAGAGCTGCTGACAGGAGAGACAGACAGTTCTCCAATGACTGTCTGAAGGAAGCAGACATGAAATGGGGCATGTTTCTGATAACTGATTTTGGAAACTCACCTGGAACGTGGATTTCTCTGATTAGGAAATAAAACTTTTGCACTCATCTTCCTGCTCTTTCCTGTCCTGAGCCCAGCTGGAGCTGCTACAGGATGAACCCTGCTTGAGGGTTCAGCAGTCCTGTCCTGGCTGGGGACTGATTGCACCTGTGAAAGAAACCTGGCAGAGGAGCAGTGCTGACTCCAATGACAGAGCTGAGCTGAGGAGGAGGCAGCATCTTAACAGGAGTTGTTTTAAGCTGTCTGTGAGCAGTGCTGACACCAGTTGTAACTTTGAAGTCTTGGGGTGGTTTGTTTATCTTTCCCTTAGTTCTTGTGTCTACCTGTGAATGTAATTGTGCATTAAAGGGGTCATGTCTAGCCCTTGCCTTTGTGGAAGAAAGTGACTCATGACCTGAATGTCCTCTTACAGCTCAGAGCTAGAAAGCTTATGAAAACTCATTGCAACTAAATCACTGGGTAGCTGGGTGTGAAAAGGCTGTCTAGAAGATACTGAGATAGATGAGCAAGAAGCCGTTTGCTGCAGATTCACAACCTGAAACCAAATGGAAAGGCTGCAGGCTTTCCATTTGGTCCTTCCTTTGTTTAGAAGCTCATTGGTGAGTAGCAGAGGAATCAAGAGGCTAGGAGCATTTACCAGCTCTAACCTCCTATTCATCTTCAGAGGCAAGCAGGCATGCTGGGTTAGGACAGTGCTTGGACAGAAAAGGCACAGAAGAAGAGCTCCAGACCTCTTTTGTACACCTTCATCCCAGAAAGGCTGTGAATGATACAATCTCTTTGGAGGTACTTTGGAAAAGGAAGTATCATGTCTTTGTTTCACCCAATAAAAGGGAACCTGCATGAGTATGACAGCCATGAAGCGAATTTCTGGTATTGTGACAGAGTTGGTCTTAAACGTTTCCTTCGCCTAGCTTGAGCAGACTAAGACTGTTCTGGTGCCAGTGTTCTGTGGGCTGTAACATTGGGAAAGAAAAGGTTATGTGCTGTTCTGGTTGGGGCCACTCTCATACTGTGAGTGTATTGCTTTTTGAATGAAGGGTGTACTGAGGGAGTGCTTACCGTGGTTGGCACAGGAGCTCTGAGGCTGACTCACCCCATCAGTAGGCTTTTAGTGGGAATGCATGATAGTTCACCCAGAGAGGAATGTAGGTAGTCCTCACCTACACCTCTCTATGTAAGAGCTACCTACATGTGTGAGCTGTTCTGTCAGTGCACAATAGCAATGTCTTTGCTTGTGAAAGTAGCTACCTTGTTGGAAATAAAAAGCTCATGGAAAGATAGGATTTGGTGGAGTTCATGACTGTTCATAGCCAGCCACATGACCTGGTTGCATCTTGGACAGAGAGATCTTACAGGGGGGTTTTTGAGTATATTGTTTTACATATAGAAAAAAAGATTTTAAACCCCAGCAGCAGAACTATCAGGTTCTGTGGAGTGAAGGGAAAACAGAGGTTAAATTAATTTTTGATGTGAGGGATAGCCTGTGCAGAATGACAGTGAACGCGTAAAGCAGGTTCCATACCTAGCAAGTAAGTTTGGAGGGGAAAGGGGATACGATGCCGCTTTGTCCTGCTAAGCAGGCTTGGAATAATGGTAACGCTACAACAGTAGACCTTAACACCATAAGTTTCTGTTTTGAATAAATTTAAGGTGTCATTGTGTAACAAGTTCAACTCTTTTTTTTTTTTTTTCTCCTACAGATCACACATCCGTGGGCGGGCTGGGAGACAGTTTTTATGAATATTTATTGAAAGCCTGGCTTATGTCAGACAAGATGGACACGGAGGCAAGAAAAATGTACGACGATGCCATTGAGGTGATTATAATTCATGGAGTTTTCCCATACGGTTGAACTGCAAAACCATCTTTAATACTTTAACAAAAACAACCCAACCCCAAAAACTCCAACTAAAGCACCCCCAGGACTGGTTTTGATTATGTGAGCTCTAAGAAATCAAGTGGTGAATAATACTGGCTTTCACTCTCAGTAGTTTAAGAAGTGTTATTGTAGAACACATTTGATGCAGATTGTTGTGCTAAAAGTAATCAGCTTGTCCAAAATTAAATGTCCATAATCTAAACGCCCAAGCGGTAGTTTCTTAGAAAGAGGTCAAGCAACCCTAAGATGTCTGCAGAGCAAGCAAGTCACTTCTTTCCAGCGTTCAGAATCACTCTAGGATTGAAGCTCTGAATTGTTTTATTCTTTATTTTACAAAACAGTTAGAGGTTATATTCCATACTTATGTTGTAAAATGTAGTTCATACCTATTCCTTGCTCTGTGGTTCTTTTGTGATGTGATCTTGCTCCTTCTCACAGATGAAGTAGTGCTTGCCCAAGCACCGCAGCACTGCAGGATAGTTCAGTGGGATTTGGGGCAGTGGCCTTTTAGTGGTGCCTCTGAGCTTTATGCTGCCCAGCTCTTACTTTCTTATAATTTCCCCATACACAGGCATCTTCTTTCATCAGGCTTGCTTGTGCCTATACATTCCAATATGCTGGTGCATGTTAAGACATGTGGAGAGTAACTAAGCTAGTTTTAATCAAGTTGGCTGTGGTACCTACAGCAGCAGGGACTTTGTAGTCTTGTCCAAGTGCAGATATGTGCTTGGTGCCTGACTTGTTCCATTATCTGTGCATGCTGTGTTTCTTCAACACAAGCTCCTAAAGCGAAAAACACCTAAAAATTCACATTTTAAAAGATATATAATGAAAGTTCCAGTCTAAAATTGCTTTGAAGCTGTAGTATATCTTATTCCTGACCTGAATTTGATTAATTTGACTTTCAGTTACTTGACCTTTTTCCTCCCCTACATTGTTTTCCAGGGTTATCTGCATTACATAGCTGGTGACTAACCAAGGTGTGAGACACATTCTCTCATTAAAGCGTTGCATTATTTTCTTGAGTCTTACAATATAAGACAGATTTTGAATTATTTCTTAAGCTTTTTTTCTAAGTACTTTCCAGTATCTTCAGTATGGAGCCAAGAACGTAATGGTTCAACACCTAATTTCTTCTCCATATTCGCCTCTTCATCCAGGCAAGAGCTGTGTTTGCACTCTTAACCTTTGCCTCAGTGTCATCTGCTTTCCACTTGGTTTTGCTCTGAAGTTGGTTACAGTAATTCTGGTTTACTGCTTTCCTGTTACTATGATTTACATTCATGATTCCTTGATGTGTGATTCCTACTAAAACACAATTGTTCAGGCAAGACCCACTTTGTCCCCTGTTCTGAATGATTTTACACACTTTTCCTTTATCACTATCTATAGCTCCATCAATATTTGTGTCATCTGCACATTTCTTTTAGCATTTGTTTCTCGCAGGTTGTTGGTAGAAATGCTGCGTAGCGTTGAATAGAAGTGTTTTTGCAGAATCTTCATGGGATGAGGATTTTTCACAGTTGTTGGTTTCACTTTGAACTGTTCTAGCACGCCACCTTTTAATCCACTTCATGTGTGCTGCCTTGAATTCGTTCAGCACTAATATTTTGTACAATACCAAGGAAATTCCTACTATTCCTAATATCAGTATGCACTTGTCAACAAACATTAATTTTATATGATTGTTCCATTAGCCTTTTAAAATACTGTTAAAGCACCAGCTATTTCCCAGTCCTTTTGAATTTTCTTAGCTTTCCAGGCTTTGTTAAAGTCAACATTAGTGGTTCAAAACATTGAGTGCTTTTAATAGTCTAAAATACAGTTTATTGTGTCCCTTTGGTTTACAAATACGTAGCAGTTGGTGTTTAACATCCACTGTGATTATTTCATCCTCTCCATTGTAAGCCCAATCTTGCAAACATTATGTATGGGCAGATCTCTCTGTATCTGAATGGAGACACCGCAAAGCAATTTGGGACCAGGCAAAACACACTGTGGACAGAAGGGAGAAAGAACTGAGCTGTTCCCACTTCATGTGTTATATGACCTGCAGTACAAACCACTAGATGGTTTCCTGTTCAGCTTTCCCTCAGCCAAACCTACCTGTTGGAATCTCTACGAACTATTCTGATCTATGCATTGTGGAACAATACGTTCATGCCTTGCACAAGCCCAGGTGGATGAAACCAGTCACTCTTCCCTTACTCACCAATGCTGCAGCCCCATCGTAGAAGGCCAATGAACTGGTCAGGCATGATTTGCCCTTAGTGAAGCCATGTTGGCTGTCACCAATCACCCTTATTTTCCGTGTGCCTTAGCATAGTTTCCAGGAGGATCTGCTCCATGATCCAGGTGAGACTGACTGGCCTGAAGTTCCACAGGTCTTCCTTTTTATCGTTTTGAAAAACAGGGGTTGTGTTTCACCCTTTCCAGTCAGTAGGAAGTTCCCCAGACTGCCACAGCTTCTCAGATATGATAGGTAGTGGTTTGGCCAGTTCCCTCTGGACCCGCAGATGCATCTCATCAGATCCCATATACTTGTGCACCTTCAGGTTCCTTAGATGATCTTGAACCTGATCTTCTCCTACAGCAGGCAGTTCATTCTCCCAGTCCCTGCCTCTGCCTTCTGCAACTTGGGTGGTGTGGCTGGAGCACTTGCCGGTGAAGGCTGAGGCAAAAACGTCATTGGGGACCTCAGCCTTCTCCACGTCCAAGGTAACCAGGTCTCCCGTTTTCTTCTTGAGAGGGCCCACATTTTCCCTCATGTTCCTTTTATCCCCATTGTACTTGCAGAAGCTTTCTTTGTTGCCCTTGACATCCCTAGCCAGATTTAATTCTGTTAGGTCTTCAACTTTCCTAATCTGATACCAGTCTGCCAACTTATTCATTGGAGTGGCTGGAATTCCATTGTGCTGCTGTTCAGGTTCTCTCCTGCTGACCTGTGACCCCTCTGCAAGCTCTGAGCATCTCTTACTGCCAGTGGCATCAAACTGGTAGAAGCAGGATTAATTGACGTTCCCCTGCCCCAGCAACTTTAGTTTAAAGCCCCATGTTTCTTAAAGCAAGTCCCACGGTCTAAGTAGTTGATCCCCTGTCTGCAGCACCAGTCCTGTAACCATTGTTGAATGGCCAGATTCGACCGGCCCTTTCAAACTCCTTCCCAGTGACCAGGAGGATTAATGAGAAAGCTCCCTGTGCTCCAGAGTCCCTTGCTGCTGCTCCCAGGGCTCAGTGAAAAGCCACGGTACCCAATGCCAATATGCATGATTGTTGGACAACCACTCTGGCAGCTGGCAGAGATGGACTGGGTTCTGCTTTGTCAGTTATTTCTGTGTTCTTCTCTCTGCACCATGTACCTGGATGAAGGGCTTCCATGTTACCAGATATTGATGGGTTCAGTACATCTGCTCTAACAGTCCTGTATCACTGAAGTATACCTACTACAGTCACAGAAAGACCTTGGAACTTTTCATTTGTCCATGTTATTGAAAACAAAACAGTCTCACATTTTTTATTTTGAGGGAAAAGCTATTTCACTCTCTGCTTTTGAACCTGAATTGCAGGTTGCAAGCTGATTGATCTATGTACTTATTGCTTGAATCTTTATTGTAGCGAACTGCATAGTTGGCACTGTGTAGATAACAAGGAGACAAGGGTGTGCAGCAGACATGACCTCCACATCCACAAAAGCTGCTTCAGTTGCATGCAGGATCCTCTGCCTGGATGTTCTCAGTATATCTAAGCTTTAGTGCAAATGGTTGTGGGCATTTGGGGTGCGATTTGTTGTAGATACCAGAAAAGTAATGAAGAGGGATAGTAATTCACTTCTGTAATAGATCTTGTGGATGGCATGGAGAGTAGAAAATGCCTTTTTAAAGGCACTTTAATCATAGAATCATAGAATCATAGAATCATAGAATCATAGAATCATAGAATCATAGAATCATAGAATCATAGAATCATAGAATCATAGAATCATAGAATCATAGAATCATAGAATCATAGAATCATAGAATCATAGAATCATAGAATCATAGAATCATAGAATCATAGAATCATAGAATCATAGAATCATAGAATCATAGAATCATAGAATCATAGAATCGTTAGGGTTGGAAAGGACCTCATGATCATCGAGTTCCAACCCCCCTGCCATGGGCAGGGGCACCTCCCACTAAACCATGCCATCCAAGGCTATGTCCAACCCCACCTTGAACGCCACCAGGGATGAAGCATCCACAACCTCCCTGGGCAACCCATTCCAGGGCCTCACCACCCTTACAGTAAAGAATTTCTTCCTCAGATCCATTATTCCTTGTCCTCTCACCACAGTCCCTAATGAAGAGTCCCTCCCCAGCATCGCTATAGGCCCCCTTCAGGTACTGGAAGGCTGCTATGAGGTCTCCATGCAGCCTTCTCTTCTCCAGGCTGAGCAGCCCCAATTTTCTCAGTCTCTCTTCATACGGGAGGTGCTCCAGTCCCCTGATCATCCTCGTGGCCCTCCTCTGCACTTGTTCTAACAGTTCCATGTCCTTTTTATGTTGAGGACACCAGAACTGCACACAATACTCCAAGTGAGGTCTCATGAGAGCAGAGTAAAGGGGCAGGATCACCTCCCTCGACCTGCTGGTCACACTCCTTTTGATGCAGCCCAGGATACGGTTGGCCTTCTGGGCTGCAAGCGCACACTGCCGGCTCATGTTCATTTTTTCATCAACCCACACCCCCAAGTCCTTCTCCACAGGGCTGCTCTGAATCTCTTCCCCGCCCAACCTGTAGCTGTGCCTGGCATTGCTCCGACCCAGGTGGAGGACCTTGCACTTGGCATGGTTAAACTTCATCAGGTTGGCATCAGCCCACCTCACAAGCGTGTCAAGGTCCCTCTGGATGGCATTCCTTCCCTCCAACGTATCAACCGAACCACACAGCTTGGTGTCATCGGCAAACTTGCTGAGGGCGCACTCAATCCCACTGTCCATGTCACCCACAAAGATGTTGAACAAGACCGGTCCCAACACCGATCCCTGGGGGACACCACTCGTTACCGGTCTCCAGCTGGACACTGAGCCACTGAGCACTACTCTTTGCGTGCGGCCATCCAGCCAGTTCTTTATCCACCGAGTGGTCCACCTATCAAATTGATGTCTCTCCAACTTAGAGAGAAGGATGTCATGGGAGACAGTGTCAAAGGCTTTACACAAGTCCAGGTAGATGACATCAACTGCTCTGCCCCTGTCCATCAGTTCCATAGCCCCTTCATAGAAGGCCACCAGATGGAGTACTCTTAGCAGTCAGTGGTCATGTGCTTTGAAGGAAGTTGTGAACCCATCAGATGTTTATGTGTGGAAGTACTAAGGAGATTTCTGGAAAGAAGGTAGGAATAATGTCTCCATGGTAAAAAGATAATTGTCTTTACTATTATAGATCTCAATTGTAACAAGATTCTAGGTAAAATAAAAACTGTCTAATGCTTAAGATAGTATTTCAGTAGATTGGTGGGGGTTGTGAACCTCTCTGAAAGAGGCTTAAGTAAACGTGTTGTTTCACATAGCTTGCAAGCTTCAGAATGTTAGGTCAGCTATTCTCCTTCCTACTACCAGAAGAATACCATTTACAAACCACAAGCAACAATATAGGCACAAACACACAGAGAAGGCAGCAGATGCCTCACCTATAAAGTAACATTTATTTTTTTTAACAGTTACTCTAACCTTCACCCATCCTTTGACCACATGTAATCAGAAAGCTGCCATGGAGAAGCAGCTAAAAGGTGGCTGGATCATTCCTCTCACTTCCTATTAAAGACTGACTGAAAGTACAGGTGCTACCTCTACCTATATTGCTGACCAAAACATTCCAACATGGATGTATCTTATGAGTACACACAGGTTGTACAGCAGAACATATAGGTACTTCTCAGAGTTAATGGGTAGACAAACAGTGTTTGAGCCATAAAATACATGCTGAATTCTCAGCTAAAAGTGCAATTTTATCTATGTTGCTATTTTCCTGTGTTTGATCTCATTAGCATCTTTTAGCAGTTAGGGTATTTGTGTGCATTGAAATTATATTCTTATAGCTGTTTGCTCCTGAAGTGCTAAGAAGTGAATTTGAAAGAAGAATTCTTTGTTGTTATTTTAGAAACAGTACTTTATTCTTTGAAAGAGAGTTTAGTTACATAAAACTTGCATGTGAAATAGTATTTGAAAGTTCTCTTAATCTTCTTGTAGGCCATAGAAAAACATCTCATCAGGAAGTCCAATGGAGGACTGACCTTCATTGGGGAGTGGAAGAACGGACACCTTGAAAGAAAGATGGGCCACTTGACCTGTTTTGCAGGGGGAATGTTTGCCCTTGGAGCAGATGGTTCCAGAGATGATAAAGCTGGACATTATTTGCAGCTTGGAGCTGAAATTGCGCATACATGTCACGAGTCATATGACAGGACAAGTAAGATCTATTCCTAATCTAGTTATTTCACTAGTTAAACTACAGATATTGTTGTAATTATTTTTTAAGATGTGTTATGGGCCTATGCTTTATCTAACATGCAATGGTTTCTATACCAGTACAAATTTTGAACATCTGTGTATTTAATTGTGATCTACATCATGGTGAGTAAATGTAAAAACAGATTGCATGTGGTTCCTTCCTGCATGTTTATCCCTATTTTTGGATCAGTCAGCTAGGATAGGTTATATGAGTGCAGGGAGGAAGGACTGTGTGTGTACTCTTGTCCTCCCAGATATATAGGGCAGTTTTCATTTCATATATACTGTTCTTACTGTTATGTAGAGTTAAAAATTTGTGAATACAGCTTTTACTGGTTTTAGTAATAGTACATTCTGGGTAAGTACAATTAAACTAGAGAGGATGATGACTATTATGCAGGCTGTGAGACAGCCAAAGACCTGACTAGTGAGGAGGCAATACAAGCTTCACTGTTGGGCTGGAAGGTTCCCAAGTTCCATCTTTTGGAACAGGTTTATTTCGCATTTTTCAAGAGTGACCTCTGCATGAAGTTAAAGTGTGCCAATTGGAATTACAGTGGCCATAAGATCCCAAGACACAATTAAAACAGAAGAGTCTCAGAATAGTAAACAGGAAGATCTTGAGGGATGGACTGTCCAGTAGTAAGTTCACAAGTAAAAAGGCAGGAACTCTTTCTCTGAACTGGGAGTTTAGAGAAACCTGCTTAGTGCAGTCCTTGTCTGTATCAGGTGAGGAATTTGCAACAGAGATTAGGGAATGTTAACGCTGCCTTAGAAGACATGTTTCGTTTGTCATCCAGTATGTGCTGTATGAGCCTGAACTTCAAGCAGAACAAATGCAAACCAAGAACCAACAGAATTATTAGAGCAACAGAGCCTTTGTTTTACAGTTGAAAACTAAGACAACTTGGCCTGCTCAGCCTTGAAAAATAATGCCAAAGAAGGAAATAAATCTGTTATCATCCCAAGGGGTAAAGAGTGAAAAGAAATGGAGTTTTTTTAGATATAAACTACACAGTTGTACCAAGAGCAAGATTTGTCTGCTCGCCATGAATAAATGTAGGTTGGAAATTGTAAATAGCTTTGTGTAGCCATCAGAGAAGTGAGCTTCCGGAATAACTTCCTAGTAGAAGTAATGATCAGTAAAACTCGGTTTTAAGATGAGAATTCGTGTGTTATTCACTGGATTATGTAATATCACTGTATAATTGCCTGACATTTTAAAGAATTCAGTCCATAAGCGATGCTTTTACCTGGGTAGCAACAGCATTAAAAACAAAAAAAAAAAGGAAGGAAAAAATAGGCGAATGCTTAAGGGAAAAGGTAGGACACAGTAACTGTTGTTGCGTGCTGAAAAGCTTAATTAAAGTGTTTCATTTGACACTTTAAAGTAGGCGCTGCCAAATTTATAGTTGTTTGTGCCCTCCTAATTTTATTCCTTCCGATGTTTCTTCCATACCCTAAATAAGTCAAAAGATGGTGAGGGGTAGAAGTTAGGGTTACGTCTTTAATGACTGAATAAGGACGCACACATGCAGGAAGCAGTCTGGAAGCTCTACAGACAGCTATATGTTTGCAGTGCCCTAGTTTTCTTTTCTTCAGTCCTGCAATCTCAGGAATGTGGGTTTTTTTTCTCCCTGGACTGATTTTTCAAAGCAAATAAAGAATCGTTACGTGCAAAATATCAACTTCGTTATGCTTTAACAGCAGGATTTGAGACAGAATTGTACACTTCAGTGCAGAGCTATCTGGCTGCATAAAAACAGTGTCTTTCACAGGGTAGACAGTCATCCTGATTCAAATGATACCGTTATGTTTCAGCAAAGGGGAGAGCCTGATCTCTTTCTTATATGGGCTTGGAACAACTCTTTCCCCATTTGCTGTCCCCTGAGGAGACAGCAAGGTGCTGAGGCTGAGTGCTGAGGCTAGAGAGCTCTTTTCTTCAGATAAACCAACCACAGCTGTCCTTTCCTGTTTCTTCCCAGGGTTGCTTATAATAAACTGCAGTAAATGCCTGGTGTTACAATATTTTAGTATAAAATTACTACTTTATGAAACAACTTAAATTTCCATGCAGCACTAAGAAACATGGCTAAGGCATAAAATAACGGGTAATGCGAAATCTGTGAATGGGGGAAAAAAAAGATGTCCAATGAAACTGAAAGAACAGGAAGACCACTAACAAATCAATGTGAATAATGAGCTTTCATAGGTATTGTAAAGGTTAGATTAATTAGCAAAATTATTTATGTAGATGGCAGCACGTACTGGTTTATAGCACACAGTGTTTTTGGTAAAAGATATCATCCCTTACACAGGAGAATTTTCCCAGCCATTAGCTGACAGTCAGTCAATCCTTTACATACTACAGACAGATTATTTTAGGATGAAGTTTTTTGCATGTCTTTAAAATTTTCTGAAGAACTGTCATCAAATTGGGTACAGCTTTAGCTGATTCATGTATGTGACAATTCCAATGCAGAATAAGCCAGATGACTTGAGATTTCAGATGAGACATAGTAAGGGTATGAGTAGATGTTGTCTCTGTCCCGAGGCTTTCAGTAAGCAGCTAAACAGGGAAAGATGGAAGAAACAAGATAATTGAGGAGTATAAAATAACAATGTATGTTGATGGAATGATTCAGAAAGTCTCAATAAAAAGGAACTTTGAGTTTCTCTTCCTCAAATTTTATAAGAATTAAGCCCTAGAAACTATTATTATAATATTATGCAATAATATTATTATTATTGCTATTATTATTACTTTCGGGAAATTTATTGCTAGATTGACTCGGGTCTTAAAGGAATATGCAAAAAAATTGCACTGTTTTCAACATTATTTCTGCAAGGAGATATGTAGATATTTATCTAGAAGTCTGCGAATTTGCCCTTATTTTTAGCAGTTCTAAATACAGCTCTCATTGAAGTGTTACATCAGTTAAAATATCTTTTAAAATGGTACTAATTAGCTTTGCAGTTTTGCACTGTAATGTCAGATGTTCTCATCTACTCTTCGTGCCCAGCCTATCAGCCCCATTAATGCTAAAATACCTGGGCTAAAGTGTGACCACTACAGCATTATAAAATGGCCTTAGATAGTTGGTTGCTTAGAATACTCCTCTGAAAGGTACTATGTTCGTAGTAGTTTCTTTACTTTAATCAGCTATAAGTAGAAGTGCTGTGATTAATTTTTCATCCTTGGTTTCAGGTAAAACTTCAGTGAGCTTGCCACAATATATAGGGGTCACCCATCCTTGGGTGGTAGAATTTCTTGTAGTGCCCAGTAACATTAGAAGTAGATCTGACTAAATAAGTAAAGATCTAATGCACCATCAGGCTACAAATCAAGTGAAGGTGTCACAGTTCCTGTAGGTTATGCATCACGAGAATTGCCAGAAATCCTGCTTCTTTGGTGGATAAGACTAATACAGCTGCATGGTTTGCCATATTTCCAAAAGGCTTTTTCACAAGGCCCTTTAGGATATTAAGCAGCTACTGCATAAACAGCAAGTACATGCATGGAGAAAATAAATGGTTGTAGTATAACAAATAAGGTAGAGGTAAATAGGTCTTGCATTGGACAAATGGTAGTTAACCAATGGTACTCTGATATATATTTATACACGTGCGTGTATAGATGTCTATATATGTATAGTATATTTACATTTTATATTTTATATTTAAATGCATATGTATGTATATATAAATAAAAATACATGCATATATGCACAATATGGACTTATCCACAGCCACAGATGCTTCAAGGTGTACCTTCACCAGTGTGGAATTATCCTTGAGCCACAGTCCCTTCAGAGGTATAACTACTGCAGATCAGACATAACTATAGCCATAGATGCATCGAGATGTATCTGCTTTGGTGTGGACTGATTTATGGCCATAGATGCTTAGTGACATGGTTTAGTGGTGGCAGTGCTGGGGAACAGTTGGACTTAATGATCTTAAAGGTCTTTTCCAACCTGGTTGATTCTATGATTCTATGTACACACATAAAAGTGATCAGGAAAAGGGCAGGAGCAGTAAGACAAAGGTACTGGTAATAACTCAAGGACCTATTCAGGATAGCAAGGATGAAAGAAAGCAGAAAAAATACACAGAGATTTTATGAGGTTGAGTAATTCTATAATAAATTACTAAATTACATCCTATGTAGTTAAATGTAGAATGAGGCATCTGCAAAAAAAATGCTTCCTAACCTCACATATAAAACTATGAGCTCTGAACTGACCATTACAACTCAGAAAATTGCTCTTGAGATTATGAAAATGCCAGCTTAGTAGCAGTCAGGAAAAACAAAGTGCGAAAGAGCAAAATGGAAAATGCCATTATGTCGCTATATTAATCTTATCCACACTTCCAGTGCTGATTCAGGCTGATCCTCTCATTTCACAAAGGATAGAGTAACATTGGAAGAATTGCAGAGAGAAAGGCTAGAAGGAAAACTAAAGATATGGAACAGTTTCCATTCAGGGAACAATTGAATTGGATAGTATTCTTCAGCGTGGAAAAGGCACATTTTAGGTAGGATACAACAGATTTGCAACATCCCCAGGGACTGGAGAGAGTGGATGGGAATCAGTTGTTCTCTCTCTTCTCCAAGACAAGACCTACAGACTGTTGAATAATTCTAGTAGGGACCAAGCTGAAAGTGGAAAAGAACAAAAAATGTGGTTCTACACCAAAGAGATATTAGACATGTGGAATGCCGTAGCACAGGTGTGTTTGGATGCTTAAGGCATACACAGGTTTAAGGAAACACAGCTTACCCAGAGAAGCTGTGGCTGCCCCATCCCTGGCAATGTTCAAGGCCAGGTGGATGGGATTTCAAGGAACCTGGTCTAGTGGAAGGTGTCCCTGCCCATGGCAGGGGGGTGGAACTGGATGATCTTAAGGCCCTTTCCAACCCAAACCATTCTGTGATTCTGTGAAACACCAGACAAATATTGGAAAACAAATCTATCAAAAATTACCCACCACATTCAAAAATATGTCTAGTTTTGGAGAAGCCTTGAGCTCAAACAAATGGCAGGCTGATAGAGAAGGTGAAAAAGGTCTTTCATATACTTGGCCCATTCTTTCTCTTCCCCACCTGTGTCTGATTTTAGCTATTGTTGGAGAAATGATACTGGACCAGACAGAGCTTCCATGTGGTCCAGGATGGCCATTCTAATCTTCTTAATTTTGGATAGATAAAACTCTGTATCTAATCTCATTGATATTGCAGGAAAATTTGTATGGGGTTTTTTTACTGAAGCTGGTAAAATGGCCAGCTTTGAAAGAAGTAGTTTAACCATTTCTTGATGGCGTTTTCCTTTGCCATGCATGTAGCTGAAGTGTGAAGAGTAGTGCTTTTTCTATATTGGCATCTGGAGTTGTACTCCCTTGAAACAAAAAGAATAGGGAGCTCTTTGTTGGAGATTTTCTGCCGGGGCACGCACTGAGGGTGCTCAGATTTTTCATTGTAGTATTCTAAGGTTCCCCTCTCTGACTCATGATGCCAAGGTTAATTGGAGCCTCTAGCCCATAGGAATGACATGATTAATGGATTTGATAATATTTAAAGTTTGAGTGCAGCTTCAAAGTTCAGCACCTAAAAAACTCTGCTAAAGAGTGGGGTGCAGCTGTAGATAAGAGTGCATTTTTGAGGAATAATGTGTAGCTGTATAATAAAAAACTTTTCTAATTGCATCTTCATAATGTAGGCAGTTTCTCTACAGGTGCCTCCTTAAATGAGTAGACTTCCAGATGCTGGCACAGGGCCGTTAGAGCTTCTTTAAGGGCTGAAATACTGAATCTCTTAGTTCAGAGGTTTATGTTCAGGTGTGGCTAAGTTTTCATTGCCTAGTTGTAAACCCTTTACTTGAGGATCACATTATGAAGCACATTGGTTAGCACATCACTATCATAAACCAAGAGAGTTTGGTTAAAGATGCAGGTTAACTGAGATGGTATTATTAGTTTTATTCTTTTCCTGATGAGCTGGGTGGGATCAAAGGACATCGAACCTCTGTTGACTTTTTTTTCCTTTTGTTGGTAAGAACTGGTGTCAGTCACTTTACTTTTATCCTAGAATTGAATGGGTTAATGATGAATGTGTTTATATGCTTAGTGTTTCATTAGGCTTCAAGAGGATTACTGTCAAGATAGGTACTTTTCTCACAGGAATTGGATAAATTATTCATAACAAATTATAGGCCTCAACAATAGGAAATACTTAGGAGACTGCTTAAAGACAAGCTCATTTCTGTTTTCCTCACATGCTTGGGATCTAGCAGTCTCCTTCCCACCCTTCCTGCAAAGAGTGGTAGGAATCATTGAATCATTTTTTTTCTTTTTTTTATGTTCTTCTTTCCTTTGCAGCATTAAAGCTGGGTCCAGAAGCATTCAAATTTGATGGTGGCGTAGAGGCAGTGGCTGTGCGGCAGAATGAGAAGTATTACATCCTAAGACCAGAGGTGATTGAGACCTACTGGTACATGTGGAGGTTTACCCATGATCCCAAGTACAGGCAGTGGGGCTGGGAGGCAACACAGGTAACTGTATTAATTATCTGTCCATAATTTAATTCCATGTATTTTTCTTCTGTAGCCACTTTAATCTCATGGTACTGAAAAGCTTCAAATGGTAATTGATTTTCACAAGTTCTTATAAACCAGGATACATATGGGGGTGTGCACAGTTATTCCTGTTTTTCAACTGCTGAACCAGATGCACAGATGAGAGATGCATTCAGCATTATACAGCTGATGAGTTTTAGGCATGGAAATAGAATTTACTGGTTATGAATTCTACTGTTATCTGTAGTCCACAGGCCCCTGAGAGAAGTAATTCGTCTTGGGAAATGAAGGTGTATTATAAATAACTTTGCTAAGCATGTGTTCTCACTCAGATTAAAAGCTAAGCTATTCTTACAGTTTCTTCTTTGTCAGCTATCACACAAGTGGTAGGACGACTGTTCTCTGATGGTTTGTAGACTAGAGAGCATGTACATACATATGTGCGGGTTGGTATCGTGGCTTTTTCTTTTCTTAGTTGTCTGACTGGAAGGAAAAAAAATTGCCAGTCATTTTACGTTTACTTAATTATAACAAAAGTTACAGCATTATAAGAAGTAGATCATAAAAGTAACTGAGTGAATAATGGCACATAAGCAGAACTTAAAAATTGTTGCTTTAGAGATTGTTTTCTATCTGATTTCCCAGGTTTAAGTCTGGTTGTTGAATATTTTAGTCAAATCCCTGAGTGTGAAAATGTTTGAGTCTTTCTCATTGGAAATGCTAGTACTGGTCTACAGAAGCTTGGATTCATTGTGAAGACACGGATCTGTGCTCATGGCCTTCCTTCATTCATCCTTTGTACTTAGATAACTCCTTTATCTGCCACTCATTGGTTATGTGCTATATGAATAACTAGGTAGCATTTTCACATAACAGCGTAATATTCTAATTGCAAAAAGTATTTGTAATCCCCCGAAGAGTTTGCCTTTTAAATGCTTCCAAAGGTTCAACTTGTGAGCCTGTTCGGTGTCATCTTTCTCACTGCTTCCACCTGCTGGTCCGTGCTGGGCTTGTGCTAAACTGATTTGCTGGCCAAGCAGTTTTCTGGCCGTCTTCAAGGTCTGTGGATTACTACAGCTCTTCCACTTCCCTGCTAGAGCTCCATCCGTCTGTGAAAACACAGGTCAAAGCCAGTTTCAGAGAGGAGAGTAAACATTAAAGGTATAAAGACCCTAATGATTTGACTACAGCCAAAGGCCATGAGGGAAGAGCAAAGGAAGAGGTGAACCAAGTGCCTGGAGAAACTTTATTCTGCAGGTTAAAACCAGCTTTGTTCCAGAGGCAAGAGACCCAGAAAAGTACTTTGAGGAAAAGCTCTGTTGAGAAGCTTGTATTCATCAGGTGAAAGATAGTTAAAGAATCAGAGTATTTAGCTGAGCTCCTCTCTGTCTTCCCTCAGTGCAGTTACAATCACATAGAGAGTTCAAGTATTTCAACATTGTGTCCTAGTCTGGGTTAGGTTTTTCTTTGCAGGCTGTTTTGGTATAACTGACATTATGTTACTCTGGAGAGAGGTTCAACATTTGTCACATTTGTGTTTGAGAATGCATTGCCTCTCTCTCCAAAGTGTCAAACATGGAGTCAGATCGTCCCTCCTCCCCAAACTATGCATGTCTCTAATATGACAAACAAACACATCTAGTAACCTGCTCCTTGCCGATGTGGGTACTACAAAGGCTTGCTGATGTAGCGCCGGCTCCTGTCAGAAGCTATGGCTGGATGAGCCAAGCAGAGATGGGGTCCTTTGTACTATGTTAAAGAATTAACAAATGTAATTTTTCAGGCCAGGATCTGTCTTAAGAACATGGCAAAGCATGTCTTTGGGTTGTGTTTTGTTCACTTTTCTCCATTTGCCTTCGTGTTTGCAAACCAAACGCTCCCTCCCTCCTCCCAGGCCTGCAGTTTTCTCTGTGTGCAGGGTATGATTTTGTTTTATCCTTCTGTCAAGCTGTATCAAAGCTGTGCAAAGCAAGCGACCCATGTGCTGAACTACCTCTGTCCTTGCAGAGGGCCTTTTCTTACTTGCTTCCTCAATAAAAAAGTTTCTTTATCCAACATAACCATAAAATATTTGTGAACTCTTCAGGAATGTTTTTGCATACCCCTCCCTCCAGCAATTACAGAGTTCCTTACCCCACCATCGTCCTAACACAGAAGCTTGGAAAGCTTTTTGTTCTCCTGGATTTTCTGTTACCTGCATTTAGATAATAAGTTCTTGTGTTTACTCCTCACATCTACTCACCACTTTTCCTTTTTCTTTACCACACACAGCTCTGGTTGTGTTTATTCCTCCTTTCATAAATAAAGAAGAATCTGGTATGCCACACAGAGCAGTTGGCTTGCTGCTCTTGTACAGCAGTTTGCTGTCCTTTGCCTCTCAACCACTGAAGCATACTTGGAAATCTGTATTACAGACTTCTCGTGGTGAATGATAGTTTCCTCATCAGAAGTCTGGCTGTTCTTTTAAGCTGTTGTGGAAACAGCGTTTTGTTTCTGAGTTCAAAGTGGTCCTATTTTTCTACACTGAACATGGTCTAACTTGTTTGATGCCTGAGTTCTTGGTGGTGTCCCTTGTTTGCTGGTTTGAACGGATGAACACATCCCCACCCAAATGGGTTTGGGTTAACTCAGTGATATGTTAGATGTCTGCTTCTGTGAATTTAAGAACTCTTTAGAGATGATCTGGGATACATTGCAGAACCACCTGGCTTTTAAGTATACTGCATGACTGAAGTTTCACTAGTGTTCGCAGCCCAGAGCTCTCTCTGCCTGTTACCAATGGGGATTTGCACAGAGGGCTGGATTGTGTGTGTATGCAGAGCTTTGTACTGTACTTTCTTTATCTCGTTCACAATTGGAAGCTTCTTTTTGGCCTTATAATCTAGGTTTTTGGACAAAACTTGAGTATTTTTGTACAGATGTGCTTCGAACAAGGCCTGTTTAGTCACATTGCTCCTAATCTTGTGGCTGTGGGGAAGAACCAAGAAGTTGAATCTTATATTCCCTCAATCAAGGGAATCAAGGCTATCTCTTTCCTAATTAAAAAAAGGCTAATTCTCGCTAATACTGTACTTAGCTAGAGACAGTACTGCTGTACAGGAAACAACATCCATCTTATATTGGGCCAGCCAAATCGGATGATGGTATGCTGGGGGGCTGGCTAAAGTATTATAGAAATATGCATGCACGATATTCAGGTTAAATACAGAAAATTACGAAAATCCTTTTTAGGGTAATTATTTGAAAGGAATAAAAGCCACCACTTTGCATTAGGTATGTAAAGCTAATTACTAATCTAAGCTGTGTGAATGAAGCGTTCAACTATTTGTTGGGGTCTTGCATGCCTGATAAAGTAGGATTTCACCATGGAGGCTGCAGAGTTCAGTCAGTTTCTGCTTACAGTGAAAATACTATAGAAGATCTCAAGTTCGGGCTAACTTCAGGCAAATTGGGGATTAACAGTAAGATGGAGTGGAAAGACCTATAGCTCTCTACTTAGTGAAGCCAAGAAGAGAGAAAAGAGCCAGGTATAGGTTGGAGGTGAAAGAAACACAGGTTCAGAGTTCACGGGTTGGAAGCCATGAGTACCACAGCTGGTGAGAAAGTAGCACAGTTTTTATGAGCATATTGTTGGCATAGTCAAGAACTACCACACATGCAACCACAAAAACACCCTCAGAGGAGCTGAGAGAGCTGGGGTCTGATCTAGAGGCACCTCCTATTTTATTTCCAAGTAGCATAGATCAGCTGGCCTCCCTGTATGTCATAGCCCCTGAAATGTCACTTTATGTCAATTTTGAGCTGAGATACGTGTATTTGGCAAGAGTTCACTATCTCGTATTCTGTTCTACTCTTGATTTGAATAAAGGGAACTAGAAAATCCACTTCTTCTCATAGTTGGTTCCATTAATTAATTTGCTTGTTATTATATATTATTTAATTGCTGTTAAAAAGACATGCTTTATTTCACATTTGAATTTGTCTAGTTTCAGCTGTTAATCACTGGATTTTCCTGTGACTTCATATCCATATTGAAGTGTCTTTTGTCCATGTTTTCTTTCCAAAGTGTTTTCCTAGATTGTAATAAGCTTGCTACTGAGTCTACTTAAGATGGTAAACAAATTGTATTGTCTCTCACTGTGAAGCATTTTCTCCTCATGTCTGCACCCACTCCAGTTCATCATCCTTGCGTGAAAATGAGTTCTGGGATTTCATATTCTGGTTTTGACTTTACACACAGCCCTGGGCTAAAGTCAAATGATGTCCCTGCTCCTGTTTACTGTCCCTGTGTGTGCACTTGCCACAATATCCTAGCAGGAACTCAGACTGAATTGTCTCATGTGGCCACTGAATTCTTTGAAGTGTCTCCGTGTCTTGACTTTCCAGACTAATCTGGTTCTAAATCTGGACAGCCTTTCTGTCTAGATTTAGGGCTATGTGCCTGATTATATGAAATTCGCTTTGTTTGGGCTCCAGTTGTTAAATACAAATTACATTGTCTGCTGTTATTTACCTATGTCATTTTTGCCAGCAGTAGTGTTGTAGTGGTTGATAAAACTTCAGACCTCTCCTCATGGATCTCTGTGAGAAGCAGCTCTGTTTGGTGATGATTTTATATTGTCGGTGTGTTCTTAAAGCACTGTCAGTCAGTTTCAAATTAAGATAGTGATATTGCTATGGTATAGTGCTGCTTTGTCTTAACATCTCTTGGTACCATGTCAATTGCTTTAAAACCTTGTCAAGTTTATTACGGCTCTGCAGTTCCCTTTATATGTCAATTTTGTAGATCTCAAAGAATGAGAGGAAGCCTGTGAATGGGATAGTTTCCCGTAAAATCATGTTGATTTGTGTCAGTTGTACTCTTATTCTCCTATATTTTTTACATATGCTGCCATAGTTTGGAACTAACATCAGGTCTGCCATCCTAAAATTATTCAGACTGCCAATGCCACATAATCATAGCATTACCTTGATACCCTTCCAGTCATCTAGGACTTCTCTGTGTTCTAGGGTGCAATAACATTAACATCGTTTTATCAAGGAGAGTGGTCTTCAGCTCTTGAGTGGAAGAGTATCTAGGTGGCAAATCAGGTGCCTCTACATTAAGTACTCTGAGATCTGTGAGAAGGCAGAACACTGCAGATTTCAAGTGCTTTTTAAGTAGCTTATCTACAGCACCAAGCTTTTCAGCCAGTGTCCTTAAGTGCTGTACACCTCTGAATCAAGGGCAGTTTGTTTATGCATTTGTAAATGAGCACCTGTGTAGCAGTCTTTCAGAGAACATTTCCTCTACAGTTCATTACTACTACCTGCAGTGTCTAGATCTCTCATAAACCAGGATAAATCCTCAACCTATCCTGAACTCCGGTCTAGCCAGAGACTGTCTCCCCAAAGAGAAATTTCTTCAGAAATACAAGACTACTTCATACTTCTAAGAGGGAGGGAATCAATATAAGCCCCGCATTTCGTTTCTTCAGGTTCCTAGCCTGCTAGCTTCACCAGTCTTGCACGTAGTTATCCAAGTATGAGACCTGTACAGCAGAGAGTGAGATCTCAGTGCTATCTGTTATCTACACTTTCCAGAGTAAACAAGTTGTGTTTCTTATGCTCATTTGGGGATGTAATTCTTGAGGAGGAAGGAGACCGTGTCCTAACAAGGGAGCCATTTGTTCCTTCTGTTAATTTTGCCACCATCGTTGCCAGTTTCTCCTGTCTGAGCTGTGGCATGCAGTGATCAGAGGAGCACCTTCAAGGTCAGACACTGCATGCTAGAAATTCTGGCAGGATTATAACCATGGAGCTTTCCCCCTGTCTTGCTATGCTCAGAGCAGAGGCAAGGTCACATTCTGCAGTATTATAAACAAGGGGATAGTGACAAGAGGAGGCCTTCATTTCCTGCCTAGAAAGCAAAGCACTTTGGCTCTTGTTTATTCATGTAACAACTGCCTAGCAGCAGTAGGACTTGTGGGAAGGAACGTATAAATGGTTCCACAACCAGCATATGCATTAGTTCTGCAGAAGTCAGCCAAGCAATTACTTTTTTCATTTTCCTTTCTTTTTTATCTTGGTTTGTTTTCTGCCATGTGATATCCAGCATCAGCTGTGTTATGCACGAGCATGCAAAGAGATCATCACACATGTGATGCCATTGGGCTACATGTGTCACGTACACCTGTCTCTCCAGACTATAGAGAAAAACCTAGTCAAGCCAAATCCCAGCATGTGAATAGTCTCAGTGTAGCCTGGACTGCACCAGTAACCACACCTGAAAAGAATTCATCCAGACACTTTTTCCTTTCAGGCTCAAGTCACAACAAAACGGGAGCATTGCCATCTCAACTTGGAGAAAGCTCCACTGGAGATAAGGAATTACAGTGAGGATTCCAGCTTGCTAGGGAACACTATACCTTTCTTGGCATAAGCTCAGGCTCTAGAGCCACAGCCATTCCAGTAACATCCTTTTGCCAGTGTCTGTTGTTTCCTTTTAAAGAAGATTTTTAAATCTTCAGAATTTTGAAAGAACTCTGTGCAGTCTCGATTATTCTTTTGGTTTATGAACAACCTCAGATTTCCACAGAGTAAGAGTGGAAAGTAAGTAACATCCTGCATCCTAGCAGGAGGTTAGCTGTGGTGCCTGATGCGCTGTGAATGACTGCCCTAGGTACCTTCCTCAGTTGTCTTTTCACTTTTTCTCCTGATTGCAGTAATGGCATGTGCCAGCATTCTTTGTCTGTATTCAATAGAAAATTCTCCTTTGTTTCCCAGTATTTCTAGTATGCAGAGGCTATAGTAAGGAGCTTGAAGAGTTAAGTTTGATTGAATTTGTTTTCTCTGCCTAAAAAGGGACATCATTCAAAACTTATTTGTTCCCCTGCCTCAATTCCCCTCATGCTTCTGTTGAGTATAACTGGCAAAAACCAGAATTAATGAAAATTCAGGCCTAAAGCACCATGCAGAGAAAAACTTCATCCAGGCTAATGGGCAGAATCATGGTTTACTGAACTACATGTAGCTGTGTTCAGTAGTTGGTAATGACAGACATCCTGAACCAAATATTTTCCTTCATCACTGTGCCTTTTCTGTCCCTGCGTGAATCTATTAAAAGAGTTGGCGTCTGCTGAGGAAGCACTGCCAAAGCAGCAGGGAAGCACAAATAACCTGTGAATCATTTCAGAGTTGTTTCTTTGGAGCTGGTTTTAATGGCTGATATCCTTGTGTGCTGTAAGGTCGTGCATGTGAGTGGAATAATGAAAGCGTAGGCAAGAGGTCCTCTGAGCTACTAACGCCTTCTTTCCAGCCTCCTACTCTTCCATTGTGCTTTTTACAGCAGTGTTGCAGCTGACTAGCTGGGAGATTTGTTTGAATTTGAATTTGTTTGGCCCCTTTCTGCATGGAATGTTTATGGATTTAAACTTTATGCTTTAAAGAGCTCTCCTGCAGTCCAGCACACAAGCTGACTAGAGTTTCCACTGTATAAAGGGGAACTGGAGAAGAGCATGTGTAAGAGATGGAAATGTGGCGAGAGAACAGCAGCTAGAGGAGTTTATTAAGATAAGATCAACAGTCCCTAAAGATGAGTACAGTATGGTTGGTGACAGCCACCGTGGCTTCACTAAGGGCAAGTCATGTCTGACCAGTTTGGTGGCCTTCTATGATGGGGCTACAGAATGGTTGGATAGGGGCAGAGCAGCTGATGTCATCAGCCTGCACTTGTGCAAAGCATTCGACACTGTCCCGCACAACATCCTTGTCTTCAAACTGAGAGACATGAATTTGGTGGATGGAGCCTTCGTTGATCAAGCCTGAGCCTTTCACGTTTCCAGATTTTGCTCTACAATTAAATTCTCCTTTTCCCTTCCTCTTTGCAGGCAATCGACAAGTATTGCCGAGTCAGCGGTGGCTTTTCTGGTGTCAAGGATGTTTATTCCTCATCTCCTACATATGATGATGTACAGCAGAGTTTTTTCCTTGCTGAAACTTTGAAGTAAGTTCTCTTCACTCTTGCCTCTGATTGTAAAAGCTAGCCACGCAATTCGAGCAGAATGTGGTGGCTTAACAAATAATCCCTTGTCTTGTCACGGAGGTTTATGCGTTGGGCTTTCTTTTTTTCCCAACTTTATGGTCCCAGATAGCCCTTCTACCAGCAGAAAATACAAGTGGAATTTCCCAAACAAGACACTTATACTGGGAGAGCTTTAGTTTTAAAGACAGATACACTGACTTGACATGTCACATACAAGTATGTGTGGAACATGTTTCTCCTCTGTGTGTCACTGGAAAGGAGTAAATGCATAGAACAAAAGTCCTTCATGCCCTTGGATGACTGTATCCCATAATTTTCCTAGAATGCTTTTTAGTGTAAGCAGGAGTTTCAGGCCTGTTTTATAACCTCTTACATACTTACATGCATATTTTTTTCATTTTAGTCAAATCAGTAGGGCACCTGTAGTCCACCCTGCATAAGCTAATGTGCTCCATTGCATATCTGATTCAAGGTAAAAATGTTCATAGTCATTGGTCTTCTACCATGTTTCTATTTAATAACAAGAAATGCTGTCTTACAGATATGATACAAACGGTAAAAAGAACTAACATAAAGATAGGCATATGTCAGGGGGATTTTATTATACCTGAGCTAGCATGTACTCATCTCCTCCATCACTGGCACAAACCAGCCATCAAGAGCCCTCTTGTCACATGGTTGTGATCACTGTGGGGTTTTGCCTGTAAAACAATGACTTCTAATGTGTGACAATTTTCCTGAAACCCAAGTTACATCAGTAAATTTAGTTACATAGTTCTGGCATTGAAATCTACCAGGATTCCTGAATTACCTCCCTGAAATCTTGTGAATGGTCTATGTCTGGAAGATAAGTGTCTGAGATGGCTATATTCCCTACCCTTCATTTTTTCCTCCTGCATAACACC
This sequence comes from Amazona ochrocephala, assembly GCA_039720435.1. Classification (NCBI taxonomy): domain Eukaryota; kingdom Metazoa; phylum Chordata; class Aves; order Psittaciformes; family Psittacidae; genus Amazona; species Amazona ochrocephala. Next base: position 120,899,812 of record CM077877.1, read on the forward strand.
TAGGAGAATGTTTTAGTTGGGTAAATCCATAGACAGAAGCCACTACTGGCAGTGTGAATGAAGCCAGAGCTGCTATTAGGGGTTGTTGCCTCTGCTGATCTATCTATACCGCTTTATGCCAGCACGTGATGGAAGGGATGTTACATCCCTTTGTCAGCAGCAAAGGTGCATTAAGGTGCCCTTTCTGTCTTTACAACACAGTTATATGACAATGAAACAGCTGTAACCACTTTGCAGTCTTGCGTGTCATGCAGGCTTGCAGAATAAACAGGGTTTCTATACAGAGTTTACAGTATCGGCAGTCTTAAATGTTGATTTTTTAGCTGTAGCTGACGTACATGAAGGTTACTTTTGGGTATTAGGAGCTCAAAATGCAGCAGGGAGAAAGCAGGTCCTGAAAGTGGCAGTACGGGTGTCTGCTTCAGGCAACCGCAACATGTTTCACAGGCAAGGCAGGGCTCTGAGTTCATCATGTGTAAAGGGAGAGTCTGGCTATTCTGTTCTTCTGTTCTTTCCTTACCAAATTGCTCTCCATGGTCAGAATCCTTTGTTACCCCATGCTATCATTATAAAAAGAAAGCCACTGCTACTTCCTCTGTTGTCTAATTTTATTTCACTTACTCTTTCATTTTCTGGAGGCAAAAAGCTGTACTCCTGCAGGGAGAGGCAGCACTTTAAAATGGGTCCAGTCAGAGAAGCAATACCTCCCCAGGAGCTGATCTGATGTGATAGATCTGCCTATAAAAGTCGAATTGGAGAATGAAATCTGCTCCTGAGGGACTTCTGTGGTGACAAGGCTGACCTTTGAAGTATCACCAGAATCCTGTCTGCATCTTAAATAATCACAAGGGTATCTGAAAGTTCACTGATGCATCGCTCAGATGTACTGCAGTAAAAGCATTGTAGAAGAAGACAGTTCTAGGAAAGAACTCAGAAATTTTTATTGACTTTTGGTTTGGATCATTTCCTATTTGTGAAACAAAACAACGTTTTATCGGAGAGCTGGGTATTAGATGTCTGATGTTTATGCAATTGGCATAGCCAAACCAGAAACTGGTATCACCTAGAGATAAAATAGAGAACATAAGGTCAGGATAGTGCAGATGGCCATGAAAATAAAGACAGAAGGGTTGGGTGTAATGCCATATGGAAAATGAAAATGTCCCTCAGAAGAGGGGCATAAAATGTGTGTTATGGAATGCCTACAATGATCTTTTCTGCTATGGTAAATTCTGCATCTTCATTTCCCTGAAATTCAAAATTGATACCTCTCCAAAATGTGCTCTGTTGGTGCTTGGATACTTTGGCTCATCACAGATACTTGGCAAATTGTGAGAGTTTAGGCAGTAGGAGTGGCAAGAAGGTAGCTATTGAGTGGGAAGGAGCAAGACTTAGAAATAGGTTGCTAAGCTATTCAAAGGAAAAATGTGAATCAAGTTACAAAGGTGAATTTGAGTGAGGTGAAACATTGCTGCTGTGGTGAGAAAGAGTGTGGAGAGCTGCAGAGGGAGAAAGCAAGGTAGGAGTAAGGAGGAAAGAAAAGGAATGATGCTTTAAAGACAGATGAAAAATGTAGAGAAAGGGACTAGACATGCAGGACAAAACTGAATCATCTCAACTAGGAATTTTCATCTCTAAGCAGTTAACTGGGGAAGAAAGGAAGGAGACATAGAGCTTCACTCACCGAGTTGCTCTGCAGATACAACTGGTGAATAAAGGCCATGGGAGAATGATCAAGCAGTGAACATGGCTGCAGACAGTAGATACTATCAGCCCCTGACTGAGAGAGAGCAAAGTAAGAGCAGCCGCAGCAGGGCGAAGGCAGAACCGCATGTGTGCGCACTCTGAATGTGACAGAGCCCACTAATGGGAATGACGCCCTTTCTTGGTCACATGCTGCAAGACCTGTCATTTTCTGGATAGCATGAAAGCAAGCTACAGTGGGAGATGAGAAATCCTGTACACCCATGATGTTACACTTACACAGTCAGGTTTTCTGCAGCAGGACAAATAAATGTCTTTTGAATTTTAGCAGTTGAGTTTGGAAGCCTTGGCAAAGATCTCTTCCACCGATATCTTCTACAAAGTATAGCACAGCCACATCAAAAGGGTGTATTAATAAAAAAGAACCAAGAAATACTCTTCACCAGTGTATGTCCAGAAACCTTAATCTTGTTCCATGCTTCATTTACTCTGCATTGCTTTATAATGTACGGTGTTTATGAATCCCCTCTGCACAATATATTGGCCCATTTCCTCCCACCAGAAGGTGAATCGGCTTCCAGTGTGGCATTGACAAGTCAGATACCTGGGTTCTCTTGTGTTTCCTTGAAATCTTTGATTTGGATTAAATCATTTCCAGGTGGGTTTACTCTATTAAGAAGACTTTTTTGCCATCTTAATCTCTGCTCCCCTGTCCCCTAAATCCTTGTGCTTGGTGTCTTGATGTTTGTTTTACATTGCAAGCCTTCAAAAGGAGTCTTGAAAAACAGAAGTTACTTGGAAAGATTGAAATGCTGCCTTTATAACAGCCTTTCATTGAAGGGCTTGATCATGATGAAAATGACTCTTCAGATCATTATAATGAAGAAGGTTGTGTAGGTGCTATACAAAGATTGAAAGCAAGTGACTTGTTTATAGCTTTAGCTGCTGACTGGTGGGGCCTGAAGCTGCTGTGTTGCCCCTGCTTGTCTATTGCTCTGCTTTAATACCCACTGTTTTTCCTTTCTCTCTAAACATCTAGGTATTTGTATCTGCTGTTCTCCAATGATGACCTTCTACCATTAGACAACTGGGTTTTTAACACAGAAGCTCATCCTCTGCCTGTTTTACATTTAGCCAACACCACGCTATCAGGAAACCCTACATATCGATAAAAACAGCTCTATGAAGAGAAAGAGAGACTGTTTTCAGCTCTGTTTTGTTTACATGGACCACTTGAGACTTTTAAGCAGGAGAGGAGACAGACACTAGATAAAACTAGACCTCTGAGTCAAGCACGTACCAGCGTGAGAAATGAAGCTCTTCAACATACAGATAAGTTAAAAGTTCTGTTTTATATATGACCAAAACACATTAGTGTGGTATTTGCAGGACAGAGACTTCATGCGCTTTGAACCTTAGCAAGACATGGAATCTGTTGTTTAATAGAAGCACAGCAGCATAAGGAAGAAGAGGCTTTCCCATCTAGGGAGAGGAGCTTGCTGCTGCTGCTGTTCTGAACAAGGAACACACACCAGTCACTTCTTCAGATCAGGTGGCTTCCAAATACCTAGATTTTCTTTCTCTTTTTTATTTTTGTTTGTTTGTTTGAGGATGGCATGAACAAAGCAACAACAAAAGCAACATCACTGCACCAGCAGCAGCAGCAGGATTTGAATTGCTTTCTGCACCTCTCTGAATTTCCTGAGGAGTATCTGTTTGTCCGGACTGGCAGCCATTCTCAGGATCACTAAGCTATTCAAACTAAACCTTAAACTATAAAAACTATTGCCTCTTCATTTTCCCCCTTTCAAAATAATACTGAAAGATCTGCATTGAATGCTTACATCCAAAAAAACCCATTTGGTAAGCATTGTCTTTGTAGCTCTCTGTCAGCAACATGAGCTTTGTTCATTTGGCAAGTTACAGTCAGAATCTGGAGCGAGTCTCAGGGGTAGGAAGGAACCTGAGCTTCCCTTCCTCAGAAATCATGTTGCATGGAAAAAAACCATTCTTCTATTAGTCTTGGTTCTTTTAGCTAAAAAAACCCAGAGATGACAAAATGAGAAGAACTGTCTCTCATGATTTCTATAGGTGGATACAAAAGATGGCACTTACAAATGCTCTCTCCCCTTGAGCTAAGCAGCAGGAGTTTGTTGGTTTATATTTTTCTATACAATCTAGACTTTTCCTAAAAGTTCAATTTCCTTAGTTGAATACTATTGTCAGAACCTTCTTTGCAGGTTTGTGTGTGACAGAAACCCAAAGCTGCCTTTGATTTAATTTAGAAAACTCCTTTTCTTCTGGGTGCTCCTGTACCAAGTCAGCATGATCTTTGGAAACATCTCTGACACAGGGGTGGAAAAAGAAACTAAAGTCTCTTTCTCCATTAGTTTATGAGTAATGAGATGCTGCTACCTGCATGGTTTGTTTTTTTTCCAAGAGCTCCTGGGCTGTGCTGTGAATCATTTACATGGAGTCTGCTTCAGTCTTCACTTGGTTGCTAAAAGAAACTTTAGTCTCTTCAGGTACATCTCAATCTCTTTTTTTTTTTTTTTCCCTTTGTAACTGTTTTTCCAGAATCCTTACAGCTCAAATTATTCTTTCTATTCTCCTTTATAGCTCTCAAATCCTTTTGCCATGGTGACTGACCCCTTTGCTGAAAAGGAGCTCTGAGGTGCTGCTTTCCCTCCTATTTAGTGCACAGGTTGAGTCTTTAAAATATCTTGATTGTGTTTTCATACTGAGATTGAATGGTAGTACTCTTCAGTTAGCTACAGCAGTACAGCATCAGATAGAAAGGGAGTGAGTGCTATTTGTTCCCTTCAAAAGATGTTTTTGTATGAAGTTTTATATAGAAAAGCTTTTCTATCAAATCTGACTGTACATTGTAGTAGAATGTCCCCTATAAAATTTTCCTTCACTCGTCTCTGACACTAAATTAGACATAGAAATCATGATCTAAGAAAAAAGATGCTATCAGATGCCTTTTTCCAGACAGTTGCTTTATTTTCAGAGGAGGAAGGCACGGAGCTTGAAAAAAACTCCAGTCTCCATGTTTTTACCTTAATACCAGTTGCTTAGTTACTCACAGTTGAAGCAGTAGCTTAAAAATAATTGAAGAACCGAGAAAGGAATTGATATAGTAAATAATACTGAATCAAGTAATTGTTTATCTAAAATCAGAAGTCATTTAATAAGTGGATTCTTTTTACTAGTCCCACTTTAACTTATTTTTCTAATTGATATTCAGTGGCTTACTGAAGAGCTGGTCATTTTCCATTTCCCAAAGTTCAGATAGGTTGTGTTTTCAAATTGAGGTTTTTTCCCATCCCATGAGAACCATTACTAGTTTAAAACTGCACTTGATTTCCTTGTTCTCCTCAACTTCCCCAGGTATGAAGGAGAAAGAGGAACAGCAGATTCTTCTGTTTGAAAAAATCAATGCCGAATAAAAAGCACTTTCGACCCCATAACACCCATTCCCATACATCTCCTGAAGAATGCACTGTAGAATGGCTGCCAGTCTGTTCAGAGGAAGGGCAAGGACAGAATTCTGGGGTCCCAGAAACAGCAAACTTCTTACTGCTACTCTTCTAACTCCTGTCATGAATTAAAGAACAACCCTTCAAATTAGTTCCTCCATGAATCCCAATGGGTTTAACTCATCACCGTGTGAATGCTTGCATTGAGGACCTAAGCAATTTCATGTTATGGGATGGTATTTTTCTCAAAGCAGACATACAACACTGCTATTTCTTCTTTGTGTAGACAAACAGCAGGTACCAAATAAAGAACACTTGTTTCCCATTTTCCAGTTACCCCAATGGCTGTCACTTTTTGTGACAATGTCTATCACTTTTTAAAACACAAACTGCGCTTTTCCTCCAGAAGCTACTGATGTGCACAGCCTATCAAAAATAATGAATTTTAAGGACTAAGTACTGTGTCATTCATGAATCTCATCCTGAGATTTTCCTAGAGCAAGCAGAGTTTGGAGGTAACAGGTTCTGGACAAGGTGTGTGCATAATAACCAAGCACTATGGATATTGAAACCTCTGATGTGTCCTTGTCCTGGGTCCTTCACAGAGAAGTAGGTTCTGATGTGCAGAATGGTGTTACAACCCAAAGCTCAGACTGTTTCCCCGCTGCGTACAGAAGGTACAGTAGAATGTTGCCATTTCATTCTGTTGCTGCTTACTTTCATGAAGATAGAGTGTGAATTTAAGCACAAAATGACTTTTTAGTCCTAGTTGTTTCCGAGTCTTGCACTGTATTCTCTCTCTAACAAAACAATCCTCCTTTTCTTTAGGTAGCTGTCCCATTTTACCGATTTCTACAATACCCTCTCCCCTTACAGGATGAAATAAAGAACAGAAAATAATGTATGGTTTTGGCACACTGGATTTGGGCAAGAGCCTGGAAATCCCAGAATTGTCTATTTCCTGTTTGCATGCAGTCAAAACAAGGATGTTCAGTTCTTTTCCTAATCCGAGCCTTAAGCTTGTCTGTTGTCAGGATCTGCAGTAAATCTTTTCCCAGCACTTAAGCTTGAGTTTTCAAAGAAGCCAGATATCTGCAGCTTCCACTGACCACCCCTGGAGCTGCGTGTCCTGCAGTCAAGAAGTCAGCTTCTTAGCTTTGTCCTCCAAGCAAAACAAAACCCCCTGGATATGTGGGGTGTTCGTTTTGCTGCACAATGTAGTCCTTAAAAATGGAATGTTTAAGAAAAGTAAGAAAAATAGTAAGTACCCTGGAATAAAGGGAAAAAATGGTAGTTCCCTGTGCCAGTCACAGCTCTGAGGCTTCTTTGCCTCCCTAATTCAAATTTGTGGATCACTGTCTTCTACCTCCCAATCACTGACATATTCCCACCCAGTGTTTTACAAGATTTGAATGTTGAGTGTCTGGGTTCTGAAAAGTGAGAATACAAACTCCCTGTAATACCATTCTTTAGGGTTAATGGTCTACCTTATGCTAATTTACATGTAAACAAAGCCCTGCTGGGCTTTTATGTCCATGTTTTTAAGGGGACAAATAAGAAACAGGCTTCTTGTTACCAGAGCAATATGAAAGCATGCTCTTGATCCACACTGTAGTTTGGATATCTGTTCACCCTGATTAAGACATCCCTTTTCCACACCTTGAATGCTGAGAAACAGTCTTCTGACTCAAGAGTTTGAGTTGCCATCCAAAGAGAAAACTCAAGCTCTTTTGCAGGTTATGTGCATACAGCTGTAGTAGAGATGATAAGCACTTGCTGCTTTGGCTGTCGGCCCCTTCTAACAAACTGCTCTGGAATTGCCCAGGAAAGTTGGGAGCCATCAAAGTCAAAGGAGACAGCCTGACTTGTTATGGTGAATTGTTGCCTTTAATCCTAATCGCTTGGTGGAGGTTGGATTTGAATTCTGCCTTTATTCTTGCTTTGTCTAAAATGGACAGATTATTTTTCCTCCAAAATAATGAAAGGGCGAAAGTCTGCCTTCTGATGTGGAAACCTTCTGCCTCTGACCTGGAATCCTGCTTATGTACTTTTTACAGATTAAAAATAATATTGTATATAAAAAAGATTGAATAAAGAATGTCTTTAAGTGAAAAAGGCGCCATTTGTGTCCTTTGCCTCCAATAGCAACCTCCTGCAGCACTGGGCTGTGAAGCTGACCTGATTTCATAGGCTTGATGCTACTGCAGCTTTTCTTTTCCCTGCAGCTCTCCTAAGGACTTTGTCAAACACGTATCAGGTCTCCCTATTGCAAAATTAAACCCATGTACCCTGGTTTGCTTTTAACAGGTTGCTGTACTGCTCAGATTTCTCTCAACAGCAAGTTGAGGTTCTTTCTGTATGCTGTTGTGAAAGCCAGCAATTCCCACAAACAAATCTACCCTTCTGTTAAGTTTGTGTGGAAGTGGCTAAGAAGTTCAATGATTCTAAATGAGGCAGGCAGAAAAGATGTTACTAAATGAACTTAATTCTCATAAGACACATGGTTAAACCCCAGCTTTTCTTGATACAATGGTGAACGGTCCATCCATTCCTCTGCCTTCTGTGAAAAGGAAGAAGTTTGTAGTTGTTTAATGTTCTTCACAGGGAAATTGCTATGAGGAAATGGCTTTGGATGAGCCTATTTTCCCCCTTGCACCTTTAGCTGCTATAGCCCTCCAATTTGCAGTGCAGCAAGTGAATAACCTGGTATGCTTTCTGATTCACATTAGCTGTAGATAATGCTTACTGGCTGACATCAACCATACTGCGCATATGCAGTGCGCTGTTTCTATGGCGTGACACGACTGCCACCCTGTCCTGTTTCAGTGCTTTGTATCTGATCAACGAATCATCTTAGTTGGAAAAGACCTCTAAGATCATCAAGTCCAACTGTTCCCCAGCACTGTCAAGTCCACCACTAACCCATGTCACTAGGGGCCTCATCTATCACCCTTTTGGTGATGCTCACACTTTCCAGGGTGCTTCTACCTCAGGATACATGAGCTCCTTCAGTTACTTCATAAGAGAAAATTGCTTCTGAAGTGCTGTAATTCAGTGCAGCACATAACACCAGGTACATGCCTGCCCTCCTGGTGTGTCATCCATCTCCAGATCCAGTTATGCCTTCAGCTTTCTGCACAAGCGCTGCATGTTCATGATGTACCCAGTGTCCTACCACAGTGCCACTGGCTATGCAGTGTCTTTTGCATCCACTGAACTTCCCGTGGTGTGTTCAGGCCTTAAGCCACCTTGCTGAAATTCACTTCTTGTAGCAAAGCATGTTTGCTGTGTCGATCAATGACGTTCTGTTTCAGCCGCTGAGCACTGACACACAAAACCTTGCCTCCTGGTCTAGTACTACCAAGCTCTCCTTCTATACAACATTTTGGCCAATGCCGAAGGCTATCCTCACTGCTCTTCAAATGGGATCCTTTGTGGTTGCACTGCGTTATCTCTGCCTCTTCAAGTTAAGTGCTTCATCCCTCTACTTCTCCCTCTTCTGAAACACATCTTTTTTGCACGTCCTCTATCCAGGGATACATAGCGAATATCCTCGAATATCCTCTTATTTCTCCTTTGGCACGCTGCCTGCATGGCACCCGCCCCCCCTTCCTTCCCTCGTATACTCTGATTGTGTGTGCTCCTTCCTGCAAACCATGTGCCTTTCCTCTGCATGTTAATTAGCTTTATTTTGAAATCCTAAAATTAATCCTTAATGGGCTATTTTTAGCTTTCATCTCTTAGCTCTGGGAGTTGGCTTCTCTTCTTGCAAAGCCATAAGGCATTCTGTGGGCTTCGGAAAGGAAACATTCCTCTGTTGGTGACGGTTCACATGCGGATGAGGTTGTGTGCTTGCCTACATTTCCAGGTACCTGAATCAAAGATACAGGAGGTCCCTTCCTGTCCCACATCTACAAAATCCCTTTCCTTTGTGCTGTTACCTTTCTAGTACAGGTCAAGTGTAAAATGCCATTGGATCAGAAGGACTTGTATCACAGCAAAGATAGCTTTTGAGGTTCTGTTTAGGTATATTTCAATCGAAGTGGGAATTTCCTCCTGGAAAAAAACTCCCACAAATCTTTGCATAGCCACCAGTCATCTTGTGGATTAATGGCTTTCCTCTGAAGCAGACTTTGATGAGTTCAGTGACAACAGGGGAAAAATTACTGCCACATTCAGGAGACATCGTTCCATCGATTTCTTTATTAGCTTTAATAATACACAGATGCTGCTTTTCCAGGTGTGCAGTCCAAGTAAACCTTTCTATATACCGCCTCTGATTTCCTCCAGTTCCTGCTCCTGCTATTTCTTAATTAAGCAGAAGTCTATGAGGAAAACATCAGCTCCTTTGCAGAGCACAGTGCATAGCCCTGGAGATGTTCCCTCTGAGCAGGTTGTGTTCAGTGCCAGATGCTTGTCAGCTGCATCAGAAAAATGCTCTGCCCACATCCGTATTTTACCCCTACAGTAGAAAGTTCTTTGCCAGCTTGAGCTGTCAGTAAAAGGCCACCACTGATAATGGCTGTACCCCAGTGCTGGTACCACCTTGCTCAGCTCTCTGTTGACTGATGTGTTCAAGACGCATTCAGGCTAGTCTGCCCAAAATTCGAAAGCCATGATTTGTTTTCAGTTGTGGTATCAGGCTGACTTCCAAAATGGTGAACATGAGGTTCAAATGTCAGGCACTCATCATCTGCCTTCCAGGTGCTGAACCTGCTCTGTGTGCGTAACACCTACTGCAGCTGCCTGGCCAGGATGTGCCAAGTGCCCTGGTTCAGGAGCCAGCCAAGGCCCAGCAGACCCAGCCAAGCGCAGGGGACACAGCATCATGTTCTGAACTGATCAACACAAAAGACAGTGCCAAGTCTGCAATGTGGGACATGAACTGTGACTGTGAGAAGCCTTTTCCTGGGTTGGGGGCAAAAAAGCTTATGGGAGGGCTCAGTAACCTCTGTGGATGCTGTGGGATTGCAACTGGTTCCTACTGAGGAAAGGCTGTAGTTGAGTTTTTAGCTGTGTGACAACACCCATTTTTCAAACACTGAGTAAGGCTGCAAGAATCCCAAGAAGGCTTCTAAATAACGCCTTTGAGGATCTTTTTCCATGTCTTCAGTTGTACCTTGAGCCTTTGGGTCACTCATAGTTCCATATTTCTGAGTTCTTTCCTTCCCTTTTCTTCCAGAATTATGAGAAACATTTTTAGAAGGAAAAGGAAAAGAAAACCTGGCACATCTCCCAGTCTGGTAGAGTCTCCAGCCTCATGAAATGATCAAGGGTGGGCGCTGCTGCATTAAGCTTGCCCTGAGCACTGCTACAGATACTAAAGGAAGGGCAACTTGCTGTTTGGAAAGCAAACGTTTTGTAACTTCAATCTGATACAGACACAGATTTTCATTCCCCAGACAGAGCAGGCGATTTCTCCTATTGACTGCTCTGCTCCAAATACAATTGGCAACATCCTGTTTTTAGCGAGATGGCCAGCAGCAACCAAGTACAAAACACAGCACTGAATAACATGATGTCCCAGTACCATGTTCTGTGATATAAGTGTGAGCCCCACAATTATTGTGGGGTTATCGCACTGATCTTTATACAGTTAGGTTTATTTTTCCACTCCAAAGTGAATAATGAATGGGATTCATACACTTGACCCTTACCACTTGTAGTTCTTCTGCTGCTCACTGCAGGAGTTCTGGAGGGACAAGGGAAGGGAGAAACTTGCCATCACAGCTACACATGGCATCACTCCCACTTGAGCAATCTTTAGAGGAAGAACAGATCTTTTCTTGAAATAGATGCATCACATCAAGCATCTGTTTCAAGCTACACTGTGAAATTTTGACTTGTAAGAGGGGTTGCAGAGCACCCGAGATCTTTAGCGGGAGCCGACAAGGAGAGGTGCCATGCTTGACCTCGTCCTCACCAACAGGGAAGGGCTGGTTGTTAATGTGACGCTCCAGGGCAGCCTTGATTGCAGTGATCATGAGATGGTCGAGTTTGAGATCCTCAGGACAGTGAGAAGAGCGTGCAGCAAGCTCACTGCCCTGGACTTCAAGAGAGCAGACTTTGGCCTCTTCAGGAACCTGCTCAGTAAGGTTCCATGGGATACAGCCCTAGAGGGCAGGGGGGCCCAAGGCTGTTGGTTGATACTCAAGGATCACCTGCTGCAAGCTCAGGAGTGATACATCCCAACTAGAAGGAAGTTCAGCAGGAGGGCCAGGAGACCTCCTTGGATGGATAAGGAGCTGCTGAGCAAAATTCGAAGGAAAAAAGAGGCTTATAAAAGGTGGAAGCAAGGTCAGGCGGCCTGGGAAGAATACAGGGATGTTGTCCGGGAAGCTAGGGACCAGGTTAGGAAAGCTAGGGCCCACTTAGAATTAAACTTGGCTAGGGATGTTAAGGATAACAGGAAGGGATTTTATAGGTACATTGCCAATAAAAGACAGGTTAGGGACACCGTGGGCCCTCTCCGGAAGCTATCGGGAGAACTGGCTACCCTGGATTTGGAGAAGGCTGAGGTTCTTAATGACTTCTTTGCCTCAGTCTTTACCGGCAAATGCTCTGACCACACCACCCAAGTCTTGGAAGGCAGACGCGGGGACGGTGAGGGTGGGGACCCTGGGTCCACTGTGGGGGAGGATCTTGTTCGGGACCACCTTAGGAACCTGAATGTATACAAGTCAATGGGACCGGATGAAATCCATCCGCGGGTCCTGAAGGAGCTGGCAAATGAAGTTGCTAAGCCACTGTCCATCATATTTGAAAAATCATGGCAGTCAGGTGAAGTTCCCGATGACTGGAAAAAGGGAAATATAACCCCCATTTTTAAGAAGGGGAAAATGGATGAGCCAGGGAATTACAGAGCAGTCAGTCTCACCTCTGTGCCTGGCAAAATCTTGGAGCGGATTCTCCTGGAAGGCATGCTAAGGCACATGAAAACAAACAAGGTGCTTGGGGACAGCCAGCGTGGCTTCACTAAGGGGAAATCCTGCCTGACCAATCAGGTGACCTTCTATGAAGGGGCTATGGAACTGATGGACAGGGGCAGAGCAGTTGATGTCATCTACCTGGACTTGTGTAAAGCCTTTGACACTGTCTCACATGACATCCTTCTCTCTGAGTTGGAGAGACATCAATTTGATAGGTGGACCACTCGGTGGATAAAGAACTGGCTGGATGGCCGCACGCAAAGAGTAGTGCTCAGTGGCTCAATGTCCAGCTGGAGACCGGTAACGAGTGGTGTCCCCCAGGGATCGGTGTTGGGACCGGTCTTGTTCAACATCTTTGTGGGTGACATGGACAGTGGGATTGAGGGCGCCCTCAGCAAGTTTGCCGATGACACCAAGCTGTGTGGTTCGGTTGATACGTTGGAGGGAAGGAATGCCATCCAGAGGGACCTTGACACGCTTGTGAGGTGGGCTGATGCCAACCTGATGAAGTTTAACCATGCCAAGTGCAAAGTCCTACACCTGGGTCGGAGCAATGCCAGGCACAGCTACAGGTTGGGCGGGGAGGAGATTCAGAGCAGCCCTGTGGAGAAGGACTTGGGGGTGTGGGTTGATGAAAAAATGAACATGAGCCGGCAGTGTGCGCTTGCAGCCCAGAAAGCCAACCGTATCCTGGGCTGCATCAAAAGGAGCGTGACCAGCAGGTTGAGGGAGGTGCTCCTGCCCCTTTACTCTGCTCTCGTGAGACCTCACTTGGAGTATTGTGTGCAGTTCTGGTGTCCTCAACATAAAAAGGACATGGAACTGTTAGAACAAGTGCAGAGGAGGGCCACGAGGATGATCAGGGGACTGGAGCACCTCTCGTATGAAGATAGGCTGAGAAAATTGGGGCTGTTCAGCCTGGAGAAGAGAAGGCTGCGTGGAGACCTCCTAGCAGCCTTCCAATACCTGAAGGGGGCCTATAGGGATGCTGGGGAGGGACTTTTCATTAGGGACTGTGGTGAGAGGACAAGGGGTAATGGGTTTAAACTTAAACAGAGGAAGTTTAGATTGGATCTGAGGAAGAAATTCTTTACTGTGAGGGTGGTGGGGCCCTGGAATGGGTTGCCCAGGGAGGTTGTGGATGCTTCATCCCTGGCGGCGTTCAGGGTGGGGTTGGACATAGCCTTGGGTGGCATGGTTTAGTGGGAGGTGTCCCTGCCCATGGCAGGGGGGTTGGAACTCGATGATCTTGAGGTCCTTTCCAACCCTAACTATTCTATGATTCTATGATTCTATGATTCTATGATTCTATGATTCTATGAGTGGAGGGAGGATGAACACTTGCATGGATGCTGGACATGATATATCAGTCTTAATCCTTTGGCTCTGTTGTGGAACCTACTGTACTCGGTAGCAGGCAGCCTGCCCAGCAAGCTTGCACTGTGTTACCTGTGATAAAAGAGCAGGTTCTGCGACCATAGAAACTCAGCGGTCAGAATATTCAATTGGGCTTCACAGAGAGTGTGAGGGGAAACTACTGCTTAAGATACCATCTTGTGGTAGTAAGAGGCATAGACCGACAGCGCCAGCAGAGCCAAACTGCGCGAAGCAAGCATCACTCCTGCCTAGCTGGTCAAAACCTCCTGTCTTTCCAAGCAAAGGATGCCACCGAGGAGTAAGCACTAAGCTCAGATCTCACTCTGACCAGTGTGTCCTAGTCCAAGAGCTGCAGGAAGGGGACACGTAAGAAGCAATTCACTCACCCAGCAGTCGGTCCATGACATTCCTTCTGAAGGGGTGATAAGATCAGCGTGTGGGCCTGGTTCTTACACTGGGATGTCACCCGCATCTGCCCAGTGGCCACTTCCCACCAGGCTTTCCACAACAGCAGGAAGCTTTGCCCTCGATGCCTCTGCCCTCAGCAGCCTGGGCACTGATGTCCAGCGCAGCTTTCAGAGCATGTCCTCCTGCTTCTGTGCACCAGCAGGGAGACACTGACAGTGCATCCAGGTACCATCCGGGGTCTGTGTCCTGCAGTGGGATCTGGTTACTTTGCAGCCTATCACAGCCTATCACAACGCTCATGACAAAGGGTGATCAAGCTCCCGTGGTGACATTTTCTTATTTCCCTTCCCTTATTTATAGCACACCATAAACAGAGTGTTCCAAGTAAATGAGATCATTGTAAAAGTAAAGGTTTTCTCCTCATAAATATATAACTAGTAAATTTTGGAGGGCTGAGGAAAAATCCACCTCAACAATTTTTTCCAAGGCAAAACTTACCTTGCTGTGCAGAGCATCAAACGGTTTTCATGTCTTGATTATTCCTTGTGGGCTGAAAGACCACACTGTATCAGCAATACGTCTGGGCCAGAGTTTCTTTCAAGAGCCTCATAGACAAGAGACATCAAAAGAAGCCTGCCATGACATGGCTGTCTTGACCATCGTGGTGGGTATGAACAATTTCTTCCGTCATCAGCATTTGCTAGTAGAGCATGTAGAAAGCCCAAGTGCATGTGAAAATCCAGTGTGCTTTTGGTCCAGTTTAATACAAACCTTAAATACCTAAAGTTGCACGTGGGAGTAGCATAAAATGTTTATGTAGCTTCCAATAAAGTCACCACAATGAAAAACGTGAGGTACAAGAAGAGTATTTGAGACAGAAAACAGCTTATAATGAGAAATGAAGATGCTTCATTCTGGTTGTTCTTCTAAAAAGAAATAAAAATGAAGGGATGAGGTGATTACAGAGTATGTAAGTGCCTTCACTGGGTGGAACATCAGCCTTCCAAAAGCTTTTTATTCTAGTAGAGCAAGCATAGCAAGAATCAAAAGCCAGAAACTGAACCTTGACAAATCTAGACTATAAGCTATAAATCTTTATTTATAAATATAAAGCCATAAATTTATAAAAGAAAATAAGCTATACATTTTTAACAGTGAAAAGGCCTAATCACCAAGCAAAGTGATACATTCTTCTTCCCTCGACACCTAGAGATGGGGTCTGGATGCTTTTCTGCATGATATGTTTCAGCTGGGGCCAAGTTACTAAGCTCGTTGGACATAAGGGGGTGAAAGTCTCCAGACTGCATTATTCAGGCAGTAAGAACTCACCGTGCAATTGTCCTTTTAGCCTTGAGAACTGTTGCAGTAATTTTTAAGAGGCTTGGATGACTTTCTGAAGAGCATCACTTGGTAATTAATCTGAGGAGAAAGTGCTACAGCATCACTTCTACAGAAAGATCTTCAAACCAGGCTGAAGGAGAAAGTCCTTGAGAAGGGTTATAGGTGAGACCATGGCTTTGGAGTGTTAACAAGCTGGTCAACAAGCTAGGGGAACTCTCCTGTGTATTGAGACCTTAAAACTCCTTAAACCATGTCATCTTTGGCAAAACCTGAGGAATACATATGAAGACTCGCAAAGGCAGATGTATTGTAACTGCCTTTATACAACTGGCTGCTGACCTGAGCCTGAGGTCAGGGCTTCTCCCAAACACCTTCCCTGCCTTGGTGGTGCTGGAGGCATGGGCAGTGCCAAGGAGCCTGGTGCTCCTCAAGCACTCAAGTTCACCAGGCGATGGGATGAGGGATGGTGTAGTGATCATGCTAAGAGGTGATTACCTGGGATAACCTATGAAATGGAGAGTATCCTTCCAGCACTGGAAGGAAATGATGGTGTGGGAGGTGGTTACTGCTGCTGTGCAGCCTCGTTCAGGATCCATTCACAGGTGGTCTCCAGATGGAAGGAGAGAAGGAGCTGTGCACGGCCATCTTCAAGGAGGCTGTAGGAAGGGATCTCCCCAGGAATATCTCCAGAGGTGAGGAATGCACCAAATTAATTCAGTATCTCCATAATGTAAAGCCAGGAAATTCACTTCGGTTTTGAATTTACAGTCAGATCCAGGTCATCATTAGTTGTCAGGGATTAAGGATGGCAACAATCCTGAATCCCAGGGTGAGGGAGGGTGTTGCCCTCCAAGTCCAACCTTAAACGAGTATAGTGAAGGCTCACAGTCTCTAAGTCCTTTTCCTTATCTTGCTATTTTGCTGAGCTTTCATGTTAGCTTCTCTTTCATGAGGCTGGTGAGTAGGAATAAAGATGATGGTCCCCTGGCAGATAATTCCTAGAACATGAAACAATATGAGACATTACCAGAGGCATTTGAAGATAATGCTTTTCAGAGGTGTAGCAAGGCAGAGGCATATCAGAGGCAGCCCCCATCAGAAATGCACCAGAGGGACCTTCTTGGGGAGAGACAGGATGACAGCATTCACGCCCTTGAGGGCGTCCATGGTATCCTTCTCCACCCAAAAGATGCTATAGGAGACAAGCACTCTGGATACAGGAGAAAAACTTTCCATGTGTCCTCTGCAGGAAGTGCTTCCAAACCAAGACGACCACAGTAAACTTCACCTGAAATAGGCAGCGGGACAGCATTCCCCTGGGGTCTATGAGCATTGGTGTCTTGCCTTAAAAAAATCAATTAGAAGTTCTATAGTGTGATTGAATGTAGGAGGAAACCACTAAGGAGAGGCGAGGTCTCCTGTCACAGTAAGTGTGGGCTGCTGATGAGGTGTGAGGAGGGTGGCAGGGTAGGGACAGAAGTGGGAATAAGCTTCCTGTAAGCAGGAATAGCTTGTCGTGGAGACTGAAGGAAGGGATGTGGTAGCAAGAGATAGGGAGGAAGTTCAGCAAAAGAGGAATTCGATGCTCAGAAATCTGATTGTTGGGAGCATGGCCCTTAGAGAGATGAAGGCGTCCCACTGTCCTACTGAGAAGGCAGAAATGACAAAGTAAGCTCTGGCAGTGGGAGCCTGTATTCGTGAAATGAGTCACTGAACTGCAGAACAAGAGTTGGTTTATATTCGCTCTGGCAGCCTATGTAGGTATTTTAGGAGCTCTGATAAACCTGAGCAAAGATGTCCCAGTTTTCTGGTTTGTGTTGTAATATGCCAGCTCTCTGGTGTATTAAGTGCCTTCCCCTATTAAATAGCCACTCTTCTGTTCTCCCCACTCCTTTCCTGCTCTATTCCTGTGTGCCCAGATTGTTCTTTCTACTGCTACTTCAGTGACAGAGCAGCCATGGCTGCACCCATCATTACACTGGACTGTAGAATGAAATATCACTAGCCTAGAAAAATAATAGGTGTTACTGTGTTAAACGCCTTTGAGCTTTTCTAAGCAGGGTTTGATAACCGCCTTCTGCAGTATTTTGTCTTATACAAGAGATAAAGAGCCTTATTCCACCCTGGAGGCAACGGAGATAACCGTGTATGTGTTAGTATATGGAGCTGATCAATAGCTTTACGAGCAGCGCTCAGAGGTCTGCAGATTTTACGTACTTGGGAATCTTTTGGAGGCTTATGGCCATCACAGAGCATTCTGCCTAAGAACAGAGTGAAAGCAGGAAGGGAGCAGAGTATGAAAGGTGGTGACTGGAGGGACAAAAACTGCAAACAAAGGGGCCCAGAAGGGGCTGGAAATGAAAACAGAAATGGAGAGAACCCAAGGGGAACTGAGTACATACAGAGGGGAACGGAAAGGAGCCATCTGCTGAGGAAACAGCCAACAATGCAGGGGACTGGAAGGGAAAAGAATGTGAATGGTGAGGCTCAAGGGAAGAAGACTTGAACAGAGGGGCTGTAGCTAAACAGATTTGTCACCAGGGAGGTCTAGACAGAATAAGAACAGGAAGAGAGAGGAGAAGCACTGGTGGAGGGAGCAGGAGAGGAAGAGAGCTCCCGTCAGAGGGCAGGAGGGTATAGGGTTAGAGCAGGGGGGCTAGACCCTGGGGGTTTGACTTCTGGTGGTGTGAGGGCAGAGGGCAAAGGGAGTGGGGATGGGTCTCCTTCAGGATGGGATAGATTCATGCGCTCACTAACAAAGGAGGAACTCTGACGAAGGTGTTCAGCATACTGTTTGCTCGGTGGAGCAGGGTAGAGACGTTGACATGGTTGTCTGCGAAAGGATGGCATTCAAAGTGTTAGTTTGCTAAGTGTTCACATAGCCATCAGTGGGAGCCTGGAAAACTTATTTCTGGCTCCCCAAAGCATGAGCAGAAGTCCTGGTGGCTGGTGTTCTGGTTCAGATCTCACGTACCTCACCCAACATGTTAGTAAAGAAAATGGTGATATTTGCACTGGGAGTATCTAATGTCCAGGGCACTGAGTAATTGAACACAGACTTTAAACTGCCAACATCTCTGGAAATGTGATTTATTTACATTAGTACTGAGCCAGATAAAACGTTTCTGTGACACCATCCTGAAGAGAACAGAGAAATGCCCATCTTTCAGAGCTGTTCTCAACAAGTGAGCTCTATGTTTAAGAAGCAAACAGCGGATCACATCTATTTATTCAGACAGGTTCTATGTTTTTGGTCTGAAAGTCAAGTCACGCATTCTGCAGAGACTCATGTGGCCATCAGAAAGGCACAGGGGCAGCACACATGCAGCTATCAGCTGAAGTTAGCCTTTGTTCCCAGCTGAAACCCAGAAATAGCGTGACTTTTTGCTTTCAGCACTGTTTATTTTTCTTCAGAGTTCACGAATGCCATGACTCCGCAGTCAGAACCCTTCAGAACCCAAGATGTTGTCCTGCAGTACTTTTCTCCTCTTCATCTTGTTGAAGCTGTTCCGCTGGGCAGCCAGATCTGTTGCAATATTGGAATTGGTAACTAGGAAAATGAGAATGGATGAGGAAGCCCTCATCGGACAAAATCTCACCCTTCTCTCCTTCCATACACTATACTAACTAAACCTATGTCTCACTTACTTTGTACTTTAAGCCTCGCAATGCTTACAGGGCCCAGATTTGCTCTCAAGTTTGACCGTCAGGTGAATGGTACATGAACTGGAGAACACTCTTGAAAAAGTGAGCAAGATTTGTAACAGCTTTTGCAATCAGGTGGCTTCTACCTTTGTGTTTGGTAAGGCTGGCAAGAGCTGAGTGCACAGGGTATAGCTAAGTAGTACATATTTGTAAGGTGTAATCATAGTTCTAGGATAAATAGTGCTTTACAAAAGCCTTAAAGGTGGAGTGAAAAGAAGGGCTGATGTGTTCACACCATGGGGTGTGTGGAGTCATACTAAAGCAATGTCTTTGTGCTGCACAGGATGTAGAAGTGGGTATGGCCTGTGCAGTAAACTCATCCTGATCAGCCTGCACTCAATAAACATGAAAGATTCACTTCTATTTGCCATGGGTTGGAAGGGGGGATGAGGGGGCTGATACACAAAGTCTCCACTTAAACACTTTGAGTTATCTGCTGCTGTTCACCCAGCTCTCCTCTGGCTCAAGGCCCTACTTGTTTAGCCAGGTCTCAGCTCCTCCTAAGACTTAGGCAGCCTTGCTTTTCAAGTACAGCCTTCTCTGTGGGACCATGGAGGCAATCCACTGACCAGTGCTCTGCTTTGCCTCTTCCCATGTGTAGCGGGGCACGTAACCAAAATCATTCAGTGCTTTTCTGTAAGAGAAGGTGAATGGGGTGTTCAGTAGAGTGACCAGGTGACGGTTGGTGGAGGGGATGTATCTGACAAAGGGCCGGAGCAAGAGGCTCACGATCTCCAGCAGCAGAGAGAAGTAATACAGCACTGTCAGAGGCATGGGGAGCTGGGGCTCAATCCCAAACCCCAGGTCTCTGGTCAGCTCGTAATTCAGATCTGCATAGCTCATATGAGGAGTGTCGTCCGAGATGTAGTAGAACTGCCCCCTGATGTGCTTGGCTTTCTGCGGGTCTTGCAGGGCTCTGGCTGCCTGCACGTGTGCCCAGGCAATGTTTCCCACATAGACGGGGTTCACCAGAGCCTCCTTCCTGGAGAAGCGCAGGTAGACGTTTCTGTTCAACAGACACTTATCCAGATGGCCTAGAAGAAATGGGCATCCTTCTCCAAAGATGTACATGGATCTCAGGGCACAGGTCATGAGTGTGCCACCATCTTTAAGGACCTGGCCATCTGCTTTCAGCACAGAATCTTCTGCCAGTCTCTTACTCTGGGCATAAGGAAATTTTGACACACTCTCATAAGCTGTATCTTCATCACCATTGAAAATTGGGTCACCTTTGCAGTTGGGGCCTGTCACTTCTATAGTACTAGTATATATGAAGTGCTGGATGTTACAGCGGACACATGCCTCCAGCAGTAGCTGTGTACCTTCAAAAGAGAAACATGCAAGTCAGTCTAGAGCCCCACAAGCTGGAAAAAGTGGGAGATTTAGATCAGAAACAGCATCTCTGGCCTGAGCTTGGCCAGATTCCTCCTCTCTGCAGCTGGAGATTGGTTGGATTGACTTGGCTTAAGGCAGAGAACCTTCAGAAGTTGTCTCTAAAATCAGCTTTGCTCAATGCAAGTCTATACACTATTAATTGGGTTCAATGCAGGGCTTGAAGAGGGAGATCTTATGAACAGTGCACAACACCATGCAATCAAAGAACACAAAGTGCAGTGAGAAAATTGATGCTTGTGTTCGTATGCCTCCTTTTTCAGCATATTCTGGCTTTTATTTGCAGTAGTACAGGATTTCTTACTTTTAAAATCCTATCACAATGCTTTCATCAAGGGGAGTAGAGGTAAACTGGCAAGCTCAGGTCTTTCAAATAGCCAAGGGGGTTAAGCTAGGAAAGCACATTCAAGGGGATATAAATACTTCAATCGGTTGTGTTGGTTTGATTGCAAGTAGACTCTCATCTTTTACTTCTGAGCTTTGAGGCACAAATTGCCTTATTTGTTGTGCATGGTGTAACAAGAGAGATAATGTGTGAAAGGGCCATTGACTTGGGAAGAGAAGATAGAGTGCAAAGACGTTTCAAAATGCCTTTGGCAAAGGAACATTAAACCCAAATGACTGATATGATATCACAAAGGCGTGGCCTAACATCTAAGGGATAAAATCAAGCACTAGCAGTGAGGCATAGTAATGATCTAACAAGTCTGCTCAGTCTGTCACAACTCAAGGTGGAACAATGCAGAGCAGGCTAGTGTTGCTAAAGAGAATATAATGAATAAAAGAGGTTCAGAGGACCAAGGAATATTGGCAGCAAAACATGGACCCATTAATGAGTGAAAAATGCAAAGAATGATCGAACTGAATATTGTCAGGGCACCAAAATTCCTTTTTCTAAGCTCGAAAGAGAAAAAAGAAAGAAGTTTAAGAAACACTAAAGAAGTGCAAAGAAAAAAAGCTACACAGCCAGTAATAAAACGTGAAGGAACCATGCAAGGAACTAGGCTTAGGTGACACACGGGCCAGGCTCATCTGGAACAGTAATAAATAAAATACGTTATTTTAAAAACTAATAGCTCAATTCTTGCCATCAAAGCTGTTTAGAAAGTGAGGGGAAGTAATAAAGTGCAGAAGGGCTAGATAAAATCAAATGAAGCAAACATGAAATTATCTTGACAGCTGGTATCTGTTCAAGATGAAATGCACCCGAATAAGATGTGTTTTATTTGCAGACCAAAGCTGTATGTGAAAAATGAAAAGGTTCTTACAGTAATGGGAATTTGAGCATCTTTCACATATTCACACATAATGAAGTGTATCTGCCATGGAGCAGGTCTCCAAGTGTTGCGTGCATGCGAAGCCCTTCTGGCTTCAGTTGTGATTTGCACAGGGTACTTTTGTTTGGATCATACTCAATTATTTTCTTAATTCCCTTCCAACCTAACAATTCCCTCCCCTTCTACAGGGCTATTTTTGCGCTGAGGCCTCACACGCGTGTGGTGTGTGAGGCAGAGGAAAGCCCTGCATCACTATGAGTTGCATTTGTTTGCTTCTGTTCCGGGTTGTGAACATTGACAGCTGATTTCTTTTGTGTTACAAAAGTTCTGTTTTCTAGGAGAACCAAAACATTTTCCCTGCAGATCTATGTAGTACATAGTATCTTGGCTGGTCAGAAAGACAGAAGAACATCAGGACAGAAATGGAGGCAAAGAGGGAGGAGGACAGCAGTATTTACTGACTGATCTTAGGGTCAGCTGGCTCTAGGAGCAAGGTCTGGTGTGTGCTTTTGTTCTACCAAATGTTACCAGCTAACCCTTACTGGCCCAGCAGGCTTTACTTCACCCACTGGTACACTCTGTTTGGGGAGATCTGAAAGGTTTATGAAAAACCTAGATACTTTGTGCTTAAGCTGAAACCTGCCGAAAGAAATGATGGAGCAGAATGATGGAGAAGACTCAAACTTCAGCTCTGACTCTACCTCAGTGCTAGAGAGCTTTCTGCTTTAGGGACATTTTAATATTTGGCTAGGTTTATGTTGTGGTTTTTGTTTCCCCCCATAGGTTTAGGCAACACATTCTGCTGTGAAAGACAGATTGTAGCAGGAGTTATGTTCATGAAGAAAGAGTTTTACAAGCCCTATTTCTGAACTACCACCCCAGTATATGTTTGTCATAGTACCCAATGCGCAGGTTTACAGGAACTCACCTTTCTGCTCTTCCCTCCTAGCATGGAGCTAAGAAGCTGCCTGCTGGGCTCTAATTTGTGGTGACTGACAATTTGAGGCTTTGGTCAGAAATGAATGGCTCTGGAAGCTAAATGTACAGCCAGGCGAAAACAACCAAATGCCAACCTACCGTTTTTAAGGTGCATGTAAGAGACAATTCAACTACAAAGAGCACTCCCTTGCTATGAACGCTGCTGAGTAGCCAGTACTTGTTAATGTGGTGCCTGTAGGGGTATGTTCCTTATTTTTCTGTGGAGTAGCTCTGTGTCAATGGCAGAGAGGAACAAAGAACCAGGAAAAGTACTCACAGAAGTAAGACCATCCCCAAATCTTCACCAGGGAACTGAAGCAGTGCAGCCAGGGAGGTCAGTGTGTCTGCAGGTTAGGAAGCACCAGTTCATTGAAAGGCACAGAGGGTTTTGGGATCACAGGGAGTGAGATGAAGTTGCTCTTTTTGGACATATAAATTTCTTGGCAGCTGATACTACGCTGCCTAGACAAAAGCTTCCCCCTTCATTTGAGCTGATGAGGGACAGGGGTTCCTTAGTAGAAAGGGAGGTCCCATCACTGACTAAGAAGTTACTGAAACCCCTCCCTCACACAGCTTTGAGTTTGGTGGGGGCTATTTAATGATAAGATCAAGGTGGGAGAGCACCTGCTCCTCTGATCTGCATTCATGCACACACAGACATAATGGTAAAGGGGAGGAAAAGGAGAAGAGGAGGAAGAAAAAGGGTAGGATGCAGAGAGCCACAGGGGGTGAGATGTTAGAAACACAAGGTTGCTGTAATTGCTGCAGTGTTTGTAACAACTGATAAATGTACACAGGCAGGATGCTTCACGGGGAGGGGGAATAAGAACTGGTTTCTCAGATATGCACTGGGATTTCAGAAGGTTAATTGCTTCCAGAAAGGTCCACTGAGCATGGTATTGTGGCCATCCCCACTGAAGGCAGACCTGTGCAGATCTCAGGATGGGCATATGTGAGTGCTGACTAGAGTAAATGATTCTGCAGTGGAAGACCAGTGCACACTGGGTGTGGGGAGGTCTGGAGCCCCATAGGGCTGCACAAACGATGCTTTTCACTCACAAGTGTGGCTGTGCAAGATGCAGAGCAACCCTATTAATCTGGCTCAGAAAACCAGGTCGGATGCTCCCTTTCCTGAGCAGACAATGATCAGGACACAGTAGACACGGGTTTGGCAAAGGTGCTTCACTCGCTTACCTGTCACATTGACTTCCCAGAGCAGCTGCTTCTCTACGAGGCCCAAGGTGTCAATGATGGAAGCCGTGTGGATGACAAGGGAGATGCCCTGACAGGCACGGTGCAGGAACGTCACATCCCGGATGTCCCCTTCCAGGATTTTCACCTCAGTCTTACCCTGGAACTCTGCAAGGGCAGCAGAAAACAAAGCAAAAGACCTTGCAAGCATCCTGAGAAGAGCACTGGAAGGAGTGGGTATTTTAAGGCTAGCAAAACAGAAGGCGTTTTCCAGTGCTGTATTGTGCAGTGCTAATTACAGTGCTTTAGAAGTCTGTGTTGAATTACCTACCTTATTTTTGGAGCCAGTATTCACCATGGTTCTTTCTTTTTTTGTTGTTGTTATTTAAAAGAAAACTCTTTCCCACTGCTATCAAGGGCCTGGAGCTTCCTTCAGGTGTGACTGTTCTAAAGTTCACAGCACAGATAGCTTCACCTGTGCCTGCTCTGGTGACTGGCTCTTTTTAGAAGCGATAATCCAAGTATACCAAAGAGCAAGGCACTGCATTCTCCTATCTTCAAGGTGGTGAATGATCTCTCTCCTCCCACAGCATGTGTGCATAGAGCTGTGTTCACACCTATTTTCTGCCCCTTGACCTCACCCATATTGCAGCTCCTTTAATACACTGCTTTCAGTTCTGACACATCTTTTTATGTATCTTGGCCAAGGATTTACTGTGCCTCTTCTAAATCCAGCTCTGGCTTCATTTCAGTGTCTATGCTGGGGGGGTCGTGTTTGGCATGCACATCTTTCTGGTCCGAATCTAAACTCTCAAGGCTGTTCTTCCGAGCTACCTCAGCCCTGGCTTGCTTTAACTCCTGCTTTTGAAGCCCTCCCAGGACTCAGTGTGTGTGATCCTGGTGGAGCTCTAGGTCTCAGATCCATCCTTTCCATTAGTTTTGCTGGCCAGAAGCATCCTTTATACAGCCCAGAACTGCATTACCAAAACTG
The DNA here is from genome assembly GCA_039720435.1 of Amazona ochrocephala. Classification (NCBI taxonomy): domain Eukaryota; kingdom Metazoa; phylum Chordata; class Aves; order Psittaciformes; family Psittacidae; genus Amazona; species Amazona ochrocephala. Next base: position 120,924,587 of record CM077877.1, read on the forward strand.
AGGCAGCCGAGGCTGACCTCCTGGAGGTGATGGAGCCTGGCCTGGCTGCAGCTAGGACTTTCTCAGCATGTCCTACAGGAGGTGGTACCATTACAGCAAGTGCCCTGCCCAGCCCCTGCTGTACCTGTGCTGGAGGGCTCCCCAGGCAGGAGCGGGGAAGCAGCTGCAGCAAAGGCGAGTCCTCTGTCTTCTCCCAGCACAACCAAATGCCCAGTTTAGAACCCGATTCATTTATGCAGCTTTTAGCCTCAGCCCTGACTGAAATCATCCTAGTGCTGTGTCACCAGCTCCAGAGCAGGCAGGATTTCATCCCGTGTCTTTAATGGAGAAGAGAGCTGCTGGGATCTGGAGCTGAGCAGAGTAGCTTTCCCAGTGGTTTTATCCCATGATCTCTGTAGCATGCTAGAATGTAATCCTGTATTAATTTAACAATTATTCTGAGGCTACAGGCTCAAGGGTCTTCTTTTTCATCACAGTTGCTCTGATATGTAAAACCTGTGAAACATTTACAAAGCTGTTCCTAAACCCAGAGTTACTGCCCAGCACGGTCACCCGGTCACTGCCATACGCTCTCTTATGTTCTTTCATTTTACAGAGTGCATTCACTTCCTAGGGCTCTGTTTCCAAAAGCTTTACACTGACCTCTGCTTTCATGGATGCAAAAGAGTCAGATTATGGGGCTAGGCTTTTTGTTAAGCACCTGGCAGTTAGATTTGCTCTAATAAACATTGACCTTTGTGCGGCCCTTAGGTTGATGTTCTCCATAGTAAGGCTTTGCAGGTTGCAATAATCCAAAGGACTGACATACATACAGCTCACAGTGTAAACGCTCACATGCGGCCCCTTCAGAGTGGCCACTGTGCCTGGCCAGGAGTTAGAAAAATGGAAGTTTCTGTACATGCAGATCAAAGCTTTCAGGAAAAATATAAAAGAGATACATTGATTTAAAGCTCATTACAGGCATAGTTGGTACCAGTCACCAGAAATCTGCTGTCTAGCTGCTTTGTGCTTTGTTTGGGCTTTCAATTTAAGTTGTGTGTGATATGAGGTACGAAAGCTGCTCTTACATTCCACTTTAGCCAGCAGAAGTTGTCATACTAAGTACACTATGGGCCTGGTTCACTTTACCAGCATCAGCTAGTTGTCAGGAATCAGCAGATTGATCTTGTTTTGCTCTGGGGAAGAGGAAAGCTGCAGGTGATCTTGGAAGCAGGGGGAGGAAAGAAGAAATGACCGACAGACAGTGGTTTCAGACTGAGATGAACAGCAGAGAGAAACTTGATTTCCATCTGCACAAACCACTGCCCAGGGATTGGAAGAAGCATGTGCGTGTGGGAGATACAAAATGAATTCCACTCAGGTCTCCATTTCTGCCTACAGTGGTTATGAGAAAGTGCCCACTGGGAAAGCTGCTTCTACTTCACCAATGGTTTCTGTGTCCTCTGAGCTGTAAGCAATGCTCCCTGTTTTCTGTGGGACAGTTTTTGCTTGGAAATGCAATGATTACTCAGTAAGATTCAGTGTCCTGTTGTGAGCAGTGTCTGACTCAGCGGCCAGTCCAGACAGACTTATTTGCCCTAAACTGTCTTTCTCTTTCCTATGTGTTGTTTAAAGTTCAAGCAAACAGCAGTGGCTTGTGGGACTTAGCTTAAGTTTCTTAGTGCTGTTTTAGAGAGGTCCTAACAGCCATGGGGTAGATGGGGGGAAAGGCACTCCTCATGAGAGACCTTCACCTCCCTGGTTAACTGAATGGCTCATTCAAGTGCTCTACTTTGTGTATTCATGGGAGAAAATTACAAATCGCATCCTGTTTTCATCTGTAAAGGGTAAAGCAATTTCTTGGCTTCTTTGGCCTAAGCAAGCTACTGGCTGTTCTACTGCTACTCTGCCTTTCTGTTTTGTGTACAGTGATAAAGGCAAATGAACGCCTGCAACTGAGCAAAAAGCCAGGAGGAAGATTCCCAGAGCAGGAATTTCTCACAGCAAAAGTCCTGGAAAAAAGACCCATATTCCTTCTCCTCTACTTTCCTTCTCCTTTGGAGCAGTACTGGGTTAGCAGTGCAAAACCACTCAATGCTCAAGGATCAACCAATGTATAACTGTTTCTGGAAAATGTTTGATGCCTGATTTCTCTGCTGGTGTGAGAGGAAGGGATAAAGGAAGACTTCCTTGAAATCGAACTTCTATCTGCAAAAACTGGTTTGGATGAGAGGTAAAGACTTCCAAGCATCCACACGAGACCACAGCGCATACACTCACAACACACAGTCCTTAAGAAAGGGTACTTACTTCCAAATTCCCCGAGCGCTTCCTCACTAAAGGCTTTGTCCAGCAGTCGGATCTCAGCCAGCGCCTCCTCTTCTTCCAGCAGCAAGCGCACAATCCTCTGGCCAAGAAATCCTCCTGCTCCTGTCACCAGGCAGCTTACCCCAGCCAGGGACATTGCTCTGGGCTGCTCCTTGGAGGCAAACTGGCTGTGTCTGGAGCTTCCACCGGCTGGTTCCGTCCTGCCTGAGGAAATGAACACATGACATCAACCCCTGGAGCCTTTACAGATCAAAGGCTGTTACCAAAAGGAGGGAGTCCTGGAAAACAAACTCTCATGCCTGCATTAAACAGCAATTCTTACAGAATGTCTGCTTTTGCTAGCTATTCCCATTCAGAAGCAGCCTACACACTTTTCCATGCAAAGAAAAAACTCTTTACAAATTATTACAAATTAAAGAAATAAATCTGAAAATGACCCAAATCAACTTCAATGCCAAACAAACCCCACTAAAGTCTGCTTCAGTCCTTGGTTCCACCTCTCTAGTGCTCAAAAGCCTGTGGGGGTGACTTGCCTGTATTTATATACCGCAGAGCACCACCTTGGCCGTTTTGCTTCCCCTCCCTCTCAACGTTGAAACGAATGTGGTGTTTCCACCTCCCCCTCTCAAAGATGAAGGACGCAGCAAGGTCTTGTGTGCCTGGATCCTTGGAGGGTAAACCTCATGCTGATAATTCCCTGTATCCGCACTTGCTTGTGTAATACAGTGTTAATATGAGGGTAGAGGGCATTACAATTAAATGTAAACATCAGGAGTAGCTGTTTATAATGGTTTGAGAAGCGGACTCTGCTGCTGTACTTTTTTGGATACTGGGCTCCCTCATTATAGCATGGGTTTCTTACTTACTCTGTACAAGCTCGAAAGCTAACCTCTGAGATTTTGTATTTGCTCAGGACACTTGAAGCATCCAAAGTCATGGAAAGGTCTGATGTACCACTCAAATGGCACTAAAGCAGCGGGAGAAAAAGATACCCCTCTGCAGTGCCTGGTGCGAGGGTACCTGGTTAAAGTAAGGCTGGGCTGGCGGGCTGTGCTGTTGCAGCCAACTGTGTTGTTACCTTTTACATCTCCAAAATATAGGGAATATGCCCTGGAGTTTCTCCCTAGGGTTTCACTCCAGTTCTAGGAAAACTGTTTTCTAGTGCGAGACCAGGGCAGGGCTTAGGGCTTAGGGCTTAGGGCTTAGGGCTTAGGGTTTAGGGCTTAGGGCTTAGGGCTTAGGTCTTAGCCTGAAGCTCCTAATACCTTCACTGCCTTCCTGGGTCTTTGTGCGCTGTCAGGACATGCTGCCTGGGGCTGTATTTCCCTCTCACAGAGGGTCAGGCAGATATCCCTACTGAAGCAGGATGATAAACCTGTAGCTGCTTAAGTGAGAAGGGAGTTACAAAGAAGCCAGCAATGCAGCGACTGAGGCTGAAACCACTGGGAAGGGGATCACTGATTCCAGGCACAGCTGGAATGGATCTCTAAAAATGATTTGCCTGCATTCATGTGAATAACTGCTAAACTCCCATTTCTTTCAGTCTGTCCTGAATTTTGTTCCCTCATTAAAAGCTATAGAGGCAGCACCCCCATATTGTTATTATTTTAGAGCAAAACTGGGCCCACAAGTGACAGGAGAAAGCCAAACCATTTCTGTTGGAGGAGAGAAGCATTCTAGCTGACATAGACGGCAGAGTTGTGGCAACTGTTTCAATCACAGCGTCCTTGAGAATCCTTCCCTTGCCCCCCCAAAGCTTTAAACAATTTGTTATCAGCGCTTCTTTCCTTGGCTTCTCTCAGTGAGAACCTTGACACTGTATGCTCTTATCAGAAGCTGCTGCAAATTAATTGTGTGCAGTGCATGCATTTTGCAAGGGAAAATAACTGACCAAAGCCTGCTGCTGCAACCAGTGTTCTCTGAAACAGGGCTTCCTTTTTACTGTTAGAAAGGGAATGAAATGCCTTAAAGGGGCATTATAAAAACAGGCAATACAACATAGCCTCTTAGGATAGAAAATAGTCTCTTACACCAAGCTTGCTTGTTAGAATGGCCAAGTTTAGCAGGAGTACTGCTTCATATGAGAATACGCATGGAGACCTCAGAGCAGCCTTACAGTATCTGAGGGGGGCTACAAGGACGCTGGAGAGGGACTCTTCATCAGGGACCGTAGTGATAGGACAAGGGGTGATGGGTTTAAACTGAAACAGCGGAAGTTCATGTTGGATAATAAGGAAGAAGTTCTTTATTGTGAGGGTGCTGAGGCACTGGCACAGGCTGCCCAGGGAAGTTGTGAATGCTCCATTGCTGGCAGTGTTCAAGGCCAAGTTGGACAGAGCCTTAGGGGACATTGTTTAGTATAAGGTGTCCCTGCCCATGGCAGGCGGTTGGAACTGGATGATCCTACGGTCCTTTCCAACCCTAACTTTTCTATGATTCTATGAGTGCTACATCGGGGACTATAGGGTGATTTTGTGCTGTTGTGCTTTTGTCCTCTTGCTACTGGGCCAAGAGCCTGGCTTAGTTTGAGGGAATTTTATACATTGCTACATAGCAGCCTTTATTTGAACTTGTGGATGTCAGGGATCAGACAGCAGCGATTTGCTCAGTTCCAGAGCAGACCTGTTGGTGCTTCGTGTGGCCTCAGCTAAAGACAACATTTCCACCCTCTGTTTCTTGTTGACATTGCCATGTGGGGATGCAGGGTGGTGCAAGAGCTCCTCTGTGCAGCAAACAAGACTGGCTCTGGTGTTCCCTGAAGGATGTAGAAGCAGATGCTGTACACCCCAAAACAGTGTCAACGAGCAACAAGGCCGAAGTCCAGCAGACTCCTGCCCACCAGGAACCATCACATACCTGTAAGCTAAAGGTGCCTACATGCCTGCAGCTCTAGGAAAGAGGTTGTACTTCGAGATGTTGATTTGGTCAACCAAAGCTTCTGTCATTCATGGTGGGAGACACTGTTCTATCCTGGAAACACTTTCTTCTCTCTTCTGGTTACACATTGACAAGAGGCAACGAGATTTAAATGATTAACTTTTGGACAGCTGTGCTGAATCAAACTCTGAATAAACACAACTTCTTAGAGTGGGGAACAGTTTTAAGATACTTTAACCAAGGTATGAAGATAACCACCTTAAGTTAAGGGACCTCAGTGTTTCTGTATGTTCAAACCTGACCAAGAAAATACCTCCTATTCCAGTAATACCAAAATTCTTCCACTAGAAGGGAGGAAGTGATTGTAAACTTTTATTACATGATCTTCAAGATCAGAAAGCCTTGCAGGATCATTTGCTATATTAGACAGCGCATGAATTGGGCAATCAACTAAAACCAAACATTTAGTCTCATTTTCCCTTTAGTATTAGGCAGAGCTGTGTTTCCTCAACTGAAATTGATGAGTGAATTGTGTATTTAAAGGCTGCAGGTATCTGCACCATATGCAAAGCAAAATGCTTATATTTGGATCTACTTTCTAGATAAATAGACTGATTCCCTGGCCCTGCTACGTCCTGCAGAGATGTTGGGATGCACCAGGGTTTTATTAGTCCTTAAACTGTATGTTTATGATCTCTTTGGGCACAGTTCTTTTGAAAGATTTGACCTTACTTGGATTTGTATTAGAGACATTCACAACAATCCAATACAGAAAGCAGGAAGGGGGGCACGAGACTGGTACATGTCGGCTTAATCCAGACCATAGAAAACTTTCAGAGCCTTGGAAAAGCTGTAAGATGGGCTTGTTCAATATACTCTCAGCCTGGTCAAACACTGTGAGCTCTTCTTTGAAGTTCACTCACCAAATAGCTTTATTTTTCTCTTAGAAAATGCTTTTTGCAGCCTTTTTCACAGAGGGAAAGGTACTGCCTCTGCAGCTCCATGGTAGTTGGCCATGGCAACACACCAGTACAGCAGGGCACAGATCTGATGGGTGGCTCTGATTTTATGATTCTGCGATGTCCCCCAGCAATTTAGATTGAAAGGAGCCTCTGGAGGTCTCTGACCCAACCTCTTCTCAAAGCAGCATCAGATCAGACGAGATTGCTCAGGCCCTTGCCCAGTCAAGCTCTGAATATCACTAGGGATGGGTGTTTAAGAAACCTCTGTTGCAGTGTCCGACCACCCTCATGCTGAATTTTTTCCCACTAACTTATAGCTGGAATTTTCCTCATTGCAACTTGTGCCCATTGCCTTTCACCCTTTTACTGCACACATCCAAGAAGTTGGGCTGCATCTTTCCTGCTTCCTCTGACTCAGTAGTAAAAGGCAGCGATGTGATACCCCCTCCCCTTGCCTTCAGCCTTCTCAGGACTGAGCACACCCAGCTGACTCAGTCTCTTGTACATCCTTGAAATCCATCAATGTGTGCAATGTAGTGTGATTCCTGAGTCTTATCTGCTGGGCTGTCGGTCTGCCAGCAAGGATTGTTATTACTGGAGCAGAGGGAAGGCCTCAGTGTGAAGGCCTCTGAAAGATCACTGCAGACACTGTTATCTGTTTGAGAAGTTCAGGTCTAAACAGAATGAGCCAAGAGGGCTCAATATTCTGCCTCATTAAGGCAAATTGAAAGCAGGGCTTCTACAGAAGGTCATGTCTTGATAACATGGCTTCTTTGGCACATGGCAGGGAAGTGAGCGCTGGGGCATCTGCCAGTGGCAAAGCGGGCTGTGACAGGGTGCCTGCACTACTGTGAGCTGCCTCTTTGCACCAGAAGTGTTACTCTGCCACAGTCCATGGCTTGCCCTCAGAACCTCACCTGAAGAGAGCTTTATCTTTTGTCCCAGGGTGAACATGCCCAGTTCTGTAGCAGTTCCCCATTGGTAGTGATCCCTGTGGCATCATACTCACACAAACCTGGCTGGCAAAATCTTCCCTGCCCCTTCCTCCCAGGGGCATGCAGAATTAGCCGCGTGTACAGGCATTGGAATTCATGCTGATCTGAAAGGGGAGAAGGGCCTAGGAGGATATTCTGTATCAAGGGACATAGTTTTCCATGTCTGGCTGTTACAGCAGAGCTTGGGAGTAAGGCCCAATACAGGTAATACCACAAAACATCTGGTTTAAAGAAAGTGTATTAAAGCAAGCAACAATTACTCAAGGTGTTTAAGAACTCATTGATCTCAGTAAAAGCAGAGACCAGCCCTTGCAACATGGAACCTTTCTCAATCTCCTAAGAAGTTTCCTGCAGGCCTTATCTGATAGTTTTTGCACATTCAATGTTTGCACCTCCTTTTTCTCTCTTCAGTTTGGTTGGGACCCCAGCATGAAGCACCTTTGTTTGTTGGGCATTGCAGGAGGCCCTTCACAGCTTTGAGAACTGAACTAGGTGCCGACCAATCTCTGAGATGCTGGCACAGCCTGAAATAGAGAAAGGAAACATGTTGGTGAAACAGAAAGGTCTGTGGGTGGAACTTGGAAGGCCCCCACTCCAGCCTTGTGTGAGCCATCTGGGGATGGTACTTCAGTAGCTCCCTCAGCAGAGCCTACTCCTCAATGGCATCTTCAGCCTTGAGGTTAGGCATGGGGCTTCCCACACAACAAGAGTACGAAACATGAAATAAAAAGGCTCCTTATAACAAGCTGAGCAGGAAGCCATCTGGTCCATCCAGAAGTGAAAGGCAGACAGAGGAGACACAGCGATTGTTCTGTGTCAAGCAGCCAGAGGTAGAAATTTGCCATTTCAGTTGGTCAAATCCGGGTGGAATTTCAGAGCACTGCCAAGAAGGTCCCAGCCTGCAATTCTTGCAGGGTTCAGTGCCCTTTTGCATGTAAAGAAGTGTGAAAGAATGTGGGGAAAAAAAACAAACTTCTAGGAATCTTTATAGTTGAAAGAGTAACCCAAAAAATCCAGCCTGTTAAATACTCAATGGGATTTCAGTTCCAGTCTCCCAGTCAACATTTCTATCCACTTGAGTTCAGGGTTGCTAGAGCATGAAAACCTTTAAAACACGATTTGAAGTGGGATAAGATCCTTTGCTGATGTCTGAAGACTTCTGCACTGGATCTGCACGTTGTACTTGTTCATGCATGAAACTGGAGTTTGCACTGGGCTGTGCAAATTTGCTGTTCGGTGAGGGGGTCAAATGTCACAGGTACAGGTAGGAAAAGGAAGTGAGAAAAGCAGAATGAGGAGCAACAGTAAAAGCTTGGAGAGACACGGGGGATTTTAAAGGACGTATGATGTAGAGATTAGAACCTGCACCAACAGACTGTATTCTCTAATACACAGAGAAAATATTGCATCCATTTTTTCTGAACTTTTCATGCAGAAAGAAAATTGGTTGAATTTTACCTTGGTAAACATTAAATTAAATTAAATTAAATTAAATACTGAAAAACATATGCTGCAATTACAGCGTAGCAGAAATTCTATGTTTTGCTCAACGCTAGTTAGCAGTTTTGCATCTCTTTTAATTGGGGTAAGAAAACTGCCTGAACTTTCTCCTTGCAAGCTTCATTGCTAGAGCACCTGAAGTGCCAAATGGTTTCATAGGAAGCAAAGAATCACCTTAAATATAGCAACTAGAACCAGCACAGCTCACATGGATTCCCTTTTTGCGACCCATCCATCAGATTTGAGATGGCTGGCATGCAGAAACCTCTTTATCAGCAGTTACAACCAACCTGCCAAATGCTTACCAGCTAAGGCCATTGACAAACGAAACTCATCCTGCAAAATCCGCAGCACATCTTGAAGCCCCTCTTCACCCTGCTCCAACAGAGAAAGCAATCAGGGTAAAAGGAGCACTGGCACACAGCAATGCAGCAGGATGCTTGCTCTGTGAGAGCTGGGACAGTCCTTTCGGTCCATGCCAATTCCAGTCTCTCATGATTAAAATGATATGATGGATGTGCTTCGTTCCTCCCAGATAAATTTAGATGCTTTTCCTCTCATGCAGGGGGCTGGAACTGGATGATCTTAAGGTCCTTTCCAAACCAAACCATTCTGTGATTGTAAGATTGTATGAACAGGGAAAGAAAACAAAGCTGGTTTTCGCTGCTGACATGTTCAAGCTTTTTTCTTGTTTGGTGTTTTTTTTCTTAGGTTTTAGTTAATCCCCACCAATGGGCTTGTTTTAAAATGTCAAGACTTCTAATGCTGACAGTAGTAAGAGTTTTAAATACGGAACAGCTTAAAGAACTTCAGTTCACTCGAACACCAGACTGAATCTTTAAGAGTACACTGTGTTTTCCTCTGAGCAAGTGACACCAAGAAGCTCAAAATCCTATAAAACATACACATGATTTCGATCTTACTACAAAATACTGGAGGATTCTTTCGTCTTTCTTTTTCCTTAGTTTTTATTTTCATTTCCTGCAATAAAGAAAGCTTTGGGAGCAGCCAATGTCAGTGCTTGCTCATGCCCTTCCTATCTTGAATGCTATTGTAAAGCCACTGAGATAGGACGTGTTGCAATGTTTAGGATATTCTACTCTATGGCTGAACTCAAAAACCCATCTCTTTCCTGTATGCACTGTAGAAAAAAGCAGGCAGCTCACAGCAACACCTTTTTCATGTCAGGCCCTTTTTCTCTGCTGGCAACAGAAACAGTGCTGCCAACTCCTCCACGCTTCTCAGAAGATTCAGGTGATTTCTTGCCCAAAATCTAGCTACTGGAACCCACAGGAATCACACCACTGGACAAGAGCCTCATTTAAAAGATAGGAAATAGTTCTAGACCACAAAAATAAGCATTTTTTTTCTTTTAGATAAAAGCTTGAAAGCTCCAATCCGGGAGCTAAAAAGCAAAAATGTAGCAAAGCAAACAACTGGTATAATTACTTTTTAATATTAATTATGTTATGTTAACCAGCTGCATCAGACGCCTAATTTGTGACTCTGGATCATAGAAATACGATGTCAACAAGCAGCAAATCTTGAGTAGTGGCTCAGGTACCTACAGGACATGGTTGTGCTTGGTCTTGTTGAAAATGTTACAGACACCAGTGGGATAGAGTTCTAGATGGATTTCTGAAGAATTCTCATCATGGCTATGAAACTGCTGTATCGAAACCATAGGTTGTTTCCAAGTAACCTGACAGCAAATAAAATTGTCATACTGATCTTCGTAGCAAATAAGCCTGCCTCTAATTTTCCAAAGCACTGATGGTCCTAAGACCTCCAGTATTTTAGCACCAAACCGCAACCCCAAGGAAGTCCCACAAAACAGTGTTATCAGCCTCAAAAGCACGTGTGAAACTGTAAAATTCAGTGGTATTTTTAAAGGACAGAAAATGTGTGGGTTCAATTCAATTTGGTGTGTGTCCACTTAAAATTCAGCAAAACAAAACAAAAGAGTAGAACCTTCACTGCTAAAAACTATCTCTATGACTTTCAAATAACAACGGGGTATTGGGGAGTATTAGAAGTAGACATACAAAATCAAAGCTCCTTACTCACCTTGTAAGCCAAACCCCATAAAGCTGGTCTTCCAATAAAGACGCATTTTGCTCCCAGTGCCAATGCTTTTAATACATCACTTCCTTTTCGTATTCCACCATCCAAATAGACTTCGATCTTGCCTTGTACTGCATCCACAACCTCAACCAGAGCATCAATCTGCAATGAAGCAGTCACTCTCATTTTGAGGTCAGCTTTTGATTCCAAGGGAAAGAGGAGATATTCCAAAGAGGAATGCTGGATAGCATACCTGCTTGAAATTAAATGTGCGTCACAAATTGCTCAGCACCAAAAGCTGTAGAATAAAGTGCAGTTCCCTGTTCTCTTTGCCAGATAGTGAGTTTCATTTTCCAGTGCTTTGCTTATGCTGATATTCTTTGCTAGCACTTCTGATAAGTGAAAAAACAACTTTTTTTTGGTTTCTTTCTGACAGATTTAGAAAATAAATTTCTAGGGAAATAATGTTCGTTTATACCTTACTTTCATTTGAGACAATGATGAATGATGCAAATGTCTGTGAAAAAGGCTGATGTCAAACTTCTTCCTGCTACTTACTTTTCAATCTAATCTTGGAAACCACATGTCAAAAGCCTCCTCAAACCCCCTAAAGCAGCTATGAAGGATTTCATTTGCTATGTGGTGTGGTCAATGTAACATTTCCTCCAGACTGTCTCCTGATTCTCTAAGGATCCTTTTTTGTAGAGCACAGTGCAATGCCAGGCTGGTAGTGCAGGGCAGTACCATGCAGAAATGGTGGCTCTTGTCCCAAAGGCAGTATAGCCAGTGACAGAGCATTGCACTAGACCTAAATAACTCTACTTCACAGCAAACCCTTTTCTGCAGTGTTTGCTACTCTTCTGCCTTCTTTTCAGTGTTGTAAATCAGAGCAGCTATAACTAAGATACTGGGTAGATTTTTCCCAACCGTCCTATTTTTTTTCTTCAGGATTTCAGATTGAAAACTTTCAGGCTGAAATTTTCCAGGAGCAACTCAGCAGGAGGAGGGACAATAGCTTCTGCTGCCAAGTTTGGTACCAGAGGAGTAGCAGAGCTGAGCTATGTGTGTACTGGTTCGTTCGTATATGTAAAGAAACTTCAAAGATAGAAGAGCACTTCAATATGTATGCCATTTCCATTATTATGTCCTTAGCATTTAGAGTAATATATTTTTAATTCATTATTGTCAGTCTTGACATAGAATAAAAAAGAATTCCCTGGGACCTGTTTTTATTTGACAGAGGAAAATAAAGAAAAGACAATGCATAAGATACTATGCAATATAGAACTGTAAAATAAGAATAACGGAAGGCAAATTGAACCATTGAAGCACGCATACATCCAAACAACCCATGATTTCTTTGTACAGACGACTTTCTTCAGATAAGTTATTCTTTTTCTGGCTCATGAAAGTCAACAAATTCCTATTTAGACTTGAGTCTGTAAATACGCAAGCAGACGTCTCCCTCAATCTAGCTGCATTGTTTGTGCATGTTTTGGCAGATGTGAGTAACAAGAATACATTCTGCTCTCATTCGTACATTTTTGGTTCCAGAGCTTCATTTTATTTTTGCTGCAGTGCACAAAGAGTGTGTAAGCCCTGCACCAGCTACGGAAGGCATAGGCAGAAAACTATTACTAACTTAGACCATTAGTTTATCTGTAGCTCTGTGGGCTCAGTACTGCTCACAGGACCCTCACAAGAATCTGAGAAAATGCTTCAGTGGTAGCACAATCCAAAGCATGCGTCTTACCAGTTTAAAGCTAAAGCACATCTGCACACATCCATAGCCACACAATGAACACACAAGTCCACCAAAAGCATAAAGACAAAGACAAGCGTAGAGATATCCACATTAGCAGAAATGTGCATACAATAAACACTCATGGGACATCTGTTTTCTCACTTACAGTGGCAGGTCCTCCATCCAGTTGCCTTCCACCATGATTGGACACAATAATTCCCTGAACCCCGTGACTCACTGCCAGCTCTGCATCTTCTTTCGTCAAGATGCCTTTGACGATGATAGGCAGGTGGGTCAGGCTCCGTAACCAGTAGATATCATTCCAGGTTACTGAAGGATCCAAGCTGTTGGGTGGCAGTCCATACTCAGAACAGTCATCCCCCTACAGCCATAGGACAGAAGAAAACCTCATGAACTGTAGCAATACAGAGGCCCCTTACAGTCTTTCCCTGCCATGAAACAGATTAAACTTGCTAACAGACACGTTCACCAGCTCTGGAAAGCACGTGTCTCCAGAAGAGAGTAGTTACAGTGGGAATGGAGATCAGTGTTTCTAAGGCAGCTGGACTGGGATTTTGAAGCCAGAAGCCAGGCTAGCAGGAGGTCAAGCCAGGACACTGGAGAACCAGAAAGAGAGAAGATACATCCTGGATACAGCAGATGCTAAAGTGGCAGTTATCTGGTGGGTTTTTATCTCATGTGGTACACACCAGCACAGTGAATGAAAGGATGGGCTCATTTTACAAACCTCAAAGGCTCCTTCCAAATTCTTCAGTTTCATGTGGGGAGGAAGGCGGAAACCATTGCGGATATCATCACGTCTTTTGCCCGTGTAGGGCAGATCTGCGGTGAGGACAAGGCCCTGGAAGCCCAAGGCCTCTGCCTGTTGGACCAGTTGTTGGGAAACTGCCCTGTTGCGGTGGATGTAGAGCTGGAACCACCGGATGCCGCCGGGGGCAGCCGCAGCAATCTCCTCCAGCGTGCAGGTGGAGTATGTGCTGGCAATGTAACAGGTATTCATCGCTGTGGCCGCTTCGGGAGGTATTGGAGAACAATCAGAACCAAAATTATTTGAACAGTCTTGCCAGGTATCAGGTACAAAACTATGTCCTGCTTAGTGAGACTAATTGGCAGCTATGCCCCCGGGATTAAAAATGGCCATTTTACCATGCACTGTTGTAGGATCAATGGCTGAGAAAGTGAGAAGGGATGTAAGTTACCAAGTGGTGCTTTCATTTTGCAACTGTTTGTTTTAAAAGCACCAGCTTTATCTTTATGACTCTGTCCTTGTAGGAATACATGTCAAAGGTACTCACTGGAGATGGAAACACACACAGGAAAACAAAACAAACCAACATTTCTAGGGATCAGCCTCCAAATCTGCCACAGGAATTGGGAAGAGAGGTTATCCTTTTCTGCAAGGGAGACACTGCTCTTAACCAGTAACAAGGAATTTACAGGCTGAGTCCCAGCCACCACGTTTACGTGCTCTCTAGAGCCCCCAGGACTAAGAACCTCATATAGCTCTTGATGTAAGTCAGAAATGTGTCCACTGCTTCTGCCTTAAGTTTGCAGCAGCCTCAACAGAGCAGATCTCACAACAGTGGTAGCTGGAGAATAAAAGCAGTGTCTAAACAGCTTCCTATGCACTCTGTGTCACCAGACCCAAGTGGGCCATCCACGAAAGGGGGTGTCAGAAACTGGAAAAGGAGTTTGCTCCTTCAAGCCTGGAGATTTTGTTCAGACACACTTCAGGTCATCCGAACAGCTTCTTGAGACTTTTGCCAGGAACCCATTTTTGCTACATGACAATGAAACAGAAGAGTACCTCTGGCTGTGCTTTTCTCTCCATCAGGCCATGCTAGCTGATGGAAGCCGGTAGGGGCGATTCCTACAGGAAAGCTGATTTCAGTCCCCAGGAGCTTAGTCCTAATGTCCATCACGGATACATCCCGCAGCATACGTGGCCGGAAACGAATTCTGCAAAGCAAAAAAAAATAATCCTTCAGGATAATGCTGTTTAGTGGCATTTCATTTACCTATTGCAATGCAGGAACCTGAACCAACAAAGAAAACATCATATAACCAAGGCTCTTTGTCTTTTCTCTTTGCTTTTAGAGATCAGTTCAGCCAGTAGTTCAGCCGCTCTCACTTTTCACTAATCTCATACTCCTGCTTACTGGTCACAATACATCATTTTTTCCATTTCCCACCTCAGCACACTGGGTCTTGTTCCCCCATTGTCCATCTCACAGATTCCTTTGACTTGCAGCCCAGCCCAGGTCACAGCCAAGACTCAGGCCTTCCGCCCCACCATTCATATGTCTGTCCTCACTGTACATTGTGCTTGCTCTCACTCTCTGCCGCACGTTCCCCAAATCCCATCCTACTTACAGGTAGGCTTCCTGCTGTTCACCAGATGCTCTCCATTACAACTCATTCTATTACAGCTATTCATTCCCTTTCCTGTTCTGCCGTGCCATGCCAAACCACACCACACTGCAACCACACCACACCACACCATACCATAGCACACCATACTATACTCTACTCTACTGTTCATCTGAACATCAGCATCCTTTACACCTCATACAATCTGTCATATTCGGCCTAGCATCAGTGTACTCTGTATGTCATTCCAGTAAGTGCATTTTGCTTCAGGACCACCTTAAAAGCACAAGGTGTTAGGTATTTTGCTTGTGAAGCCCTAACACTTGCACAAAAACATAGTTTAAAAGCTTCTAGTACAACATTTCCTCCTCACATTACCTTTTATATGCCAGGATGTTTTCATCTCGGGTGCTACAGTCATCTGCTCCAGCTGCAAAAAAATCCCAAGCAATCTTGGGTAAATGCTTTTTAGCATAAGCTTCAAAGTCTGAAAGACACACCATAGCCATTGCCAAGAGAGGCTCTGGAAACCTGAAAGAAAAGAGTAACATGGAGCAGAAGTTAGATCCTTCCTCTCTCCTTCTCTCTTCCAGAGGCAATAATGTCACTTAATGCAAACCTTGGACCCATCTGCCTTGTAGAAAAGCTGCTGAGAGGTTGTTTCAGTCTATCTAGCCATGCATCCTCTCCCCTAGTATGAGGAAAACTTGCAGAGGCAGCCATAAGACTAAGAAGAAGTTTGAGTCTTTGTGACCCTCTTTATTCTATTTTTGGTCCTCTGCTATTTTAAGACACATCAATTCTACAATTCTGTCATAAATTCCACCTTAAAACTAGCTGGGCTATTTGTTCCACTAATTCTCCTCGAAGGCTGTCCCAGAATATCTTTTGCTGGATTACCCCTTAGGATGGCTCCCTGACTGAACAACTAGTTACAGAGCACAGTGACTAAACACAGGCTCATGAAATCTGGAAGCAAGTAAATAACAATGTCTGCATCTAGCCTGCTCCAGCATGAACACACTGTAAAAGTATGTCCAGACTCTGAGTGCAAGTCATTGTCAAGGCCAGCGCTGTGGAAAAACAAAGCATTTTCTGCAGATCTCCATTTATCTTTTGTAGCAAATACCTTCTGGGTGTTGGCATTACATACTGGAGCACTGATCCATACTGAAAAAGTAGCATACAGAATTTGGACAAACTAGGAGAAAACACTGACAAAAAGCAAGTTCCACAACATGAAACACGATTCTATGGTCCTCAGCCTCTCAGGGAACAGAAGTGGCATTGGGTGACCCACATGTCCAAGCAAACCAACATAAATGCTGCCTAGCCTTTGAACCAGGCAGGCCTAAAAACTATGCAAATGAATGCTTTGGCCAACTGTGACCGTGTGTGAGGCAACATGTACAAAGCACAGACAAAATCAATCTGCTAAATCGCTTGTTGCAATGACTTCCACAGCTTGGATTAAAATGGGCATTGTGCAGAGTGTCTAAAGACATGAGATTTTAAACCATTTAAAAATGTCCAGGAAGAAGTAAATATCCAAGATTTCAGGATTAGCCTCCCACCTCCAATTAGCAGGGGTTGCAAGGGAACCAGAACCCGTTCCGTGTGTCCAGTGTTGTGCACTTCTGGCACAGAACACATATGTTATGTACACAGAACCAACCTGTCAAAGTGCAGACATGAGTATGTCTCACTGACTGAGGTCTCTTTGCATATGCTTGAAAGTCAGGGTTCTTAATTCTCAGCTAGAAAAGAGCCCAAAATGAAGGACTGTCTGGAAGATGAAGAAATGTGACTCTCTTCAGTATTGTTTTGTCTCCTCCGAAAGGCATTAGGTGGTAGGTGATAAAAATACCCCAAACCCTCTCTGTATGCTTTCAAGACATCAAGCGCTGCTGATAGCACAAGTCTTCGTGTATCATGCATGGTGATATACCGTAAACCACATATTACAATTTCTGCTGTTCCAACTGTTTGGAAGGTCAAAGCTGGCAATCAGAAAAAGATAAACCAAGTCCTTTCATGGCAAAATAAATGGGAAATTTAAAGAACCCAGGCCCAGACCTCATCCTCTCCCAATTCAGATTTAAGCTCAGACTTACTTTGGGTTTCAGGGATTGCTGCAGGTGGTGAGATCCTCTCCTTCAAGTTCGCCTGCAAAGAGGATGTAGAAGAGCTCTTTTCACTGAGTAGCTGCTGTTTTTAGTGGAGTCAATAAGCAACCACCAGAGATTAAAGCTCAACCCTGCAGTTGACTTTGTACTGTTTGTATAACACTGACTTTGTTTTGCTCTCAGGTGATTCAAAATTCCTTCCAAAAACATGCATCGCCTTGTCAGCAGCACTGGAGCTGCGCTCTTTAGCAGTGGCTGAAGGCTGTGTGTTCCTTCAGGGGAGCAGCAGTGTTTCAGTGGTTTTGACTGCATCTCTACACTGTTGGTAACTTGCTGCTGAATGCGTTACAAATCCCACCAAAACGATGACCCACAGACAGTGTGAGTTGTTACAGCCCACAGCTACAGAGCCTTGAATCTTTACCACCATGTGTGGAGAAGGCATTTTTCTTCCTATAGTATACAATCAAGTCAAATGCCCTTTTGTCTTCTGACATTTTTAAAGGATTATGAGTGCTCTCGTGATCCAGTTTCTCTACACTGAGCTTGCAGATTCCCTCCTTTGGCTGCCCAACCAGCCCTCTCCCAGGAGGACCTCCTATCCTCTCCCTTTCCTGTGCTTGGAGCTGGTGAGACTTCTCTTAGCTTCCCCCTTTCTCTCCCACTAAGCATTACAAACCGGGACTGAGGTGCCAACACATTTATGATATTGTCTTAAATTTGCAAGCTATGAAAAACAAACACTGGACAGTTTTATTTGACCTTTGTTCTTCTTAGTTTTTAGGGTTTTCAAATTTTCCATGAGAGCCTGAAACTTTGATTTTTACTAACAGGCAATCATAGAATCATAGAATCCTTTCCAACCCTTACTATTCTATGATTCTATGATTCTATGGTTTGGGTTGGAAAGGACCTTAAGATCATCTAGTTCCAACCCCCCTGCCACGGGCAGGGACACCTCCCACTAAACCATGCCACCCAAGGCTATGTCCAACCCACCCTTGAACACCGCCAGAGATAGAGCATTCACAACCTCCCTGGGCAACCCATTCCAGTGCCTCAACACCCTCACAGTAAAGAATTTCTTCCTCATATCCAATCTAAACCTCCCCTGTTTAAGTTTAAACCCATTACCCCTTGTCCTCTCACCACAGTCCCTAATGAAGAGTCCCTCCCCAGCATCCCTATAGGCCCCCTTCAGGTATTGGAAGGCTGCTAGGAGGTCTCCACGCAGCCTTCTCTTCTTCAGGCTGAACAGCCCCAACTTTCTCAGCCTATCTTCGTATGGGAGGTGCTCCAGTCCCCTGATCATCCTCGTGGCCCTCCTCTGCACTTGTTCCAACAGTTCCTTGTCCTTTTTATGCTGAGGACACCAGAATGGTGTATTTTTTTCATAAACATATGATGCCAGGTGCAGAGGGTGAGGCAGAAACTCCTGAAAACATTCCCAAAGTCTTACCGGGATTGTCTCTCCCCACCCAAGCTGGGCAAGTG
Source organism: Amazona ochrocephala (assembly GCA_039720435.1). Taxonomy (NCBI): domain Eukaryota; kingdom Metazoa; phylum Chordata; class Aves; order Psittaciformes; family Psittacidae; genus Amazona; species Amazona ochrocephala. Next base: position 120,943,047 of record CM077877.1, read on the forward strand.
AGTGAGCCAAAGGACTGGGAAAGAGCTGGAAGCTAAACAGAGCTGCAGCCTCAGGGTCCTGTGTCCAAGAGGCTGCTCTGATCCAGGACTGCAAAAATCCCAGGTCACTGGCACCTATTCTTCTGCTGGATGTACTCATGAGGCTCTGCCCAAACCTTGCCAGGCATGAGAATCTACACTCTTGCTATTGAAACTCTTCAAACTTCAGTTTTCAGGGCTCATGCTCTCCATCAGCACTGTGAAGCCTGATTCTGGCATCTAGCTATGGATATGGGTGTCACGCAGAAGCCAAGGTGACACATAGCTGGAGTGCTCATGATCTCCTTGGCTCGCTTTGCTGCCGTGCTGCAAACAGCCTTCGGGTCACTTCTGAAGAGAAGAGCAAAGTCTCACACAAGGAAACGCATCCCTGGGAAGGGAAGAAAAATCCTGCGCTCATTCTCCGTCCACTAGATGTCAGCTTTGGGTCGTATATATTCGTCTATGATGGTTGTAACCAAACAATAAAAAAATCACTACTTAATGGCCCGCCAGCCACTTTGGCCTTAAAACTGATATGATCACGTCCCAAGAGTGCCTGCTAATATGTTTGGAAGTCTTCATTCCCTTTGCTTTATTCTTAACATTTTCTGGTGTACAGCCTAGCAATAAACACAGCTACATCTGGCCTGGCCTGATCTTCAACTCAGCCTACAAGTTATCTGCAGGGTCTCCTGTTGCATATCTCATTATGCTGATCTCAGTACTCCTTTACTTGAGGGATTCAAAATTGGAGCCTCCTCACCAAACCATAAAGTTTATGGTTTCATGGTTATCTTAATTTTACATGAATTAAAAATAGTCTGTGACTACTGTATTTTGGATCAGGAGAGGGGGAAAATCTCTACTTTTGTGGTGTGGCTTTTAAGAGACTGTACTTTGCATGTAGCTATATTCTCTCCCTTCAGCAATGGACTCAATTCAAAGTAGAAATGACTTCTAGTCATTATATAAGGAGTATTTTCTTGGATACTGGTAATACGGATTTTGCTGTGAAGCACTAAAGTTCACAGGAAATCAGAATTTGTCACAGAGACAATAACTTTTATTGGAGCCCCTGCTATATACTTGAAAAAAAGTGGACAAGTTTTCATTAGAGTACGATAAGACTTAAAAATGCTTTCTACAAACTTCGCTGGAAGCTTTGCTGCCTTCTTTTGAGGAGTGAAGAAAACAATATAGGATATACTCACATATCTGCTCCAGCTTGCCAGGTAGCATCAAGCACAGCCAACAGCTTGATTTTTGCGCATATCAGCATTGCTGGGCTTTTGCAGTTGCTTCTTGTTCAATACAAAAATAGTCAGAGGCTCGTGAGTCCAAACACAAAGATCCTGCATAAATCTGTGCTCCAGTTCCTCTCAGAACCACGGTTCTCTTTACTGCAGTGGGTTATATTTTGATTGCCTTCTCACAGGTGGCAAACCACCATGGGTCAAGCTGACATTTACCTCACTATGCCCCGATGTCATGGGTTCAGTCTGGGACTTTACAATGCTTCAGTGAAGAATCTGGTAAACTCCAAGCAATGTAAATAACTCAGATCACGTAACACTTTGCGTACAGTAACCATTGGTTTTCCTTATCAGATGTCTGTCTTGGGCACATGCCCCATGTTTGGAAGGAAAATGTTTTTTTCTTTCACGTCAGTCATGCAAGAAAGTTTTCCCAAAATTAAAGACTTACATAGCCATTCATCTATTATAGGTGGAGATGGCAACAGATCTTGTATTTAACATTGCCTAACACTTTAGATTATAAGATCCAATTTTCAGTTGCTTTTAATTTTGTCACATTTTAATCATTCTAGGCTGACATTTTCCATCCTCAGTTTTGGGCTGAAGTTTTTTGGGAACGTTTCACCGAAAGCCAGTCAGCAACATCCAAGAATGAGGTTATTGAAAACTATGGTGGTTGGCCCATGCTGAAAATGTCTTACAGTGGTTTGTTTCCCTGCAGTTCAGTGCTTCGTGCAGGGGTTTGAAATGAGCGGGGGCTGATCCCTGGGGGCATCAGCCTGTACTTGCTGGCCATATGAAAATCCAGACAGATCTGACCTAGCTGTAAATCACTGCTCTCTGCTTGCACATGCTCAGCAGATCTTGTCTGAAATCCAGATGTTATCTTTACTGAAAACTTAACTAGCGCAGAGCATGCCCACAGTGAAAGCAACTCTGAAAGCCCCAGATAGGAGCAGAGGGCAGAGAGCTGGTTACCCCGGACCCTCCTATCCCCCATACCACAGGTGTTTGGTTTCATCCTTAAGGAAGAGGGGAGAAGGAATTGAAAAATAATGGCTCGAGAGAGGAGCTGCAGGACAGGACATAGGGACAAGCAGGGTGGGATGTGCAGAGGTGATATGGTCAGAAACAGAGCAGATTGGAGTAAAACAGGGCAGGGACAATGCAGGATGGCAGGACTTCAGGGGGATAGAATAACCAAGAGAAGGAGACAGATTTGGGGAAAAGACAGAAGGGGACAGCCTGTGACACAGTCAGCAGAAAGAGTCCTAGGAGTCTACCAGATATTTAACCACATCTGTCTCCAAAATCCAGAAGAGAGCTCGGTTTATTCTCAGCATTACTCTGCGGAACAGCAAATAGCTACAGAGCCCTCTGGGAAAATGGGTCTCATGTATCCCCAGAGTTAAAGCCTCAGAAAGGACAAGTGTTTCCCGCTAGCAGATGACTCCTGAGGACCATGCAGTGGAGCTCTGTATTGTGTCTCTGCAAGTCCAATCATATAAAGTCTCACATCTCTTGTGTACCGTCACATGCGCTAAAATGTCATTTCTGAGCCTTTCTTTCTGGCTTACCTGACATGCCAATGTTACCTAACTACAAGTCTTCCAATAAAGTTGCTGAATCTCACATTGACATCTGCATTGGCATTAGAAAAAGGGTCAGAAGCAGATGAGGTTTAACTAGCATGCATCCCAGGGCACCAAGCAAAGATCTGCTAAACCAGTAACAACAGAACACAGTGAGATTGCTGGATGCAAAAGCAGATTGGGTCTGGAAAGAAACACTGAGGATGCTTGTCCACAGCCAGTTCATCGCTGGCAACACTGTGTTGGCACAGCCACCCTGTTTCCAGTCTCTGAGTGTTCAGAGCTGTTCTGGACATGACCACCTCACTGGTACTAGCCTCTGTGCTCTGCACCCTTGGCTGTAAAATAGACATTACTTTGCTAATATGTCCAGAACTGGTTCAGCTAGAATCAAGCCAATAGTTTGGGAAGAAAGATCACATCAGGGTTTGATGCATGAAACCCCGTTAGTGTTGTGTGAGGAGTCGTGGGCTGCAGGTAGGAGGGAGGGAGCGTAGCAGGGTCACAGGCTGAGCACACAACCATACAAAAGAGAAGTTCCAGAGTCATACAGCATTGCTCATCTCAGACACGTATCTATGATCACTGTCAAGCAAATAACTGCACAAACAAGTACAAGCTGCAAAATAGGGGTAAGGGCATGAAGTGAGCAGAAGTTAGGGAAGAAGGAGTGCAGATGCTGTGCTTCCCAGAACACAGATTGGTCCTCACCAGCTGCTGCCAAAGCTACCTCCAAAGACACTGAGCCCACACAAGGTGGAGCAGCAGAGGAGCTCAGTCATGACTCAGCTTTGAGTTTTCCCCTTGATTTTCAGGGGCAACTGTTCCTGTTAAAGACATGAAGTCAGAGACAGCTGAATATGACATTAATCATAATATACCCTTATGTATGTTTAGCTACAGGTTATTTTGTCCACAACCTTACCTGGCCTACTAGGCCAGCTAGGCTTGCATAGCTGTCTAGGCTTTCTCTTCCTTTTCTGCCTTGTTTTTAAAGCACCGTGGTACCCTGGCAGTAGAAGAAGCAGCTCATTCAAATCCACAGTGCAGAATAGAAACAGAAACCAGAGGTACCTGGGACCTAAACCCTCTAAGATGAAGATCATTGTGGGTTTGTTGTCCCACTTCCATTTTATAAGCTGCACAAAGTCCGGGTAACTGCCACCTGCAGTAGCAGTGTTGCTGCTGTATGACCACCACTTAGGAATCAGTGAAGACTAAGTCTTTATCTGCCATTGTATAGCTGCCATAGAAGAACAGAAAAGTAGGGCTCAGAGGAGAAGCCATCAGGAAGTCCACTCCTCTTTCTGAAATCAGAATCAGCCATACTTGTGCCCATGTCCATTCATGGAGATGCCACAACCTCCAAAGAAAACTAGTTTCATTGATTTAGTACCCTCAACACAAGGAACATTTACAGATCTTTCACCTGCATCTCCCTTCCCATAATTTAAGCTGTTATTGTCCCATAGTGGACACAGAAAAAGATTAATTCCTGTTCTCTTTATGTCCGTCTTTAAAAGTGTTTAAAGATCATTGCATGGCCACTCCCTCTATTGTCTCTTTTCTAAACCAAGCTATGCAAATTCCTTCGGCCTTTCCTCTTGAGCCATGTTTTCTAGACTTCTGGTTATCCCCAATTCTGTCCTCTGACACTCCAACTGTTCCACATCCTTCCAGAATTAAAGCATCAGGAACAGGACATGATCCTCCAGCAGAACCCTCTCCTGCCCTTCTCTGGAACAAAGCAGAAAGAATACACCAATACTCCTGTTTATACAGCTGTAATGGTAGGAGACTACTTTTGTATTCACTACTTAGTAGTACACTCCTTACTCATTTGTTCAGATGTGCCATTCCACCCTGAGATAAAGAAAGGAGCCAAACACTTTGTTCATCTCTTTCAAATGAGTAGCCTTATCTCTTTTTCAACTAGGATAAATGTCAGGCTAAGGATAATGGAAGTCTCAAACCTCAGACATCAACCACCTAGCAAAGAACTCTCATATTTTGCTAAAAATGTTGAGAGGAAATAAATGTCAAAAAACACCTCCATTCCAAATACACGACAGAGAAACCTTAATACATCCAGGAAGTCTGCTCAGAGAAACAGAGATGGAGAGAACCTGACGGAATATGTGATATAAAAGAGGCCTTTGAGCAACAATGTCAAGAACAGTCTCTATCATGAAAAATCCACCTGAGCCTTCACGTGGTCATGGAGGGGCAGAAAATAAAGGAGATTTTCGTGACTCTCCATCTAAATGAGAACATAGACTCAAAACCACAACTGAGGGGCTCCTTTAACCCTTAAGACTGAATTAGTGTTTAAGCTGACCTTAGAACTCTGGAATCCCAGAACTGATGCCTGACAATAAAACTGTACTGGTGCCTTGGAAGTTGACTTGTCTATAATGGCTAACATCTAGACTTCCAGTACAGATCCAGCCCTCTCATGAAAGCAGAGGATCTGCTCTTTTGAGGTCACAGCATGGGATCAGAGGGCTGCCCTGGTCCCATTTCAGAGGAGGTCCTCTGGCTGACGCTAAGTCTGAGAGCAGGGAATCAGCTCAGTTGAGGCACCATGACCCTGTTTGCACATTGCTCTGTGGCAACTTTCCACTGAGAGGAATGCAGTTTTCATCTTGGGACACACTGCAGCCTCCAGGTTCCTCCCCGCAGTGATGCTTTCCAGCTCATGCACAGATGATGATTGATAGCAAAAGGGAGAAGACGTTGTTTTCCTAATAAAACTACATCCTAGCTTTTCCAGACTAGTTCTCCAGTCTGTCAAGGACATCTAAAATAATTTCAAGCCCTCCCAGTTCAATATAATATGGAAATATAATAAATGTATTCTCTAATCTGTTATCCATATGATTACTTAAAAAGTTAGCAATACAGATCTCAATCCACATATTCTTCCAGGCTAATAGTGAGCTATAAAGGACTATTCTCTGAACATACTTTTCAACCAATATTGCACTCACCTGCTAAAAATTGTGCATAGCCAATATTTCCTCAGCTTGTTTCTGAGAAGCTTGTGTGAGACAATGTTCAAAGCCTTATGAAAGTTAAGTCCCATCTCTTTGCTGTTCTCCCCTATCCACGAGTTCCATCACAGAAGCATATTAGATTGGTTTGGTATGATTTGTTCTTGATAAATACATCGTGGTTGCCACTCACCTTGTAGTTAACTTCTGGAGGCTCAACAATTGCTTCTCCTGCCCCCTCATTATTGAAAACAATTGTTAAGAGGCAACCCCTTCATCTCTGCACTCCATGATTCCTCAAAGATAACAGCCCATGGTTCTGGCTTTCAGGCTGTCCTCCCAGTATCCTAGCAGGTATTTCACTGATTTGAAAACAGGATCACAGAACAGTTAGGGTTGGAAATGACCTCAAAATCATCTAGTTCCAGCCCCCTGCCATGGGCAGAGATGCCTCACACTAGCCCATGTCACCAAAGGCTCTGTCCAACCTGGCCGTGAACACTGCCAGCGATGGGGCAGCCACGGCTTCTTTGAGCAACCTGTGCCAGGGTCTCACCACCCTCACAGGAAAGAACTTCTTCCTTAGATCTAACCTGAACTTCCCCTGTTTCAGTTTAAACCCATCACCCCTTGTCCTATTGCTACAGCCCCTGATGAAGACTCCCCCTCCATCATCCAAACATATCTAACACATCTAACGTACCTAACTCTCTTCCATGATAACTGCTTGGTCTTGCAACAATTGAATTGAAAACATTTTCAGACTTTCTTAGCAAAATGAAGGCCCTAGACAGTCATTTTGAAATTAAAATATTCCCTAACATTCTGGAAAGCACAGGTAGGTAGAGAAAGCTGAAAACTGCGGATAAGCCCAGGCTCACCATGAGTAAAGTTATGAGTTAAAAGAAAGGAAAAGTTCTGAATCCTGAAGGAAAGCATAGTCCAGAAAATTCTCGTAATCCAGGAGGCAAAGGGAAAAAATCATACTGGGTTTTATTTAATGTGCCAATAAAAGAACCAAAGTAGTGCTACACTCGTTTCTACACAATGCGTTACAGCTAAAAAATAAGATGAGGAACAAAAATATCTGATCCAAAATGCAGACACTGATATACCAAACATGTTGGAAACCTGGGGAAATAAAGTTAGTCAATGGAATACTAAACCATAAAGTACATAGTAAAGATAAACTGTGTTGGAGGCAGAGCAGTGCTCCACCTTATTTAAAGTTGAGCATCAAATCACCTTTACAAGCTTCCTAGCTCAACAAGTACGATAAAGTCTGTAGAGGTTGAAATTCCAGACCTAAATACGAAGAATATAGTTGCAACTATGTTCTTCAGATAATGTTACTGGCCCAGGACAGCAAATTGCCTTGAATCTGATAAGCTGAAAGAGATCAGAGGCAGGAAAAATGGTAGTGGGAGACATCAACTGCCCTCATATAGATTGACAAATATCATGCAAGGACATGAAACAAACATGACATTTTTGGACTCTGTCAGCAATTAGTCCATTAAGCAGCTGATTAGAGAGCCCACAGGAGCAAAGGCAGTGCTTGGCTTTGTGGCTCTAGCCTTTCCAGTGGAAGCTCCACTCTCTGACAATGACTCTGTAGAGCTGCTTCACCAGCTCTACAGGAGCCAAATACGCCGCTGCCATTGTCCTCAGCTTCAAGAAAAGCTATGCAGAAATGAGGAAGCTTGTTAAAATGGAGCTAGAAAGGTCAGCAAAGAGAAATCCTAACAAGCAGCATGGAAACTTCTGAAGAGCACCAGACTGGAAGCATAACACCACTGTGTATGACCTATTGAGAAAGGCCGGAGAATGGATTACAGGAGGCCAGCACACACAAACAACCAAATAAGCAAGTTTATTAGCAGTAAGAAGGCATTTTTCAAGAAGATGCCTATTGTATCCAAACCAATAAAATGAAATGAATAGTGTAGACAGGCAGATTAAAAGCAAAATCCTACTTAGGAAGGATAAAAAAGAGTTTGGGGAGAACTAGCTCTTGAAATCAAAACAAGTACTTCATCAAAAATGTCAGGAGTGAAAAACCTGCAAGAGGCTGTGCATGGCCAGCTAGTGATAAGGCAAAACTTAGAGACAATGAAGCCATTCTGCATTGCTGTTCACTGGAAAAAAATGGGAGAAATCTTCATACAGGGAAAACACAGAGGATATGTCTGAAATCAAAGTAATTGTGTTTCGAAGAGATACAGTGGAATTTAACAAATTGCTTAAGTCAGATGATACCTAGAAGAAATACAGAATGGAAACACTGAATTAGTAATCACTGTGTGCAACCACATACTTGAAACCTTCTTGGAACCTGAAGACTGGAAGGTGACACATATGAAGCCAATCTTTAAAACAGGTCATGGTGGGGGGATCCAGGGAAACACAGGTCTTAGGCTTTATGCTACTTTTTAAGCCTAAAGAGGTGAGCAGTGCAGCTCCAGGAGACCAGGTGGTACATGTGTGAGAGGGCAAATTCTGCTCTTGACAAGTCATTAACACTCACTAGAGAACTCATAATATGCAAAGAAATAGGATATACTTCAAAAGAGTAAAATTTGCTTGTGTAAAGAAAAGTCTTGGGTAAAAGGCTTCCTTGGGTGTCTGTGAAAAGATCAGCAGCAGATATGTGACGATGGCCCTGTGGACAGAACCTGCCTTGAGAAGTCCCCCGCCAAAGGCTGCCGAGTACCAGAAGCAGCCAAACTATGAGAAGAAATATCCTGAAAAACAACTAATTGAAATAAAGGAAATAAGAGCGAGTAGGGATAAACATTTTCAGAACAGACAGACGGCACCAGGAGAGTTGCACAAAGGTCTATGTTCAACTTCTTTGTAAATGACCTGAAGCAGGGTGTGAACAGTCAGGTGACAACATTAGTAGGTGGTACAAAAATATTAAGTTAATGAGGATGAAGACAGACTGTGAATGGATTGAGTAATGAATGGATAAATTCACAGGTAAAATTTAGTGCAGATAAGTACAAAGCAATGCACACAAGGAAAAGTTGTCATTTCTCATAGGAATTGATGACCTCAATTCAGTGCTGACCATTACCACCAAGGGATGAAACATAAGCATATATTTCCAAGAGGGTGTTAGCTCAGTGCTCAGGAGCAAGTAGAAAGCAAATCAGAAGTTAGAAGTTACTAGGAAAACCACAGTGAATAACTGCATGCTCATGTATAAGCCCATGGTTAGACCCAAACTTGAATCTGTGTGTAATTCTGTTGTTGCCATCTCAAAAAAAAGATACAATGGAACTCAAAAACATTCAAATAGCTACAAGGATGATCAAAAGAATGGGATGATTTCTCTAGGAGGAGTGACGCAGTAGACTGGAACTTTTTTGCCTGGAAAAGAAGAGGCATATGAGAGAGTTCTGCAAAAGCCTGAATGAAATGGTAATGACGCATTACAATAGCTAAGTTCTTTCAACTTAAGAACCGAGGATGACAAAATGAAGCTATGAGGAACCAAGTTAGAAAACAACAAAGGAGAGTGAGGTTTTGTACAAGTAATAAAACTGCGGAGTACTTTGCCTAAGGATGTCATGGATATGGAAAACATACATGGTTTCAAGGAGATACGACTTCCAAATATTTGAGAACAAATGTTTGGAAGTGCACTACATCAAAGGATGTTAGAGAAAAAAGAGCTAAATTTGTTTGATGGTTAGGAGAATGTCATTGAAACCTTACCTGTTCTTACACTTCTAAAGGCGTCTGCTATGCTCATTGCTGCAGAGAAGCTACTAGGCTACAAGAATCCTTGATCAAAACCAGGAGAGCAGTTTTCATGTACCTCTTTCTTACACAGACTCATAGAAATCTACAATCATCTAGGTTAGAAAAGGCCTTTATGGTCATCAAGTGCAACCATTTACCCAGCAATCCCAAGTCCACCACTAAAACATGCCCCTAAGTGCCACATCTACGCATCTTTTAAATACCTCAAAGTCTGGTGACTCCACCACTGTCCTGGGCAGCCTGTTCCAATGCCTGACCACCCTTGGGGAATTGTTCCTAGTCTCCAGTCTAAACCTCCCCTGGTGCAGCTTGAGGTTGTTTCCTCTTGTCCCATCACTTGTTACTCAGGAGCAGAGAACGGCCCCACCTCACTGCAACCTCCTGTCAGGCAGTTGTAGGGAGCAATAAGGTCCCCCCTGAGCCTTCTCCAGACTAAACCTCCCTAGAAGTTTGTTCCTCATCACACTTGTTCTCTAAACCCTTCACCAGCTCCAATTGCCCTCCTCTGGCCCTGCTCCAGCACCTCTATGTCTCTCTTGTAGTGAGGGGTCCAGAACTGAACACAGGGTTCGAGGTTCAGCCTCACCAGTGCCCAGTACAGGGGACAGTCACTGCCCTGGCCCTGCTGCCACACTGGTGCTGATACAGGCCAGGATGCTGTTGGCTTCTTGGCTGCCTGGGCACAAGCTGCTCATGTTCAGCTCCATCAGTCAGCACCCCCAGGTCCTTTTCCATGAGCAGTTTCCAGCTGCTCTTCCCCAAGCCTGGAGCCTCCATGAGGTTGTTGTGGCCTGAATGCAGAACCCTGCTCTTTGCATCATTGAACCTTATACAATTTGCTCTGTCATACAGAAAACTTCTCTGTTCGGCATTTTTAAATAAACTGAGAGATAAACATTTTTTATAAACTCGAGCTGCAAAACCAGTGAGTAGTTCACGTCTAGTTCCTTAAATAATGACAAATACTTCAACAGCTGTGTCTAGGCACAACTGCAGTTCTTTGTGAAGCCCACATTAGGCTCAGTTCTGCTGTTCAGCCTCTATTTCTCATTCATCTGATCATGCCAAGGTGTTACCAATACAGACCCAGTCCTAAGCTCCCTTCTACTTTACCATCCATCTCCTTCTTCATCCAAACCTTCCTCTTTTCTTCAAATTTCTGCATAGTGTTTATGCAAAAAGAAAATTGGCTGTCAAATATGTATTCTTTCATAATATCCGCTGGTGTTAAGCTATCAACCCTGAAAGAACAGAAAGAATTCCTTGGATGTAGTTTGTTTGGTTGAATTGATTCTCTCCATTTAAACAAGGAGTGAATTGCTCCATTTGGCCGACTCTCCTATTAGATTATGAAAGAACATTTTAGAATGCAGTACCTAGTACAATGAGAAATCGGAATGACTGCAGCGTTACCAGGGTGGATTCTGGTTGGTTTCTTTTTTCACATGCAGTATTTATTTCACATCATTTTATTTCAGGGCAAACGAAAGCTTGGGAAAAAAGTAAAAAGTTAGCAATCAGTCTTCCTTCATTAAGGGATCTCATTCCTTCTGGTGAGCTTGTGGAGAGCAGGGACAGAATGGATTTCTTTTCATTTCCTCATTGGGAATATTAAATGCAATGCAGCTAATTTGTCTGTGAATGAAATTTCCAGGTTTTCTCAGCTCTCCAGTGCTGCTCTTATCTTTTATTTTCCTGTTGCAGGGGAAGACGCAGTACTATGCTTGCTGAGGGACAGTGGAGGGGAAAAGCTTTGTATTCTGTTTGCCTTTTTTTTTGTTCTTGAATTTCTTTAACAAAGAGAAGTACATCCAGAAAATAACACGTGCTTGCTCTAGGAATCAGTTTCTCATCAGCCTCCTCAGCCTATTGAAAGAAACAATCTCCTTTAGGCAGTGACACTTAGAATGAGGTTGTCTGACAGGAATTCTTATTTTTCAAATGTAGCATCCTTCCTCCATCTTGCACTGATTTCCTGCTTGTCCCTTCTGCTGGCTCCTATCAGCCAGCAAGGTCTACAGCAGCAGGTTTAACACCAGCCACTCTCAATGCAGGTCTGGAGCCTCCACAAGGGTTGTGTGATAGGGCTGCCTGGGACAGATGTCAGTGGCTGTGAAAGGGATCCTCAAGCTGCTCTGAGGGACACTAGAACTTCTCTGCTGGGACTAGATTCCCTCCAGCACCTCCAGCCCTGTTCCTTCCAGAAGCAAGGGCAGTAACTACGCTGTGATCAGCTGTCCTGATGAAAAGGATTATTTCTTTAGAGCAAAATCCCTTACAGAACAAACAGGTTTTAACCCAGTGGACCAACATATCTGCTTGCAGATAGAACCCGCTGACAGTCTTGTGCATTCATCTTTTCTTTCTTCCTCTTCTCTGAGGGCTTTTTAACTGTTCAATGTCTTTTCCAGCTGTGTCGCTTTTGAAGCCTGAAATTTGGCTGTTGCCCTGTTAGTTTGGAGGTTCATTGGGAATGTTGCTTACTTGTTGGCTACTGCATTGCTCTCCTGCTTACTTTTCCTCCTGCAAAGCCAATTCTTTCCCCAGTGAAAGCATTATAATCTCAAGTATAGTAAATCATCTCACTAATAATGTCACCATAAAATTATTGTATCTCATTATTCTTAATTGATTTGCAGTGTTTCCACATTTTTCCCCAAGTTCCATGCTGGAGAGAAGAGGATATACAGCCTTTTCAGAGAAGAAATAAGGGTGTACTCCATCCTTAATTTAGGGTAAATTTTAGTTAAAAACAAGATCCTTTTTTTTGCTAATGTCCTATGTTTGGGCTGTATTTTACATGTGGCAGAGTGGACATTAAACATGTTTATATCAAATTTAACCGCCAGATAAGACTGAATAAGTTTTTAACATTTACATTTCTTGCCCTGTTTACTGTAAGAGCTCACTAAAACCCACCTTGATATGGAACTTGGTATTTCTGTAAGCAGCCCTTCTATGGTCTGCTGTTCCACTTTTCCATTACACCTATATCAGTCTGCTAAACACAAATGTGTGTTTATCTATCATATTATATGTTTGTAGTTTTACTTGAGCTATGGTTCTCCTTGACAAGCTTTATTAAATGGCTGAGAAAAGCAAGCACTCCGTGACTAGGAAAAGCCTACGAACCATAGGTTGTGATTCCCATGCTCTCCTCAGGCACCAGCAGGTTAGCTGACCTTTAGCAATCCGCTTCCAAGGATGCTCTTTTCACTTGGGACTTCTATTTTTATCAAGGGACAATGGCCTGCAAATGTGCTACTCATGTAATCCAAAGAATGGTGTTAAGACACTTAACAGAATGCACTTGCCATATATTGGCAAGTAGTTGCCTGATAAGTCAAGATGTTAATTTCTCTCCTTATCTCCAGAAATGTTTCCACGTATCCATCCTCCTGTCTGGCCTGTCCCAGACCCAGCACACCCTAAATCTGAGCCAGTCTATGAGATGGAAACTGAGGCAGTACTGGTGGATGGTCTGTTGGTGAAGCAACGAGAGCACAGATCTATCCTCATCTTTATGGGCTTTTGTTTACTGTGTGGTCTTGCAATATACTGGCGGTGGGGCCTCTCATAAAGCCTTGTGAAAAATGAGGAAGAAAACTTTTTGCATTTTGGAGGAAATAAAGAAAGAACGAAGAGTAAGGCCAGTCAGTAGTGCCCTGCTTTGGAGGAACTTGAAATGGAAAGTTGGGGCAGTTCAGCCTGGAGAAGAGAAGCTGCTTGGAAACCTCAGAGCAGCTTCCAGAGTCCGAAGAGAGCCTACAATGATGCTGGAGAGGGACTCTTCATCAGGGGCTGTAGTGATAGGACAAGGGGTGATGGATTCAAACTGAAAGAGAGGAAGTTAAGGTTAGAGATAAGGAAGAAGTTCTTTACTGTGAGGGTGGTGAGGCACTGGAATGGGTTGCCCAAGGCAGTTGTGAATGCTCCTTCCCTGGAGGTGTTCAAGGCCAGGTTGGACAGGGCTTGAAGCAACCTAGTCAAGTGTGAGGTGTCCCTGCATGTGGCAGGGGGCTGGAACTGGATGATCTTAAGGTCTTTTCTAATCCAAACCACTCTATGATTCTATGATTCTATCTTGTGCTGCTTAACATCTGGTAGAACAAGAAACCTGGGTGACATCGTTGGATCTAGGTCTAAATAACATTTGCATGTATTTGGGTCAAATATACTGCATGTATTTGAACTTGTTGGGCTTTGTGGCTTAGACCAGAGGAAGAGCAACAAAAAGAAAGAAAAAGAAGAAAAAGAATGAGCCTGTGCCTATTCTCTGGTATGTTCAGCACACTGAATGTAGCTGTCTTATCTTTTTATGAGAAACATACACGTATTTGAAGTCCTTTTCTCCACCTATCCTTTCCTCAAAGAGCCAGGGTCTGGGTTTATCATTTCCTGCTACAAGCAGGCCTGTGACACAGGAACAGGGGCTTAAGAATTCTGTTCAGAAAATAAATGAAAAATGCTTTAAGCAATCCCCCCTTCGCTGATTACAAGGAATCCATATGCTCTGAGGTAGAAAGCCAGCCTCTTCCCTCTTCTGATTCAGTCAGGGGAGGTGCACAGCAACACAGCTTTTAAATAAAGTGAACACAGAAGTAAAGGGCACACTCACAACAGTGGATAGCTAAAGGCCCAAATCTATTTTGTGAAAACATATATGAACAACATAAAGGTTACAGCAGAGCAGCTAATACTGTTTAATACAGCAGAAGCCTACTCCCAGAGTCTTTTACACCCTTAAGCACAGCTTATTTTACATTTGCACAGCTTGACAGTATGAGGACAACTGATGCTGGGAGAATATGGGCTCAGTATGACAGCCCAGCAAAAGGAGATGAATAAGTATCATGCAGATGGTGTGTGCTTAGAGGAGAGGACAGGATGGAGACACTTTCCTTGTAGCTGGCCCAAAATTCAATCATCTGTGCACCTGGCTTCAGACAAAGTCAGAGCAGAGATGTGGTTTTGGTTAGGGATGTAAGATGCATCACAAAGGCAGAACATCTATTAGTTAATGGCTAGTATCAGTTTTCATGCCTTTTAAGGCCATAAATATTTTAAATATCAAGGCTCTTTTCTTTCATGTGTGTATCTATTTCTCTTAAGTGCATTCCGCTGCTGTCTGTCCCCTTCTCCTCTGTTCTGCTCTGAAAAAGATTAGACATGATTTTATCTGATGGCCACCTCCAAGCCCTTAGTCATGGATGGTGTTCCTGCTCACCACAGGCCATGTCAGACTAATCCATCATTATTTTACAATTCCCATGACCTTTCAGAGAGGACTTCACATTAAAAGGATGGGCACTCAGTCTCACAATGAAGTTGGAAACTGTGGCTCCCAACAGGGATCAAGCACTGCTCTAGGAAATATGGATTCATTCAAGAAAGATAGTGTGAAGCTGTGACATAGCTAATAATCCACCTGCCTATAGGTGTCTGGGACTGATAGAGAAGCACAAACGCAGGCCTGTCTGACATGGTCAGGGCACCTTCTAAGAGCTTCCAAAATGCAGGCTAGAGTCTGACATCCGTGCCTGTTTGATATGGAGAGTTACTGTTTGATTTGCCAGATGTGCCCTCCCCATCATCTCATTTCCTTTCTGTCAGTTGTGGTATTTAGAGTGTGTTTCTACACACAGGGCATTCTTGTTTGGTTCTGTGCAGGTTTATTAGTAGAGCATACTATTACTTTGCCTCTATGATGGAGAATACACTGACCTCTCCTCTGCCTTGCTCGACATTGTTCTTTCTCCACTCCCCAATCATCTGGCATGAGAAGGATAAACGGTCTCCTCTTCAATGTATTTATTTCACTACAGAATTCCACTACCCTTTTTTAACTTTTGGGATCATATGGTGGCAACAGAACATGACAGAAACCAAGAGTTTTTACCATATGAAGCTTATCTGTCTTTAACACACTTTTTTGAGTGAATACTTAAGAAGTTTTGTCATTTTCTGAGAGTAAAAGCCTCCCTGATTATACTCACATTCATCTGTGTATGCAGTGTGGATCATCTGGGTCTCTGATGGTTAAGAGGTCAGATTCTCTGCTTAGGCAATTCAGCATTGAGACTCTTCTGCAGTATGATCACAGAGGCATAGAATCACAGAATGGTTTGGTTTGGAAGGGGCCTTACAGATCATCCAGTTTTAACTCTCTGAAAGTTTGGCTTTCTGGGCTCAAATGCATACTGAAGCTGGCTCAGGTTGAGCTTCTCATCGACCAACACCCCCAAGTCCTTCTCCACAGGGCTGCTCTGAATCACTTCTCTGCCCAGCCTGTAACTGTGCCTGAGATTGCCCCTACCCAGGGGCAGCACCTTGCACTTGGCCTTGTTGAGCATCATGAGGTTTGCACTGGCATGTCCATGCTCAGGCATGTCCAGGTCCCTCTGGATATCATCCCTTCCCTCCAGTGTGTTGACCATACCACTCAAATTGATGTCATCAGCAAACTTGCTGAGGGTGCATCAATCCCACTGTCCATGTCACTGACATAGATGTTGAACAGGATCGGTCCCGATACCAACCCCATTCGTCACTAATCACTGGCAGCATGAAAAATGTCTACACTTATCAGTGTTAATGAGTAAGTAAATTTGAAATCACTTGCCTGCTTCTGAGGCTTATGTATCCAAAACTAGATTAACTTCATGGCCATATGTCTAGAGGTGTTTAGCTAAAGTTAGGTGTTTAGAGGTTCTTTAGATACATCAATTGTTGCTTTCACATTGTCCTTTAGGACCTCAAACAGCTGGGGTCCAGATTGGAAAGAAGATGCCTACAGCAACTAAATATGTCATTTCACATCATAAGCTTCTCAGAAGGTGTTAAAGGGAGCTGGCATGCATGCTATGCAAGGGACAGAGGGATTCAATCACATGCTGCACAATTTCAGACAACCCAATTGGAAAGAAAGAATGAAGTTAAACTTGTGCTGGTATCTAGGAATGGTCCAAAACACTTTGAAGTCAACGGAAAGATTTTCGCTGACTTCCAGAACTCTGGATCAAGGCCTGGATAGTCTTATACAGAATGACAGGGAACTTTCATCTTCAGGAATTCCTTTCAAGGGACATTACAATAAATAGCTTTTACTAGCTGTCAGGGTCAGTGTATCTTTAGATAATGAAATGGAAAAAGTCTGAATCTTCATGGCAACTTCAGCTGTTGTCCTCCAAGCAATTCAAATCTAGACCCCTACACTAAGATGTATACATCTATATTTAATATCTGTATAACTGAGGTCAGACATGGAGAGAGAACAAGCCCTTAGCACTTGGCATTGAAGTTCATGACAACTGTGGGTCATTATCAGATCTAAAAAACTGGTCTCTTGCTGAAATGCCTAAATACAGAATAATCAGAATGATGAATCCAGGAAGGGACCCTCTATTTAACAATGGATACCCATGTTTGTTCACAAAAGCGCCGTTTTTCTTGTGCAAATGTCTGCAATCGAAGACCAACCATTCCACAAAAGGCCCTTGGGGACTATGTCCTGAAGGGCATTATAGCTGCAATCAAATCAGCCACCTGTTTGGAATTTGAATAAATGGAGTTTTCCCAATGTTTGAACATTTCTCATCTGGAGTTTACTTAATAATTTTTATATATATATATATATACACATATATATTACATGTACGTATATTTACATGTGCTTACAGGTATCAGTCTTACCAGCTCAGCCATCATTTTTGTTCCTTTCCACTGGATTCTGCCCATTTGTCAGTAGCTCTCTAGTAATGATGCAGCTATAACCAAACCCACCAGGCAGATGCTCAGCTGGTGCTCACTGGCACAGCTCCACTGACTTCAAAGTCCCTGAAATTTTCAGGTGTGGTCACACCAGGCCTGTAGGGAGGGGGTTTATTATCATGTTCTCTGATGTGGTGCCTTTGTGTGTGCATCCCAAAACGCGTTGCTGGCACATTGCAAACTCATGGCTAATTTACTGTCCGCTCTCAGACTTAGGTCTCTTTCAGCCTACCTATTTCCATGGCTCCCTTGGTGAATAATGTGCTTTACATCATTTCCCCATATGTATTAGTTTATATTTTTTCCCCAAGAAGGATTCAATTTTGTCCCCCAGTGACCTACATTCTGATTCTTTGGCTTTTCCAGTTTTGCTCTATTCACTTCAGTCTGAGGTAGTGCCCTCCTGCCTGCAGACACAAGGAAGTTGATTCTTACCTTCTTTTCTATTATGAGAAAACTAGAAAACATCAAAATTATCACTTGGTGTACAAAGTTCTGCAGACTCCTGCAGACCTATTGATTGCAAGCTGGTTTTCAGGCAGTTTTCAGCTTGCCTGTTATGGACAAAGCATTTTAAATTGTGCTATTCAAACTAAAGGTGCAAGTCTAGAGTTACAACGTGACTGACACAGCCCTAAAAATAAGGCAAGGCAAAGCAGCTTAGCACTGTGGTGCCTTACCAGCAAAGCAATCTCAGCACTTCCAAATCTGGCTGCCAGGCCAGTGCCTCCTAAAACCTGAAACTGCTTGAAGGCTGCTGTGATTCCTCTCACTAACTTCAGGCAGATGGAAGCCAGCCACAATGGGGACAGGAAGAAGGGAAAGGTGACATGTCTGCATTAGAGACCTGGAGAAGGGATAAAATAGGAGGCAGTGTGGCTGGCTTGCTGCAGTGCAGGACAGGAAGGTGGGTGCTCAAGGGGCCATGTAAGGCACATTTGAAGCTGGTTCTGTTCCAAAGATCTCAGGGTGGACCTGCTCCACCTACTGTTCTCCCTTTTCCCATTCATCTCACGCACTACTAAAATCTGTTTTAAAAACTTCACTCAGACAAAGTTTACTTTCTCTTCATGCTTCCATGACATAGATCCTGCTGCTTACTTATCACTTGGCAGGTGAGATCAGACGCACAGAATGGGGGCTCAAGGACAGCACTGGGTTTGGGCATTCAAATGACGCAGACACAGTGGGATCATGGCAAACAAAGTTCTTCATAAGTACCTCTTCATAAGGTGGCACAAGTCATAAGGTGGCACACCCCCAACTGCAAAGCATGGCTGTAGCTTCTCTTCCAGACTGAATCCATGTTCCTGGTGTGTCTGGACCAAAAAATTGCAGAGGTTGTGATGCTGCACCACATGTAACTGGCATACAGGGCTCATGGACAAATGTTTTTAAATGGAACAGAAGTAAGACATGTGGGACACTTTCTTTGGTTTTAATAACATTATAATTGCTTTCGTCCGGTTTTCCAGTATTGTGCCTGCTTTTATCAATCATGCATACAGCATAAAAACTACATTTGCAAATGGAATGGGAACTTGCCTGCCAAAAAATTATAGCATGCATCTACCCTAGTATCTACCCTGTCTATTAAAGGACAGCCAGGCCCGGGTAGCAGAACTAGTGCTCTGTTGTCTCCCTGTTAAATCACTGCCACTGCCACGTGGTGCAGCATTGGTGTAGAAACCTGTAGTGGCAGGCAAGGTGAAGGGGCCTTCTTTTTAGAGAGTGTATGGGAAGCTCACAACCTTCCTGAGAGGGGGAAGTGTTGCGAGGTAATGGCGTGGAAGGCAGAGGCAAGACAGAGGCTCCTAAATACAGCAAAGAGCAGAATAGTTGACAAAGTATGCGGGAGCAAACTGGGAAGGACAAGGAGATGAGATCTAGACATGGCAGGACTGTGTGACTCCTTTACATTGCATAAGGGACGAGAAAGCAAGTTGTGGCCAAACTGTGCTTGGAAGTTCAATGCTCCTTGGCTCTTGCTTTTTTATCCATTGCAGTGCTAGGCCCTGGGTCAATCTGCAATAGGATCCCCTTGTACTAATGCATAGTACATTGCCCTTTATTGGACTATATTTCCTGGTTAGCACATATGAAATATCCATGAACAAAACTGAAGTCACTCATTCACGGCAGAAGGATCCATAATTCTCTACAGTGCCATTCAATTTTGCTGCTGTCTTGATACATGGTTTCTTCTACAATGGCAATTGCTTTCACAATTCTAACACTAATTCATGCTCAAGAACCTCTTTATTGAATGTTTAGCTGAATAGCCTTTTTAAAGTGTCACAAACAGCTGTCTCCTCTTCTCCTCTCCCACGTCAGAAGTTCGGTGTCCTTCCAAAGGCTTTTGGGTGCCCAGATATCCAATCCAAGAATTTTCTATGCCTTTTTTCCTTTCCTGTGGTTTTATCAGATGCTCATGACCATAATTCACCATAAGCAGAGCTGTGATCTGCCAATGCCATGCAACCAGTGGCCTGGGTTCACATCTGCCTCTGTCCCGCCTTGCCCCATGCCTGCAGCAGAGCAGGGGAATGGTTCCAGATCAGCTTTGCAGCCACACCAGGGCAGCCAGGACAGCCAGGTAGTCAATCAGAATACTCACAACTTCTGGCCAGCCAATCAGAATACACATGACCTCTGACTGGCCTATCAGAGCACACTAGCTAGCCAATCAGAAAGTGTGTACTGGATGGTCATGCTCACCAAAGTGGCCCAGGGTGGTGCTCAGCCCCAGGTTTTGCACCATGGACATGGTGGGGCAGGAAAACTTCTACAAATCTTAATTCAAGATAACCAAAATGTTTTCTTTAGGTGTTTTCTTAGGTGCTGGTTTGCTTTCCAGCTGAAATATTTCATTTAGTTAATGCAAACTTTCTGCTGTGTATTTTAGTGAAGGATAAGGCTTATTATTATGCTTTTATTAAAATGTTCTATTTTACAGAACAGTCTAATAATAGAAATTGCCAAGTGAACTAATCAAAACAGTATGACGATTTATGCCAATGGAACTTATGAGGCCATGCAGACTTTTATGCAGTGGAAATAAAAAAATCAGTGTAGGAAATAATGTTACTTAGCTCCAATCACATAGTATGCAGTAAATACAAACATTATAACTAAAAATTCTATATAGAGTGTAGAAACTCAGGCAATAGTAGATGATGTAAATACATTGCTGGCCATTGAGGGAGGTAGGAGAAGTAGGATTCACATGGAAAAAAAATACAGTAAAAAATAAAAGCCTTAGAATATAATTAAAGGGTGTATGAAATACAAGCAAAAGGCTGTGGATAAGTAACCTGAGCTGTGCTATTGTGTGTGTTGTGCCTGGATCCCTGGCAGCAAGCTTCTGCTATTTGCAATCTCTGCTTCCCCTTCTCTTCTGCTCTTTATGGGCATTCCCATGTTCATTCACACTTTCACTTCTCACCTGCCCTATCTCTTTTTTCCTACACAGCATTCTGTGAATCTCCTCTCACCACCACCTCCAAACCCACCACTTATTCTAACCCACAATTTTCTGTTGCCTCCTTTTCTTCTTGATCACTTATTCTTATATCTCTGACCCAGCTCACGATTCCCAATCAGGCTGTTCATAGCTTGTATCTCCTTCTAATCCATCCCAGTCACCCACTTTGCTATGTGGGTTACCCCCTTCACCCCCTTCTTTTCAGGAACTCTTACTCCCTCTCTAGGATGTGTGTTTTGAGGCATCTCAGCAGGTACTATGGAATGCAAAGCTCTTCAAACACCAGCACCACATGGCGTCCCTCCTTTCCCCACAACAGAAACAACGTCAGAACTGGTCAAACAGATGCCCAGCGACCAAAGCCTTTCAACGGTTATTTCTACATTTAGGAAGCCTTTATCGTGGCTTTATTGTGGCTTTATCATGGACGGATGGGTGTGTTACCTACTAAATACAATTATAAATACAATTCACTTGTACAGACTGCCACCTCTGCATCTCAAGTGTAGTGCTAGTTGCAACACCCTACAACTGTTCACTGCCATTCTGCACAAGGACACAAAAACATCCTCTGAAAATACATGTAAAACATCACTGGATAAACAACTTGTAGCTCAATGTAACTTACATCTCTGCACTCCCAGATCTCAGTGTGCCAGATATCCTGCAACTGCAATACCATAGGCAATAGACAATTGCTTTAATTGATTCTTATTGGCAGAATCCCCATCTGCGGGTTGAAATTCCTGCATAAACGGTAAAACAGACCCCTTGGCAAAGGACAGAAAGATTGATTTAGCCATTGGGAGCTAAGAAAGAGGGGAAGAAACTTCCTCTTGAGGGAAGAGAACTGGGAAACAAATCGAAAACTACATTAGCAAACTGTTCTCCACAGGTACCAAACCAAAAACCAGTCAGATGTCCCACCTGCCTCCTTCCTCTCCCCTCTCCCCGGCCCAGGACTGAGCGGCAGGTATGCTCACAGCAATTAGACTTAAGCAAACAAAACAAATTGGAGAGGTCATGAGCGTGTTACCCGAGTGTAAAGAACAGGCCTCTTGCATCAGCATTTAGTGGGCCAGCATGTGAGAATGATGGATGGAGAGTCTGGGGGAAGGGAGATAAGGAAGTGTCCTCACTGTTGAAGCCCCCATTGAGTTTGATTGGAATATGTGAGCAGACTTGCAAGGAATATGGAGCTGATAATCAAAAACATGACAGGGAAACAGATGTTGCCTGCTTTGGAGACTCTCCTTGCACATTCAACACAATGGAAAGGGCTCAGATAATAAAACAGAGAGGATCCCAGCAAGAAATATAGCGTGCTGACACTTTTATGACCTGAGATGCTTACAAAATACAGAAATGGCGTTTTGTTTGCTTTCCATGCGCAGCTTGAGATCACATGCTCAGCTCTCTCTGCTGCCACTCGGAGTCAGGAAGGACGATATATTTTCCTTTCCAGATAAACCTAGTGATTCTAGTCAGGTGCAGAAAGCAAATAAATTACATAAGAAGACTTTCTGTATCTATTAATCAAGAGGCTTGTCATTTTCCAGGCCTTGATCCACATGAAAGAAAGTGAGGAGGGGGAGGGGGACCTAGGAATAAAGGAGGATGTGGAAGGGAGCAGAAAGAAGATACTTGCTGGAGCTGCTTGAGAGGTTTCTCATAGCACAAAGGACCATAGCTGAGACAAACACACTGAAAACAACTTCCTAGCCTCTTCTTTTGGTTTTCTCTGCAAGCCAAGGGGACACAGTCCAAAATGACGAATGAACAAACCAGAAATATTTCATTTTGCTTTTGGGGCAGTTACCCTCACATTTCCTTCTTCTTTTGAATGCAAAGAGGAAAATACCTTGCTGCTGAAGAAAATGAGCCATGTTCAACACCTTGTCTTCAAGAATATCGCAACAGGCTGTGTCACATACTCAAAGGCTCTTTTCCAACACATAGCTAGGTATCTGTGGAGTATAGCAAGGGATTCGTGAAGTGACAGGGTTGGTTACTTAAACAGATAAAGGAGGAGACAATTTTCAATGCAGACTGCAATAATTCTAATATCAAGTAGAGAGATATGATGGACTCTGCATCAGACTACTATGGATGTAGTATGCACAAGAAACTGGCTCTATTTCACTCTCTGCAACTGACTTCACATGCAGCATTAAAACAAGACACAGAATAATCTTATTAAGGCCACCACATTTACTCTTTTCCTTGAATTGCTGCGAATGTAAATTTATGAATATTTATGACATTTTTGAGATCTTCCAAGAAAACAAACTAGAAAAGCATAAAATTACTGTATGGAAGGACTGAATTATTGCTACAACCCAACCATGAATCAGAGTAATATCCTACATGGAAAACTGTCCAGAAAGTTCTTGAACCAGGAACCTGGTTCATGGCCAAAGAGTAAATCTGGTTCTCTCTGAATCAACTGCCTGAGAAAATCTGTCTACACACTGCTAGATAAGGATGTATCAACCACAGGGACAAAGCCATTTTCTCTCTGAGGCTTCTGACTGTGGGTAGCCTTGGCTTAGGGAAGCTGGTCTCTCTAAGTTCCCTCTCTCTGTACCAAGAGAATGGCTCTTCCCAGTGGCATCTTGGAGGACTGGAGCTCAGGTTCTTCTACATTGCTATCAGGAACTGCCTACACAACCATCTGTCTCCCATCATTCTAATTTCTGCACAGAAATAGGCAATAAAACACTTCATGCCCACAGCTAAAGTATTATTGCGATTGGCAAGATGGTTCCACAGTTCTGGCGTCCACACCCATAAGAGAATGGTAGAAATTGGAAGGGGTTCAGAAAATAATTTAATGACTAATATGAGGTCAGGAAAATCTGCTGTATAGTGACGAAGAAAGACAAACCTAGCTTATCTAATAGACACTTGAGAAGGGATTTGAACTTTACCCACAAATACCAATGTGAGGAAGAGATACCTGATAAGAAAGAGCTCTTCAGCTTAGCAAGAAAAGACTATGAGAGTTACAAATCTGGATTAGAAAGCATTTCTAATTCAACACTGAAATCACCTACTGAGAGACATGAGGCATTTTCCATTACAACAATGCTTTACATCAAAACTGCAAAGATTTGCAAAGGATACACTATAACTCATGCAGAGGCTACTAATGTCACTGCAAAAAAAATCTAAACCCTTGTGTTTTATGACTTTGATCTTAAATCCTCCAGAGGCCTACCATTTTTTTGCAACTCTTCCAACAATCGTGTAGCTTTTTGGCAGTTTCTGTGCTAGGTAATATTATCAATATATTGTAGATCAACCTAAGATGATTCTGTAATTTTTACTCCTACTTTAACATCTGTTGTCAGGCAGTCATTGGGAAAATACTGGCTAGCAAACATATCTTTGTTGGAAGTAAGTCCAGAAGACAGCCATCAAGTCTTTAATAATGAATGGCAATGCAGTGAAGTTTCTTAACCGGATACCTTAACTCCTCAGACAGGGGATTCACCTTCAGATTTACATGGTGACTTGCTACATGTATATGTGCTGTCAGTCCTGATAGTTAGAATAACAATCACAAAACTTTCTCCTTACTGGGGCTTCTTGTGGAGATATGTTTTTATTTACTTTTAATTCAGAAGTGGTGCACTCACTTTCATTATATTTCCTGTTCTGGAGGAATCGTATTGCTTAGTTAAAAAACCTCTCCTTTAACCTCCGCTTAAACCTCTCCTTAAAACTCTTCTTCTCCCTTGGGAAGGTCTTACTGAAGTATTCACTCTAATATGATGTCAAAGCATTTGCAGCATTAAAGTATATCCTCCCAGTTCCTTTTCTATTGAAGTTCATATAATTTTATCAAGAGGGGAACTGAGAAGCAGTTAATCACTGTGTCCATCTGGGCCTTAATACCCCTCACAGAAAGTAGCTACAGCAGTGTCCAAGGAGAGCCAGCAGCCAGGAATCCCTCAGAACTGCTTCACTTCCCAAGACAGCTCTGCGTGAAGCCGGCCCCAGCAGTGGAATTCTGCTTGCAGAGTACAATCAGACTACGTGGTCTGCATTGCCCAGACTCAAAGTAGGCAACATTGACCCACCTTTCCCCCAACACACTGGAGATGTTCTCAAGATCCTTAAACATGCAACTTTCCCACCCTTCATTCAGGTAATTATTGGTAAGTCTTGAAGTGCCAAGTGTTGTTCAATAGTAATAGTAGGAAATAGTAGGAAATAGTAACAGTAGGAAAAAAATATATCCACTGTGGGACTCAGTAATGCCCTCAGTCTAAAAATATCCATTTTTCTAGTAATCCCAGCTCCTCACTCAAATTTGCTTGCATTTTCTGTGCAGCTCCCAATTATTCTGAACATTTTTATATTAATTAATAGGTGTTGGATGGGAAGACACATGACTTTCAGCATAAAAAGTCATCGCTTTGTAAAAACATGTGAAGAATTTAGAGACGAGATATGTGACAGAGCAACATTGCAATGTTAATGTGTCAGCACAGTGAGCATCAGCTTTCAGGGCTGACCATGCAAATTGAGGCTTCCTTCTGGTTTCAGCTGTTATTATCAGTGATTTGCAACAGAAGATGGCATTGAGGGTAGTTACACACAATCACCTTCTGTTCCTGTTTTGTCTTCTGGCTGGCCATAATGGGACCATCGCACACCTGCAGTGACGGGCTGGGAGACACCATTCAGCTGTACACTGACAATGGGTTGAAATTCTGCTGCAAAATGAGGCTCAGATGGAAAGTCTGTAAGAACCTATGAATAATTGCCAGGCTTTAGGACCGTGGGTGCTGTACCCTGCTGAGCCCACACTGTTCCTCAAGCTCAAAACCGATGCAACGACCTGACAGAATCAAGCTATATCGCAGAATACAGCTTTCAATTCTCCACATTGCAGAGATGCCCACCACACTGGATACAGCTGCTTACAGCACGTCTTCTTTCACTTTCTTCGTTTTATACACTAGGTACCCTTTGCTGCCTAGACATAACCAACCAAAAAAACACCAATCCCTAGCAAGATTTTGCTCTGTATTTTATCCCCACCCTCACTTTTTCTTCCACTCTAAACTTCATAACCACAGCAAGTTTATTCATTCTGTATGTACTGTGTGGTCCCAGCAAACGAGGTTTCCTCTTATCCTTTTTACTTCTAGGTTTTACTAGACTGTAAAGGCAAACAAACCATCCAAAACATTTCCCTCTACACCTGTCCTGATATTCACCCTTTCCATATGCTCAAAGGCTTGATTTAAAGTCTTCAAGTACTGGAAAATCCACCATGTCATAGAATCATAGAACAGTTAGGTTGGAAAGGACCTTAAGATCATCCAGTTCCAACCCTCCTGCCATGGACAGGGACACCTTACATTAGACCAGGTTGCTCATAAGTAAGTTGCTTTAGTAGCTAACTAACTCCACAGCACTGCATATGATTCATATCCAGTCTCAATTTGACCAGATTTAGCTTTCAAACACTGGGCCTCTTTTACCAGAATTGTAACCTATCATACAATGTGTACCTTAAGGTACATGCCTTATTGAGTCTTAAAATCGAAATGGTATTGTTGTGGCTCAACACTTAAAGATTTAATGCCTCCACTATAAATATAGAGGTTGATGCTTTATTCAAACAGACCAATACTAACAGAAATTTTTATAGAAGACTCATTTTTCCAGTGGAAAGCTTCATAAACTTGAAATGGGACTGGGCTTGTGCAACTCTGGCTGCCAGGGGTGTCTATTCATGGGGAAAAGATTTCCAGCAAAAGACAGGTAAAAGCAAAAGGAAATACAGTGACTAGAAACTGAAGGAAGAGAATTTCAGAGTATAAATAAGAAATACATTCTTGTCTATCAAGATAACCATTAAAGTCACTTATTCAAGCAACTCTTCATCAGTTGAGACTTTCAAATAAATGACAGAATGTATCTCTAAAAGCTCACTTAGAGATACAGCAGAAGATACTGTTCTATTGATGGAACCACCAAGTGCAATTATTTGGCCTATCTTATGGAAAAGCTTAGACTACAAGTACTGTACAAGTGGTTGCTCTGGGCTTTAAAATCTCTGGAAACATCATCAATGCCTTGTTTTTACAGGGGTTTAGTCTTTGTTTTACCTCTTCTGTTTTTAATAAGCTGTTTTTCAGCTTTTAGCCACATGCAGCTTCTTTAGGTCTAAAAGCATCTCTTTTTTTTGTGTTGAGCAGCCCCCTTCCTTCTGCATACAGAGCATCATCAATGGAAATACTGACCCAGACAGAGAGAAAAATATGGTTCTATTTTAGCCCTCTGAGATGATGACTTTTTCCTCTCACAAAGCTTTCTCAGTAAGTGATGTTTCAACATCCTCCTCTGACAGAAGAGGGAAAACAAAATGTCAGAGAACCTATATCTCACCAACTGTCAGATCCCCACTGTAAACTGGGTTGGAAAGCTCACTGTGGCTTCCTTGAGCTACAAAAGGACTGGTGGATGTGGAAGTTCTGAGCGACTGAGGGTGTGTGTTTTATGTTCAGAAAACATACAACATGACTGTGAATATGGGGGTAAGGAGTGGTGTCTTTATTAATGTCTGAGTGGGTTAGACATTAAAAAAACTGGGAGTCACTATCTGAGAGACAGAACCTGCAGTACCAGCAAAATCAAAGTGTGGGCACAATAAATGATAATCAAGAAGCACTTCTTCCCAGCAAGACATATAATTTTTAAATCAATGTTGACTTTTGAGCTTTGCTGGCAAGCTCAGAAGAGGCCCTATCTCCCAATAATTCAACATCTTATTCCCTTACACCTATTGTCAATGTTCAACACCATGTGAAACACATGTAAATGGTGATCACTCATATTTCATAGAATCATAAAATCCCAGACTGGATTGGGTTGAAGGGACCTCAAAGCTCATCCAGTTCCAACCCCCTGCCACAGCAGGGACACTTTCCACTAGACCAGGTTGCTTCAAGCCCCGTCCAACCTGGCCTTGAACACTGCCAGGGATGGGGCAGCCACAGCTTCTCTGGGCACCCTGTGCCAGTGCCTCAGCACCCTTACAGAGAAGAACTTCTGCCTAAGAGCTCATCTCAATCTCCCCTCTGGCAGGTTAAAGCCATTCCCCTTGTCCTGTCCCTACAGGCTTTTGTCCAAAGTCCCTCTCCAGGTTTCTTGTAACCCCTTTAGGCACTGAGAGCTGCTCTAAGTTCTCCCTGGAGCCTTCTCTTCTCCAGGCTGAACAGCCCAGCTCTCTCAGCCTGTCCCTAGAGCAGAGCTGCTCCAGCCCTCTCCTATGAAGCACCTCCCTGTCTCTCCTCTGAACTCAACCCAACAGCACTTTTACATGCTTGGCTTTACATCCCAGCTGCAAGGTAGTAATGGATGGTTCCCCATTGTCTAAAGGACCTTTCACAAAAATCATTCTTCTTTCTCCCCATTCACCTCCTACCTACTAATTTCTCCACCAAAAGATTCAAATAGCAAGCATGTGAGAGAAAAAGCTTTTCTGACTAGGTGAGAAATGTGACATCCAAGTTTTGTTCTGTTTCTGTCAAAGTCTACAGCTTATCTAAACAGTTTGCAATTACCCCAACTAACACCTCTGGGAAGCTGGAGCTAAGGTTCCATATGGTGCCTGCAATTTAGGAACTTGATAAAAATACAGATAATGTTGCTTAAAGAAAATGAATCTGAACTGTAAGAAATGGGAGGTAAGATTACAGATAAAAACATGTTGGAAAGGGCAGAAATGTAGGACTAGCAGGGAATGCAGAGTACTCTCTGGAGTATGCCTTTGAATAGTGTGTATCTATGCAGATCACAGCACCTGTTAAATTTAATACATATTAAATCTCATCATATCTTCTATATCTAAGCAAATGTAGCATACCTTCATTTTTTGCTGGCAGCTTACAACTCCCCAATTTCAGTTTCAGTTACAGAAAGTATGTAGTCAATTCCCAACGAAAAGCTGATTTAAAGGGCACCACTGGGGATTGTAAAGAGAGTAAATTGTTCTAATATTTTCAGTACAAGGAATGGAGAATTTAAATGGGAAGCTGGGAATCTCTGTTCCTTATGGGAAGCATAAAGGTCAAGACTTTGCCACCGATACAAGAGTTGGAAGATAGATTCTGTTTGCATAGATGTCCATTTGTCCTGAGAGTGTGCTTAAGACATCCTTAAATCACACACAGTGCACATTGATGGCTCATCTTGTCAATGTACAGAAGGACTGCAAATCCATGTGGATTTTTTCATTATTATAAATGGAAAATGTGCACTGAGATGAAAGCAGACTAAAGGTTGTCGCAATCTTGAACTTTCTGTGGGTTTAGATTTTTAAGTTCCCTTGCTGAATTTTCCATTAAATCTACTCATATTAAACTCTAGTCTTTCACCATTATTTTTCATTCCTCAGATACGAATAATATTTTTTCTATATTAATTTAATTTACATTGCTGGAGCGCTGTTTTTTCTGCGGAAGAAATGTCACCCCTTTCTATAACAAAATTAATCTTGTGCCAAAGGCCAGCGTGGAACCCAATCTATGTACCAGGGTGTGACATGAAATCTGTGCTGGCTGCTGTGGTCCTATTCTGCCCTTGCAGTCACACTGTGCTCCCAACAGCACTGCACCACACCGCTCATCGCTGCCAACTTGCCCAGCATAAAAAAGTCATGCAAACCTTGCTTCTACCTTAACCCTTTACAAATATCTAGCCATGTATAATAGGCTATATCCATGCTACTCATGAATTCTCAGTTTTCGTATGAGAGAAAAGGAGGAAAAAGGGAGCAAGAAAATGCAGTTTCCTCTCCACTTTACTCACTCCTAAGATAAACTCATATTTTATACTATTATTTTATGCTTTACTTTTTAACATACCGAGTACCCTCTAAAAGCACAATTTCCTCTGCTTCTGATAGGAACAGATCATGCAAAGAGTAAAAACCACACTCCTAGCTTACTTCTTGCACAGGGAGAGAGCACCTGAGAAGCCTGAATCTTTGGATTCCTCTGTTATCATGGAGGAGAACTGGATATACAGAGCTTCCAGTCACCTCTTCAGGTCTTTCCACTCCTTCACCGACGGTAAATTCCACCACAGCCACTGAGAATCCAACATATGCTGTATCCAAAGAGGGAAGCTACAAAAGAACTGAAATATGTCATAGCTGACTGTGGTGGGATTCCTCAGCCTTATAAAAATCAGCAAGCAAAGTCCTTAGGCATCCATAGGTGGTTTTCCAGCATAGCTAATGAACTTTTACCAAGCTAGTCATAGACAAAAGCCATTGATGAGATAATCATAGGAAAAATAATGTACTAGAGCTCCAAAAGATATTGGTGTAAATAATTAACCTATTTTCCCAATAAAATAAAAAATCATTTGGGGTTAATCAAAACGATTCCAAAATTCATAAGGAATTTTGTAATTTGAAGTCTACAGGGATCTTTTCGGAGGACAGAAAAAAAACTCCGATTCCAACATTTTCTTTATAAGCATTTTGATTTTTCCACAAAATATCGTGTTTTGAAATGTGCCTAAAGGTAATTTTCTGGAGATTGAAAACAGTGCATAAATTGAAACTAATTATCTGCTTTTACACTGAACGAGAGAAAAAAAAGGCCTCTTGAAAGAATTGTCTATTTTGCTGGAAGAAAAATATCAATTTGTATTAGTCCAAATCAAATCCAATGTTATCAACTCAGAATTCAAGCTGAAAAAAACATGTATTGGTAAAGTGCTGGTGTGACATGTTCAACAACCAGCATTCTGTAGCCGTAAAACAGGTTGACAATGAAAACGTACGGACTTGGCTCAGTTTGGTCGTCTCTTTTCCTTTCTGCATTTGAGAGGCAATGGGTAAGTCAAGTCCACAGGAGGTTGTCCTTCAGTACCCATTGCAGCTCCTTCAGGCAGTGAAGGGAGAACACATCCAACAGGAAAGGACTGCCTCTTTTACTCATTTTCCTCTCTTGACCCCTAGAAGAACCTGAAAACCTAGAGTCTGTGGAGAAAACCCATGGTCTTGGCACATCTGGAATTTTCCAGCCCATGTTGCTATTGAATCATGACAAGCCAAAAAAAAAGTGTGGAAAAAGGAAAAAAAATAATCTGTTTGAAAGAATGCTTCAATTTCTGTATGAATCCAAAAATGCCTCATCCAATTTGCCTCAAATTTTCCAGAAAACTTCTGCTCTGACATGAGATCATACATATGAAATGCAAGACACGCTGGTTTGTAGTGTTAGCAAAGCTGGAAAGACAACAAATGGGATTGGGATTTTTAAAGAAGATTAGGGCCTCAGCTTTGGTTTATCACCTATTTAGGCAAGTCCCGCCACTCGTAACACTTCAACCATTAGAGATTATTACATGAGCAGTAAAGATGTTACTGGGAAGGACTCTGCACTGGCAAAGAGATCATAAAGCATGTAGGTGGAGGATGAGACATAAGGAAAATAGGGATGTGTGGGGAGACCACAGAGAATAAAGAGGAAAGAGTTACAAAAACTTGTGAAGGCACTGCGTGCAAGGAAAAGCTGTCAGTTTGTTCAGGGGACTGTGCGGTGTAGTAGGATTGTAAGGACCATAGGGGACTGTCAAGTACAGAGAGAATGACCAAAGAGATGTTGAGAGACTGGGGAGGTGAAGACTTTCCTGAGGAAAGAGAAAGAAATAGAAAGCCATTTTCTCAGAGAGGACGAAATAACAAGAGCAGTCTTGATCGGAGAGAAGGGAAACGCAGTTTATGGCATTGCTGGAATAACACATATATTACAAAGTGGGCTGATCACTTGGGTGGGCTTGGGACACTCATCTTCCTAGCATTTGTAGTGCAGGACAGCTTCAGCACACCATCACCCACTTTGCTGCCAGCTTCTTCTGCACAGCAGGGGAACTACCACTGCTGCTCCAGAATGCATCCATGCAGACACTATGAAAAGGCAAATTCAACACAAAACTTCAATTAGCAAACTGTGTTCTCAAAATATCTTAGAAGCAGCTTACACAGTTTGAAAGACACACCTGGGTTATACAAAATGGAGTAAGATCATCCAGTGATGCTTTTGGCATACTGAAGGTCACCACCTTAAAGAAATGCAACAATTCAAAATAAAACACTCTAGTAAACTATAGCACCCAGTAATAATCTGCAACAAAATAATTCTGAGCTAGAAACCCTCCCAAAACCCCCTTCTTAAACTCCTTTGGATGCCTTGGGATGATGGCTTTTGTTACTTTTTGTCATGATTTCATTTTTCCTTTGCAAGGAAGAAAATCTCTGTTACTCTTGGAAAGACCCAGGAGGGAACCTGAGGTGTCATACAGCTTGCTGCCAGAAACACACATGAAGGCAGCCTACTTGGCAGAAGGAAAACAACTGGCCCTGCCCGTCAGCCACATATGTTTCCTGGTCTTTATTCTCCCTAGCATTACCACATGTCACAAAGTACGTTACAAAGCATTAACAGGAATTGCAGGCTTCCCACCCAAACAAAACCACAAAAAAACAATGCTGCAATTAGGTATCCATAACAAATTACAAAGCCTGAAGAAGAGTTGCTGCTCCTGAGTTGATTCAGTTCATCAGGACTTTCGCACTTCTTTTTAGGCGCAAGGGGAGGAGGTTTGGTTGATTTTTTCCCTAATCACTCTGCCTTTTGAGGGCAGAGCCAGGACTGTGGGCATTTAGGTGACGTCATCTGCTAGACAGCAGCCATATGGAGCACATGAAATAGAAGTTTTCTACCCAGCTCCTAGCAAACCTTGGCAGATGCCGTGTGACAGCTTGAAAAAGTGCACTAAGACACAACAGGCACAATCTTCATTGTTTAAAATGTGCAAAGGGGCCGCTGGCACAAGCCTTGCGATTGATCTGTGGGCAGACAGTTCATCCCAGGAACTCTCTTTTAGCCCTTTTTTCCTCCAAGGGCTGGCTTCCAGGGAAGGACTATGTTGGCTGAAAGGAAGCGGAACACAGGGCCATAATGAACCTCCCGAGTCACCAAGGCAGGCAATCACATCATGTAATCCTTTTAAAATATTTACCAGCCCTGTCTTAGAGTTTGTTTGGCTTCCAGTTCCCATTATTCCTACTGATGCTTTTCCCCACTCTCCCAGCCCACAGCACAGGTTTGCACAGAGCCATTTGTTCTCGAGCCAGGATGGTCATTCAGCTTATATTGCTCTTCTGTACCCTGTCTGCTTAGCCCTGGATTACACGTACAGAACATCAGTATCTTCTTCCTGGTCTTCTCACAGCTGAGTTAGAAAAAGACAAGCTTTCACAGATACTCCAGCAGGCAGCTTGTACAATTTTGCTTCCATTTTTCCCTTTACCAGGCATGAACTCTGCTCTCACGGATCTCTTCTATCATGAAATTAGAAGTCAACCTCTGTTAAAAATGCCTCAAGATAGTGCAGGATGACATTTGTTTTCTCCACAGCCACATTATACTGCAACTCACAGCCAACCTGCCATCAAGTAAAAACCTCTGTTCTTATTTTGTTCCTCCCCTTTCTATGCACCAATATTCACAGTCATCTGCTTCTTCCTGTGCGAATTATGACCTTTTCTGTACTGATAATGTCCCCAGCTCTGTGCCACCAGAAAAGCTATCATTGCTTTCTCATGTTTTTTGCATTACTGAAACCATCCATCCCACCTTCATATGCACTTTCCATGCTGCTCCTTTCCCGAGGAAGCTTGTCCTGTGAATAACTAGATTGTGGGTACATCGTGGAAAGATGTTGTCCAGCCAGAGAATCCAACCCCGAAGTAAGAACAGGAACTACAGAGCTTGTAATGCAATACACAAGCTTATTTTAATAATGAAATATGGTTCAAGAAAATCAAAGGAAAACATGATTCAGGGTGTTGAGATGTTGTGGTTTAGGTGAAGATGTCAAAAAAATTGACCTTTCTGGATAAAGCCTTCCAGAACTTCCACTCTGCTGAAAAGTGGATGCTCCAAGTAAATATGTTACCAAAATATTTATTTCCATTCATTACTACAATTAAAAATGAAGGTCACTTTCGGATGAGCCACATGAGACTCAGAAGTCCAACTATAAGAAAAGTGTTAATATATTTATGCACTGAATGATACACATGACACTTTGCATAGTTATCATTTCATATGCAAAACCAAGGTGAAAATGAAGTTTAGACTGCAAGGTTTCTAAGAGAGCAAAACACTCCCTAACAATAGTATGGATTTTGTAACAAGGAGCAATATGTATTGGGATTACGATCCACTCTAATTCGCAGTAGTTGAACTTTAAACTTGCTGGAGCAACTTGAGAAAAGACCAAATGTCTGTACCTGTTATACACCTCTTTCTTGCTCTAGTTTGCAAAACTCACGGAATTCAGCTGGTTGTTCTCATATCTGCCTGTGTTGTCAGTGTGGTGCTCCCCACTGTTGTTAATATGGTTACCTCACTCTGGGTGGGAATCAGCCATGATTTCATCTTGAATTTAAAATAATACAACAAAAACAAGTACATGAAACCATAGACATGGGAGAAAAATTCCGTAAGCATGTTTCCTGCCTGTAAAAACTCTCAGGGTTTTTAATCAAACCTTTCCAAACCAACTCTGCAGAATAATCCTGCTATGTAAAACACATCAATTCGGCTTCTGCAAAATAAAGGCAAAATGTCTTTTAAATGGGCAAGTTGGTTTCTTTTATTTTAATTTCCCATGTTTTGCTTTATCTTTATGTCAAAGGAAAAATGCTGTATAAATCATAGACATGATCTATGATGCAGAACAATATTTATAACATGCCTTTAAAGCTATATAATGCTAAGAGCAGAAATACAATTAAAGTAGAGGGGAGAGCAGAGCAGAGGAGAGGAAGTTCTGCACTCTGCAGAACTTGCTGTCTCATCTTTTAAACGATGCAACGTGATGGAAACCAATAACTGTTTCTGCAGAGGTGACTGGTTTCTCGTATGATGTATTGAGATGGGAGGGGTTGATCTCAAAGATGCATTTTTTCCAAATCAATTCTTCAAATTTATTTGGGGAAAACAACAACATTTTTATTTTCTTTGTAAGAAAAGTATGTGTTATCTTCCACATATGTTCTCATAAGAGTGCAAGCAAAAGTGGGCATTTGGAAGTTATTTTCTAGTTGGTTCTAAATTATTTCATGTGTTTCAAAAATAAAAAGTCATGTTTATATGCGTGGATGTATTTTAGAGAGAGACAGATAGCTTCTTAGAGATAGGAACCCAAGATGACAGTGGCATCCGAGACTTTCACATGAAGACAGGCTGAGAAAGTTGGGGCTGTTCAGCCTGGAGAAGAGAAGTTGTGTGGAGACCTTGGAGCAGCTTCCAGTATCTGAAGGGGATTACAAGAGTGCTGGAGAGGGACTCTTCATCAGGGACTGCAATGATAGGACAAGGGGTGATGGGTTCAAACTGAAACAGGGGAAGTTCAGGTTAGGTATAAGGAAGAAGTTCCTTATTGTGAGGGTGGTGAGGCACTGGCACAGGCTGCCCAGAGAAGTGGTAAATGCTCCATCCCTGGCATTGTTCAAGGCCAGGCTGGACAGAGCCTTGGGCGACATGGTCTAATGTGAGGTGTCCCTGCCCATGGCAGGGGGTTGGAACTGGGTGATCTTCAGGTCCTTTCCAACCCAAACCATTCTATGATTCTATGTCAGCTGTACTGGAGAGGTCACTTTTTTTCCCACTGACAGAGTAGGGTCATTAATATTGTTATTTCACTTTCACAAGCAATATTATTTTTATTTATTTGCTTTTCGTATAGCAGCGTAAATATTTCCCTCTCACTAGTTCCCATCTGCCATATTCTTCCCCATGCAACTGCTTGTTTGTGACTGATAAGTACCAGAAATGTACCAAGTATTCACCTGCTTAAAATGCTGACTGGATAACAGGTATCAGAACCATTAGCCCTTTTCAAAACCTACCGAATGTAACTTCAGTGTCATGTCCCCTGAGTTTTTTGCCACAAAGCTGCCTATAGCATATCTTCGCCTTCTAGTGCTCCAAACAGAGGGGAGATTGATCAGAAAAGCTGACTATGCAGCCCCGTAGCCAGTACTGCACAGCAGTACCAGCAGCATTAATTTCTATTTAGTTTCTATTTTAGTTTCTATTAATAATTTCTATTTTAGTTTCTATTGAGAAATCTTAGCTTGCATCTCTGAAGAGTTGTTGTTTGGGTAACTCATGTCACTATGCCTCTCTAGTAGGATGTCCCAAGTAACTTCTTCGTGCTCTGCCACAAGGGTGCACCAGAAAAGACTAATGGTGAGAGAGACGTTGTGTGAGACAAAAGTCTGATGACTAGGGAGAAGAGAGGCATCAAGTAAACCACGTAAATGAGTACATTTACCTTGCAAATCTTCATTTCTGGGGGCATGCTGATTTTTTCTGAAAGAATCCTAATTCCCTTGGAAAATGTCCAAATAAAGCAAAATTAAACAGTTCTCAATCAGCTCTAGTGTATAAACAAGACAAGAGGGTGAAAAAAAGAATATACATCCAACTACAGTAATTTGAAAGTGGTTTATGCTCATTATTACCTCATTTGCTTTATCTTCTTTGGGAGACTTGATCTGTTTGGGGACTATGAATTTTGTTTTTCTGTGTATTAGAACAGCAGGGTATGTATGAAATAGAACGCAGATCAAAGCCTGAGGACACTCAGAGAAGAGATAGCATAGAAATGGAGTGGAGGAAAGGAACGGGATAAGGAACACAGAGTCAAAGTTGAGAAGGCTGCTAGTTATAAATGCCAAAATCATATGCAGCAACTACAATCTAAGGGTTATAGCCTGAAGACATCACCAAAGGTGATGGAGAGAGCACTGGGGATCACAGCCTAACTTGGCTGTCTTTTCTCCTGCTCCATTTATCTTCCAAGACACTACAGCAGGAGGTGAGGGTGTTGCATCAAGCTTGGAGTCCTGATTTAGAACATTCCCATGTACTGTTTTTTCATGGCAAAGTATAACAGAAATTCCATTTTGCTAAGTCTCTGTGTATATAATGCACAAATGCATTTTCCTAAGAAAGGGCTTCACAGATAATCCTCTTCTGTTTTAAATAAGGATGATCCTGAAGAAAGATCATTAAGATCTTGTGTATTCAGGCCTGTTTAACAGGAGAGAGATTACTGCTGATCACAAATTCAGTGGTGAGAGACCAGCTCCTCACACAGTTCAAAATGTGACCCTTCTGTCACGATACTCGGATATAGCAATCCTGACTCCTCAAGCCCGACCATGTGCATCATGCTCAGGCATCACCAATGGCTCCACTTGTATCACAAGTGCACAGAGACTTTCACAAGAATAACTTTAGAAACGTGAAAATTTCTGAAAGAGAAACTTGATGGGAGAAAGCAAAATTAAGCATTTTAGCATGTCAGACAAGCCTCACATAAGACCCTCTTAGAAATGAATAGAAATGCATCAAAATGGATGACTAATAGTAGAAGGTTAATTGTGACAAAAACGTTCTTACTGTAGTTATTTGCTATTAAACCTTGATTTTAAACAGGATCTTATGAATTCTGATCTATTTATTCCCTTCTCCAGCAAAGACTATGCCACACTTAGCACTGGGATTAGGCTAGTTTCTTAAGATTATAATTGGTTATTTAAGAAGCAAATGCAGAAAACAAAGGTGCTCTTCCCCTTGAAGCAGGCTTCAGGGACCCAAGGATTATGGAATGGGTTGCCCAGGGAAGTTGTGAATGCTCCATCCCTGGTGGTGTTCAAGGCCAGGTTGGACAGAGCCTTGGGTGGCATGGTTTAGTGGGAGGTGTCTCTGCCCATTGCAGGGGGGTTGGAGCTAGATGATCTTAAGGTCCTTTCCAACCCTAACTATTCTATGATTCTATGGTTAGCAAAGCGAAGACTGAGATATGTACATGTCCAATAGCACCCTCTTACTAGGCAGAGAGGGGCCAGAATAACATTCTGTGTTTTTCCAGGAGTCTGGATACAAGCCAGTATCTGTAGGTACAGAAAGACAAGCCACATTTCACAGATTTGAGCTTACTTCACCTTGCTGCTGAGGCTTTAAGCGACCACATAGCAACAGACGCATCCAGTGACTTGGAGTCTGAAGTCAGGAGTGCTGCTGTCTTAGCCCTGACTCATTAAGTCTGTGCTGGGAAAGCATAATATTTCTATTATTTCCTTTTTAAAAGCCTAGAACTGAGAAAAAAAAAACAAACAAACAAACACACAATTTTGACCAACTGACAAAGCTGACAAATCACTGCCCCAGAGGACTCAGAAACGGCACTCAAACATTCAGGGGTTAAGTTTTAAGATGAACATGTGAACATCTTAAAACTCTCCTTTTGTTTTCTTACAAAGTCAAGTTTGGATGGAAATTCTTTCAGCTAGTTCTACTTGCAATCAGATACATGTCATAGCTCCAAGACCAGACATGTTGGCTCATTGGACTCTAGTAAAACATCAGCTCTTCTTTGACTTCACAGGGATGAAAAGAAGACAGCTTCTTATGTTAGGCTTTTGTTTTCCTCCTTTTGCTCTTCGGGACAAGTGAAGAGTTCTGAGAACTGAGCTGAACTAGTGGCATGCACTCTCAGTGCACAGACACAACATGCATGCTGTGGTTTCAGAACTGTAAGTCACTATATCTGGTAATACCTCCCAGAAAACTTCAAAACAAGAGTCAGAAATTCTTTTTTATCAAACACACCATTTTCGGCATTGCTTTGCTCCTGCTAAAAAGAATATGGATGTTTGCATAAAAACTGCTTTGGTCCTCATTTTGTTCTATTAAGATGCACATGTCCTGCTGTTTAGTTCTCACTGGGATTCACAGATGTCCTCAGAGCAACCAATAGCAGTGTGATAATCTTAGAGTCCTGACACTCAGGCAAAGATCAAAATACTAAGAGGCTATTTTCTTGCAAGTGGAATCATAGAATCATAGACTCACAGAATGGTTTGGGTTGGAAAGGACCTTAAGACCACCCCGTTCCAATCCCCTGCCATGGGCAGGGATGCCTTACACTAGACCATGTCACCCAAGGCTCTGTCCAACCTGGTCTTGAACACTGCCAGGGATGGAGCATTTACCACTTCTTTGAGTGACCTGTACCAGTGCCTCACCACCCTCACAATAAAAATCAAAGGTAAGATGGTAAATGTGTTTAATATGTAACTTCACTACAAAACTCAAACAAAACTTTTCTCAGGTCTTGCATCAGGGAAGAATGAAACAAAAATAGGATCTTATTCCTTTCCTACAGCAGCCCTTCCTAGCACTGTATTTAGTACTGTCCTTCAGGTTATTTCCAAACTCTGAGTTAATGTAGAGCTGGTTCCCAGATGACCCCCTTCTCCCAGCAAACCAGGCTAGAGTTCTCTGTCTACAGGGCAGGTGCAGCAACCACCAGATGCAGCATGAGTTTCTCCAGATTGCAGAGAGCATAGCCATGGAAAAAGGCCGCTGTTCACACAGCATGCAATTACACTGTGGAACTCATTCCTCTGGGAAACTGGCACAGCCCAAAACCTAATAGCAATAAAAAAGGACCGGATATTTAATGTGGTTTTCAAGAACATTCACAGTTGTCACAGGCAACAATAGCAAACATTTTGTATTTGAGGGCTTATGGCACTTCCTAACTCCTGAAAATCTCAATGTCACTGGACAACAAGGTCAAATGAAGACTCTTCCCTCAAGGATTCTCAAGTCTGTTCAGATCTTCTAATGACTTTGTTCTAGATCACGCGGGATTTGGACACTGGACTGCATGGGCAACTGTCCAACAAGGCCATCAGTTCACACTTATCTCCACCACAGAAGAAGGAAGAAGGGAGTTCAGTTGCCTGATGTTTTTCCTTCTTCACCCCTTTCTGCTGAGATTTGATAACAGCTGTCATGTACTTTAATGACAAAGCCTAAAATACTCTCTGTAGAGGTATGTCCTGTATCGCTAGGCATAGAAAGGGATGTCAAAAGAGCTGAAGTGACTTTTGCTAAGTGTCATACAGCAACTGAGCACAGCAGTCAAGAGGAAAACCCCAATATGCTTCTAGACCTCCATAACTTTGCAGCCGTGCTGGTATTTTCTAGTTGAGATGCACGTGCCATGGCTCTACCCACTGTAGGTTGGCATCCAGCCGTGCTGCTTTCTTCTAATCAGTCTCTGGCTTCTCGCATTGGGATTGTGGTGGGCTCTGCTTTGAAATGAGATGCCTGAAAATGGTTGACACCTGTAGTCCTCTGGCTCTCGGGAAAATTTGTTAACCTTGAAGCAAAGTCTTGGAGAGGAGGGACTTTCAAGTTTTACAAGATGGTGAAGTTCTCTTTGGTTCCTTTAAAAAGCATTAGCAAAGGTCAGATTAACAAGTCAACACTGAAACTAGATACGACCAAGACTCCCAAAATTGATGCAGAAAAGAAAAGAGGTGGGTGGGGACTGGGTGTGGGGGAGAAAGGCCCACAACACAACATTGGCTCTGATCCTTTCCCCCTTGTTGGGCCTGGGGCACACTTGATAAGGTGAAGGGAAATTGTAAAATTAGACCTGGCAACCTACACAGAGAGGCCCAGTGCAAGGCCCTTGGCCTGAGGCAAGCTGAGAAAGTTGAGGAATTGTGGGGGAAAGGGGACTTGGCAGGCGAACTTCCTGTGGCTGCATCCAGGGCTAATTAGTTTTCAGTGTTCTGTGTGTGTTTAAATGGAAACGAGCCAGCACTGAGAGGCACGGGGTGAGGAAATCAGAAACACATGCACCAAGAAGGAAGGCGGGGGGCGGGGGGGGGGGGTAAGAAAAAAAACCCTGTCCTTTTTAGCTACATTTTCTTTTTCAGGAGGGGATCTCATCATTTTGTTCCATGAGCACTAAATCACTCCGGCTCCCCTGTCTATCACATCTCACATCTGCTTCAGAACTCATTAAACATCAAAAGGCCTGCCCTATCAGTTCTGCTTAGTTAGAAGTCTGAGTTACTAGAGTCCTAACCAGGGAAGATTTTGTATGTTTTTAATAATAGCTTAAGGAACTTCTTAGCACCCCATAAATTACTTAATGCAACAAACTCTTCCTGTGGACCAGCAAATGTTTTACAGAGGAGCTGAAGGCTGCCTTAACATGCTTGTGGTCAGTCCAGAGTTACATAGCAACCTGCTTAAATGAACCTTTAATCCATGTTTCACTTTAGGAATTGTTTTCTCATGTACCCTCTCCTGCCCCTAGCCCACTCTCATTTTTACTGCTGCTCTAATTTTATATAACTACGTTATAACTTGTATTTCCATAGCATTTTGATCCTCAAGAATGCCAAAGCAATTATTACAACAGTGATTATAATGCTACAGCACCAATGAAATCTGCCAACTTTTGCCATGTTATTTCCCCTACTTCAAACACACATGCACAGTGCCCTCCACTACAGCGTATGCCGAACAGTTCATGAAAATAATTTATATACAGGAAACACAATGAACACAGTCAAGGCTCCAGTGAGCATTTGTTATTAAAAGTACCACAAGTGCTCTTTAAAATGAGCTGAGCCCAAACCAAGTGCAATTTCTGAATGCTTGTTATTCAGACAAAAGCAAACCAATTTTCATCAGGACACTCACAAACTTATGTCTTTGGGCAAGAAGTCTTCTCTGCCTAACTGGAAGTCTCTGTCTGCAGCTGTATGATCGCTAGAGCAGTTCCATCACTCTTTCTAGAGTCAGCAAACATGGGCTTTGTACTGCCCCTCCGGCTCAGGAATTACTACCTCCCTTTTGCTCACACTTCTCAAAACACCTGGCCAGTGGTCAGACTGGAAAATGTGAGTCCCATAGGTGAGGATGTTCAAAGGTGATGGGCAAATTGGAGAGGCTTTCAACTGAAAACAAAATCAATCTGCAGCTCCAGCTTTCGCGGTTACTCCCATTCAGCTGTGACCAGTAAGCGTTGTCATCTAGTTGCAACTGTTCCTTCTTCCATCTGAGGTTGAGGGCATACCCACGCTTCAGACAGGCTGAGGCTCAGCAGCATCCTTGACTCCTCAGGGTTTCATTGATTCTTGGTAAAGCCCTAAAACTCAGAATGTCTTTCCTGAGGTCTGGTGGTAAGAGGTCAATATCTCACAGTCTAGAAAAAGTGGAAGACAACATTAGAATAAAGAACTACTAAGGAATGTTGGTCAAAAATACCAAACCCCACAATTGTGTGTGTATGCTGCTGTTTATTTGCATTTACCAGAAGTGACAGTGTGTAAGAATCTCTCTTCCAAAAAAATTATAAATCAACAAAATGCACTTTTTTCCAAAATGTCAGCATAAATAGAAGGCAATTAAACATAAAGAGTGTGACCCCCAATCCATGTTGAACTAAACTCATCATGAAGCACAGGCAGAGATGTGTGTTAGCATAACCATTATAAAACCCTACGCATCCACTGGCTATCTAACAATCACCTTGATGCAGGTGAAACAACCTTGGACTCCAGAGGTGCAATTAGACTAGAAGTCAAGGAAAAATTAAGTTAGTGGCAAGTTACTAACCCTTTTCTCAGACTGCCATGGTTTGTCAAGGAGCTGTGGATACTGCTCATCAAGTGAGACTTCCCTTCCCAAACACAGCATGTCTTTTTCCTTGCAATTCAGTGGAGAACAGTCCAGCAGAACCTACCTGCAGTAGGTGTAGGACAGCCTCTAATAGAGTTCATGCTCCTTACGTTAACTTCTCCTTCACACAGAGTTCCCAGTGATGTCTGACCACATTTTAAGGGAAAAGTACAAAGTTTATTCCAACACAATGCACCATTAAGGAAGAAATTACTCAGTTCAGGAACAAGTATGAGGAAATTAATCGGGAATACCTAGTCATTTTGCTCCCTTTCAGGTTCTGTGTGGCACTCCCTTTGATGACACTGCTGATAGGACAATTTCACAGCTGTCAGAGCTGCCAGCTAAATTCATAGGTGATCCATGGCCTCTGTTCATTGCTTCTCTGAAAAGGGACCTTTTCTAGGATACGTTTCCCATACGAAAACTCCGGAGTCACCAGAGGTCCTGTTCAGTGTATCTAAGCCTCTGGGGACTGTCTGAAACGCTTCACCTTGACAAGTAATGTGATTAAGACATCAGTTTGTACATCAGTGAAATGCAATCAGTCACAGTATTAGTCTCTCTTATACTATGTTTTTAAGGAATGAAGCACTAAGCTAGTAAATAAACAAACTCCTTCGTATAAAGCAAGGCTGACACCCCACACACAGCGTGATGTTGGGGATTAAATTTAGTCCTGGAGAGCTCACATATGTTGACACACAGACAGGTTCAATGATGTATGACTCCAAAACTATTTACTACACAAACACCTAAATGATAGAGAGGAATATAACTTACTAACAGATCTAAATAGAGACTAAGCACATCAGGGAACTATGATAACTTGAAGGTAATTATATTTAAACAGCAAAGTGCTTCAGCCACAGCTCACTGTGTTTGGGAACCCGTGTCAGACCATAAACATTCCAGAGTCGCTGGAAGACTAGGAATAATGCTGAGACAAAAAGTACCTAGAAGGTATCATCAGATGGGCAAGTAATTCAAACAGGTAGGCCATGTTCCTTAGATCTGAGGACAACTGAGTTCAGCCCTTAGCTGATGTTCTCCGATAAGGCATTCAACAGCTCTGGTCCTCACCTTGTAACTGTTTTTCTCCTCTGTATTCAAGATTTGCATCCTGCACCAGTTTAAATTAAGTACTCCTATGGAGGAAATGACAGGTTCTGAGTGAAAGAAGCTCTAGGGAGTGTGTGCGCTTTCCTACTCTTTGATTTCCCCCTTCATGTGGAGCTCACACTGCCTTGGGATGATATTTACTCTTAACTTTGAGTCAAAGAACATATTTGCTTTCTGTTTTTCATTAAATACAGAGGGTTTCACAAAAGAGGCCATTTTTCATCAAAAAAATTGTTTTCAGGTAAAAAATATCTACCAGCTCTACTCCTGACCCTTAAACAATTCCTGGCCTAGGAGCCCCAGTTCATGGAGTGTGACTCAAGAAATGAGAAATATGTTTGCTAGAAGTTATCATAAAAATTTGTTTTAAAACAACCAAATTATGTATACCCCAGCTAACAGCCCAGCTGGTAGCATGCATGCCATCTGAGACAGCCACAGCATTCACTAGCATCAATCTTGCTCCTCTTTTTGATGATGGGCTCTACATTTGCTTTCACTCAGCCTCCTGCTTCCCCCTTCATTTTCTATCACTTTCAAATCATTGTCAGTAGAATGATATAAGCTGTAGTTTTTGTCTTCTGGCTTTCTCATCTTCCTGTATTTAAAGATGTCCTAGAATAAGGACAGCTGCCTAGTTTGAAGGAGACAATTGAACGGAAGGTATCCGAGACATATCAGAGTCATGAATTGAAGGTGCTTGATGCACTAATGTATCAAACAGGACATGAGGGCTTGCTCTGCGTTAATGCTTGAAGGGGTGAAGTACATGGTACTTGGGTTCTAAAAACTTTCATAAGACGTTCTTCATATGTGCTCAAATTCTTTGCGGCTTCATCAAAGCATAATCTAGCCTGTGTTCAAGCAGGCAACTTTCTTTTTTTTTTCCTTTCTTTTCACCAGAGACTTCCTGTGTATCTTTCTTCTAACATGACAGAAATCCCTCCCTCGTTGAACCAATGCATACAGCGTATTTGGAGGCAGCTTAGAGAAATAAAATAAAATGATGTTTGTTAGCAGAGATTAAGTCAACTGATCTGAGCCCTACATAGTGGTGTAGTTTTGCACCTCTGGAAGCCAACAGCAAAATTTACCCTTTAGTTTCACAATAAAGCATTGCCAAACATAGAGTTCAGAAACTCAAATGCAAGAAAATTAGATTACTCACTTAAAAGTCATGAAATACACTTAAAAATAATAGGTTTTAATATTCTTATGGTCTTTCTATAGTCCTGTAAAAATGAAAAGACTCCACTTTTATGGACAAAGATAGGGTACACAATCCCTTCTGCAAAGCGAATAAACTAAGATATTATCTATCACAGGACACACAGGTAA
The DNA here is from genome assembly GCA_039720435.1 of Amazona ochrocephala. Lineage (NCBI taxonomy): Eukaryota > Metazoa > Chordata > Aves > Psittaciformes > Psittacidae > Amazona > Amazona ochrocephala. The sequence goes on from CM077877.1 coordinate 120,988,008, forward strand.
ATATTATGAATTAGCAGCATGAAGTGAGGTGAAAAGGCACAGTGGGAGTTCAGGCTGATTTTAGAACAATATCAATACTCCCTTTTTCCAAATCTGAGACAGAATATAATGTAACAAAAATAAAAAGACGTCTGCACTCATAGATCTGATGATTCATTCCGTGTTGCAGGACACTGTGAGCTAGCTACTACATGACAGTAAAACAGCCAAAGAAGGCATCATTGCCCAGGAAGAGACAAGAGCTTAAGCAAGGAGGGTCATGTTAACAATGGAACCACAAAGTTATAACTGTGCATCACGATATCTCCAGAGAGCAAAGGAGAAATAAACCTGCTGCCTCCTCCTATGGAGTATATCCAAGGAATGCAGACGCAATGCTGTCTGACATCTCTAGAGTGAGTCCTCCCAGTAAGAAAGACGCTGTATATGGAAAGCAGGCGTGATGTTTTTAGCATTTCTGTAACATCCATCCATCTAAATATCTAAGCATTAGTAGTATATATATCACCACAATAGATAAAAGTCCCTGAGTTATCCCAACAACATAAAGCCACAGTCCAGCAGCCGTGGGAATTTTTAATGTTATTCCTTCTCATTTTCCATTCTCCTCTTTGCTTTCATGTGTTGCTGTTGTTCTGCTAAGCTTCAGTAAAGACAAGAGTTTCTACATTTTATTCATAGACTGCCAAGGTCCCATCTCCACTGGAAAGCAAGCCAGCCACTGGGGAAATTTCATCTACTGCTTTCATGCCATTGCTTTCAAGTCTGACAGTTTCATAACCATTCCTATATAATAATACAGAAATTATACGCCTTTCGCGCCTGGAAGCATATAATTCCACCTTTGCTTATTACTTAATTCATTTCTTCATCTATGTATTATTGCTCTTGCAAACCATGTGGCAGCATATACTGCCACTCAGCTGGAAAGAATGACAGTTTCAGCACAGAGCTGGAAGGTTAGGAAAATCCTTGTCTGCATGTATGCTGGACCAAATCTATTATAAATCAGTTTCCTGCAAATCATCAGCACTTTGTTTTGGCCAGACCAAGGTCTTCTGCAGCAAGAGTTTTTTTACCCTGATAGTGGCTCTTACTCTCAGATATGCTCACTTCAGCCTCGACCGCTAAAGAGTGTTGACTCCTGAATTCTGTTCTTGACTCTTACTGGTTCTTTCTCTGAATGTGTTAATTAAATCTCTGCCTTTCGTCCCACAGAATAAGCACACTGTGTTTTCGTTTCCTGTCTAGAAAACACCATCCATAATGCAAGAAATAAAAAATTACATTAAAAGTTACCCATTACCTGAAATTATCTATATTCCTGGGCAGCCACCCTTCCAAGGGCTATACCTTCTGAGACCTAGTTCAACAACTAATGTTCCCTGAGTGGTTTGTCCTTCTTCCTCTCTGTTCCTTTGAAAAATTAAAGAATCTAGGTTAGGCATTAACCCATTCTTCTTCCTTTGCCAACCTTCTCCTCTCCCTTTGACAGTCTTTTTCTCAACTTTATCAGGTCTTGCTTTGATGCTCTTTATCCCAACATTTTCATTTACAGATCAGCTGTATTTCAAACCTCCCATCTCAGAACAGCCCCTCATTACATATGCTGCCTGCTTTTTTGTTCTCTGAAAATGTTTTTTGCATAAAGGAATGCTAGCTCTTTGTGATGGAATTACAATGGATCTGCAAGAGAAGGCTCGGGGGAAAGGCAAACTCTGTGAGGATGTCTTCATGGTTCTTCTTAGGAGGGCTATGAGAAGGACACAGCTCTCCCAGGGAGGAAAATGGTTCCTGTTCAGAGCACAGGAATCCTTAGGGCTATACCGAAGGCAAGGCCATCTGTGGAAAAGCTCTGGATTTCCCTGCTCCCACACATTTAACACTAGCACAAGGGTGTAAAATTGAAGACACTGATGGGAAGAACTAATTTATTGTCAGGCTCACTGCGTCCATTCAGAAAAGGACAATACGAATGCACATGGCTGCCATTACTCTTCCACTGAGGATCACAGTTTTTTTCAGTGCTTGTTCTTTCATCTGTTAGAATCAAAATTGCAATGCCTCAATTCTTCTTTACTGTGGTTTTATTCCTATAAATTCCCATGGAAGTCAAATGGAGCTAACTTAAGTAAATGAAATCCAATGAACATTGGATTGAGGGGCTGGTTGTACATTTTCTAATCTTCTTTTATCCCCTTTATTTTTTTCTTGACTTTTTTTCCTTTTTTCTTTTTTTTTATTTTTTATTTTCTTTTACTTCTTCACTCCATTAGTGAATTCAGTAATTTGCTCCATGTCCTCTCTCAGCAGAACCTCCTGGATCCAGATGCCAAACTACTCTCTGCCTCTCCCATCCTCTCCAGCTCTCTCAGATGGCAAAACAGATACCAGACAGCGTCTTCACTGACTAGATACCCTCCCTTCTGAACAATAAAGCTATTTTTCCCATTCAGTTTAGGAAACCCTTTTGTCCTTCTTTGACTAAAGAGAATTTCTGACAGCTATCAGCATATGTAAAGCTTATGCTCCTCCCTAAACTTGGTATTTTGTGGCATTTGCTGGTTTGAGAACATTTTATTCTTACTTTCTTCTGCCTTGGTGGTTAGCAGCAAATGCACGTTTACATTGCTTCCTATTCTTGTGTCTCCACTTAAATACATGAATGAACTTTTCATTGCAGTGTTGCAACCAAAAATTGCCTCTTCACCATCTTCTGTTCTGTGTATCTTGTACGCCTCATGCTGTCCTTCAGTTTTAAGTATCTCTTTATTAAATTTCAAGGTTTGTTTGCTGCATTGCAGTATACATCCATTAGCTCAGCTTTAACCTCAGAACTACTTATCTGATTCATAAGCTCCTTGCACATTAGTACATTCAGATGTACCTATTTTGAATGTTTAAAATAACTCCATCTTTCAGCTTTTATTTATCTTCTGATGTTAGGAGAACCCACTAAACTATCTGTGTTAAGCAAAAACTTGTTCTTCTTATCAGGTTTAGACATACACTGGAGGAGCAAACTCATCCACCACAAATCATTTACACCTGTACATGTCACCAACTCATGATCATTCACAGTGCTTTGGTAACACGTGCGCATAATGCCAAAATGAGATCATCTCTTACATGTTGTTTCCACACACGTGAAGTCCCTGCATGTGAAAAAAAAGAAATGCAACTATTAGTTACAATTATAATTTTGCAAAATTGACCAGAGGAATTAACACCAGCCTGACAATCAGGCCCAAATCTTCCCTTCGGATCACTGCTGACAGGAATATTTTGCTGAAATCCCCAAAGTCAAAGCTCAGCTATACAAATAAATACTGTAGCAGATCCTGACAGGAAGACGTTCAGCCCAATCTTTTCCAGATGGCAGTGATGGATGGCTGTGTGCTTCTATTTATTTGGTTTCCCAGGCAATGGTGTCCTTCTTTCACTGGTCATCACTTGAAGTGCTTTGGCTTACAGACGGCACAACAGTGGTGTATGCTGCCAGACAGGTATTCTGGTGGGTTTACTCATTGCTTGGATGTCATGACTGCAAAAAAGAAGCTAAAGTTTACCACTTTGCTGGGATTATCTTTTATGTAAACTGCGTATCTTAAACTTGTGACAAACTCTTGGCACAGGACTCCAGGAGCTCCCAGGTAAAGCAGAGACCAATCATAAGTAACTTGCTGAGATATGCCAGTTCTGAAAACAATACAGTGACCTAAAGAAGAGAGACAGAGAGAGGGCGGAAAGACATCCAAATCCCAAACCACATTGACTGAATATGTGGCTGTCACCGTTGTTCTGCTCTGTAAAACACATGGTACTCTACATAGGGCTATAAAACAAATGACCGTAGATCAGGGACTTATGTTATAGAATAACATGCAGGGAAAAGAGCTGGGATACAAAGGCTGCTGAATCCAGACCATTTATTTTGCCTGGCTATGCTTGAATAGTGAACCAAAGTTACCAGCAACAAACACAGGTCTGATGGCCTAGGTAAAATCATCCATTGCCTCCAGATTATGTTGATTTTGCAGGCATCTATACCAGGGAATAATATGAGAACTGCTTGCTGCAGGGATATGAGTTACGTGGTGCTAGCACATTGTAAGCAATTTGGGGAAGAGGCTGTATTTTCATGTGTTCATATAACATCAAGCATAATAGGGCCATATTGATGAGTGGGGCATTTGATGCTACTGCTAACATAGCAATGGATAAACACAAATTCTTGATTCAAGAACTTCCTGATGAAACCAGGTGACAGGTGAAATGTGGAGACACCAGGACTGAACACATAATGGGAACAGACACGAAGAAATGCATGCTCTTCCCATGGTCTCGATTCACAAACTTACTTACACAGTCACTTTCAGGGGGGCAACACAGCCAATTGTGATAAAGCCTCCTTCTAAATGAAAGCACACACATCAGCATCAGTAAGTGGACAGATTAGGGGAAGGTTTCTTAAAAAAAAGCTTTATCTGGAATCCAAAGACAGCAGGAAGTGAATGAAATTGGTTGAGGCTGTGGGGATGTGGTCACACTTCTCTGTGTAGGCAAACAGATGGGCAGCAGAATTCAGCATGCACTGGTTTGGACAGATGGGATTCAGGGAAGCCATAGAAAGAGAATGATGAGAGTATGAGAAAATGCAGGCAGACTGAGGATTTCAGCAGAGGCTGAGTTGCAATGCCAGTATGCTCAGGCCGAAGTCTTGCAGAAAGCAGTCACCACCTAAGAGATTAGAGACTCAGGTTACCTGCCAGGCTGAACCATACTAACCAACAAACTGAAAGATGTTGCTATAAAAACACTACTAAAAACAAGTAGCCATTGCAATGACAGATAATGTGAAGTCAGAAATAATTAGTGTGCCGCCTTTGATGCTGCCTGCATAGTGTGGATGCACACTATGGTTCTACCATTAACTACACAACCGCATGACATCTTTGCTTCCAAAGTTTCACCTTCACACTGAAAAACTAGAACCACGAAAGCATGTCACAGTAGTGGCACATGTATGCTTCATCAACAGGAGTAAGAGATTCAACCAACACGCTCTGATTTGTTGTCAAATACCTGATAGAGATTAAGCCCTCTCACAGTATTATTCGCAGGTAAGTGATTAAAGAAGGAATTCACGATCCTCAGTTTTCAACCCAAAGCCTGTAAAGGAATGAAGACTCTTCCTTCCAATTTGGCCCTTTTAACCCATCCTACAGTGTGTCTCTGTCCTGCTCTTTTTCACCTTGGTCCTGCTCTCCTCATCCAGCTGTTCACAGCTGCTTGCCTCCCACAAATTACCTTGACCCCACATCACGCCAGAGCAAAACCTGGCTTCAGCCTTTCAGCCAGCCCCTTTGATTCTCTCTTTCAGCCTCCTGCTGTCACATTCCAAGTCACAGTCTCCTGCCCAGGTGCACTCAGTCCCTGCCAGAGCTCCAGCCTGCCAGCAGTGGCCAAGCTGCATAAAGAGACGCCATAGCTAAAAAAAAAGGTAAGGATTTCTAAACAGCTCATGGAAGTAATTTATTTTATACATATTCTTCACAATAAATTCATTGCTCACACACAATATGCTGTTGAGTTCCAAATCATTATTTTCCTAGCTGCTCAGCACCCACACAACAGCTGCAGTTGGCCCGAAGAAACTGAGGAGTGAGGTGAAGACACAAGCAGCAGCAGGAGCAAGATCCCAGTTATTTGCCAAACGTGCTGTTTTCAGGCAAGAACAAAACTGAAATCAGCATAGGCAAGCTTCTTTCTTTGTTTATGGTGAGAATGTGAATAGTGAGCCCAGTGACTTTAATTCACTCTTCCTGTAGATTCTTAGCGGAAAAATAACTCAGCTTTCAGGATTGTGCTTAACACACACATACCCCAAAGGACAATAAGCAATCCCACATGCTAAACAAGCAGATAAGCAGGTAGGCACATAGGCTTTACAGCTGCAGGAAAAACCTGAGAGGTTATCTTGACTTCCAGTGCAGTAAAAGGCACGGAAATCTTATATAAAATCTGAGATCTTCTTGCTAAGCTGGAGAACATCTCCCAGGCACACAGACAGCCATAATGTAAATTTACCCAGTCACTTCTAGTAGAGAAAATACACTGCATTTGCTGATGAGCTTTTTCAGGCAACTCTTTGGCCCTGTGATAACTGTCTGAACTTGATTTTCAGTGTGGATTTGCCTATCTTGCAATACGTAAACTCTCAGTCACTGTCATTTCTGCCTTTGCCCAAGCTGTTTGATCAAAATCTCCTGTCCATACAGCTACCTACCACCACCACTGAGCTTTCATCTAACTTCCACTTGAGCTGCTCTCTCATTATGAAGACTCCCTTTGCGGTCATATTCGTAATTGTTTCTAAACCCTCATCATTTTTCATCACCTTTTTGAAGTGTAGACAGCAGAACCAGGCACACATCTAGTGTCAGATACATATCACCAGTGCTGTTTGCAGAGGAAATCTGATCTCTTTATTCAGTGTTGTCTGTTTACATACTCAGTGACTACCCAGCCATCACTCACTGGGGTCACTCAGCCATAGCACTGCACCAAAAGGTCATACTCAGTCATTCACCACAAGCTGGACTTTCCTTTCTGAGTTACTGCTTCCCAACCGAGAGACTTCATCATACCATACACTCTTTGTCCTACTAGTGTATAGGGTTCATTAACTCAAAACAGGGGAAAACACCAACTTTATTCCAGCAGGGTAGGGGTAGGTACGCTGCGTCGGCCTCATGCAGAACTGCACAATAAGAACACTTTGACAGCTCACTAACTGTGGGATTTAACAGATCAAGCCAGTTCCTTTTCAGACCATATATTTAAGTTGAACCTCCCACAATCTCAGGAATATCCTTTGTGTCACAGCTCAACAAGAATTCTGCAGGCTGTAACATTTACATCCTGAAAGAGAGGGAAACTGGACATGAACCGAAAAGGAAGAAACCTAACAGGTAAGGAGGAGTCTAGGAGAGATCTCAGTGGTATCACATAAATTGGCCACATTCTGCTCAGTCACGATATTCATTGACTATGGGTTATGTTTGTCATGGAAATGATGTTTATTCACCTGACTTTTGGCCAACTACAGATACGCTTTTCACCACCTACGGATTTCCACTCCTACTGACACTCCAGCTGGGGACTGTGGAATTTCACCTAAAGAGCTCACCACAAAGGGCATGCTCTTTCAGAACAGAAGCAAAAGCATAAAGAAACTGCCTTCCAAATACCTTATTTAACTTTAGTGTAGGGTGATGCATTTCATCTGAAGACAGTGTGTTACTTGCTGATGTTAAGGCCAGCATCAGCTTTGTCCATTCTCAGCATATCTGAACATGCTTTTAGCACTGGCTGAAAATATGTTGGGATTCTATGACTGATGTTCTACTGCTTCTGCCAATACACTGTAGAAAAACAATTTCATTTCATCCAACTGAAGACATTTTAAGAGGAAAAATACACAGGGAAAAAAACAAACCCCAACCAAATCCCTAGAGATTGAAATCAGCAGTTCCAGCAATGGAGAATCAAGATCTATTTCAGAATTTATTGAACCAGAGAGGAGGGGCTTAAATTTGCACAACTTTTGTGCAAAGGGGCATAAACTTGGGGAACTCTGTGCTGCTGACGCTCTCAGCAGGGGCTGAAGACTGTTTCTGGCTGAAGTCCACACTGATTTACAATGCTCAGCATCCTACCAAGACAGCAACATGTTATTCCTATTATCTTGCATTCTTTCCTTCCATGCAGTTATAGCATATCAACTCCAACGTCATCCAGTCCAGTGCTAGGAGAGATAGCAGTCATTAAGAGTTGTATTTATGTTAATCTAACGGTGCAAAGTACTCTATCTTGCAGACGCATTTTCCTGATCAGAACCTCTGGTTTCAGTTTTACCCATGTAAAGCCTAATTATAGAATCATAGAATCATAGAATAGTTAGGCCTGGGAGGGACCTTAAGATCACCTAGTTCCAACCCCTCTGCCATGGGCAGGGACTCATCACACTAAACCATGTCACGCAGGGTTCTGTCCTGCCTGGCCTTGAACACTGTCAGGGATGGAGCATTCACAACTTCCTCAGGTAGCCCATTTCAGTGCCTCACCACCCTTACAGTAAAGAACTTCCTCCTTATATCCAATCTAAACTTCTTCTGTGTAAGTTTTAACCCGTTAGCCTTTGTCCTATCACTATAGTCCCTAATGAAGAGTCCCTCCCCAGCATCCCTATAGGCCCCCTTTAGATACTGGAAGGCTCCTATGAGGTCTCCACGCAGCCTTCTCTTCTCCAGGCTGACCAGCCTCAACTTTCTCAGCCTATCTTCCTAACTACTTCAGCTTCTCCAAAACACAATGCTAGGTGGTCACTAAGCAATCTTTGGAGGTCCCTTCCAACCCAAACTATTCTGTGATTCAAAGATCAGCATTAAATGAACTTGCAAAACAGTGGAGCAGGCACAATAGAGTATGTATATAAATGTATATACCTACGAAAGTAAACTAGCCCCAGCCAAGATCACCCAGTCCTGTTGTAAAAATATTAACATCCAAGACCAAATACAGTTCTGGCACACAGAAGAGCTCTGCTGTCATACAGCTGCAAACAACAACAAATGCAAATGACATGCTACACAACTGAAAATCACAGTTCATGTGGTAAAGCAATACCATGAGGTTGTTACAGCTCAGTCACATCTGCACTGCTACTGGCTAAAGCACCAGGGCTGAGACATCCAAAGATCCAGAAAATACAAAATTACATTGAGAGATGACTCTTCCCACTAACACTTAGGCCCTAGGATAATAATAGTATAATAATAAACAACTCCCAATTCGGTATTGTAATACAAAATGGAAATTCTTATGCTTCCCTAGGAGGTTTAAAATGAGGCTATGCTTTGATCTGCTCATACCAGTGCAGATGCAGAGTGACTCTAGTGACTTCAGCAGAGCTCCAGAGGATTGCCACACAGGTACAGGTTCCATCAGAAACTGGTTACTTGTCCTTTTCATCAGTAAATTATCAAACTGTGACAGAAAAGACTGTTGGGTGCTTTTGCTGCTCAGAGGGTAAACTAAAACTGCTGCCGGAGGAAGCAAGGTTTATAAGGACAAATAGGCTGTTGAAGAGGAAGACGGAAGATTGTGATGTTAGCTTGCTTATAATTTCCTTTCTATTCTTTTCCTTCTTACAATGTTGCTTGAACAGGTTAGCCAGTTTCACCTAGATCTGCCATAAGTGACAATATTTCAGAGATATTAACTCCAGATACTCATAACAATCACAAACTGTTGATGAGACCCCTTACCAGCGCTTCCTTGCTGGCGGAGAGATAGCAAGGTAAGCTTAAGCTCTTCACTAACCCCAGAGAATACATTCAAGAAGCCAATTTTGAAGCCTATTAGCAGAAGAGCCTTGGTTCTTTGGTGTCATTATTAGACACCAAAATTAAACTACTACAAGATACCAACCATGTTCCCTTAATTGCAGAATTCATTAGATTATTTGTCTTGCATTGTCTTTACTCCTATTCAGACTATAGTCTTCTCTAATCATTCACTCATGATAGACTTTAGCAGCAGGTTAGCCAATTCATATAATAGGTCTGCAAACTGGAACTGAGAAAATAACAGCTTTTATTCTTCCAGTACCTGAAGGGGGCCTACAAGGATGCCAGAGAGGGACTCTTCATCAGGGACTGTAGTAATAGGACAAGGGGTGATGGGTTTAACCTTAAACAAAGGAAGTTCAGGTTAGATATAAGGAAGATGTTCTTTATTGTGAGGGTGGTGAGGCACTGGCACAGGCTGCCCAGAGAAGTGGTGAATGCTCCATTCCTGGCAGTGTTCAAGACCAGGTTGGGCAGAGCCTTGGGTAACAAAGCCTAGTGTGAGGCATCTCTGCCCATGGCAGGGGATTGGAACTAGATGATCTTAAGGTCCTTTCCAACTCAAACCATTCTAATTCTGTGATTCTATTGAGTGAGTGCATTTCCAGAACTAGAAATAGATTGTAAATTCTTAGATCTCCTGAGATGCAACACAGTGCTTTCCATGGATGCCAGAGAGAAGACTTCTCTTCCTCTACCAGCAGGGAAAATTTCCTGGCTTTCTTGGTGGCTAAATGGATTGTATTGATAGTTTCATGTTAGTAAGAGAGCAGAAAAAAATATGGTGGGAATATGGCTAACAGGTTATTGGAGAATGGTTTGAACAGCCTACTTATCTCAGATTTTATCTTCTGAGATGAAGTTCCATGTGTCCATCCTGCCTTAGTCTAGGAACCAGTATCCTTTGCCTAGGTTGTCTACAGATTCTACCTGCTCCGAAGACCCTTTGAGAAAGTTCATGGATCAAATGTACTGGGTTCTTTATGTTGTTGAAGGGCTCAAAGAATATACAGAAATGCCTGATCAGTCAGAAAATACTAAGTACATCCATTGTCCAGGCAAGCAGATACTTGGATGTATTTCAAAGTTTAATAAGTTCCTAAGAGTTTTCCTTGGCTGTAACAACTGAGTAAGCCCACAGCCAGGTATTTCTAAGGCCACTGCCATGAAGAGGGTGGACAAATGCTGTAACTAAGCTCTGACTCTCAAAGCTGTTCTTAAAATGTAGAGTATGTGGAAGCTCATCCACAAAGTTCAGAGACATTGGAACCAGGAACTTGCAACAACAATGGTCATCTTGTGAAGGTAAAAGCACAGCGGGACTTGGATTAGGAGTATGACACATGACTCTCTCATGATGCTGGGAACTCTGACATATATATATGGAGTTTGAATAGTTTTTTCTGTTAATCAATGGTAGCCTTTATTTATTTATGGTTTTTTATGTGTCAGATACCTAGGACTGTACTTAAGAATACGACATCCTGACAATCAGCTACAGTTACCTCACTCTTCAAAGAACGTGTGTGTAATGGCAAGAAAGGTGAATGCTATAATCTGACAATTTGGATTACAGGGACTGGGCTACTGATTCTGCAAACACCACCTTTCGATTCCAGGCATAAACAGAGCTAGATGGAGAAACCTGCCTGACAGATGCCTGTGGGCACTTTCTACTAACCCCAACAATTAATTCAGCTGCTGGATCACTCAGCTCTGGCTGAGCTGCTGTGCTCTGTGACTTACTCTAATAAATGATGATATTATGTTTGAAACTAATTCATTTATCCCTGCTATAAACAAAATATAAATAACGTTAAGATCTTGTGGAATTAGTTTGTGGTTCAATGGCAGGCAGAATATGGTACAATGGCAGGTGAGGGAAGCTTGAAAAACTCCCATATCTGAATAAAATTACCAGTATAAGATTCAGTAATAGAAACTAGACTGAAAAGAAAAAAATAAAAAACAGCAACAACAACAAAAAAAACAATAATTACAAGAAAAAAATACACAATATTGAGACTAGATAAATCTGCACAACTTTATTTAAACATCAAGTCCATGGGGTCCATGAAGTAAATGAAAAAGATAAGCATTCGTTCATACTGTGTGTGTGCTTGATTATAGCAGCTAAATAATATTCCTTATAATCTTTCATCAACACTGGCACAGGTTGCCCAAGGAAGTGGTGAATGCTCCATCCCTGGCAGTGTTCAAGGCCAGGTTGGACCCTTGGGCGACATGGTCTAGTGTGAGGCGTCCCTGCCCATGGCAGGGTGTGGAACTGGACGATCTTAAAATGATCCCTAACCCTTTCCAACCCAAACCATTCTATTATTCTATGATTCCTCATGAAAAAACAATAGACAGTTTTCACGCTTCTTGTTTGGGAACACTGTGAATACATTTCACTTCTTTGTCCAAAGCTTGACTTCACCTCCTCTGCCCTACTGCCAGAGTCTGGGGATAATAGAAGTGCTTTCTTGAATGAAAGGTGAGTGGAAAGATTGGACTTGGATTGGCCAACTGAGCTAATGGCAGGGTTATAGCTCCCCAGAAATTTACCAGAACAATCCTCAGCCTTGTTTCTGAGTACAGAACAAGGCAACAAAACACCCTGGAGATGACAACTGCCACAGTGAAATCAAGGTCTGATTGAACGAGGCCCATGCTTCTAGATACCTGCAACTAAGAAATGGAGTTATTAGTATCTGCGTTTTGGAGGCTGTTCAGGAAGAGAAAGGAATCCAGAAGAACTGAGCATGCCTATTTACATGATAATTTGAAGTCAGATACCATTCGATGAAGAGCACATCCTGTTCTGGAGAGGATGAGTTTTTCAAGGCGGAAATTCCCCCTCAGATTTCCTCTATCCTGACATGCTCTGCCTGACTGTTCTTTGCCTGGATACTGATGTCTTCCAGGTGCTGAGAACAAGCAGATGATGCTATTTGCATATGAGGTTTAAAGATACAGAGCTGAGACTTGCTCATCCTGCTTAATTCTCCACTCATACCGTTTCATGTGCCAACTGAGTCTTACTCGGTTGCAACAAACACAGCATTGGCAGGAAAGCAAAAATTAGGGGGCTGGAGAAAGGATCACAGACTTCTTCAGTTTTAGGGCACCAGGCAAATGACTCCTGACCTTCCAGGAGTCACTTCAATATAAACTTCTTTCGCCTTGCTTTTCTCAATAGGACAGCACCTGCTTTGTAGGTACTTCAGGAACATATGGTCACCTTCACCACTACCCCATGTAAAATACATTAGTATAAAAGCATGGGCCATGTCTGGGCCTCTTGCTTGGCTCCAAAACCATGCTTTACTTGCACGGACCTTGTTTCAAACTGGCAGTATGCTGGGGTCTGGGACTGGTTTTGTTTTGTGTCTTGTTCAACACAGAGCACACTGAGACTGCTTAACACATAATAGAGTAAATAATAACCCTAAACGAAGAGGAAGCCTTGAACTATGGAAAGAATAACAGCATTTTCAAAGGTGTCCTGACAATGTTTTACAGGTTTTAAGCAGCAGTTTGATGGCTCATGATCAAGGTCTGCTCTTTCAGACTCTGTATCTCTCACCCCAACAACACTTTGAAGTGCATCTGAGCTGAACCGTTTTGCTGGCTGCTAGTGCTTGTGGTCACAACAGCAGCATCCCCTGAGGACAGGAGCCCTTTGTCTCGCAGCACATTCTGCCACGGTAAGCACAGGGGTGAGACCGCACCGCACCTCTTATCCCAATTTCACACATTGCCTCCACAGCATTAATGAATTGGTTTCGTTTGCCACACATTCGGCAGGAGAATTTTCTAATAACATTTTTATCCCCTCTGAGAACATGAATCGCTCACACGCTGAGTATAAAATTACTTCCCTCCCTCTCCTTATTAAAGGCACCGCACGTTAGCAGGGGTCAGGCACTCAGCCTTGCCAGTGGCAAAGTCAAAACCAAGGGCATGGCTGGGAGGCACGGTTCTAAAGCTCACTGCTTTTCTTTCTTACGGATGGCGGATAACCTATTTAGCGCTTGGAATAGATGGTTTTCTCCAGCTGTCAATCCTACCTGCTTGGGGTCCAGATTGAGAAAACGTGTGGGATTCACCGTGCCGCTCACACCGCCGTCCCGAACAAGACACAAGTCAAACGTGCGCAGCACATGTCCGCCGCTGCCACCAGAAGCTCCCCATAAAGGGACAGCCCCCCCCCACAATCACAGCCGCGACAGGGCAGGGCCACACCGCGCCACCAGGGGGCGACCGGGTGCAAACGGAACCCGACCCCGATGCGGGAGCTTACACACGCCGTTCCCCCCTGCCCTGGTGGTCTTTTCCCTGCTACGGGCACGTCGGGCTGCACTCGGGTTTTGCCTGAAACCGGAGGGGGGTGGAGTGACAGAACGAAAGTCACCGCATTCATAAACCTATCTGGGGCTTATTTCTGGTTTAAACAGGGAAAACCACACTTTTTATCATTCTCAAAATTGTTTGTTTGTTTTTAAAGGTAGATCTTTGTTTGAAAAGACGCTTCAGACAGCAAGCAGGTCATGCTGCCAGGGCTGATTTAAGTATACGACTGGAGGATCAATTTTGTCCCAAATCCACACCTGGGTCAAAACGTACCCTTTGAAAATACTGAAGATCTACTCTCAGGTTACCCTTTCTCCTGAGTTCTCTGCAGACACCCCCTGCAATACATGAAGATGGAGGAAATATCCATGGCCTACAAGAGCTCTGGAGAGGGACTTTTTACAAGGGCATTCAGTGACAGGACAAGGGGGAATGGCTTTAAACTGACAGAAGGAATACTTAGATTAGATACAGTTCTTCCCTGTGAGGGTGCTGAAGCGCTGGCACAGGTTGCTCAGAGAAGCTGTGGCTGTCCCATCCCTGGCAGTGCTCAAGGCCAGGTTGGATGGGGATTGCAGCAACCTGGTCTAGTGGAAGGTGTCCCTTCCAACACAAACCATTTTGTGATTCTGTGAAAGACAAGGAAGCGATGGCAAGGGAGCTATGAACTAACCCATGCTGCCAGGTGGGGTCACCAGCAGAGGAGGTGACAGGACAAGCTGCCTGAATTCCAGGCATGGATTTTCCTTGTATCACAGAAACCTGAAGGGTGCGCGGGGGAATTCCCGCTCACACCACGCTGCTTTTCTTCTTGAGGTTTTCCAGGTTACATGCTGTGCTACCTAAAGATTAAAGCACTCGGCAGCAGACCTTCAAGATCATGTGGAGGTTTGCTGGCAAGGGTATAGCCCTGTGAGGAATTTAGACATCTTCAGGCTTGGCAGCAGCTTTGCTGCCATTTTGGCGTATCGTTGTGTGATCTAGATGTTGGCTCTTAGTGGTGGGTTTTGTCTTTTTAACGAGGCCTTTGTACCTCATTTCTGAATTTTCACAGGAATCTTCACACAGGAGCGTTACCCAGGTACAGCTTGAAGCTGTTATTTCAGTGAGGACTTCACACGTCCCCATGTTACATGAGAACAACACTGTGACACCAAGTGTCAGCAGATTTTTCACCATTTTGTCCTGATATGCTACTTGCTGCCTAGAACTTGTCAACAGTTCTTTTAATGATTTGGAGTCAATTGGGGGGGGGGGGGGGGGGGGAATTTCTTATCCAGCACAGCATGCATGTTGCTCCCTATCAACATATTCATATCTAAACACAGAAAGTCCTATTTGGTGAATACCACCAACAAGCAGCTGCTCAGTGAGCTCCAGGTTTAGTGGCCTCCTGTGCTTTTCGCATTGGACCCTTCGAGGCAGGTTGTGCTTTTTCTAGCTTCTGAGTCATCAGCAAGAAGAGCCAAGTGACCAGCTCACAACAGAGATACAGTCATCCCAGGCGTCTGCTCTCTTCTTCTGCCACAATCAAACAGCAGCCAGCAGGAGAGCCTGTGCTACAGCTGTCTGGGTTAGGTTTGATTGGTCAGATAAATCACATTGTATTGTTTCCATTCCTTTGGCTGGGGGAATGTGTAAGCACTTCAAAACTGAATGCCTATGCATGAGAACTTAAAACTAGTTTACTTAAATGCACACATATGTACCTCTGACATTGACTTTTTACAGATTTTCTTGTCAATAAAAGTAAACTGCTTGACTGTTCACAGAAAGTTAACATAAACATAGTCAAAGTGAATTCTATTTTCAAACTGTATTTTAGCATGTGACTGCGTTCAGTGACAACTTTGTTAAGAGAACTGACAAAGTCTTTACTGCTGTGACTCCATGCCAACCACTGCAACCACTGAAGTCATTTCTCTGATCAAGAGCCGTGAGCTTTAAGGAATAGCAGAGCAAACACTGAATGCCTACTTCAGAGCAGAGGTCTTGCTGATTTACGGCAAGCTGTGGGTAATGGAATTGTCTCAGTTCATCAGAGGACCCAGACACTGCCCAGTTAATTCCCACCTCTGCAATCGCTTTTGTTTTGGGGATGACAACTCTATACCTTTTCACCACTTCTCAGCTTCTTCTTCAGGTTGATGGAGAAAGCCTTTCAGCATACAGCAAAAAGTCATGCCTTGCAATCTCTCCCAACTCTCACACATCCTCAGGAAGCAATCACAGCTGCTCCACAGAAGGGGTCCCAGCACCTCCTGCCTACCCACCCCCTCAGCACCATGAAGACATTAAAGGAACAAGGAAAGAGAATCAAAAACCTGCAGATTTAGGAGAGTGGCTGGAACAAAAGGAGTGAAAGATAGGGGATCATAAGCGGTGTTGGAGTTTTTAGGACAATTATCAATAAAGCATGTATGGGAGTATTGATTAACTTTTGGCAGAAGTATCAGTGGGTTTCTATTCTCTCTGTCTTTGCCCGGAGTCCCAGTTACAAGAAGTCCACATGGCAATTCCTCCTTCAGCAGACTGACCCCATGGGCACCATCAGCTCCCCACCAATCCTGCCATACCACTGCCGCTAAGTGAGCATCTCCAGTGCAGTGTCCCTCTTTGCACTGCTAACACCACACCCTGAGTGATCGCCCATGGGTTAACCGTGATCCAAGGCAACTTTTCTGGATGTGTCACTATTGCTACCACAGTGGCCACTAAAGGGACAGAGGTAGGTGGGAGCTGGTCCATTTGTGACATTTAAGATCAATTATTTTTGCCTGGAGACTCTCGCAGAGGTTACTGGCAGATGGGGTCTCACTCATGCAGCTATTGTAAAGTTATCTCAGTCATGATCTATCCTTGATCAACATGGCTGCTTCAGTCTCTGCTTCCCTTCATGTGTGAAGCAGCTGCCCTTGTTTTCTGAGGATGTGGGGTGGAACTGACACAATTAAAGGTCATCCTCCATCTGGGAAGAGAAAGTTCTGGGCTGCAGTGAAGCACAGGGGCTGGTTTCCATTTTGTTAGAGTTATGTAATCTCTAAATAAAAAATCATTCCACTGTTCACTACAAGATCTTGTTGCTTAATGCTCCCTAGCAATGGCTGCCAGATTGCTGTGCAAACACCGCGCAGCACACAAGGTGCTTGAAAACCTTCCGAGATTGGATGTTCTTTGAATTGTAAATGCAAAGCATTATTTTCTAGAAGGGGATCTGCTCCTCCAACTGAAAACCATGAGTGCCTGATTTTCAGAGGTGCTGAATTCCAGTGGAAGCCAAAGGCATCTGCTTTCAGTTTTGTGCTGCCCTGCTGAAAATTGAGTCTATAGTATTAACACTGCATGTTAATAGCAGGCATGTTAGGTGTAGATGACAGACATGGAAATAAAGTAGGGACACACAAGATACACACAAAAGGAAAGCTAGAACAAAGGGTGCACAGTCAAGCCTTTAAAGAAAATCATCAATAACAATCATTCGCCACTTCAGATTTCATCATTCCCAATTCATAATGCACTGAACGATGTTGCAAAACCTGGGCCCAAAAGCTTTGGTTTTTCCAATTTAAACATGTATACTCAAGAGCCTGTGACAAAAACTACATTTCTGTCCAGTATTAGGTGACTGCAACCTTGCTTATTTTAGACAACAAGGTTTAATTAATAACTTTTTCCCCTATCCTCACGTATGTCAAAATGCAGTAATGCTCACCAAAATGACCAGGCTGCAACACTACATCTTAATTCTTCATATCTGTATTTCAGTCTTCAACCCAGATTCATCTTTTAAGGATTGAGGGGTTTTTTTTCCTTTACTCAGAAAAGTATCTTTTAACTCCTGCTCATTTTTTCTTTCTGGTTGTGTTGAACCAGCATAGCTTAAAGTGAGGGGGATCCATGTACAAAAACAGTGTTGCACTGTGGCCTCTGTACCAGCACTGGAAGAGTGGCAGAACTAATGATTCGGAAATCCCTAAGACTCAGAGGAGTTTCCATGGCACTGAATACCTGGGCCATCCTGCCTGCTTGAAGAATCTGGCACAAGGGCATGGGCAATGTGCTGAAGGAGGCACAAGGTATGGCTGGAGTGCATTATGCCCTGGGAAAGCACAGACTCCCCCCTTTCTGCTGAGGTGGGCCCTAGAGCCTCCTATGGGGACATTTTTGGGTTGTTCTCTTCAGTTTGAGTCTTTGCGTTAAGTTCCCAGATATGCAGCGTGTCCTGATATGCCTTATCACATGCCATCATGTCACTTACATGTCTCTTTGGGAATGGGGACTACACAGATTACTTGGTGGCACTGTCCATGAGAACAACCTACAAAGCCTATGATCTCCATACACATGCCCTGAGGACCTTCAGAAGAGTATGTCAAGAAATGGACTGGACTAACCATGTGTCAGGAAATATTTATTTTGCAAGAGATGGTTTGGCCATTCTTGAAATGTCTTAAAGAAAGGAAGCTCATGGTCCTCCAGAATCCATCTGGTGAAGTACAAAGCTAGCAAAAAGAAATATGTTACTGCACTGAGCCCTGTTTGTCCAGAGCAGGACCTAAATATATAATAAGTATGTGCAAGCCCAAAGGAAACAAGCTATTGTCTGGTTCCATTTCAATTTGTTGAAATATAGCTAATATGCTTAGCTAATGTGTGTTAATATACAGTAGGGTGCTCTGGCATCATTGAAAGACAAACTTGATCTCACCAGGGAAAACTTACTTAGTTTCCGGTTATAACTAAATCTTAGTTTCTTTCTGTACATACATAGCATCCAGTATCTGTGGTTATCCAGCATCAGTTTGGGTACATAAACATAAAACTACAAAACTATGAGTATATATTTATGTGGAGAATCAGTTAGGTGCATCACATTGTATACATATCATAATACATTATATTATTGTCTCATAGCGACTGCAGAAAATCACATGGGTAGGTTGTCTGTGTGGTCAGCATCCTTCATTGGTGAGGATTCACTGGTAGAAGGCAAAACTACAGAGTCTGTTTCTCGTGCAGCAACAGAGATAGCTAAGCTGAGTGCTGTTTACCGAGGTGTGAAAGGAGAAATTAAGATCTAGCTACAGGTAAGGGTGCATAAACAGCAAAAGCAGCAGTTTCTAGAATACAGCTAGCACAAACAGACACAATCACAGGCTCTGAAGAAGTGCTGAGCAAAATTAGGATCAAAGGTTGACATGGTGGCTGAATGAGCTATGGTGGCACTTTGACCAAGAGACAGGATACAAGAAAGAAAACAATGGAGTGTCCTTCAAAGGGATTAAATAGGATCCGAGTTAGAGATCAAACATAACTGATCTATAGACATTTTCACAGGATCAAAAAGTTTTCACCTCAAAATCCAGGACATGTTTGCATCTGTGACTGCTCCTGTTAAACAGGTAACCTTCACTCTTTGATGTCGGCATCTTCCCTCTGCATGGGTGTCATGTCCAAGATGTTCTCACACAAGAATCTGGCCCATGCACAATATGTTTCAGTAGCAGGGAACCTGTTCCAATCTAATGAGAGCACCCCTTGTACTGTGCATCCACGGACATAAGGACAATGGACCTCATGGGAAAAGATGGGAAAAGTAGTGGATTAAAGATTCAGAAAAGAAAGGTACAGTGGGCCAGTCATGTAACAGACTGGTAAACATCAAGTTTGCTTTTAAATCAAGGTTTGTTTTGTTTCTATGCATGTGCTCTTATTGTAACAGGAATTAGCTTGGGGAATCCCAATTGTGTAAGTCAGCCCTCAGGTAAGACTCAACAGTTCAGTTACTCCCTCCCTTGTAATACCATTCCGTCACTGGCATCCACTGCACACATACTGAACTCCTCACCCTCTTTACTCCTATTTGCTGGGAAGGCTACATTAGTGAAAATAGGTTATGCTTAAAGGACCTTCACTGGCGGAACAAAACCACTGTGACTGTCCACAAAGAGATGACCAAGACAGTAAACATCCAGCAGTGTAGAGGGAAATCTCCTCAGTCCTTAGGCAACTGTACAGCTGTCATTAATGAAAAGGAGAGGAAGTCTTTTCAAAGTGAAAATATGCCTAGATCTGCCCCTGTGCATTAGAGAGGCAAGAGATCTAAGCATCCGTTTTTAATGAGGGAGAGCCTGAAAAGAATTCCATATATGACAGGTGATGTAAGAAGCATTTTGTCACAGAACAGAAAGTGTTGCAGCTACGCCTCGCTGCATGAATCACATTACTGAAAAAACAGCCTGAATCCAAATGTGGAAGATGCCTCATCATTTAAGACTGTTAAAATAAAGCATGCACTGCTGCATGGAATCTTGCACTGGCAATCAAGAAGTGCACTGAACTATCTGATGCTTGGGGTTCTCATTCATATACATTTGTATTTGCAGAGTGGCATATTCGTAAAGATTGAATCTAAAAGGTCACCCTCATATTGCACTTCTTATTATCCCTAATGTAACTTTCACTGAGCAAGTGATTAACCTACCCGTGCTGCAAGCATGGTGTTTTTAAAGTGAGTAAAGAAGCTACGATCTGATCCGTCTGATACTGCATTCCAGATATCCTGTACCCCAGACTGCTGCATCCTTTAGAAACTGCCACCTTTGGTTTATTGGACTCAAAGTGAGATAATTCATCTTAAAAAACAGTGGACAGGTATGGGGACAAGAGAAAGAATTCATCCTATTTAAACATGGGCATTTTGCTTCTCTGTTCTGACAAAGGATAAAAGATCCACTATCTTGCATTGGCAGTGAGGGATCATTAAAAAAGGCTACCCTGTGTGGCTAAAAGCATAGGTGACTGTACAGCCTGCAACAGACCCAAGTCTCCAGCATTGAGCAACCTGGTCTAGTGGAAGGTGTCCCTACCTGTGGCAAGGGGTTGGAACTGGATAAGCTTTATGTTCCCTTCCAACCCAAATCATTCCATGATTCTGTGATTCTAAATCCAAACAGAATCATACTAGGAATCAAAAGTATTGAAGTCATGAGCCCTGGCTCGAGCAGAGGCTGCTCAGAGTGTCATAGCATCACCCACAGAAAGGACTCAAATCTCTCCTAAAACACAATATTTGAGTAGGGAAATCAAAGACTAATTAGCAGTGACTGCATCAGGGAATAGAAGGTAGAAACGGGGCTGAGCACAGTGCAGGGATACATTTCTTTTTCACACAGACCCTGTACACTGACCCCCAGTAGCCACCCAGAGTTCACCTTCAGCATCTGACCCAGACCTCCAGTCTTAACCCAGGTCTCAGAGGGAAGGCTTAACACGAAGCTCTCTGTTGTTGTTACATCTCTGATAGATGTACTGCAGCATGTCACTGAAAGCCTGACAGTGGTGATCCCTAGGGACACCCAGGCTTCCAGCATCAGCGAGGTGAAAGGCAGCTGCCATTTGCCCCAGCACCAGCTGGAGAAGCCACAGCAATGTGTGAAGAGTGTCAGCAGCAAAAGCCTCAGGGGTGAAGAGGGAAAGAAACCACGTCACTGTAATGGAACCCTTCCCTGCCTGTCTGTCTGTCTGTCTGTCTGTCAGCAAGGACTTCTGAGTCAATAAATACCAGTCAGAATGCACAATTCCTGCTGACCTGCAGTCCCCCCTTCATCTCTGAAGAAAATAAACATGGACTGTGGGTGCTGAGCTGCTCTGCCTTCTTCAGAGCCTCCATTGTATTTGTGTTTGCAGTGTTTCAGCCAGCAACACTGGCAACGTTCACCCAGTACTCCCAGGAACTTGGAGGAACTCCCTAGTTATTATGAGATTAACCCTTCACTGCAGAATAAATGGTTCTTTACAGATACCCTCTCAGGGGTGTTCCCTTACAGATGTCCAGGAGTCAGGAAGGGTCAGGACAGGAGGGATTTGTCATTGTGTATAAATTCTCTCAGTGCAACTGCAGCTCCCAGAACAATGCTATTCTCTGTCCAAAACATCCATGGGAACCGGAGCTGCCTCTGGAAAGCCTAAAGGAGGCTCTTGGTCTGACATCTCAGCCTGCAGCAGCACCTTACATGTCTGAAGCCAGCTCAAAATTGGATGCAGAAGGGAAGTCCTCATAGAATCACAGAATGGTTTAGTTGGAAGGGACCTTAAAGCTCATCCAGTTCCAACCCCTTGCCACGGGCAGGGACACCTTCCACTAGACCAGGTTGCTCCAAGTCCCATTTGGCCTGGCCTTGAACACTCCCAGCGGTGGGGCACCCACAGCTTCTCTGGGCAACCTGTGCCAGTGCCTCAGCACCTTCACAGTAAAGAATCACTTGTGTCTGAACAGAAACACCGGCTGCCATATCCCAGTTTTCCCCTGTTCCTAAGTGAAAGTGTTTTGGGTTGGGATTCTTTTGCTACTTTATTCCACATCTCAATAGAGCTGTTTGTTCTTGCTATCAGTCAATGTTCACAGTGTAGTTGTTCAACTACTGATTTAACAACAAAAGGCCCAGCACCCCTCATGCTTGCTATTTACTTGGGGGGATGAAGGGACAAAAATGTTTGTTTATCAATTTGCTAGTAAACTGACATTTCATATTTGTTCTGGCCAGTCAAGGAGGTGAGGCGTTCTTCGCCATGGGCTTCACACATAACTTGATGCCAATGAACAGGCTGAAGACTGGGATCTGAGAAGCTGCTGAAGCCATCTACAAGTTAACTCCTTCCCAGGCACATACAAGACAAAGAGTTCTGGGCTGTGCTTCTTGAAACAATACTTCACTAAGCAAGGCCCTGACAATGGAGATAGATTGCCTGGAGACATTGTGAGGCCAAAAAAAGATAAAAGCTTTCTTAAAAGAATGGTTGAAAATATTCATTACCATATTGTGTTGATGACAATTTTCAGCAGATATGGGGCACAGCTGCACATGTTTGTGTGAAGAAAGGAAGATAAAAATGAATGGATTTCTTTTCTATCATTACCGTTTGCTCCCAGTTCATTCCACAATACGCAGGAGCTGGCTTTGCAAAGCCTCCTTTTGAATCCTTGTGCCTTGGAGCCAGAGCTAAGGTAAAGAGTGTTAATTTAATTTGAGGCATTGATGAGATACAGAATCTAACTCACTTTAGAGCAGTAAGGGTCCTATGTGCTATCCCAGGTATTACTGTATAAATAATGCTATGTTAAGAAACTATTAATGTTGCAAAGTCATTTTTTGCAAAATTGGGATGTTAAGGATCCTTAGCAATAAGCCTGACCTTATTTCAGCCCCATCTATGAGCCATCTCACTGTCTTTAAATACTTAAATACATAACAGTTTCCCACTGAATCTCTGGAGAAGATCCTGTATATTTGAGGTCTTCTTTTATACTCACTGTTCAATAAGTGGCTCCTGTCATATCTATTGCACATCATCCAAACTCTGCCCTAAAGCCTGAATCATTCATTTTCAGGGGGCGGGCAGTGTTTCTATTTAATCTTTGTAGCCCAAATGGGTGAAAATTCCTGTTCAGTTTCCTGAGACAAACACTGAGGTCCATGCCTCTCCCCTGTCATGTTCCCAGTCCTACCTGTAAGCCCCCACCCTTACCCAGCATCTCAGGATATCAAGCCCGGTAGCTCTTTGTCCCAGTGTCTTTGTCCCTAGTACTCTGGTCCCAGCTCCCTACCTTCTGCAGTCTTGTCTTGTCAGCAAGGTTCCTTCTTCTCACCCATGGTCTGTCAGTCAAACACTGAAACCACAGGGGGAGGCAGCATCACTGTTCATCTCCTGTGCCCTGAGACAACACAGCCACACCGTGCACCCCACTGCTGCAGTGAAGAGAAGGTTGCCATCCACTACTGGGTTTGTGAACAGGCAGAAATCCTTCAGAGAACAGACATTTCTAATGTCTTGGTGCGAAGTTGGGCTTTCTGAGGCTCAGAATTTGAGTAAATGTGGAAAAATTTGCATGGAAATAGGCAAGTTATGCATTTCTGACATCAGAGGGATCCTCCACCCCAACTGCTGATCAAAAGACAAGTCTTTCATCCAAATTAGGTAGGAAATACTAATTCTTACCAGTGTCCCTTTCAGGGGTTTTTAGCATATACATTAGAATAAAGTCTCCCAAACTTTCTTTTTCTGAAAACTCAATTCTTTTTTCCTCCCTTTTTCAAAGAAAGGGGAAAAGAAGGACGCAAGGTGGAGAGATTAATCCCTGACATGGTAAATTTCACCCTAGCTATTTCAAATGCAGCAAAATTCATATACAACTGAAAACAAGGCATTATAATAACATGGCTTAAATTTTGAACGTACTTAACCATGAACATTTCTTTAGGTGGTTGGCTATTTTGTTGGCTATAACAATCAGTTATATTATTGTTAGCTATATTGTTGACTATTCTGTTGGCTACAACAGCTTCCAGGACTTCCTGTTAAATGGAAAACAAAACTCTGGTTTACTCTCATATTGATTAAAAGGTGTGTTTAGATGTTGCAAATGTTTACTCAAAAGCTTGTTCATAATCCTTGTGTTGAAAATGTTTGGCTCAGTCTGAGCAACCTCTTCAGCTGAATTCCTACAGCCAACCCACAGCCATCATAATGTAGAGTTCTACTTTCCTGGCCCAATATACACGATGTGGACAAAACTAGAGCAGTACAGCAGGGTGCCCAAGACAAATTAACCAGGGGATCATTAAAGACTTCAGGCTATCAGCCTGGGGACTTCTCTTCCTCTCCTGCCAGCAGCCCATCCACCTTCCCAATCCTCACAGCCACTCTTCTTCAGCCTCTTGCTCCCACCACCATGCACACCTTGGTCTCTACCTGGGGTGGGCAGCTGGCCAGGGCCCATTCTATGCAAGTTGCATGGAAAATATGCTGCAGAACAACAGGAAAACACCAATCCTTGTGCTAAAGAAAGGAGTGAGCAGAAGTGAATGAGCAAAATTCTCACATGCCCAACTCCTGTGACATGATGGTCAAGGTGAGCTCTGCTTCAGTTTTTTATCTGTCTTAGCACTTAGAAAAATTGAATTGCCTTCTCCCCAGAAAGGCCAGAGGACAAGGTGACTTTCTGGCCAGGGTGAGGTGCTTTGAAAGGGGATCCCAAGGCACATTGATAGGGGAACCAGCAGTTCTGCTGCTTCAGTGGTACCTGTTTTGTGGACAAACAAATGACTTCAGTTTCCAGTGCTGTAAATCTGGAAGCCCTCATCACCACCAAATTAATAAAAACGTTCTTAAAAAGGGAATAAAACCATGCAAAAAGCAGTAAGTAGTCAGCAGTCTGGCACTTGAAGCCCAAGATCGGATGGTAGAGAGAGAGCAGGGGGTCTCTTTCTCACCTAGGTAATGATTATACGAGCCCCATAAGGACATAGTTAAATCAAGTATTAAGAAGACTGCACTTAAGAGGGGGAAAATATGTCAATCACACTTTGCCTTTGACAAAAGGAAATTCCTTGAAACTGAGAATGGGGAGAGAGCGGGAGGGAGAGTGTCTCGTCATGTGGGTGGCCAGGAAACTGGAGGCCAGAAAAGTACGAGAGAGAGAAAGAGTAAGAGACGGGGTGGGGGAGAAAAACCCACCAGACTGAATTCTAATCCAAGTGCTGTGAGGCGTTCACACCAGGCCTTGTGAGAATATTAACAAGGTTACAGGAGAGGGGCCTTTAGCCTCGGGAATTATTAGTGAATATGGAATTATATTTGCGCAAACACAACCAGATGCAAGCAGCTAAATGCTCTGCAGATGTGAAAGGAGACGGAGTGTGTTCCAAATGGGCAGCAGCTTCGTGTGTTTTAACCCTCCATCGTGGTGCCTGCTTGCCGGTCAGGGAGGGCCGCTTTTCTGAAACAGCAATGGGGCAGGAGGGACAGGGTCTTCTTTATCACCAATTTAAACATGAGTACACATTAGCGATTGTTCTTTGACAGAGCCACCAGCATCTCCCAGCTGACTATCATGTGGAAGAATACAGCCTGACTACATTCCTTTAACTGTCTGTGCCTGAGATTAATTCCCTGTAAGTTGGAATTTTTCTCCCATTTTACCATGTCTTTTTCTAAACCTCCCTCTGTCCTCCTCCCTCATTGTTTTTCCTCATTGTTTGCTCTCTCTGCATTGTCTAACTCCATCGTGGACTGAGCAGTCAGCCCATATGCACGACATCACAGGCTGTTTCCATTAGAATGAGAAATTGATTACAAGAGCCAGGTATTCCTTTGAAGTAATCCTGTTTTACTACAAAACAAAGTCCCGCTTCTTGAAATACAGTAAGACTGAACAAGAACCCATTGCTTTGCTCAGGATCTCAGTTCTGCCTGCAGTCAAGGCTCTGCTCAAAAAGCTCATTCCCTTGGCTTGCTTTCAAGGGCATTGTGTATTCACTTCATTTCTTGCACCATGATTTTTGGGTTTGCTCCCTGCCTATTTCATCCCACTTTCCAATGCTTCATTCACTCTAATTGATCCTCTAACCCTGCATGCAGTGTTTACTTTGGGTAGTAGCTTCCATTGTTTCTGTTATTACTAAACATGGGGCGTTCCTTCTTTTGGCAGTGTGGAAGGCAGCGAGCACACCTAATACCCCGAGTGGCATTTATGGATTATAAGAAACTCAAAAAGCTGCCTCTCAGCTCCCAAACAGACATTATGAGGAGCGCAATGCCAGTAGCTCAGTGTCAGAGTTGAGAATGCAGCTTCATCACTCCAGATGATCCGTTACTTCCAAAGTAGTTACTCTGGTGAGGAAAGAGCACACACTGAATCTTTAAAGATCAACTTTATCAATTTAAACACAAAGCCACTGAAACGGCCATAGGCATAATTATACAGGTTTTTGGCGTCACATGGTGGCAGGGTTAAGGCTTCTGTTCTTGAGAGGATTTTCTGCTAGGAAGAATAATAGCAGCAAATTGCTGTTCATTCTATAGAACTGTAAATGTGAAAGCATGGAGCTCTGAAGACTTATGTACATGGGATTTTAACCGGTTACAGTTTGACTTGGGTGAACATGCTAATCGTGATTTTAATTGCTTGAACGGTTTGAATCCTATTAAGCAAGATCTTTATTTCCTTTTCTTTTTTTCCATTTATTTATTTTCCATTTATTTCCTTGAATCACAATGCTCACTTTGGAAAGTAATCACAGCCCTCTTACACTATGACTTCTGCGAAATTACGATGTATGCTCTCAAATTTCATCATCTTTGAAATATCTTCTATCACTGAATGCATGTTTTAGAGGCAACTGAAGACTCTTCGAGTTAGGATTTTCAAACTCAGGCATGCTGCATTGATTTTTCTTAACTCTCTTTACAGTGCACCCTCCTTAACAATACAATATGCATTATTTGATTACAAGACATTTTATGGTAGTTTCAAAGCTATATTTGAATATATTAATTTGCTTACAGAGTAAAAATCAGCCATTTTAAAATATAGACCACCCATTATTAGACCTCTCTGTCTCCTGTCTTGGTAAAAAGAATACAGTCTCCAGTGACCCAAGAGTATATGAGGCAGGAGGCTGCCCAGTGAAAAGGGAGGGTGGAAAAATATTACATCTTCATAGATTAAATGCTTATTATTCTGTGACAAAAATCGTTTCCTATTAAAACTGTCAAATAAGGTTTTTGTTCTCTTAGTACTTTAGTGGGAGTCAAGACATCAGTGGGAGAGAGCAGTAAAAAAGGACTTCAGTCTCTCCTACAAACATGGCTAAAAGCTCTAACTCCCACATAAGTGGAACTCATTGTAACCTTGCACAAAGACTTTATTTCACTTGCTTCTTGTCATTAAGCTGGTTTTGTCTGGGTATTTTTTCCTATTGCATGGAATTGTGTTTTTCCCCCAGGCAGGGCCTGGAGGCTGCTCAGTAGACCACCACCTCCCCTCAACATGGCTGTGCTCTGGATGGGCCAAGAGTGGTGGAAAGCCTCAGCTGGTGGCCATGTTGAGAAGGCCTTTCCCCATTGTTCCCAACGGGGTCTGCGTTTTATGATGCCTCACAGTATAGGCAGCCACCATTTCCCCCGAGGGCAACGGCAGTTTCTGTTTCATGGAGAACAATGGATGATGGTGGCCAGTCCAAAAGGGAACAATTCTGCATGGGGGAAAAATAACAACAACAAAACAACTTTTAGTTAAAAAAAAAAAAAGCCCAGCAAGTATGGCCATTCATAGGAAGCATCTGGGAGGAAAGCACCTATTGTGCCAGATCCTCTTCACAGACAAGCTGACAGGGAGGTGGAAGGCAGCGTGCTCATTTTTTGCACTGAAGGGGAAACCAGAGCACCCTCCCTGGAGGAGTGATGGAGAGGGAAGTAGACAGATGTAGACGGTTGGCTCCAGGCTTGTAAGCAAAATATTTCTTGCTGCTCAAAGGGACAGAGTCACGTCTGCCATGAGATGGAGAAGGCGAGGAGCTGAGGCAGAGGGCTCAGGGTAAAGCTGTGAAGAGCTGATCAGTTGCTGCCACCATCATCAAGAGGCTGTAAGAGCTGGACACACGGAGAGATGCTGCCTGGTGAGCCCAGCAAGAGCTCATGGCCATGCAATTCCTCAGCCTGGCTCTCTGAGATGGTGGCATAAGAAAAGCAGGTGGCAAAGCTGTCAACCCCAACCAACCTGATGCTCTCAGCCTGGGGGATTTCATATGTTTACGTGATGAAGCTAGGCTAACGGAATGCAAGCAAGAAGGTTGTGTATAAAGAATAATTAGTGGTAGGAGGTGACAAATCAGCAGGCATTTGGAGTGCAGAAGGCAAAGGGTGCAGAAAGCAAAGGGTGCTAGAGTCTGAGCAGCTTTTCATTGCTCTGGTGAAACAAAGCAGCTGCAAAAGTATCCCATAAACCAGAGGTGTTCTGTGTTCCCCAGATGGAAACACAATATTCAGAGCATATTCATACCATGAATGTGTGCATAAATGGTAAAAGAAAAAAACATTGAAACTCTTTCTCTGGGAGTGTCATTTGATATTACATTAACACAGGGAAATGACTTTTTTAGAGATAATTACCTCTAAAGTGCAGATCTGCATTTTACGTACTTCAGTCTTCCTGGTATCTAGAAACACGCTCAGCTGTGCCAGATCTGCATTTCTGTAAAATGTTGATTTTAGTACTTCCTGCCAATCTTATTTTTTTGAATGAACAGTGAAACAATCAGTGATGTGCACACTGAACTATGCATCCAATGGATGTTGAATCAAGAGGTGTTAAGCCCCTGATCTCATTTTAGCAGTTAGTATTTAAAAGAGAAATGGAAGAAAATATGAAAGCATTGCTAGTAACTTTGCAGATGATGGGCAGCTTGGTGGAATAATAAACAGGATTGAGAAAGAGGCAGTTCTACATGGCGGCGTTGTTTGGTAGGAGGGGAACTCATTCAAGCAATGTGTCTGAATACACGCAACTAGGGAAGGTCACACACCTGGAAACAAAAAACCTGTGTCACTCTTACAAGCTGGAGGACTGTGGAAACCAACAGTTGAAAATTGGTAGACAGAGATCAAATAGAAGAAACGCGAACTCTCAGTGCAGTACTGCAGCTCACGCTTCTCAGCTATTTAAAGGTTGTTTACTGTTCTATCAATCTGCGCATCATCAGCAAACTTTCTTAGCAACACTTCTTTTGTTGAGTAGAAGCGGACAAATTGCATTGCAAATTGCAACAGTATGTGGCACATTTTGGTGCTTGCCCTCACCAGATGAGCTTGAAAAACTGAAAAGATGAAGGAGCCACAACTGTAATTTCAAATGTGTAAAGCTTATTTTATGATGGTTTTGAAAAGTATCAGCCCGTGCCATTTCTTAAAGAGAATGAAAAAAAAACCCAACACCACAACAAAACACAGCCCACACTGATAACAAGAGGAGAAGCAAAATTTTGCTTAGCTTAAAAGGCAATAAGGATACGCAATGTAAAGCTGGAAAGTGAAGTAAGGCTTAATTTAGGTTGTAAATAGGGCATATTTTTTAGGAACTGGAACAACATATAAAAATAAACCATAGTTTTTACATTAATTATTTTTCAAAAGTCTGCTGTGCAATGACCACTGATATAAATGCAAAATAGGCAAGCAGATATCTCTGCACCTTACTCTCACATCTTTAAGACCCTTATTCCAATATGCAAGTTGAGGGATACACTTCATTATTCCTTGCAGAATCTCTTCTGAGGACCTTGGACAGACATGTAAGTCACAGGCAAATGTTCACACTGCAATATATCCTCCAGAGAAAGAGAGATGTCACTGTAAAAAGGCAGCTGTGATATTCTCTTACTAAACTGAACCACCATAATCAGAAAGCAGAGGTTCAGACTGTGTGAATTCCTATTCACAGGTATTGAGATGTCACCATCGGATGGGTATACCTGAAGAAGGTTTGGCAGATGGGGGAAATGACTAGGAGAGAGAAGACCATCCTCACTAACAATTTTTCCCAAAGTAAAACTCTAATCCATGGACTATTACTTGAAAATCTGCTTCCACTTCAGAAAGGAAAAATCAGTATCGCACACCAGCAAAAGTCTCTTTAATGCCCAAGAACCAGTCCAGATGATGACTTTATAAACAATTTCCCAGATTTGTTCCTAGTTTTGCATACAACAGATCTTTGGGTACAATGGGGTGATCAACTAAATGAATCTAGTTAAACCTATCCTGTGGTTTGGGTGGTATTTGCTTCAATGCATATTAGTATGTTGAAATTTTAAAAGGAAGGCATTTATGTAGCAGATACAAAGGTCTCAGGGTAGCACCTAAACCAATAAATTTCCTTCTTTCCAGAGCTAAATTCCTGTAAGAACACCAGAAAATGTAAGAAAGTACTGTATATCTGGCCCCCAGTGCTTGTTATACCATCTTTTTCTCCCCTTTTCCAGACAGATATGGATGAGAGGCCAGCACTACTTCTTTTCTTTTTGAAGTCCATTGACTTAGCCATTTTTTCTGCTGGTGGATTTCATTTAACTCACAGAGGGTAAGTCTGTCCATTCACCATTTCTACTGGCAGACTCTAAGAACATTTATCTAGACAGCAGTATTTGCATATAAAACTGAGCTTCAGTTACAAAAGACAGGAGTCATTAAAAGCACTGCTTAGGTTACACCCGAAAATATGTGAAGCATTTTCAAGACCTAGAATAAGATAGCTGTCTGCTGCGAACAATGATCGAAGGTCTCCTCAGACACCCAGGCTGCATTAAGCACCGGAAATAATAGCAGAATTGGGTTTTCTATTTACTGTAGTAAAGCAACCTTGTCTATAAACTCCTTATTGCTGCAAACCAAAGGTGTGTGTCTGGGGAGGGCAAGCTTTTCCCCTTGATGTTCCAGGACATGGAAATACAATCCTTTTTCAGACACAGATGTTTGCAATAGAAAACTTTCACTCCGCTCTCTTCTGTTTTCAATCTGCTCATGACAGGAAACACAGATTCAAAATGAATGTAAAGAACACAGCCACCATAACTGATGATAATACAAAAGAACATCTAGGAAAGATTTCTTTTTTCCACAGTACATTACAGGGAGAAAAGGTTTACAGATTTCAGAAGATTCTAGGTGTTTTTCTTTCTCAGTGGCTACCAGTAGAATGTTTTTCTATGAATTTCACAGGGTATAGCTCTCTGCAACGCTATGATACTATCAACAGTTTCAGCATACAAAAGATAACACATCACTTCTTCATGCTCTCTGCCAGATCTTCAGTGATTTCAATACTACCCCGCCAAAGCTTCATTGAACAGACAGATGTATAAAATGGGTCAAAGATTCTTCCATAGCATGTGTAAAATGTAAAATGAAACAGGTAAGAGTAACTGATTCTCCCTATTCAGCCAGTCTTGCTTCTAACCTCGAGGCTCCTGAGAATTTCAAAGCTGTGCTTTTAAACTGTGCCACCCTACATGTCTCAAGTGAAATACTTTTATGTATGACAACGTGAAGGGTTTGACTGGTCTCTTCCCTGTGCTTTTTGGTTGCCTGCTCCAACTTCTCCTACTCTCTTCTTTAGCCCCCACCGTACCTAATCTTCCTTCTCTACCAACTGCAGTTTGCCTAAATCGCCTTTCCTTGCTCTTTCATTCAGGTAGTACCTTGCTAATGACATCCTTCATTTAAAAAACAACAGGAGTTACAATATTTACATGACAAATTCATTTATCACACTGTGTGTCACACACCGTTTGATCTGTGCCCATTTTGCCTGTTTGGACCATGAGCTCTTTGGAGCCAGGAATGTCACCCAGTGTACGGCAATGTGTAGCACAAAGGGATCCTATTTTAAACAGTACCTGAGCAATACTGCAGCAAATAAAGACATTATAATTACCCCCCCCCCCAAGCTACATTAAAAAACATGATCAAGCATTCAGAAATTGAGAAATGGCAGCATCAACCCTGTGATGTGATTTTAATTCCTTTCTCGCTCTTCTTCTCTATATGTTTTAGCATTCTGTCCCTAGCGAGATGATAGCACACTATTTTTTTCTGCAAGGCTCTCGTTTCATTGATTAGTGCTCAGGTTTTTAAATATTTTTTACTCAAAATGGTGTCCTAAAACTTTCATAACATAGGATTTTCTGTCACAATCCTTCCATCACGTAGAAATGTACTCATTTGTTCTACATCATTCTTTGTTACTTTTATTAGAGAATGTGAATGATTCAAGAGTATTAGTGAAATCATTTTGACAATGCTGACTTGAATAGCTGTTACTCTGTTTTGAAGATGGGAGCTAAAGCACAAATATATGAACATATAAAATATAAAAATTACATGTTAAATTAACAGAGGTTCTAATATTTTAGGCTGTTTTATGTTTTTAGCATGTGACACATTAAAAGTACAGTAGCAAAAGATTAGTTTTTATCTAGGACTGCACAGAATTTCTGCTCATTTTTCAGGAGAGGAACAAAAACTGATTTAGTGCCCATGAGATTGTTGACAGCCACAAGGGATAAAGCCAGGTTTTTAAAATTTAGTCATCTTCTTTAACCATTCTTACTTTTACAATCTGCTGCCAACAACCAAATGACTTTGAATTTCTAGGAAGTTGTGCTTAAAAACTCTCTACTCATCCTTAACTAATTCTGAGGACCCTATTCACACTGTAGAGCAACCAAGGCTGGGTGTTATGTAAAACACTGCCTCTTCAAAGCTTCAAAAAGTTCTGGGGGCCACAGCCCAGCTATAGAGGTTTTTTCTATCCAGAGGGAAAAAAAAAACCAGCATCATAGACTTTCTGTTCTGCTCCCTTTTACTAATCACTTATTTGAGCAGATGCCTAAGTTTTCTCTTCAATACATCTATGGCTATCGTCTGTAGTTTTTTCCTTGATTTTTCAGTATTTCTTCCTTTCAGTATTTTTTTCTTGATTTTTCAATAAATCTTTTCTATATTTTGAAGCATAGAAACCCAAAGTGGACTTCATATTCACTGACTGATACCCAAGTACTAAAAATCACTTAAATGACCATTTCAGCTACAGCACTGCACTAGCAAATAGAGTTGCCTGTCCAACACAAACTCTAGATCTTTTGCAGAATCACTGTGTTCCAGGGGGGACACACTCACCTGAAAAATACTGTCTAGAACTCTTGTCTCTAAATCAAGTCAGTTTGGCTGTATTAAAAGCAAGAATTGCACCAGTGATATTTTGACTGAGTTCTAATTCATGCTCATCTTTTACTGGTATTTTCCTAATTTGAGGGCTCACTAGAGATTCCACACATCTAAACAGCCCTGCATGGATTCACAATGTGAACTGGGGTAATATGGATAGGTGAAGTGTTTAGGAATTAGACATGAGAAAAGTCAGAAGAGTTTTGGCAGCAGCAGGAGATTTCAGAAGACAATAAATATGAGCAGTGAATCTTCCTCCTCATCTCACTAGGCCATCTCTCAGGATACAAGTACTATTTTCTTCTCCGGGATTTTTAAGCCAACTTCTTCGTCTTCTCACCCACCTTGTATATTGACACCACCCTCCCTCTCTGCCTCCACCAAGAATATCCCCTGCTTATTCTTCTGCCCCTGCTAGATTTCTATCATCGTAGTGGGCTCCTCTTGTGTTAAAGAGCTACTGTGAATATTGCATTGAATTCTTTTTGTTGTTGTTCACCTTAAGTTTGGGTTCAACAAAGACTTCAAAGTAATAACTCAGTTATTACTCTGGTTTAAAAAAACCCCAACCAACCAACTTGAATTAAAGTTTTTATTTTGGTTTCAGTTTGATTGTAAAACATGCTTTCTTCTAAAACACTCCTATTATCAGAACAGTCTTAGAGTGATCACCTTGTGTTTAGTGTTATTTACACGTCTGACACTATTTGTTTCAAGGGCGTATTTCAACATAAGTTATTCAGGATCTATTTCCATATTACTGGTAAGAATACTGATTAGGGCAAAGCTCGAGTCGCCACAGAACTCTACTAAATGTCTCCTCATTCAAATTTAGCAAGTACTTTTGTAGAGCTTAATCAGTGCCTCGTCACTTAACGTGTGCTTCTCTGGTGAGGTTAATCAGAATGCTCTGTGGTACTAAGCCAAAAGTATTACAAAAATCTAAGAAGCATCATCTTTTACTGTTCCATTTATTAACTCAAATTCTAATAACCTTGAAAATTAACGCTAATACTGTTGAACTAGTATTAATTATACCTTCATTCCTTAGTCTTTTTACCACTGAATCCCACATAGCTTTTTTTTCTTCATCATTTTTGTCTCAAACCAATGTCTGACTTACTAATTTATAACATTATATTTGTATTTCTCAGTATATATATTTGTCAGTAGATGCCAAAAGCTTTCTCCTTGGTACTTACATTCTGGAAAAGAGTTTGGTTTTAAATTCTTTACAACTGAAATATTGTCTTAACATTTAATCATCACATTATCTCAATTTTCTTTACAACTTTTGGAAGCTTAAGTTTATATTCCATTTGTCACTCCAGCATCGTCCTCTTCACTGTGTTAAAGACAGCTCTACCTGCTCTAATTAGTCTCCAGCAGAGAACAGTTCTAGTTGTGAGGCAGAGGTTAAGCTTCTGTGCATCCCTTCCACCATCAGGGTTGTTGCCTGATGGACCACTCAAGGCATGTCTTCAGTCTCAGCTTAGTGGAGCAGCCATGGGCTCTTGCCTAATATCTTGCAGCCTTAGGACCAGAAAATCACAAAATATATCACCTGGATTTTTCCATTTTTCATCCTCTCCCCAATGTTTCCTACAATTCCACCAGCTCCACACGATTTTGCCTAGTTATGCTCCCAAAATCGGCTGACATTTTTTGCTGAAACATAACACTGAATAACAACCTCAGGCAAAGATGAACACTGCACACAAAAGTTTTTAGCTCAGATTAGAAGCAATATCTATAGTGATGATGCAAATGATGAAAAAATGACATGTACAATTTCTGACTTCAAAATAAAGTTATTATTGACTACACAAAGTAGAATGTTCACACTTTGTACTATAGTAGTGTCTGGGGAACTAAATGAAGATTAGGCTCCGGTGTACTAAGCACGGTACAGACCGACTCTTAGCATTTTAAAAATGTTGTAACTAATGCATCAAAGTGAAAATAAATAGTTACGTAAACTTACAGCACTTTTAGCTACTAAAATTACTTCATGAATTTACAGTTAGGAACATTCTGTGGCAATATCCTCAGTGACAGGGTTTGGACTAATCTTGCTCAGTAGTGAGTTGGCCACTGGAAATAATCGCCCATATGATGTGCAGTGCCAGTGCTAACAGACCCATGAGCGCACCTTCTTTCCAGATCGCTAGTTTGTTTCCCCATCATCTGAACATGGGTAACAAGCATTTTGTGGGGGAATTGAACTGGGTAGAAATTAAGCAGGAAGAAACCTGGCACCCTTCCCAAAAGAGCCAGCACCAAGAGTTGATGTGCAAGGGTCTTCAGGAGCATGTTACACCTCATTTATAGCTTCAGTGTTACTCATTTGTTTTGGTTCTGTTCTCTGCGTCACCAAATAAGGACATGGAGCTGTTGGAGCAAGTCCAGAGGAGGCCACAAGGATGATCAGGGGCTGGAGCATCCCCCGTGTGAAGATAGGATGAGAAAGCTGGGGCTGTTCAGCCTGGAGAAGAGAAGCTGCGTGGAGACCTCAGAGCAGCTCCCGGTGTCTGAAGGGGGCTACAAGGATGCTGCAGAAGGACTCTTCATCAGGGACTGCAGCAATAGGACAAGGGATGATGCATTCGAGTGTAAACAGGGGAGATTTAGGTTAGATATACGGAAGGAGTTCTTTACGGTGAGGGTGGTGAAGCGCTGGCACAGGTTGCCCAAAGAAGTGGTAAATGCTCCATCCCTGGCAGTGTTCAAGGCCAGGTTGGACGGAGCCTTGGGCCACATGGTCTAGTGCGAGATGTCCCTGCCTATGGCAGGAGGGTTGGAACGACATGATCTTAAAGTCCTTTCCAACCCAAACCATTCCATGATTCTATGATGCACTGGAAGTGGCGTGAGCACAAAGACTGGATTTGGGGACATGTTATGTCAGGGGTGAAAGATGAAGAGAGATGCTCTTGGTGTTTGGGACAAAGCAGGGCAGATCCAAAGCAGAGATATTTCAGGGTTTTCCGTGAGTACTGACTTTAGCTAGTTTGCTGATTAAAGACGAGTGAGGCCCGCAGAGGTGGACATCTCCATACAAGGGCCAGGCTGCAGATCTTTTGCTGAAAACGCTGCCGCGGGCACACTCTGGATGCCCAAGGGGAACATGGCCCGGTGAGATCTCGGAGGTTATACAGGGCTGGAGGGGACAAACTGCTGAGAAGGGCAGTTTCGAGGGCAATGAGAACCCGTAAGGAAACATGCGACACGCCCCACGAGCACCGGTTGCCCCTGCAATAGCCACGCCTGCAGTGAACACCCTCCGCAGCACTCGGCAGCCACCTGACCGCTCGCCTGCCGCCTGACAGCTCGCCTCCCGCGGCCGGCATTACGCATGCGCACTGGCATTCCAGCCCGTGGCGCGCCCGCTAAATAGCGCATGTGCGGGGCCTTCCGGGTTCCTGCGGTGTTTTCTTCCCCCCCACACCCCCCCGCAAAGCCGTTCCCAACTTTGCCATGGCGACACCGAGTGGCCTGATCCGGGCCCTGCACCGCGGGACCGTCGGCCAGGTAATTGGCCTGGGGCATCAGGCACGTCCCGTGGGGTCCCTTCCCGGGCTCCCCGGCTTCGGCTGAGCCCCGCGCTTCAGACGAGATCGGCCCCACCATCAACCTGACCCTGTGCAGCAGGCCGGTTGCGCACATGCGCGGTGAGGAGGCCGGGGCGGTAGCGACGCGGGGCCGGGCAAGGCCGGGTGGGCTGTTCCTCTCGCCGCTTTTCGCACCGCCCTTCTGTCGGCCCCGTCGTTTCTGCTTTCCCAGCAGTTGTCGCCGGCGCCTCTTAGCCGTAGGGGCTGCTGCTCTGCGGAGCACACGGGGTTTGGGGCGCGAGAATGAAGGAGAGAGGCCTGAGCCAGAGAGTGATGTGTGGGGGCTCGCCTGGTCGGTGCCCTCGGGGTCGTTCAGGCGCTGAGTTACCTCGAGTTGTTATTTGGGGTTCGGCGTTGGTCTGTTCCTTAGGGCATCATTGTCCGGCTTTAAACGTACCTACAGGCCACAACCCGCGGTCTTCTCCAGCAGCATGAGTGTCTGAACATTGGCTAGAGCATGTATGTCAACCCTCCACCTTGCTACTTGCACAGCTTTGGTGGGGTGTAGTAGTAGTTAAACTTGCTTAATACATATGGGATTTGCATTGGAAGGAACAGGAGCTTGCCTGTCTTCCCCCATTCCATGACAAATTTGAAATACAGGAGCAAATGATTGCAGTGGTCATATTTGGGATGGCACTCGTGTATGGGGAGATACCCTGAGTCAACTGATTTGCGTAGGAATATATTCAGTGAGTGTGTGTTTATAGGTAGCCTTCTTCATAGAAACTTTTCTATCTGTGAATGATTTGCCTTACCAGTCTAAGTTTGTATATAGCTTGTTGTCTTGCTTTTAAAATTAGTCAAAGAATTATTTATTAAGCTGATGACAATAATAATACATGTTGAGCCATGTTAGTGAATGTTTGTTTCTCTTTGCTGGACAATTCTTTGTCATTAACTTGTGCTTACATTCATGTATCATCCAGATCCTGAATGGTACACTATGTGTCCAGAATGGGGATCAGGATAGATGTGTCTCATGTTGCTTGTGAGGAGAAACAGAATAAGGAGATCAAAGGTAGCTTTTGTTTTCTTGCTGTAATCCCTGCTAAGTGTAACCTTGCAGCAGCTGAATTCTATTTGTTGACCAGGGGGCTGTTACTCTGAGAATTTCAAGCTAAAGCGTAGCACTCATGCACAAAAGGTTGGTGTGTATAGTGGTGAGTAAACTGCAAGTTCCAGAAATGCTTGAGTTATTTCAGAACTAGGATTTTTAAGGTTAAACATAAGAAATTAAGTCATATTTAGGTTACTTCTCAAGGCAGCTAATAGCA
Source organism: Amazona ochrocephala (assembly GCA_039720435.1). Lineage (NCBI taxonomy): Eukaryota > Metazoa > Chordata > Aves > Psittaciformes > Psittacidae > Amazona > Amazona ochrocephala. The sequence goes on from CM077877.1 coordinate 121,026,228, forward strand.
TGCAAATGACCTTGATTCTGCTCTTTCTGTTGAGGAGGTGGAGTAAGAGGAAAAGAGGAAGAACCTGTTATACCATATGAAACTTTCCTAACCAATAGATGTTACTAGTTAAATGTTTCCTAGTAGATGTTAACATGAGGCAGAGGTAAGATTTCCACTAATATTTTTTTTGCTTCAGAATTCAGTTGTGTGTAAGACCACTTTGAATTTTAACTACATAGAAGGACTAAGCAGTCTTACTATGGCAAACTCAATCAACTTTTGGGTGTTTCCATTCTTTTAGGTGCTTTGATTTCATTTCACCTAAATCTTGCTAGGTTTCTAACACTTAACATTTGAACAGTTACACTGTCCCTATATTTTGTTTGCCAAATCAAATAAAATGCAGCTCTTGTTAAGATGCCTCAAACCAGTCTTTAGTTTTAGACCAAGAACTGCAAAATGCCTTGAAAAGTATTGAAAGGGCTTGTGTATGCCTGTCTTTCCAGTTACTCATGGTGGCTCTTTGAGATCCATTCAGTATCCTAGCAGGTGGCCTCCCCTGCCTTCATTCTTTTAGCAAAGGATTCCAGTTTATCTTACATAATAGAAAAATCTGCTCTGAGTGAACTTGACTCTGTTACAACTTGGTGTTTGCTCTGATATGAACTCCTTTGTCACCTCTGAGTCACCCATCAGATCAAGGTTACTTCTCAGGTGCTTTGTCACCTGGTTCCTTTTACCTGATGTCCTTTAGATGTGATAGGTCTGAGAATGGAGTTGCTTCCTGCTATTCTTTAAGTGTTTTCATTTAAAACCCAAGAAGCCCAAAGTTAGTGTTGGTGATGTGACTTCATGCTAACTGCCCCTAGATTACAGCAGGGATCCAAGTTGCTTCTCTGGTTGTAAATTTGCAAGTCCAATATGCTGTGGGCTTTTGTTGCTTTTCTCTCTCACTTTAAGTGCCTTCTTATGTCTGGAAAGAATTGCACTGGAATTTAAGTGGTACTTCAGTGCTTCTTCAAAAGAATTGAAAGGAAAAAAAAAAAAAAACTGGCTTCCTAATTTATGCTGTTTCTGTTGCCAGACTGGACTTCATTTTTACTATTATGGCAGACAGTTTGGAACAGTTCATGTATTTGCTGTGTGCTAATGAGAAATATTCAGATTTCAAGCTGGAAATACGTTTGTCTTCAAGCTTCAGCAGTATATAGCTAGTGGCACCCTTATAGTTTCAATGTTTAAGCTTTTACTAATGCAGACATAGCTATTTTAAGAAGTAATTTCTGTGGTTTCAGCTTTGTTTCATTGTAGTGCACAGTTCATCCTTATGCTGGCTTTATCATGCTGTGGAAAAGTTCTCTATACTTTTTGTTGTATGTATTTCTAGTACACAACTAGAATATGTAGGCATAATATATGTGGTTAAGAAGAAAGTAACATTTTGTTGGAGAGATTAATTATATTATGGGTATCTTGACTTTTAAGAGCTTATTTTCAAGCTCCTTGATTTACTCTTCTTAAGTGGTCTCTAAACTAGGGTTATACAAAGTCATTTTGTCAAGTCTGCTTCTTTGATAACGCACTCTTAAAAATGGCAATTAACATGTACTCCAGGAAATTACTGATAACATGCTGAGAAATCCGGCTATGGCATAACCTGTCAGTAGGAAAATTTAATCCGAGGTGATTCAGTTGGTGTGTGACCTGATAAAATAGGAATTGGGTTTAGTCCTGTCATTAAAGCTCTAGAATTTTCTGCTCAGTTAAACCTTACTAAATCAGGCCTCTCATTGTGTCAGCCAGTGAATTACATCAGTATCTTCAACTGATAATCTCTCTGGAGTCTTACTGTTGCAAAGCCAAATCATTTAGGATCAGAAGTGGCCAGTAGTCAAATCCTAGCCTGTGTAGGCTTTCTTTTCTCCAGATCAGACTTTAATTACTATCACATCTGCTGATGTTAACAGCAAAATCCTAAGTGAATGCAGTAAAGATAGGGACTGTTTGTGCTTAGGTGGTTATGGAAGAAAATCTTACCTATCAGCAGTACTATCAGTGCCAGTGAGTAAACTGTGGAGCGTTTTGTACTATTGTGAACTTAAACTGTTGGGCAGGGTGTCCCTTTTTCTCCTCTATACCCCATAACGGACTTCTGATTTGTTCAGAGAGAAGCCTAGCCAGCATTGCACGTACCCCTTCAGACTCTCTGATCTGTGTAGCCCCTGCTACACAGCATGCTTGAGACATAGCAGAAGGTAGTTTACTACCTTCACTGTTACCCCTGTGAAGTAGAAAAATGATGAATTCTTGTTTTTGATTACAGTCTCGTGCATCACTGGATGGCTTTCCAGGCTTCCTTCAAGGAAAAGTCAGGGGTCTTTGGCATCATTTTTCTTTCCTAGTAGCAAAGTAGTTATCAGTATTGCAGTTATTGTAAGAATACTCTAATACCTGTATTACTTTTCTTCTTGCAAACAGCTTTTAAAACAAAACCATTTTGCTGCCTTTTCTCCTACCTTGGTCTCTGCTCTGTGATAGAGAAGGCCTTCCCTGACCTTCGTGCATGGCTGTATTGTTGTTGCTAACCTGTAAGTTTTGCTGTTCTACAAAATTCATCTTTTATCATCTTTCACAGGAGTGATACATTTGGAAGTGGATTCTCATGCAGCTTCATGTAATACAGAGCTGCATCTTCCAGCCATGAGACTTGGCATTTTTTTAAACACAAAATACTTTCCTCTTTGGTGCTAGAGTTTGGTGGGTTTTTTTCTGGCACTCAAAGTTGGATTTGGTGTAATGAAACTCAGGACAGTAACTCTAGAAGGCACCATTCAGGTCACACAAAGAGAAAGACTGGTTTGAGTCCCGCAGTCCCAAGGATGCTGCTTCTGTCTCTTGGTCAGTGTGGCACAGAAAACAGCTCTGGTGAATGTTTAGTTGCGACCACTTTGAGCACAAGACTTTCAAATCCAAGGAATCTTAGCCAACATTGTAATCTTATGGTAATCTGATGGTAATGTTATCAGATTGTTTAGGGATGTTCCTGCGTCTTTACCTGAGTTAATACCTGGAAAACTGCCACAGAACAGATCCCTGTATGTAGTTTCTCTAGCTTGCTTCATGATCTGTGACCAAAGACAGTGCTAGCATCAAGATGTATTTACTACATTTTCCTCTCCTGTGACAGCCTAATGGATCTCAAGGCCAAATTTAGACTAATCTATCATCTTTTGCTCTTAACAACTCCATGTTTACTGTTTTTTTTCCTCTAGTTATCTTCTAGGGAATTGGAGAAGATGATTTTTGTTCATTGAGAACTGATGCTAAGCAGACTACCTACCACCCTTCTGCTTCTCTTTTCCTGTGTTTTCGGAGACAGGAATGGCATTTGTCTTTTTTTGGTCTTCTGATCCTTTGCTGGGCCTCTGTGAACCTCCCTAATCCTGGTCAGTATTGTCAGTACTTGAAGAAGAGATCTTCAGATGAAATTTGATTCATTTTGTGTGCAAGTTTTGTTGTTGTGCTGCTCATCTTAATGGCTGGCCATGCTTCATACGTTTTAATGAAGCTAGCTGCGAGAAAGGCAGAAAGGTTGTTTTCGAAGAGACCATTAAAGTGGTGTTTTTTGCCCAGAATGCAAATCTAATCTTGATAATTTTGAGCTATAGTTACCATATGAGTTCTGGAGAAAGGGAAAAACCTGAAATTAACAGGCCCTAATCCTTACCTACAATTTCAAAGATTATAGGTAAAACTCTAGTGGGAGAGAGAGCTCAGTTTTTAGCATCATTCAGATGCATTATGAATGAAATGCTAATAATTTAAAAGTGTTCCCATCTTGTACTTGTTGGTGTCACTTTTGTTACCCAGGAATGAAACGAGTCCCCAGATGCCTGTAACAAGCTGCACATGTACATAGGTTACTGCAGCAGATCCAGGCAGTTGGGTACTGAGGTTGATGGATGAGCAGACAGGTTTTGCAGTGCCTGCCTTGGATTTGGGTTTGTGACTGTCCTCATTGTAGCATCTCTTTTTTTTTTTTCTAATCAGCATAAAGTTTGAATGTAGTAAAGTGCTTTTGACTGAGTTAAAAAAGCTGAAAATGCAAATACCTGTTAAATGGCTGTTTTCTGGTGCACAGTATGGGGTGGTTCACTGTGTTGCAAACTACGGGACCTTTAGGAAAGATCTAAGTGACTTGAGAAGTGCTTTCCAAATACAAGTGGCCTCTGTTGTGGATTCATGTGTAAAAATTGGTACCTTTTTTTGGATTTTTGTTACCTGTTTTCCTGAATTTGAACTTTATTTTGCTACTGTTGTTGTTGGGCACAAATACTGAAAGTTATTTTAGTTACTCAGCTTCTCCCAAAACCAGCTGCAGTTAGAAAAAGTTCCAGCCTTTGGATTAGAGCTCTCGTGTCTCCTATCCAGGTTGGAATGCAAGTCTGTGATTCTCTGATTCTTTCCTAATCAGTCATTTGTTATTATTATAATCACTAATTGTTTTATTTTTAATCCTCTAGGGAGACTAGATCTGGTCTTTCAGTAAAGCATTCAAAAATTCTCTAGGCCAGAATGAACCCGTTAGTTGTGTATCATTTTCAGAGCTAAAGGGAAGTTAGTATGCACTTTGAATATGTTTCTTGGGTCTTCACTGGGTTTGAGAGAACTCAGCTTTCCACACTGATTTATTAGACCTTCAACTGGTAGAGAAACTACTCATCTGCCTTCCTTAATGCCTTGTCTCTGGTGGATTCTGGACACTGCTGTAGCGGCACAGGAGAGAGCACCCATTGTAGACAGAAATGAAAGATCTTTGAGGCGTGAACGGGTCCTATTCATTTCCTTAATGGACTTGTAACAGTAAAGTCTGCCAAATGTAGATTGTTTTAGCAGGAAACAGCCCTTTCTTCTGGCATCTTGGCAGGGCTTGGGTAGAGTCCCACCATTCTTTCTGCCTCTGGCCCTTGCTTTCAGTCTCTTGGCTGAGCCTGTTTTCTCTCTTGAGAGGCTTCTGGTTTTATTAACTTGCTTTTTGTATAGGGAGTTTAGTGAAAGATGCTACTCTGGCAGTTCTAGATGTTGAAGGTCTGTGTGAATCCCTCCAGTACGTATGTTGGACAAACATACTGTAAATTACACAGTCTGTAGTGGATCAGCTCTGTGTCTACACTACAGACTGGGGGTCTTGTTTCACACTGTTTCACTGGCAGCTAAAATTTCCATTTACCAATGCAGCAAGTGCTATTCTAGACATTAATGATTCCTTTTTCCATGACACAAGTTGTGGTTTTGCTGGGATTCTAAGTTAGATGAACAAACACTTTGTGGAGTTGACTCAAATTACAGGAGGATCATAAGATGAAGTGAAGAAACCCACTTACCATGAAGTCAGTTAAGTCATGTAGATTAGAACATAGATTTTTTTGAGCTCTGCTGAGTTTGTAAGTAGTGAATTGAAATTGTTTTCCTTTTGGTTATTTGAGCTGTGACTATAACAATGGCATTCTTGGAGTCCCCAGCTCAGACAACTCACAGAGAAGATTTGATGCTTTCTGTTGTATCAGGCAAATCTGTGTATCCACTGGGCATATTAAACACATTTTTGATCATAGGGACAGACACCTCGAAAGCAGGCTGAAGTTCTCACCACAAGGGAAAGGAAATAGATACGTATTTGTACCTATGTAGACATACAAATGAACAATGAAGTATATATACTTTTCATTTCCTTTAATCTTCTGCTGAAATGTGATGATTGCTACCAGAAATGAAATGTCTGCTTTTACTTTTAACTTGGAGTTCTTTGAATTACGCTTCTTGGAGCTGGCAGAAGTCATGGAAAGGTGAAGCTTACCCCATTGCTTTGATAATATCTGCATGATATCAGACTGAAGAATGAGTGTTGCTTGGAGGGAGCACTACTAGGAGTTTTCTCAGTTTTCATGGTGTCGCACATAGGTCATGTTAGAGCACTGTGTGCATTTCTGATGTCTTCAACATAAGAAGGATGTGGAGGCATTGGAGCAAGTCCAGAGGAGGCCACGAGGATGATCAGGGGACTGGAGCACCTCCCGTATGAAGATAGGCTGAGAAAGTTAGGGCTGTTCAGCCTGGAGAAGAAAAGGCTGTGTGAAGACCTCATAGCAGCCTTCCAGTATCTGAAGCCTCTGTGCCTTTCAAAGTAAAGTCTGCTGTTACTATGACCCGCCACTTTTTCTTGGCAGCACCAGTAGTGATCTTCTTTACCAGTGCATCAGCTGGTTGTTCATGTGTACGTGGTTTTGAATCCCATCGCTGTCATTTCTGGTCAGATAGACTTAGTGACAATCAAAATACTGTACCTTGGTCTTCATAGTGTCCTCCTCACAATCTGGATGCTGAACTATTAATCTCAGTTGGAAGGTCATTGGCCAGCATTCAAAAGCATTAAGTTGCCAACTTCTTCACAGCTCCCTAGGCTCACCATCATCTTTCCTTTGCCAGGTGCATAGCTCTGACTGGAACCCACCACGTTAGCTGTGCCTTGGAAAAGATAGAGCAACATTTCCATGTCAACTGAAGACTCCAGGCTTCCTGATGCCAAAGATTCACATGGCAACTACTTCTGTCACTTTCTTTCGCACTTGGACATGCTCTAATAACCATGTCCTTTAGCAGTGAGATTGCTAAATGGCATGTTTTGAGCTTAACCAACAGCAAGAAGGTCTTTTCAGGAATTCTGCCTTAATCCTAGGTCTCATGGGCATTCACTTCTCTGCTCACCAGCATTGCTTTTTTACATTAACAGCCGCAAAGAAATATGGGGAGGTACAAACTTTTGATGACAGAACCACTTTCTGCTATCATTCCTAAAGAGATGTAGGCCACATTCTTATAGCCACATCAAAGTTTCTTTCAAAGGTGGTCTTTGACTTCTACTTGAATTGAGTTATCCATTTGCAAATATTTTTCTTGAAATCACATACTTGCCAAGATGAGGGAAGACTTTACCTAATAGGAATCCATAGGGTGCTTTCTGTTTGCATGGAAGAACAAAACCATTTCAAACATTTCAAAGCCTTTTTGTTGCCTATATAAGGGGAAGGAAGGGTCCAGCACCCTGAATTCCTGATCGAATCTCATTTTGCATCTCTGCTGGTAACAGATTAGCCCCTGCAATTGCTGTCAGCAGGAATGAGTGCACATTCTGCTCTTCATACATTTCCATTAAGGTTTTTGGGGTTGTGTTTTGGGTTGGTTTTTTTTTTATTATTTTTTTTATTTTGTTCTGGTTTGTTGTTTTGGGGTTTTTCTTTTCTGGAAGATGTCGACATTTAAGATTGTTGCAGAATGAAAGTAATGTTGGAATTTTGCGTGTTCATCAAGCATTAAGCCAGGTCAGAACAGCCAAAGGTTCAGTCACTCCCTTCAGAAGGACATTGTTACAGTTGGCCATGCAACATTGATTGTAAGTCTCAAGTAGAATACTCACCAGTACTCAGAGTATTACACATCTCTGAGATACCTGCAGTACAAACAGCTTCTTTTACACTGACATACTCCAAAGGGTGCCTCCAAACTGGGAGTTGATCATTTGCCTGGTTTGCTATGGGCCAGTCTGAGTAATACAGGTAAGTTAGCAAGAGAGAGCTCATCTTTATAAGAGAGCAGCGAGCCTCACACACCAACTAGGAAGGTTTCATTTGCCATTTCTGGGCTCAAGGTGTGTAAAAACAGTAGCCATGACTTGGCTGGCGTGTGCTGTGCCCATTCTAGTATTGCAGGTAATATGTTATAAACTTCTACATGATTTAGGTCTCAAACATGATAAGCATTAACTGTACTGCTGCAAATCCTCCCCTGTATTGCTTTTTTGTTTACATTCCTTAGACATTAGTGACCGAGGAACAGACTTGTTTAAGCAGGGGTTTATTGTACTAGTGCCTGAAGATGCACATTAGATTTCAGTCCTACAAGAACTTCTTCTTGGATAAGCAAAGAATATGCCCTGTATATAGAGACCTTCATGAGTTATAAATTCAGTCTACTTGTTCAATGGCAGTACAGACACTGTACTGATCCTGGTTTTAAATCAACTTCAGATTAAATTCCTTAGGGAGAGAATATAGCTTGTATTGACTTTTGGGAGTCAGTGCTTTTATCTAAACTAGGGCATCCAGATGAGCTTCTGTGCTCCTGGACACAGGAACATGCCTTGGCTACATTCTCTTTTAGGGCAGGACATGAACACAAAGGAACACCTCCGTGCCCCTCATCTATTCTTCAGCTGTTGTTTGTCCTCTGTGTGGAAATAACACAATCTGGTGATTTCAGAACCAACTTGCACTGATAAAATCAGTTTAAATGTAGTGTGAGAGTACTGTCTGCCTTGAGAAAACATTTGTAAAAATCTCTAGAGGTCCCTGATACAAGTATGATTCTTAGGTCTAAAATATTTAAATTGAGTGAGTGTGCTGTCAGCAAGTTTGCAGACGACACCAAGCTGAGTGGTGCAGTTGACGCTGCCGAGGGACAGGATGCCATCCAGAGGGACTTAGACAGGCTTGAGAGGGGGCCCATGCAAACCTCATGAGGTTCAACTGGGCCAAGTGCAGGGTCCTGCATATGGGTCAGGGCAACCGCTGGTATCAGTAGAGGCTGGGGATGAAGGGATTGAGAGCAGCCCTGAGGAGAAGGGCTTGGGGGCACTGGTGGATGAAGAGCTGGACATGAGTTTGCAGTGTACACTTACAGCCTGGTGTATCCTGGCCTGCATCCAGAGGAGTGTGGCCAGCAGGTCAAGGGAGGTGACTCTACTGCTCTACTCAGGTGACAGCCCACCTGAAGCACTGTGCCTAGCTCGGGGTCCTCAGTACAGGAAAGACATGGACCTGTTGGAGAAGGTCCAGACGAAGCCACAAAAATGACCAGGGGCTGGAGTACCTCTCCTGTGAGGAAAGGCTGAGAGAGTTGGACTTGTTCAGCCTGGAGAAGAGGAGACTCTGGGGAGACCTTATTGCAGCCTTTCAGTTCTTAAAAGGGTAAGAAATAAGAAAGATGGGGAGAGACTTTTCAGTAGGGCCTATTGTGACAGGATATAGGTTTTAGACTAAATGAGGGGAGATTCAGGCTGGATGTGAAGAAAAAAATTCTTTACAATGAGGATGATAAAACACTGGCACAAGCTGCTGGAAAAGGTGGTGGATGCCCCATCCCTGGAGATATTCAAGGCCAGGCTGGATGTGGTTCTGAGCAACCTGATCTAGTTGAAGATGTCCCTGCTCATTGTAGGGGGGTTGGACTAGATAAGCTTCAAAGGTCCCTTCTATCCCAAACTATTGTATGATTCTGTGATAGAATTCTCTTTGGCATAGACAAGGAGGACCAACTGTAGCATTGTCCGTGCATGTGTGCACTGGTAGGGAACTTACTGCCGTCTCCTCAGGCCTGTCAGCAGCCATCAGGTGGTTTATAACTTGCCTTTTCACCTGAGATGAATACCATTCAGTGACCACAGGGTGAAGGTTTTTGAACAGCTGTGTTCATTTTGGCCTCATGTGAAATGAAGCCGACCTTTTCCTTGCTATGGGAAATTGCCAAATAAAATAATGGAGAGGAAGTCAACTATTCTTTGAGTTTGTAGGACAATATTCTGAATAAATGTAGTAATTCCAAACAAAAAAAAAAAGGTGTTTTAAAACACATCCCTCTCACTGTAAGTTAATAGTCTTTGTTTGTATCCCATAGGGCAGTCTGGTAGGAGGCAGACTCCTCACTTGAACAAAGCCGTGAAAAAAATACAGTAAACTCCCTTTCAGCTAGAGGTCAGAGAAGGAGCAAGAGCAACAAGAGGTTCTTAAGAGATCTGGGTACTACTGGGATCAAAATCATAAGAACTCTGCTGATTTCTCTGGAAGTGTTTAGTTATGGGGGCATTCTTCAGCTTTTGTTTTGCTTTAGGATTGTGATGGTTTTGCTACTAAAACGGTTTCTCCTATTAATCTAAAATCACATCAACATTTCGTATCTGGAATTACTTATCATTTAGGAACACAACATTCTTTTCTTTACTTTGACAGTGACACCTGTATCTTGTGGCAAAATGAGTGCTAATTCTTCCTGTATTTTTATCCTACTTGAAGCAGTGTACATTTCTAAATGTGGGTATGTTCTAGTTTACCAGTATTAAATGTTAACCTATATTTTACATCTTTCTGGAGAATGTCATTCTCATGGAATGTCAGTGTTCAGCTGTGAAAAGGCCTCGAGTATGAAATTCGGTTAAATGCAGGTAGAAAAAGCTTGAATCTTGACATGCCATAAGATGTAGCCTTTCTAAATAAAATTCTGACTTCTCTTCCATCCTCTTTGGTCATCTCACTTTGAGCATATGATCTTAGGCTCAGGGGACCAGGAGAGACCCAGGTGGAAGTGATCTGGTGCTTTCCCTGGCCCCAAGGAAAAATGAAATGCCCCTACATCTTTATCAATGCATCTGGTGTGTGTGTGTGTATATATATATATACGCATATATATGTATTTAACAAAGAGCCTCTCTAAGCATTCTGAAATGTTTTTCGTACTGTTGGAAACTTTTCTTTACCTCTGATCTGAATCTTTCTTACAGCAGCTTAAACTCATTTTTTTCTTACCCTGTTAACCATGATCCCCAAAGTCCTATGTGGAAGACTACGTATTTAAGGCATGTTTAAAACCTTGTTTCTCCCCAGTGTGCTGTCCACTAGACTAAACTTCAGTTCTTTCAGGCTTTCGCCTGGAGTTGTATCTGTGAGGCTTCTCATTGGACTTGACTGTACTTCTATAGCCTTTTTCTAGCACTGTTTTGAAATCCAGCACCTAAAACCTGTCCCACTTAAGGCCATCCCCATCCTTGAGGCCATCCTCATCCTGAGTAAAATGAGCAAACTGTTTTGTGTCTTCTGTATTTTAATGCTATTCATATATTCCTGTGCATTTTTGGTGTAGTTTATAAGTGTTTGCAGCAACATCATCTTGATTCATGCCCACCTTCTAAAATGCTACAAACCTCACATCCCGTTGTGCAGTTGTTGCCTGGACAGCTCTATTCCTTACTGTGTTTCTGCACTTGAGTCGTCCTTTCTGTATAGATCCATGTAATTTTTGCATGGCAAATAGCATCCTGTTTTCTCAGACCATTTCTTTGCTTTGTCAAGATCATTTTGAGGCCTTATCATACTTCCACCTTTGTGGAATCAGCTACAGATTTAATGAATACTCTTTATTTCATTATCCAGTTTAATAAGAAGATACTAAAATATCAAATAATACTGGACCCAGGACAGAACCCTGCAAAACTGTATTTGTATCTCTTGCCACAATCACTGTAAGCCATCAGTTAAGTTCTGGTTTGGTTTATGATTTTTTTTCTGTCCAGTTCCACCTCCAGCATATAATACCATGTTCTAGGTGCTATTTCTCCATCTTGGTGAAAACAGATAATATTGGAACTTAATGAAAATCAGGATAGAACCTTTAGTACTGCTTCTTCATGTGCTGTAGAAGGGCATCACAGTGATCTGATATCACGAGTTCTTGAGAAATACATCTGGCTGCTGTTAAGAGCTCTAATTCCTTCAAAGCTTGCTGAATTTTCCGAGGAGTTAGAGTTGAGCTAACCGGTACAGCCCTGCGGAGAAGGACTTGGGGGTGTGGGTTGATGAAAAAATGAACATGAGCCAGCAGTGTGCGCTTGCAGCACAGAAAGCCAACCGTATCCTGGGCTGCATCAAAAGGAGTGTGACCAGCAGGTCGAGGGAGGTGCTCCTGCCCCTTTACTCTGCTCTTGTGAGACCTCACTTGGAGTATTGTGTGCACTTCTGGTGTCCTCAACATAAAAAGGACATGGAAGTGTTAGAACAAGTGCAGAGGAGGGCCACGAGGATGATCAGGGGACTGGAGCACCTCTCCTATGAAGATAGGCTGAGAAAATTGGGGCTGTTCAGCGTGGAGAAGAGAAGGCTGCGTGGAGACCTCCTAGCAGCCTTCCAGTACCTGAAGGGGGCCTATAGGGATGCTGGGGAGGGACTTTTCATTAGGGACTGTGGTGAGAGGGCAAGGGGTAATGGGTTTAAACTTAAACAGGGGAAGTTTAGATTGGATATGAGGAAGAAATTCTTTACTGTGAGGGTGGTGGGGCCCTGGAATGGGTTGCCCAGGGAGGTTGTGGATGCTTCATCACTGGCGGCGTTCAAGGTGGGGTTGGACATAGCCTTGGATGGCATGGTTTAGTGGGAGGTGTCCCTGCCCATGGCAGGGGGGTTGGAACTCGATGATCTTGAGGTCCTTTCCAACCCTTACTATTCTATGATTCTATGATTCTAACTCCACATAGGTGAGTTCCCTCAGGGGTGTCTCTGCTCCCTCCCCAGCCCTGCTGTTGTTGTGCCTGGACTGCGGCTGGATCAGCAGTAGGCAGACATGGAGGAAACTGTTTCCAGAAGGCATTTGTGCCCTCAGATTTGGAATGTTTGTTTGCTGCTTGCTCTTGTGCCACCTTCTTCAAACAGTGCCTACAGTACTGTAACTATCAAATACTCAGTTCAAGCATTGTGTGCATCATCTAATGGACTTGGAGGCAGCACGTACTGAACTGGCCTTACCTTCATGCCTTGCCTGGCTGGGCAGGATGTTCCTGCTGATGGTTCAGGGCACTTAGCTCCTGCTGCAACCTCATGTCAGTGAGGCACTGATTTAGTTTTCTCTCTTCACACCTTACTTGTGTGGTAGCTGTGAGAACATAGTGTTATTAAATCCTTTGCCCTTTCACTGAGTCTGGGTGAAATGGGCCGCTAAGGCCTGCACTCAGTGCCAGTGCTTTGGTAGTTTGATTGGAGAAGCTTTATTGCCTTAGCTTAAGAAATGGTTTGGGAATAATTAATGCAAGGTTAAGGCTAATAGGCTGCTGCCTGTCTTGGACCATCTGAGACCATTAATTACAGCTCTATATAAGTCTTTGAAACTCAGGAGGTGCAGAAGTAATGCATGTGTCAGCATGCATTGGACCTGCTCTGTAACTGAGCCTCTTTGCGGAATGGCTGAGCTCTGAACAAGAGCCATCACATGCTGTCCTTCCAGTTGATATGGAGAAGTGTAGGGAGCCCAGCACGAAAAGAGTGGGCCTGTCAGGCTGTGTTCTTGCTAAGGAAGACATGGTGGTGTAGAATAAGATTGGTGGCAGCTGCTGGGCTGCACGCAGATCTGGTGCTTGATTCCTTCACCGCCCCTGCACAAACCTGGCCTGCTCTGTCAAATGTTATTATCACTTCTTGTCCTGGGACCTCTGCAGAGTAATTGAGCCAGCTTTTATGTTCTGTAGACTGCTGGCTGCTTCAGAGTCCTTTAGCCAGGGTTTGTATAACCCATTTCACGTGGTGGGGAGGGAAGGGTCTGCAGTTGCCTTTGGTCCAGAGGTACCTTCTCTTACGTGGCAGTGTGAATTGCTGCAGATGATCCTTGTGTCTGTCAGTGTAGCTGTCCCTGCCACACTGAGTGGCACGTGGAGCTCATAAAGGCAAATGAGAGAATCCATTTGTGGGACGCAGCATACCACATTAAAGGATCCATTTGCTTAGTCATCTTTAACAAGGCAGCATGAAAGGGCAGCCTAACCCAAATACAGTTATACAGTGTTCTTTTGCTAGCCCTAGAGGGCAGAGTTAAATTTATCAGGTGGGGTTAGTATGCACTGTAAATGTTCCTCCTTTAAATGTGTTTCTCATTTTAAATATAAATATTAAAATCTTGCACTGGTTTAAATATAAATGCATTTGACATTCAAGAAAGGGGCACCAGGCAGTGCTGTTTGAATCTTAATTTAGTTCAGTTTCTGGGCAACGAGTTAATCCTTTCTCAGAAGTTATTTGTCTGAAAACCTGCTCTGGTCTAAATATGTTTCTTTCTAATTTAATTTAAGATCTTTAATCCCTAAATTTAAGAATTAAGCCTGATGAAATAGCACTTGTAGGAGCTGAATTTGGTGTATTGAATTACCAGATGAAGGTAAACATGTTTTAAAGGTTTCTACAGCAAGCTTGTGGATGAGAAATTACTCAAAAAAGCAATAACTGAAGCAAAGTCTGTGGTACATAGACGGCTTCTAAGTTTCCCTTTTCCTTTTTTTTTTCCCTATCTCTAATATCATTAACACTTAAATTGTCTGAATTAGGCTTTAAAATTTATGCTTTAGCTAGTAAAATTGGACTCCTCTAGTTTCCCTTCACTTTGCTGTTTAATAGCTATCTTAAGACAGGTTTTGCTAAGCCAATGTTAACAGACAAGCATATCATTTTAGCAACAAGAGCTTTGAAGTCGCACAGTATTAATGAGGGAAATAAAAAGCCTCGTAGGCAGATGCCAGAGCTGCAGTAGTCAGGGACTTTTGTCAGCCAAAGATGTTCTTTTGTCTCTGAGGTTGAGGCACAGGTTTGGGGTTTGGTTGGGTTTTCCCTTTTTGATTCCTGTTGGGAGGATCTTCACGTTTAAAATGTCAACTTTTCCCATTTGTGTGCTTTACTCATCTCTGTGTTTGCTTAGTGCTGCTCTTTCTTCCCTTTCACTTTGCCATTCGCTTTTCCTCTGGCAAATCTGAACGCGCTTCAGTTTGGAGCAACTGGGGCGAAATGAACCGCCACGGATAGAAGTCTGACAAGAGCAGCAAAGTCTGTGAATGATCCTTTGCTGTTTCCTGAGTCATTCCAGTGTCATTAATCAGCACTGGTGCTGTGGAGGCCGGGTGGTGTGCTATGTCGCCAGCACAGCAGCTTCTCCATCCCTTTCCCCCACCCCCTGCGTGCCTACACAGTGGGGAAAACTAGAGAGGGAAGCCATCAATCTTCCTTGTCCTGGATGTCAGCAGTGATTCTCCCGTCGACTTCCTGCTCTCTCCATCGTGCCCACCACCTGTGTTAAGAATTAGCTCTGATGCTGCTGGATCTCACTTGGCTTTTCACCTGTTCTGCCCCAACTAAATAGCTGTTAATGTAAAGCAGGGCGGCTAAATGCTATAAAATGTGAAGAGTAACCACCACTGGGGGGGGGGGGCATGGGTGTTCTGGTGCAGCTGCTCTTGTAACACTGTCATAATGTTCACTAACAGCGTGCAGTTTGAAATCTCCTGCTTGTGTTTCAGCCCAAAGTGGAGCTTCTGAGCAAGTCTCTTTGTTTTAATTCAAAGATAAAAATGTTTTATTAGATACATTATAGCTAAAGGCATAACCCTGTTTCCCAACAGTTTGCTTGCTGGGATAGATCTATGAACAAAGTCCAAAGAAATTAATTAGTCTGAAGTTCTGTCCTTCCCTTCAGTTACTCACAGGGTACAACTGGCAAAAGACTCTTTGGGATTTGATTTTTCTGTCTGTATATCTCACTAGTTGTGGTCTTGAAAATGCAAGACTCCATCTCCTCCATCGCTTGAATAGATTGGGAAGCTGAGATGTAGTGCCTCTGTACTTCTAGGGCAGGATTAATGTCATCACCTTATGGTCTCTGTTGTGTTAAATAACAGGTCTAAACTGGACTCTTGACCAGCCAAATTTTGATGTATACTTTTATGTAATTGTGTAAATGTTTTCCTATACCAAACTAAAAGGAGAAAGCAATCCTGAGAATTGTCACATTGCAGCTTTCTCCTACCACCTTGAATGGCTGCTAGCTTTTTCTGGGTTTAAAACCCACAAAGTGATAAAAATGTAGGCAGAAGGTTTCTTTATAGTTGTGGCTTGCCTGCTGTCGTTAAGTGTAGGATGGCAATATTTCTGCAGAGTTACAAAGAAGAGAGGCTTTGAAAGCAGATCCTGTGAATGCTTTCACTTGATTAACTCCATTGTGAAGTGGAAAAACTATATTATGACTGATCTTACAACAAATTTGAGAAGCAGTTTTCTGTTGAAATTCAAGGGAAATATGTGTGTTCAATAGGTAAATCCTTGTATTCAGTCCTCACAGAATTCATAAAGCTAAACATGAAAGGTATAGTCAGGATACTAAGAATTGACAAGTGACATGGAATGATATGTATGGATCTTTTCCTTAACTCTAGCAAGTTTAATGTGTTCTCTAGTTCTGGCACATTTGTCTCATGAGCAGGGTATGAGTGTGGCTTTGACTGCTGAATTGACGACTTAACAGATGCAGGTCCCCTTACTACAAGCATGACATACTGAGAAGAGTTCTGCTTTGGTCCAAGAGAGCAGCACTGGATTTTGGAAGCTCTGTTTTTTTTTCTAGGGTACTGTTTTGCATTGAAAGTTAATGTGCCCATACTTCAGGCTATCTTTAGCCATCCTACTCTGGGACAGGAATGTAATGCTTATTCTTCATCATTTGAGAACATTTGGTATTGACAGTTTCTCATTATAAAGAGCAGAAGTTTATCTCATCATGAAAAAGGAGTTTAGGGAAGAGAACACCTGAATCTTAATGGGGTTTGGGCCAAGCTTCATTTAAAAATGCTGGTGTGAAATGGACTGTGGTGTCTGGAATTGCCATGCAGAAGTCTCATTGAGAGGAAAATAATAGATGTCAAAACATCTGTCAGATACTATGCTCTTACCAGGAGTGAAGATTAACATGCAGCACTACTGGTGTAGGTGCACACACCACACAGAGTTAAACACACAAACAACAGGCTCACACTGTGCTTACTACAGATGTCTGAATGAGTGAGTGCCTGTGGGCTGGAGCTGCGTGTCTTGTGGCTTTCACTCTGCTCCACTGGGAAGCCTTCACTCCTTTTGTTTTTATCCTTTTCCAACTCCAGTACTTGAGAGCACACAGCTCCCATCCCCTGACCTAAGAGCTCCATTGAAGTGCATTCCAGCCCCATGATTTCATGGTACCAGCAAAACTCCCCTGCCATGCTGCTATGCCACCCGCTGCTTCTCACGGAGTGAACAAACAGGGAACATAAACTCTCTCCAAAGGAGCAATGTTCTCTGTATATTTTTAGTGCTAGAAGTCCAAGATTCATTTAAGGGTTTTTTTGTAGGGGCTTTTTTTAATATAGACTTCTGCTAACACAATGGAATATTTCATACCACCCCATTTGCTGTCACATCTTGTGCTTTATGTTGTTAAATGGAATCAAAGGAGTTAAAGATGAAAGACTTGTAGTCAACTGGTCCCTCAGCTGGGAACCAGTGAGGGTTTGTTCTTTGTAACATATTTGCTATGTTTTATCCAGGTCCAGCCTAGCTCAGTTTTCATTATTGGATTTACTTGTTTCTGCAAATTCCAGACTTCAGGTTAAGTAATTGCTGAGTTTAGACTCAGTATAATACTGCTACTGTTTGTTGCTGATGTTTAATTTGTTGTTTATTGCCCATATACTGATCAAACCCTTTCTAAGTAGTTGTTTACCAGTTGAACATACAAGCACATTAAAGATGCCATGCTTGCTTTCACAGGTATTCTCCTTACTGGATAGACAGGGAACTTTGCTCTCTCTTTGTATGAAACTGTCCATTTTACATTGTACTTGGGTGTTTTCTTTCAAACATGTAGTGTGGCACCAGATGCTAACTTACATAGTATTATAATAAACCTATCTTTAATCTGTTTAATCTGCTTTTTGTTACCCTTCAAATCTTTGGAGTTATTACAGAACTTGAATGCATAGTTTATGTTGAAACTCTGTCTTGTATTTTCTTGGTGAAAAGCATTCTCAACTGCCTATTTAAATGTCACTATTGTAGCTGTACCAATATTTGAGTACATTATACTCAGATTAGAGCAAGTAATTTTGCCAGTACATCCAGTATGTTCATAGTGATATAATCTCTGAACTGGGCAGGAGAAAAGGCAGAGAAGGAGAATGGCATAGGAGTCATATGAAGCGGGGACTGTGGCTGCGTGGGAATGGAGTCTTTGTGACTTGGGAACTGACAAGGTTTGTGGAGTCCACAGGCTCAGGGTGCCAGCTCTTTTTGGGTCGGGGTATTGGCACATGAGCTGATCTGTGCTGACTGCACAGAGGTTATAACATGCATTTACTCTAGGGAGTAGAGCTGCTTCTGCACTGAAGTAGCATTAGCTTTAGTGTCCCAGGAAAAAGAAGCAATAACATCAGAAGACATTTCAGGTGATGCTGTCCTTGTCTAGACTGCAGTTGAAAGATACACAAGTTTCTGCACCGTGCTTTTAACATGATCATCCCAACACACTTTATTTAAGGCGCATCCATAGTGGATTTCTAGAAGATTAGGAAATTTCTAAGCTGTTCTAACAGTGCAGGTAGGAAACATTTTGCATAAAGTCACTGGAGTAATGATAGCAATGGCTTCCTTACCATATGGCATTCTCTGTGCCTCCTTATGGTCTTGATATTCCATGCAAGAGTTCTTCTGGGAAGCAGGGGGTGAAAAGCATAAGTGGAGGAACACAAGAATACCTGAACCACATGAGGGATGAAACTGATAAGAAAGTGGAGATTAATGCTGTAAAAGGTTGTAGCTTGTGTGGCAGAGTGTGATTAGACATCTAAATGGGCACTGCAAAGTAGGCAGCACTGGGGAGAATTAGAATTGTGTGAAGGAGTATCAGGATTTGAACTGAATGATGGAAGAGAGATGAGAGGAGGAAATGTTCTCTGACAACTAACTGGCTGTTCTGGGATCCCTGTAGGGCAGAACACCATCATAGTCATCATCTGTTTGTAACCTTGGTTTCTTCTTGAGTTCTTTCTCTCTTGGTGAAGGAGCAGGAACATGAGAAGCAAAAGACAAATGTTATGCCTGTAAAGTACTTATTGCATTGCCTAGCAAGTGATCTACACCCTTAGTAACAGGCATACAGCTTTGAAGCCCAGTGCATCCAAAGTTCCCTGAGTTTCTACAAGACTTCATCCAATTTATGGACATTGAGACCCTTCTCAGTGCCAACAAGAAGCTTGTTGCAGCCCTTGGGCCAGGTAGTAGCCTAGCAGGAGGTGAGTGGGTTCTGCGAGTGGTTACAAATGCTCTGCTGTAGGTTCCTATGAAAACAGGAGATCACATGGCAAAAAAAAATGGGGTAGCATAATTCTATGTTTGTGTAATGCAGAAAAAAGGCACAGGTGGTCAAGGACTGGAGCACAACCACTTGAAGTTGGAATTGCTGTTGGGGGAAATCGTGTGCTTTTCATTGCAGCGACTGGTTTGCAGCTCCTGTCCTGGAGGTTCTAGAAGAGATCTTAGAAAATGGCTTAAGAATATACTAGAAGTCAAGAAGATACTTAGGATGGGGTGAGGGGGGTTACCAGCTGCACTAAAATGTATAGGTATTTATGTAAGCAGGAAAAGCCGGCATCGCTGCTATCCCAAACGTGCCCTTACCTGTCAGCACAAACACTTTAACACTGGATAAGAAAGTTGGCTTAGCCGAAAACCAGGCTTACTTTGAAAGCAATGAGAATTATCCAGCACATTTTGAAGGAAATGGCTGAACTGTAGATCATGTTTAAAAACACAAAGCCCTTTCTACTTGGAAATTCTCATTCATTGTTTCTGGAGTCTGAGTCAAAATTAAGTCAATTTGAAGGTTTTGGTTTGTTTTTTTTTTTCTAATAGTTAAAGATAATGGTATTTGGCCTTGACTTTTGTGGTTTTATAGTAGTACGTAAGAGATTCACAGCAATGAAAACAGACTACATTAGTCGCTCTACTTTGATATCAGTGTGGCTTATAAAATATAGCAGGAAAATGATCATGTAGCCAGAGGCATAATGAAGTTGGTATTCCTGCTGTACAAGAGACTGAGGGTTTGTACTGAGCAGCTTTGTGACTAGGGCTCCATGCTGAGGTTGGTGGGACCCTCATTTGTAAGTCTTACATGCTCTTACAGCTTGGCATGTAGCGAGCATTTTCACATGGAACATTGCTGAGTTACTTCTGGACATAGTGGGATTCTTTGGGAAGGTTGGGGAGGTAATTGATCATATGCTGACAGCTTGGGGCTCTGAGAAAATAGTCAGATGGAGGGCTGGGATGCAGGAAAACAAACTTTCCAAGATGGTAACTGTCACTTAGCCAAGCTATACAGTTCTCAAGTTTTTAAATCTTCACTCCCAACCTTAGCTTCTGCATGACTTTTTTTGCTGCTTCTCTGTGAAATCTCATCAGATGTTGACATTTTACTGGTACTGATGCACCTACAGTATTCCAGTATACCTTGAGCTATAGCAGTATTTCTTTGTAGAGCCCTTTCAGAAACTCTACTGCTGCCAAGATGGGTAGTTTCTGAATTTTGATAATCTCTTCATTATTCTTTGACCTTTGGGACAAGGGCTCGGTTTCTTTCAGGAACTGCTCAAAATGCTCTTTGCAGCTAGAAAAATAAGACTTGAGTGTTGGTGGGAGTTAAGCTGGCAGTCTACTGGGATATTGCGTATGCTTACCACAAAAATGTTTCCATTTCTTTAGGCTGTGATCCTGAGTTTCTGTATCAGAGTGGATAATGCACTAAAGAGAAACATACAGCTTTGGTGCCAAATCATAGAATCACAGAAGGATGAAAGATGAGGATCAAAAGGATCAAAAAAGGATGAAAGAATCTACGACTTGGTTTCTGAGATCTTGTTTTCACTGACCTTATTTACAGCTACGTCAGTTTGTGTATGCAGTCTGACACCTTAAAGTCAACGCTGGTTGTCAGTCTCCCTGCAATACGATGGAGTATTAAGACTGACTTACTACAATTACTTTTAGTTAATCCTGAGGTAATTTGTAAATGAATACACTGATAGGAGTAGCGACAGGTGTAAGTGAGGCTTTATTAATGACTATCAAATATAGAAGAGTCTGTCCCAAAAATGCATGTGTTAATTTTACCAATTGTTTGCTAACAGAATATGGTTGTGGATCGGATTTTCTCTGGTATCCAGCCGACTGGGACGCCTCATCTGGGTAACTACCTTGGAGCCATTCAGAACTGGGTGAATCTGCAAGAAGAGTGCAGCTCAGTGCTATATAGCATTATGGACATGCACTCTCTCACCATGCCCAAGGAACCAGCTGTCCTGCGCCAGAACATACTGGACACCACTGCTGCCATCCTTGCCTGTGGTATTGACCCAAAGAAGTGTTTCCTGTTCCGACAGTCGCTGGTTAGTGCTCCTGTTACATTAGGTTTGTTTCTGATTAAGTGGCTTTCCACACATGTTAGTGACTGAGTATAGCATTGATCAGCTTTGTGTCAGTGTAAAAAAACGTTAGCAGTGTTGCACTGCAAACTTGGGCCTTGCTGCTGTTTCGAAGTGGCTGAAACCATGTTTGAGAAGTCCATTTAGGGATAAGTATATTTAAAATTTCCCAGGCAGAGTTAGGAGTTAATGCAGGTTATGTGCCTGGGAGCAACCCCAGGCACAGCTACAGGTTGGGCAGAGAAGAGATTCAGAGCAACTCTGCGGAGAAGGACTTGGGGGTGTTGGTCAATGAGAAACTTAATATGAGCCAGCAGCGTGTACCTGCAGCCCAGAAAGCCAACCGTATCCTGGGCTGCATCAAAGGGAGTGTGTCCAACAGGTCAAAGGAGGTGATCCTGCCCCTCTACTCTGCTCTCGTGAGACCTCACTTGGAGTATTGTGTGCAGTTTTGGTGTCCTCAATATAAAAAGGACATGGAACTGCTGGAACAAGTCCAGAGGAGGGCCATGAGGATGATCAGGGGACTGGAGCACCTCCCGTATGAAGATAGGATGAGAAAGTTGGGCCTGTTCAGCCTGGAGAAGAGAAGGCTGCATGGAGACCTCATAGCAGCCTTCCAATATCTGAAGGGGGCCTATAAGGGTGCTGAGGAGGGACTCTTCGTTAGGGACTGTAGTGAGAGGACAAGGGGTAAAGGGTTAAAACTTAAACAGGGGAAGTTTAGATTGGATCTGAGGAAAAAATTCTTTACTGTAAGGGTGGTGAGGCCCTGGAATGTGTTGCCCAGGGAAGCTGTGAATGCTCCACCCCTGGTGGTGTTCAGGACCAGGTTGGACAGAGCCTTGGGTGACATGGTTTAATATGAGGTATCCCTGCCCATGGCAGGGGGGCTGGAACTCGATGATCTTGAGGTCCTTTCCAACCCTAACTCTTCTATGATTCTGTGAGTTAAAACATTGAAAAAGCCTGTTAGGAGACCATTACTTTAGCTGTGTAAGCCCCACTTTAGTCGCAAAAAGTTAAATCATAAATGTGTAAATATAGTCTGTGCAACCATAAAGCCAGTAAAGGCAAGTAAAACACATTTCTGTGGTTTCATATCAGCACTTAGTGCTTAGTCTGCCAGCTGCACAATTATCTCCAGCAGGTAGTTGGCATGGTAAGTTTTGTGTAGGCTCCATCAGCAGGGAGTTAATGTCTTCTCTGAGATTTTTTTTTTCCCTTAGCTATAAGCTGCTTTACATATGTACCTTTTTCCACATGATGTGATAATTCGTATGTGAGAGATTTGCGTCTAGTCTTGACCACCCCAAGGGGTACTGGGCTTACCTTCCTACTTGGCATATGTCAGCCTAGTCTATCACATGCTGCATTTTCCTGGAACACAATATAGTTTCTTGCCTCATTAACTTTGTTATTGACTCTAAACTCTCAAACTTGTATGATTTCCAACAGAGGCGGATGTGTCATAGCTTCTGCTCTTCTGAAGACATCTTTAATGGATGTCTGACTTGCAACAACTGTGACGTTGATATGCACAGAGCCTGAATTTTGTCAGTGCAAGATGAAATAGTGATATTAAATTCCTCCTTTGAACATGGTTCTTTACAGGCGGAGTTTCCTGTGGTTGTCAAACTGCAAATAACAATCATAGCTCCATATCCCTGGTGGATATTGAAATGATGAAGACAGATACACTTCCTGCTTCATTTTTCCTCTGTATTAAAAAAAAACAATCTAAATAGATTAGCTCAGAATTCTAATGGAGAAATGTTTAAATTCATTTATCCTTTGTTCAAATCTGTTTATCCTTTTTAAGAAGTTACTAGCTTGGGTTTTATTTGTCTCTACTGTAACTTAAATTCATTCACATTGATGCTACATAAACTGAAAAGCCAATGATGCAGTAAAAGCAACCTGGAGGTTTGTTTTTAATTCCTTTCAAGCAATTGAATGATTCAGCTAGTTACAACACAGACTATATACACAGACAGGACTCTTCAGCCTAGGAGATGAAGAATGTTATGGTTAGAGAAGAATAAAGTAAAGATGTATAAAATGGCAAGTAAAACGGAGAAAATAGAGAATGTGTGGTTTATCCGTTGAAGAACATGAATCAGAATCGTGTGTCAAAATAAATTAGCACCTGGTAGCACAAGCTGAATTTTATGAAATCCACAATTAGGCTACAAAACTCCTTGGCAGAAGATACAGTGCATGCTGAAATGTGTATGAATTCAGGAAAGGACTCGCCGAATTCATCTGAATTATCTGCTGGGGACAGTTCCATACCTGAGGTGCCACTTCTGCAGGTAGTGCTGCAGCCGTGGTTGGGATGCTGTTTTGTACTTAGGCTCTTTTCTGATGGTTGCTCTTGGAGATGAACATTTGAGCTGTTCCAGTGTTGCTTTTTATACATTCTTACCTGCCCAAAAGCTAAACTACTGCTGTTCCAGGTCTTGCTAAAGCAGCACACAGGCTTCCCTTGAAGCCAGCAGATTATCAGTGAGGCTCTTACATTACAGTCATAAAATCCCAGACTGGTTTAGATTGGAAGGGACCTTAAAGCTCATCCAGCTCCACCCCCTGCCACGGATCAGATTGCTCCAAGCAACCCATCCAATAGACCAGGTTGCTCCAAGCCCCATCCAGCCTGGCCTTGAACATTGCCAAGGATGGGGCAGCCACAGCCTCTTTAGGCAGCCCGTGCCAGCGCTTCACCACCCTCACAGGGAAGAGCTTCTTCCTTATATCCAGTCTCAGTCTTCCCTCTGGCAGGTTAAAGCCATTCCCCCTTGTCCTGTCCCTACAGGACCTTGTAAAACCTCCCTCAGCAGCTCTTTTGTAGACACCTTTAAGGTATTGAAAGGCCTCAATAAGGTCTCCCAGAGCCTTCTCTTCTGCAGGCTGAACAATCACAGAAAGCATACTGTATCTTTCAGAATATAATAATGCAAAGACTCAAACTCTGAGTCCCTAAAGAGAAAGTACCAGATGCTGAAATGATGGGGAGGACAGAACTGTAACTGATGCTTCTACAGAACCAGTGCAGTCAACAGCCAGTGAAACTTTAGCTAGCTAGGCTTGAAAAATGTTCAGCTTTAGCGAACAAAAGTTTCCAACACCAAAAAATAATCCGATTTCTGTTGTGGTGGTTAGGCTGGCCTCTGTTAAAGAGGCTAACAGAAAAAAGAAGGTTGGCTATTATTGTTCCTAATAACCAACCTAAACCTCCCCTGGCACAGCTTGAGGCTGTTTTTTCTTGTTCTGTTTCTTGTTACTTGGGAGAAGAGACTGATCCCACCTCACTCCATCCTCCTGTCAGGCAGTTGTAGAGAGTGATAAGGTCCCCCCTGAGCCTTCTCTTTTCCAGACTAAACCCCACCAGGTCCCTCAGCTGTTCCTCATCAGACTTGTGCTCCAGACACTTCACCAGCTCCACTGCCCTTCTCTGGACCTGAAGGTCCTTTTTCTAGTCCCAAAGAAGGTCTTTTACAATTGTTTGTGAATCCAAACTGTTTCTGAAGTCGTTCAGGCTGAAGTCGTTTGTTGCCTACCCCAGAACAAGTCTATTCAAGCTGCAAGTTGTGGGCAAGTATGCCCAGAGATGCACTATGGTCTGTTACAACCGCATTGGCAGGACCAGATGTTTCTCTGGAAGCAATTAAAAGGAATATCTATGTGTAATGCTTGATGCGAGGAAAGGAGACAGGAACCTTGCTAATGTGATTATTGTTTTAGTATGATAATGAAATAGTATAGTATGGAATGTCATAATATCGAGATGATTGTTCCTAAAAACAAGGGTGTGAAATGGATTGCAGCTATTGCTAATCAGGAAAGTTTATGGCTTGATTTTGGCTTGGAAACTGCTCCATTTTCCAAAGAAGGAGCTGGCCTTCCCTTTCCAGCCACTGCAGCACTCTCCAAGGGTGGTCTGAAACCCCACTATGTTGTTTACAAACATCTGGCTGAGGTGTAAAGCAATGTGACAAAACCCATTTGTATCCTGAAATTGGTTGTATTTCCAGAGGTCCTTGGGAAAGCAGTGAAAATCTAGCTGCAAATAGAGAACTGCTTTAGGTACTTGCTTATGGGCAAAGTAAATGTCTCTCTTCAATACCAGATCAAACTCATAAATGAGAGATTTCTCAGTAGATTAACTGTACAATTATTAATGTATTTTGAGTTCTAGCCGGAGAATTAGGGGAACTGTAGCTCACAGAAGTGCTACTGCAGTTTCTTCTGATTAACACTACAACTAATGGCTGGTTGTTTCTGGAACAGTAATAGCAGAATTCAATACCTGTGCTGCAAAAGGATGCTGGGTAATGGTAAGCACCATGAAGGGAATTGCTCAGGCAGTCATTGCAAATGCTGCTGTGGCCTCTTAACTTTCTCTGGATTAACCTGGGCAAGAATGGTCTACAGTTACTGAAGAGGGGGATGTGTTGGTTTGTTCGGCTTACTCTTTCTGTAGTTTCTTTCTGTTGCTGCTTCTGTTGCTTCTCTGGAATGTTTGTAATACATGAAAAAGAATATTGATCTCTTTTTTCCCAAAAGGCATGTGCATTTGGTAAGGGTTTCACTGCCAGGAGGCTGTTATTTACAGCAGGGTTTGTGCAGATTGAATCTCTAATCCAGAGCTCCAGAGTTTTCCCACATTTTACCATCCTTTCCAATACAATCAAGAGATGAAAGGCCGGTTCTGATGTATCAGGTATACAGCTAAATTAGCATTAAAGTGCTAGTTTTATGAAAATTAGTTTTGTGTGCTTCAGAATCTACCATTTATAAACTACAGGGTTTTATAAGACACATAAGCAGGAAGCTAATAGCTGCCTGTACATTTAGTGTCCATACATAGCAGTTCACCAAATGCCTCCCACTCTTACATTAACATGTACAAACTTAAACTCCAGCTTAGGGGAGTAGTGGCTACAGAGGACAAGTGATGATACCTTCAAAATATTTAGAAGCAAGAAGGATGATGCTGAATATTTAGGGGAGTGTTTGGAGCTGCATTGTCTGCAAAGGGTTACAAACAAGCACATTTCATTAGAGTATCTAGGAAAACCCAGTTGTGGAACATGTTGGACACTGGAGTGGCCTCACAGTGAGAGCAGCTCTTCTGTTACAGCTTGTTCAATACGATTTTCTGAAGTAGGAAGACAAGTCAACTTGTGAGACAAGTCATAGAAGAGGGACAATTTCTTAAACAATACAAATCATAGAATCATAGAAGAGTTAGGGTTGGAAAGGACCTCAAGATCGAGTTCCAACCCCCCTGCCATGGGCAGGGACACCTCCCACTAAACCATGCCATCCAAGGCTATGTCCAACCCCACCTTGAACGCCACCAGGGATGAAGCATCCACAACCTCCCTGGGCAACCCATTCCAGGGCCTCACCACCCTTACAGTAAAGAATTTCTTCCTCAGATCCAATCTAAACTTCCCCTGTTTAAGTTTAAACCCTTTACCCCTTGTCCTCTCACCACAGTCCCTAATGAAGAGTCCCTCCCCAGCATCCCTATAGGCCCCCTTCAGGTATTGGAAGGCTGCTATGAGGTCTCCACGCAGCCTTCTCTTCTCTATGCTGAACAGCCCCAATTTTCTCAGCCTATCTTCATAGGAGAGGTGCTCCAGTCCCCTGATCATCCTCGTGGCCCTCCTCTGCACTTGTTCTAACAGTTCCATGTCCTTTTTATGTTGAGGACACCAGAACTGCACACAATACTCCAAGTGAGGTCTCACAAGAGCAGAGGAGAGGGGCAGGGTCACCTCCCTCGACCTGCTGGTCACGCTCCTTTTGATGCAGCCCAGGATACGGTTGGCTTTCTGGGCTGCAAGCGCACACTGCCGGCTCATGTTCATTTTTTCATCAACCCACACCCCCAAGTCCTTCTCTGCAGGGCTGCTCTGAATCTCCTCCCTGCCCAACCTGTAGCTGTGCCTGGCATTGCTCCAACCCAGGTGTAGGACTTTGCACTTA
Source organism: Amazona ochrocephala (assembly GCA_039720435.1). NCBI lineage: Eukaryota > Metazoa > Chordata > Aves > Psittaciformes > Psittacidae > Amazona > Amazona ochrocephala. The sequence goes on from CM077877.1 coordinate 121,053,346, forward strand.
GCATGGTTAAACTTCATTAGGTTGGCATCAGCCCACCTCACAAGCGTGTCAAGGTCCCTCTGGATGGCATTCCTTCCCTCCAATGTATCAACCGAACCACACAGCTTGGTGTCATCGGCAAACTTGCTGAGGGCACACTCAATCCCACTGTCCATGTCACCCACAAAGATGTTGAACAAGACCGGTCCCAACACCGATCCCTGGGGGACACCACTCGTTACCGGTCTCCAGCTGGACATTGAGCCACTGAGCACTACTCTTTGCTTGCGGTCATCCAGCCAGTTCTTTATCCACCGAGTGGTCCACCTATCAAATTGATGTTTCTCCAACTTGGAGAGAAGGATGTCATGTGAGACAGTGTCAAAGGCTTTACACAAGTCCAGGTAGATGACATCAGCTGCTCTGCCCCTGTCCATCAGTTCTGTAGCCCCTTCATAGAAGGTCACCAGATTGGTCAGGCAGGATTTCCCCTTAGTGAAGCCATGCTGGCTGTCCCCAAGCACCTTGTTGGTTTTCATGTGCCTTAGCATGCCTTCCAGGAGAAAATAAATGTAGATTTCACAACGATGCCTTTTTCTTTGGAGCACAGCTGTGAGATGTGCAAACCCCTCTTTGCTCTTAGAGAAAATAACGTCAAGATATGCTTTAACTACCTGCCTTTGCTTACCAGTCATAAAAGAGAAGCAACAGAATAATGGCGTATCCAATATATCCTGAAAATCCTAGAAGAAAGAGCAAATATACTCTTTAAGTTGTACCATAACTGATAAAAGCTGTACCAGTCGTCTTTCATAAAACTTAGACTGTTTTATGAAAACCAAAAAGGGCTACAGGGCAGAAATAAGAAAGACAGAAAGCAATCTGCGCAAGTGGGAAGCTTATATGGTATAACCCATTTTCTCTGATTCCTGATGGGTACAATACTCATTCCAATTCTTACCCATAACAGTCTTGTATCTCATCTGCTTCACAGTCAAAACAACAGTAGAAACTGCAGTTGCTTTTATGTGGTCTCAGGCTGTTCTTCCTGTCCACCTACCTATTGTAGTAGGCGTATGCAGAATGTCCCAAGAGAAACTAAGACTCTCTCGGAGTTGATTGAGGAGCAGTGCTTGTTCTGCTGCACTCACACTTCTCTGAGGAGCTGTGTGAGTTTCTGGACAACATAACATTCTGTTTCTGGGTAGAAAATTGCAGTTTTCAGCCTTCTGGAGAGGGTGATTTATTTCCCGAGTATAATCAGCTGCAGTATCCTTGCAGTGTGCAAGCAAATTGAAGACGTAATTTTGGGAGGTGGGAATTTGCCAATTTGTCTTAGCCCTGAAAAGCCAAACTACGATAATTTCAATGTGCACACTCTTTCCCTGCTGTTATTTTCCAGAAGTATCCAGCTGCTTTGTTTTGTGGGCAGAGTTGGAATATATTCACGCTACTTCTTGTCCAATTTTCAGAGGGGCTGAAAAGCTTCCATTGCGTCATAGCTTATAAATTCATTAAAGTCCATAATTTAGCATGGTCCATTGAAAACTTCCTATCAGAAGAGGAAGTATGTAACTGTTTAACTTAGAAAATGGTTCTGCTTCTCTCATCCCTCTGTTTTCTCCCCCGTAGGACTGGGCTAGATGTAATTGGAGCTCGGTGGGAAGAAACATCATGGTTCTGCAGGATTTCTTTCTTTTTTTCCTTTCTTTCTTCATTAATTTACCTGGTTTATCTCACATTATTATGTAGCTGTTGGGTGTTCCTCTCTCTACCAGTCTTCTGGCCACACCAAACTACTTCCTCAAACAGTATTGTGAGTTAGACTAGGAGCTTGTTCCTGCAAATAATTTCATTTCATAATGAATAAAGGGAGGGAAAAGGGTTCCTTGCCCAAAATACTGTGCTCCATCTGGGTTTATAACCGAGTCACCTGATTCCAGTAGGGGTGTTCTTGGTCAGGGTCTTATTCTACAAGTTTTAACTAAATATGCATAACGAGAAGTTGTGAACATGTTCAAAGATAACAATGAAAGGTGTAGATACTGTTAGGTTTACCAATGACAGCTAGATAACCACCCCCCAATTTAGCATATTGCTTAATGTGTTCTGTAAATCAGATGTTGCCTTTGTAACCAGGAACTTACTCCACCTGCACCTGAATTACTTCTTTGAACAGGAATTTGGGATACCACATCAAATTTTCTGTCACGAAAGTACCTTGCTGGGTGTTCAGTTGCTGTGTGTGCATTTGATTCAAGAGCAGTCTATTTTGTTTTGCGTATGGCTCTCTTATTCTCTCTAGCTGTATGATACAGAGATGCATTACCAAGTGTCCTGAACATACTGCTTGCAGCCTTAGGCATTAATAAAATTTTACCTGTTATTCAAGGAAAATGAATGTGAGCAGCGCCTTCTTCTAAAAGGCCTTTTGGGAGCACTAGCTGGTACTTCTGGAAGAGACAAAAATCCAAATGAATAAGGTTTCATTTTGTTTCTTTCTTTAGGACACTTTCCTCTGTTCAGATTTCTTTTCATACACAACTATCCAAATTACCTCTCCAGACGTGTTTGTCCTCTACGCTGTCAAAATCAAGTCTTTGACATTTATTGCCCATTTAAAATGTAGCCCTTCATGAGCTTACACTGCTGAGGGGAAGCTGGCTTCACATAACATACACAGCAAATTTGCAATTGCTTACAGAGAAGGGCTGTAGGTTGCAACTTAAGGAAGTCCATCTTGAGAATGGAACACTGCAGCTCTTCTTGCAGGTTGGTTGGCACTTCAGCTGCTGACGCACAACTATGTGTGTAAGCCTCAGAAAGCTAAGTTCCAGTGTTGCTGATTTGCCAGCTTTCAGATCTGCTCAAAGTATCCATGTTCTTGAACCTCATTGCTTGCTGTCCTCCTGAGCTGTATGTCTCAGCATGGAAAGTCAGCTAGAATTAGTTGCACTAAAAGTAGCTGTTGGTTTTCATAGAATCATAGAATAGTTAGGGTTGGAAAGGACCTCAGGATCATCGAGTTCCAACCCCCCTGCCATGGGCAGGGACACCTCCCACTAAACCATGCCATCCAAGGCTATGTCTAACCCCACCTTGAACGCCACCAGGGATGAAGCATCCACAACCTCCCTGGGCAACCCATTCCAGGGCCTCACCACCCTTACAGTAAAGAATTTTTTCCTCAGATCCAATCTAAACTTCCCCTCTTTAAGTTTAAACCCATTACCCCTTGTCCTCTCACCACAGTCCCTAATGAAGAGTCCCTCCCCAGCATCCCTATAGGCCCCCTTCAGGTACTGGAAGGCTGCTATGAGGTCTCCACGCAGCCTTCTCTTCTGCAGGCTGAACAGCCCCAACTTTCTCATCCTATCTTCATACGGGAGGTGCTCCAGTCCCCTGATCATCCTCGTGGCCCTCCTCTGCACTTGTTCTAACAGTTCCATGTCCTTTTTATGTTGAGGACACCAGAACTGCACACAGTACTCCAAGTGAGGTCTCACAAGAGCAGAGGAGAGGGGCAGGATCACCTCCCTCGACCTGCTGGTCACACTCCTTTTGATGCAGCCCAGTATACAGTTGGCTTTCCCATGTATATCATCAACTGTGGCTGTAGCCAGGGAGTAACAGCAGTAACTTGGTAGGGAATAACTAAGATCAAAGACAAAATAATAGATCTGCAAGGAGAAGCCCTGAGGTTGTACTTCAGCATATAAGATCTCAGAGGTGATCCAAGTGTAACTTGTGATCTGAGTTTAATAATGTCAAATGGCCACAGGAGTGAACAACTGAGAAGCTCTTTGTCTATAGAAAGGGAGGTGCAGGGCACTCAGCCAGCTGAAGGAGCAGAAATGGTTGTGCCTTCTAGACTACTGCTCATTGTCACTTGGAAGTGGCCACCTCTGCTAAATAAGTGTGCTTTAAAACCAAAAGGAATCTGACTGGTCAGCCTTGGTCTTGTTGGGCCACAAGGAATGGATGTAAGTAGTTTGTTCTGGAAGTAACTCTTTCATTAGTGATTAGTAAGCCAGGTTGTGGGAGATGCTTAATGCAATGGAAATTGAGGAGAAAATGTGGCTCTGGGAATAGCAGAGAGATGACCATCTCGACCCTTTGAGAAATATTGATGGGTTTGACAGACTTGGAACAAATCAGGAAAGAAAACTGTTGAAGTGGGCAAAAGCACAGGACAAGAAAAAGTGAATGATTTGATGTATTCACTCAGCAAAGGGTATGATTTGGGGTTGCTATATGGATCTGGTTAAGCTTGTTTGTGAAAACTGTTAATGGGAAGTAGTTGGCTTTGTAAGGGAAACAATAAATACAGGACTTACAAGCCTGTTAGTCCTCCAGAGATTTTCAGCCAAACTGCAAGAAATATTTCTTGAGAAAATAATGGTTTTATTGAAAATGAGCTATTATATTCTTTCAGGACACAAAAGTAGCTGGAATTGACACAAAGTATTTAATGGACTAAATAGCTGGTTTACAGAATTAGAAGTGATTGTGGCGATCTTGGAGGTCAGTTGGACATACAGTTCAGGAACTGTCACTGGCCGTGAGTTCTGTTTGTTGGACATAGAATTCTGGTTTTCTAGGTTTTGTAGGAATTTTTGTCCTGGGGGATTTGGCAGAGATGATATTGCTGAGAAACTGCTATCTCCATTGGAGAAGAAATAAGCTGCTTATTAACTGTTCTCTTTCAGGAAGCTGGGGCATTCCTGAAGTACATCATAGCTCCAAGAGGGTACTTCTCTTGTTAGATACAAACTTAATTCTTTGCTGGTTCAAGTATACACCAAATAAACTGAATGGATTGGAACCCTTTATACTTTTATTTCCTAGATACGTGGTTAGATTATGAGTGAACTCCTTTAAAAGTGAAAAGGCAAAAGAGCTCCTACTTTTTTAAATGAAAACTGAGTAAAGAGAGACCTGGACAAAGATCTTCCTTGTGGTGGCACAATAAATGCAACCTAACGCAATAGGAAGCAACTGAAAGTCAGTTGACAGATTGATACAAAGACGAGATGTCTTTTCTGTTTCATTTGTATTTCCTATAGGGATTGCCTCTCTCTGTAGTACTGTGGGAAAATAAAAGTCCTTGTGGGATTGAATCCCACAGAAAGTGTGTTACTAGGATTGTTATTGACCCCCACATCAGACAATCATAGTAATCAGGAGATGTTAAGTGAGATGATGCTAAATAAAACTACATCAAGTGTTTGATTCTTGTGGTTAAAAAAGGCAGCTTTTGGGAAGGAGGCCTTTTCCAATTAAATACATTTCCTATTGGAATCCAAAAGATTCAAAGATTAATATTTAGTTCAATAAAATGCATGAGGAAGGGCAGGCTAAGATGTAGATGAATTAAGCACAGTAGTTTGTGTCCTTTCTATGGATATTCTTACAAATGGAGGAAACAAAGTGTAAATAAAAGTGGTCACACTGATTTTAAGTAATTTCAGTCCTGAAAGAATTCTCTAGGGTTCTTGAATGGAGTCTTCTTTTGAAAGTCTTCAAAATCAGGTTTTGAATGGGAAAGTTGTAGAATCATAGAATAGTTTAGGTTGGAAAGGACCTAAAGGTCATCTAGTTCCAACCTCCTGCCATGGGGAGGGATACCATGTGGCCTAAGGCTCTTCAACCTGGCCTTGAACACTGCCAGAGGTGGAGCATTTGCCACGCCTCTGGGCAGCCTGTTCCATTGCCTCACCACACTCACAGTAAAGAGGGTGAGGTTCTTTATATCTAACTTAAATCTTCCCTGTTTCACTTTGAATCCATGACCCCTTGTCCTACCACTATGGTCCCTGATGAAGAGTCTCAGCCTGGCACCCTTGTAAGCCCCCTTCATATACTGGAAGTCTGCTCCGAGGGCAGAACACAATGATTCATTACACCAGTGTGTAGTAACATGTAGCACACATACATGCCAGAAAGGAAGCATAGAGTAGGCTGTTATTTTGCTGGTATCATATATATCTTCACTTCTTCCAGTTTCTTTGTATCTGAAGTTATGCAATCAAAGTGATGGAGTATTGCAGCTTAATGAGTAACCACATTTGAGCTGATGCATGGTGACCAACCAAATGCAGCAATTACCTGCCCCTCTTGCCAAGTAAAACACGGTAGCTTAAACCATGATTAAGTCTGATAAATATTTTGTGGTTTAAGCCTAGTACCTCCTGTTTCACAGGCTAACATACAGTCAGTTACTGCAATTTGGGTCATGAATGTTAACTCATTAGGCTCCAGTTCTGATTTTTTTTCCCAACTGAAACATCTGCCCTTCTATGCACTTCTGTGGATTTTCTCCCCCTTTTTTCTTCACAATATTCAGCAGTCTAGCAAAGGACTGTGTGTGTTTGAGAATTGGAAGTGAATGTAACTTGGTAGAACCCAGAACTGCAGGTTCAAGTCTACAAATGCTGTTCAGATCATTTGGTGTTTTGGTAACTGATGTAATGTCAAAGACCCTGGTGCAATGAAACACACATGCAGTCTTGGCTGTGGAAGCAACGTCTCATGTCGCTGGATCAGTGAGTGCGTAGCTTTTTAAGGGAGTCCTTGTCAACACAAGTGCAACAGGGCACCATCTCCTCTCTGTTGGTGACTGGAAGAAAGGAATGAGAAACCACTTTGGACCAGATGGGGATGTCTTCTAAATGAAATAAGGGTCTCGAGCTTAGTATTTCTATAAAGTTCAGTTTACTCTCTGTGTCTTGCAGAAAGTACATTTGGTGCATCTTGTTGCACTTTGTCTTGTGGCAGAGAAAATCAGCATGAGGAAATTAAAAGGGAAAAAAAAGACTGCAGGAAAGGCAGAAAGAAGGGAAAGAGAATCAACCTGGAATATTTCTTATCCTTAACCACTGAGCTGTTGCCTTCAAGTCAGATACCCCTATACAACATTGACAACAGAAATAGTCTGATGTCTGTTAGCTAGGAAATTACTGCACTTCAAATCTGACAACAAAGGAATTGCCATTAACAGTGCTAGTAATTCTTACTTGTTCATAAACACTTTCTACTGCCTTCCATCTGGGTTGCTCTATATTGTTGCAACCATGAAGTTTTGAACATCTTGGAGATGTTTTTTTTAAGATGCTCTTAAATACCCAAACCTGTCAATACTGAGAAGAGTGAATCAAACATGTAAGCAAAGGAGCAGAACGTAGATCATCATATGTATAGCTAACTAACAGCAGACAAAATGGCACAAAAGAACAGCATATGCATCAGCAATGCTTACCTCTTTTACTAGTCCTAAAATGAGTATTTGGAATGCCGAAGCTGAAGAGTGTCTATCAAGAAGCTAAAGGGTATATGGACACCCAGTCCTTCTCTTTCACCTGCAGATCAGTATTAGTTTTGATAGGATTGCAGAACTGAGGGGCAAATGGACAAATTAAGCCCCAGTTCAGGCTGTAGTGTAGTTTGACTTCAGCTATTCCTCTTTTGCAGACAGGTCAGTGTCATTCAGACCTATTGGTACACCCAAAGCCCTGACAAGCTTCACGCAGACCCTCCACCCAGGCACCTACTGCCCAGTGCCCCTGGTACTCCACTTAGGCTCGGGCTCATGTCCCCTCTCTTTAGCTGAGCTACCTCAGTGTGTGCCTGTGCTCAACCCTGTTCTCGCTGCTCCAATTTGCTCATTGGGTTTCCTGGGCTGAACTTGCTATGTCCAATGACCTCCAACTCTCACTGTCACCAAACCTTTCCTAATTAAATACTGCAAGACATTGTCCTGCTCAGGGAGGTCACTGTTCTTGCCTGGCTTGGGGTTGTCTGCAGCCACAGCCTTGTGGAGCAGCCCAGCTCTTCTTGTCCCCTAACCCATTAGCTCAGGCTTCTGTGAAGGACCTGCAATGATTATACCACTGGACATCTTGTGGGGCAATGGAGCTCAGGCAAGGATTAGGAGCAGTCTGGCCTGACCTTAAATGAATCTTGGGTCCCCTGGGGTCTTGGGCAGAGAATGTGGGTGGAGGGCTCAGGTGAGGCTGGTATAATTAAGGGAAATGAGTGCATTCAGGGCTCTGATGCAGAAGAAATTAAGCTTGGGTAACTTACTGGCACTGGAAATGAGAAAGGCAAAGAGGTTTTGCAGCTATTAATGTGTTATCTCGAAGTGTGGGGATATCTCAAAGTTGTGGCATAGTCGCCAGCAGTTGGCTTGTTTACATGTGTGTTCAACCCTGTTGTTACTAAAGCATTTTCTTTCTTTTTCAGGAAAAGAGTGGGTAGGGTCAAGAGCCTTTGTATGCTGCTTGACTGTAGTGCATTCAATCCATGCAGTGTCCAGAACTTTCCATTAGCCTGTCACTTCACCTTACTGAAAAAATAAGACAAAAATAAATGGTTTTCTGATCTCTAATACTATTTATCTCTATTGATTTTGAGAAAATTTATATGCAGAAGACTAAAATGTGTCCTGACTTTGTACTTCCAGGTTCCTGAGCATGCAGAACTTGCCTGGATTCTTGGGTGCTTAACTAACATGCCGCGTCTGCTACGCTTGCCCCAGTGGAAGGTATGGACAGTTTCATGAGTTCAGTGGAATTATATGGGAATTCAGTAGAACTGTTGTCCTTAAAATACTTGTTATCTGTGAAGTACCAGCTGTATCTTGGTTACCCTTGCTTTAGGTTTAAGTCCTATGGCAGGAAAAGGAAAATGTGTCTTTCCAGGTCTGTTGCTATCAGTGGACATTTTCCTGCTGGAAGCTACAGCATAATATTTTTTGCAGAGGCTTGCACAGACTGTAATAAATAGGAGGTTTGTTCAGTCTTGTTAAAGTGATTTTGCTTCATCCTTGAAGTTATTTCAGTGCTTTTTTAATAATGCAAAACAATGACAAGATATTGCAGTGGAAACCATGAGCCTTGCTGATGAAGGAGTTCCATAAGCAGCTTTTTTTTTCCTACCATGAAGAGTGGTGGCTCTGTACATCGTATGGGAGAGGGTGCAAAAGAAGCATATGTTGGAAGAGGAGTATAGAAATTATAAACATTAAGAACGTGCTGAGTGATAAAGTTACTGCACCTTAAATGTTTGCCTTTACAAGTTTCAAATGTTCATCTTTTTAATCTTAGGCCATCATCAGCAGGACTGCATCAATGAAGTTCTTGCATTTAATTTCCTTGTATTTTATTTTGGCATTTTGTAAGTAGAAAAACCAAAAGGCAGGAGAGAGAAGTATCAAAAAATGAAGGAAAAAAAAAAAAAAACTATATTAAGAGCAGTTTGGTTTGCAGAGTTCAGAGCAGTCTTAAATACCTCCAGATGTTTGCTTTCTTACTGTTTTTCTTCTTAATTAAATAAAAACAGTAAAACTTAAATACAGCAACCAGCGTTAATGCAGGGCATAGATTAAAGCCAACCTTTTCAAACCTGAGGTTCTAAAGTTAAGCTTTTAAATCCAGCTTTGACTGGATTGACTTTCCAAGCCCACAGATAGGTGTTACAGGTGCTAGGCTTTGCAAATTAGGTCCCCTGAACCTTAGGCCTTTAGCTATGTAGACAGAAGACAGAGGGTGAGAAAAACCTTAAGATATTTGAATAGCAATGATGAAATCATGAAGATTTTAAGGGGCTTAGTGTATTTAGCTATTATTTGTTAAAAGCAAAAAGTAGATATGCCATTGCTAGAGCAGAATTAGAAACTGTAGCCCGTCTACCTTGAATTAAATGATACGTATCCTAAAGCAATGTGGATTTGAATTAATTTCTATATCCTAAAATGATATGGATATGAATTAATTAAAATCACAGCCTGTGGTACTATTAGCCAAAAGCATGATTCTGCTCTGTTTTTCTTTTACAAACAGATGAAGCGTGCCAGCCAGAATAATGAAGGAACTGTTGGGTTGTTGACCTACCCTGTGCTTCAAGCAGCAGATATTTTGCTGTACAAGTAAGAGGCAGAATGTGAGCCCATGGGCAATGTCTGTTCAGCTGCGTTGGAATGAATGTCTGTCAGGTCAACATGCTAACTTCTGAAGTGGGGGAGCTGGGTGTGATTAGATCAGAAGATTGGAAATGGATGACAGCTTTTTACCTCTCAAGTGGCTGGTTCAAATCTAGCTGGTTTGAAAGCAAATGACAGGGCTGTAAAGAGAAAAAGTTGATCACTTCAGAATAATTATTAGGGAATTATAACCCATTGATGCTTAATTATATTTATTACATGTTCACACACATGCTTATACTTTTTTTTTAAGTAGTTATGCCTTATGCAGTGTACTGCAGAGATACTTAAACTGGCTGTATGTAGCATACCCATATTTATGTGTCATTCTATGTAGGCCTATTGATACTGGTGAATAATTTACTGCATCTTGTGGTACCTGAAGTAGTTCAATTTCCTTTGTGGTGTCCCATGTGAGTGGAAGTACACCCTGATTAGGGGCGAGTGACTCAGCATGCCAAAGTTTGTAACCTAGCTGATAGAACTTGTAGTGCATTATTTTAAATTGCCTCAGTAAGTAAATGTTAGAGACAGTGCACTACGTATTAATGATTTTTATGTTCCAAGCATATGTGCTTTCTGGAATTGTTCTGAAGTTGTGAATACTTGCTGGGACGGAGAAGTCATGCGGAACTACAAAGACTGTGGGGACTTTAGGAGGACAGAGTAACCAAGATTAGCCAGTTGTTAACTCAGAAAAATGTAGCTAGAGAAATTTAATCTGAAGTGATCATTAGTCAGGGAAAACAGTAATGTCAGAAGACCAGTAGATGGTATTTCTAATTCACTTGATTTTTAATTAAAACTAGTGGGAAGCAAGCAGAAGTCAGAATGAATTTGAACATTAAAATCCTCTTCGAAGCAATGAGTCCCATTTGATTGTCAAGCAGTATTTAAGAATGAAATTTAAACAACTTTATCAGAAATCACTTTGTTTTGGTAGAGCTCAACCACCTATGTTATCTCTAATAAGATTGTGTGATTCCTTAGCGAAGCTGGTGATATGTTTACTACCACGTGTATTAACAGCAGGCTGTCCAGACAGAGCACAGAACAAGAAATTGAAAGAGAAACAATATCTCTTTGAAGAAATTCGCATAATATCTTTAATAAAAAATGTTTTAATGTGAAAACATGATTTAGGGAACAGGAATGAGGAAGAAATGGTAACACAGGAAGAGCATGGCAGTCATGAAGAAGAGTTAAGAGCTGGAGGGTGGGCAAAACAGTACTGATTCAGATGAACCAAGAAATAAAGAGACAGAAAAATGGACAGAAGGTAAATATATGACAGAAAGGAATAAAAATAGCCCTAGGACAGGAATATATATGTGTACATATATGTATAAAAACAGCAAGGAAAAAGGCAAAGAATCATGCAGAAGCATTTATAAAGATAATATATTTTCTGTTTAGTGGCCAACTTTGTGAATATGGAACCATTTGGGCATATGGAAACATTTCTTTTGACCTGCTTTAAGTATATTGATAATGGTAACTGATTTTCTTTCTGTTAGTTGTAGACCACTGGGATTTCCTATTGGCTACTGTAACTGTTTTTAGGTTGCCTTGCTGATTGTTTGGTGGGGAATAAAGGTGGACAAATTGATTCCTGGATGTCAGCCCAGTAATTCAGGATCGGAAGGAAGGAGTACCGTGTTGAACTGAAATTTTCTGGGAACTTTAAAGATGCACAGTGAACTTTCTTACGCTGGAGCAGATCCAGGATTCAGAGCTGAATACCCCGCAAGCCTTAGGAAAAAATCAGCTGGGGGAAGGGAGAGTAATCAGAAGCTGGCAAGACTTCAAGTCTGTCTCATCTCAAAGAAACAGACATTTTTAGTGAGCATGATTAACTGTGGGAAAGAATCACCAGGGGAAGTAAAGGGTTCTTCACCTCCTGATGTCCTCTGATGCAGATTGTGTTTTCCTCCAGACCTGCATTCAAGCTATTGAGTTCAATGCAGAAGATCAATTGATCCTTTGATCCTAACAGTTCTCATCTATGAATGATAGCACTTGTGGCAATAGAGGCACTGGCCCACATGATACTTATACAGTGGTGACCCATGAGGAAGAACTGCTCTCTTCTTTCCTTCCCTTGATAAATCCACAGTACTAACTTCTCAACCTGAGAAAACAAGGCAAGGTGTTTGTGCTTTATGCTTTGCAGATCTTTCTTTGTTTGCAGGCTGTAACACATGTTCTTTGATCTCTGGAGACAGCAGGAGATAATACAAAAACCTTTCTTTGAGCTGAATTTAATTATTTGCTCTATTGCTATCTTCACTGTATATGTTTTCACAAAAGGCTATTTTTGCCCTTGGAGATGTGCTTCTGTTCAGCACAAAAAGCAGGCTCATCCTGGGATACAGTCAGTTTGGGATCTTGTTCCCACGTCACCTATATCTGGCTTGGACTGCCTGGCTCAATCTGGCCCTCAGTCATGGCAGAAGCTGTGACAGTCTTGAGTAACATTTCAGCAGAACCAGAAAGCTTTGTTGAGTTTCATGTATCTGTCTTTTATTAAAAGGTCGACACGTGTTCCCGTTGGAGAAGATCAAGTCCTGCACCTGGAACTAGCCCAAGATATAGCACAACATTTCAACAAGAAATATGGAGAATTCTTTCCTGTGCCCAAAGCCATTTTAAGTGAGCTGGTCTTGATATTTACTTTTATTTTCTTCCCCCTTAACTGCACTTCAGGGTTGAAGATGGATTTAAATACTGTAGAAGTAGTTTCAGGGACCAAGAAGAGGGAGCAAACTGATGCTAAGGGAGTGGAAAATTGAAAACTGACAAGAAGACACTAGAAGCTGTGAAATTGAGCTCCAAAGATAGACATAAGGCATTACAAATCCCCAGTAGAGGAATGTATGTGATGTCTGGTATTCTAGTCTCGGGGGGCAGATGCACTCTGCTGCTGCCTATCAGCCTTGCTCTTCAGGTATTGAACCTTTTAAGAGTAGGGTCTCTGCTCCATGTTGCTAGTTCAGCAGACATGTAAGCAACATGACGAGACCTCTAGCAAGCAGAATTCTCCAAGGTCGATGTTTACATTAAGCATGCTAAACAGCTTGGAGGTACTAAAAATCTTTGAAGTATTTAATATATACTTGCATATTTCAGTAAGGGTCTCTTACAGAGCTTAGACTTTTGGGTTTTGATCTTAGACTCAGGGAGACTTACAAGGAAAATCTCAGCCATTAGGTCATAGGCCCGGGGGTGAGGAGGAGTCAGATAGCGCAAATGGCATGTTTGTTAAGAAACGTGAAGAACTGGGCAAGGAAGAAGCATTGCATCTTTGTTGTAAGTAATGTAGAGGAATGCACAGCAGAGACCTTCGCCCCAAAAGGGCAAGGAGCTCTCACCTTAGAAAAGACAGGCAGTAATAAACCTTTCTCACTTTTCAAGCCTCAGTGACAAAAATGGTGTTAGACTCAGAATGGAGCTCAGAGAATACTCGGCATTGCAAGCTCTGCAGTTTCTAATAAGCAATTCAATACTAAGCAGTGTAGTGGGGAGCTGAGTGTAGCCTATGGTGCAGGTGAGGCTGTTTCCCAGAAAATAAAAAGCTCAATTTGAAGAAAAAGATTTAAAAAGAGGAACTTTTCACTTTCCCTGTGAAAAGCATACCTGCATAGGTTCACAGGTATATGCAAAGCAATGAAAATCTCCTCGCTGAGTGAAGTTAGGGACCTATTCAGACTCACTAGCTGCAGGCAGTTCGATTACGTGGAGTCCTTCAAATTTACAGAAAAGAGACAGCCTCTTCCAGAAGGTGATTCAGAACAGAGCACTTCCTAGGGCAGTCTGAATCATAGAATCATAGAATAGTAAGGGTTGGAAAGGACCTCAAGATCATCGAGTTCCAACCCCCCTGCCGTGGGCAGGAACACCTCCCACTAAACCATGCCATCCAAGGCTATGTCCAGCCCCACCTTGAACGCCGCCAGGGATGAAGCATTCACAACCTCCCTGGACAACCCATTCCAGGGCCCCACCACCCTCACAGTAAAGAATTTCTTCCTCAGATCCAATCTAAACCTCCCCTGTTTAAGTTTAAACCCATTACCCCTTGTCCTCTCACCACAGTCCCTAATGAAGAGTCCCTCCCCAGCATCCCTATAGGCCCCCTTCAGGTATTGGAAGGCTGCTAGGAGGTCTCCACGCAGCCTTCTCTTCTCCAGGCTGAACAGCCCCAATTTTCTCATCCTATCTTCATACAAGAGGTGCTCCAGTCCCCTGATCATCCTTGTGGCCCTCCTCTGCACTTGTTCTAACAGTTCCATGTCCTTTTTATGTTGAGGACACCAGAACTGCACACAATACTCCAAGTGAGGTCTCACGAGAGCAGAGGAGAGGGGCAGGATCACCTCCCTCGACCTGCTGGTCACACTCCTTTTGATGCAGCCCAGAATACGGTTGGCCTTCTGGGCTGCAAGCGCACACTGCCGGCTCATGTTCATTTTTTCATCAACCCACACCCCCAAGTCCTTCTCCACGGGGCTGCTCTGAATCTCCTCCCCGCCCAACCTGTAGCTGTGCCTGGCATTGCTCTGACCCAGGTGTAGGACTTTGCACTTAGCATGGTTAAACTTCATTAGGTTGGCATCAGCCCACCTCACAAGCGTGTCAAGGTCCCTCTGGATGGCATTCCTTCCCTCCAATGTATCAACCGAGCCACACAGCTTGGTGTCATCGGCAAACTTGCTGAGGGCACACTCAATCCCACTGTCCATGTCACCCACAAAGATGTTGAACAAGACCGGTCCAAACACCGATCCCTGGGGGACACCACTCGTTACTGGTCTCCAGCTGGACACTGAGCCACTGAGCACTACTCTTTGCATGCGGCCATCCAGCCAGTTCTTTATCCACCGAGAAGAGCAGTTACTCTTTCGCTGAATACGTAAGGCTGCCTATGAGGAGTGAGTAATTTAGTTGGCTATATTGGGTGTCTAAAAAACAACTGGTGTGAGTACTTTCTAGATGAGTGATACTTCATGTACTCCATGAATTATGTTTCTTGGTAAAAGACTGAAACAGTTTGGTTTGATGCTCATAAAGTACTTTGCAATATTCCCTTAGTACTGCTATTTCATGTACACACATAGATCTCAATAGATTGTACAATATCCACACCTTTCTAAGCTGAACAGAGTTTTCCTTCTAACAGAGCTAATTAGTGTTTAGTTAGGGAACTTTTAATATCTGTCTTTATTGATATTCAGGAGAATTACCAAGAGATTTTGGATGAAAGAGCTTCCTCAAGTAAGGAGATTAACTGTTCTGGGATTCTTTCTTACCACTGAATTTAACCTCTTTCTCCACTGTTAGAGAACCTTTCAGTAATATGCAGTCCATGCTGTCCATGTAGCTTGTCCCCAGTGCCAGAAATACAAAGGAGGAGAGAGTTTTTGAGGAAAATCACTATGTAGCCACAAAAAATATTAGAACTGTCCCAGAAGAAGTTTCTGCCTATCAGGAGGGGAGAAATGCATTTAGGTTTACATTTAGTTTATGGGAGGAGAAAGGTAGCTTAGGAGGACAGGGAGGGCATATGGACTAAATAGGAGTATATGTGATTGTGCTCACAACTCATTTTTAAGCAAGGAGGGCTTGCCTATGGGGTACTGGTCAGGCACTGGAACAGGCTGCCCAGGGCAGTATTGGAGTCACCGTCCCTGGAAGTGTTCACAAACTGTGTAGACAAGGCCCTCAGTGACATGGGTTAGTGGTGGCCTTGACAGTGCTGGGGAACCAGTGGACTTGATGATCTTAAAGGTCTTTTCCAACGCAGTTGATTCTGTGATCGTGCTGCTGCAAAGTGTTCTTCTATCAATTGTCATAAGAAAATATTGTCTCGGTGTGTTCAGAATCGTTCATAATTATTCCCTTTTCTTTTTTCTTAAGGTACAACAAAGAAAATAAAATCCCTCAGAGACCCAGCAGTGAAGATGTCCAAGTCAGACCCGCAGAAGTTGGCCACTGTGAACATAGCAGACAGCCCTGACGACATAGTGCTGAAATTCCGCAAAGCCGTGACTGACTTCACCTCGGAGGTGACCTACGATCCAGCCGCTCGCCCTGGTGTCTCCAACCTGGTGTCCATCCATGCTGCAGTGACGGGGCTTAGCATTGAAGAGGTACTGCAGCAATCTGTTGGTCTGGACACTGCTCACTACAAAATGGTGGTAGCAGAGTCAGTGATTCAAAAATTTGCACCTATCAGGAATGAAATCAAGAAACTCCAGGAAGACAAATCCCATCTGATGAAGGTTTTAGAGGATGGAGCAGTGAAAGCCAAAGAACTGGCTGCCCCCATCTATCAAGAAATAAGAAGACTGGTGGGATTTCAGTAGACTCTGATGAGTAATCACAAGGACTTTTGTTTCCTGGGACACGCATTTTGATATTTGTATCTTAATCATTTCAGTTTGAAACAAAAGCTTTTTTTCCCTGGAAAATCCAAGCAGAACACTGAAGGTGTTTGCATTAAAAAATGTGCACAAAGCCATATTTCCAGTGGGACCAGCATTAAGGTTGTCTGGATAGTCAAAGAGGGAGGGCAGAAGGAATCACAGTTCGTGGAGAAATTATGCAAAACCAGAATATAAGGTTGCCCAAATGGGGTTTTGGTTTTTCCATTGGCCACTGCAAGAAGCTGAAGTACAGGTGAGGAGATCAGAATCTAGCAGAAAGATCTGTCATCTTCTGAAAAAACATCCTTACCTGTACATGTGAGCTCATTACAAACACACAGCTCTTCCCATTGGTAGTTGTTCAGCTTCGATATGGTGGTTTAATGTGTTCTTGGATAACCAGAATAAAAGCCCAGGTGATGAAGAGAGAACTTGCTGCTTCTCCCTGTTTTGTCTTCAAATTCAGTGTGATTTTGTATCTGCATCTAGATGGTGTGAAGTGTGTTATGCAGATTTCCATACTCTAAACCTCACTGGAACTACTGTGCTAGATGGTCCCTTTGATAGTTATTCCAAAGAACACAGAGAGTGGACTTGAATTTCACTTCTGCCACCTGTGCCGTCCTGCTGATCAGGTCTAAGGTACTTCGGTGAGAAAGGACGTGCTTCAGCTGCTGCTGTTTCACCTGGTGTTCAGTTTAGTAGGGAGCTCCAGGATTTCAGCATCCTTTAGAAAAGGTACAGGGGGAAAGGATGTAATTCTGTGTGAAAGAAATCTTAGGTTGAGAAGTCAGAGAAATTTCTGTAAAATATATAAAATCACTTGTTTAGAAAATTGTGCTGTCAGAGCCAGAATGGGACTAAATATGTCTGAGCCTCAAGAAAACTCAGTGATAGGAGAATGGTGTTATACTGCACGGATCTTAAGCCTCACAAGAGGTAAGACCAGGACCCACGGACCGTGGCATTTGTTGGGGAATGTGTGGCAAAGGGAAATTGTCAAAAGGAGACAGCCTCTTCCAAAGAGGGGGTAGTAGTACATGTTAAAAGGTAACCAAAGTCCTACTGGTCCTGTGCCAGCGTATTTAAGTGTATCATTGCTCTTAATGGTGCTGTGTGTGAAACTGCTGTACTGTAATGTAAATTGAGTTAATCTTGTACTCTGGCATCTCATAACCATGATATGCCTATGACATTTGTCATGAAGGATTTCAGTCTTACACGACTCAGTTACTAAAACTGGGGGTGGGAGGATGTGTCTGTGTAATGCAGTTGTTTGTTTAAAAAACACAGAAGCTATGTAGTTTTAAAATTTGTCACTTATCATAGTGAGGTGATGATTCAGACAGAATTGCTTAATGTTGCAAAACAAGAAGTTGTGGACTGAGTGTCTGCAGGTCTGTACTGAGAGCCTGTATTTATTTGTTAGTTCTCTCTGAAGGAGAGAACTGCCATGCAAGAACTGGATGATGACGCAGTTTCTAAAGTTAAAGACTAGAGGAGCAGAATGGGTGGAGACAGAATGATGGGAAACCAAACTCAATTCAGGCAAGCCCTAAGTAATGTTCTTTAGAAAGAAGTATATTCAAAAGCAGGCCCTGGTTTCACATTAACTGCAGCAGATTAGGACAGGACACAGTTGTAACTGTGCATATTTAGGTAGTTTTAGAACACTTTTGTCAGTGTTTTAATGGCTGTAATAGTCTGCATGGAAATTACGACAAAACCTTCAGGCACATGGTTGCTGCTGCTGACTTGGCATAAAGGGTTTGCTGTGACGCTTTTTCTTTAACATGGGTCGATTTCTGCAAAGGTCCCACAACAGGTTCCTTAAGAGAAGCTTGCACAGTGCTCATGGAGATACTGCAGATCTTTAACATTAGTGTATCCAATTTCTACCTGTTCCACTTTGTTAGTGAAAAAGATAGGAGCATATATTCAAAAGACAAATCCTAGTTTCAAGGTGTCTTTACACTTCTGATACTCCCACCTAACGCACAGGGTTGATGTTCAGCACCTTCTTTGCAGTAAAAATGAAATAGGAGGTCTTGTGTGTCTTCAATGCAATGTATTTATTTTATAAAGGGGAGGAGGAGGGGAAGATGACATCAAAGGCATTTCTGGGTCATTGCCCAAACTATTTTGAGCGGACTTTCCAAAACTGTTAGATTTTTCCAGGGAATCATGTAGGTGAAGCAGGAAGAAAAACTACAAAAAAGCGCTTTCTTTAAGGTAGGGGTTTAATACATTACATATTGAGCAGTGTTTCAGTCAAATTTACTAATTTATCTCTTTTAAATTCACTAATACATTAGGGGTTTCCCTTTCCCCTGTCAGTCAAGCAACTCTTACTTGCCTGACCTATTTCCTTCAAGTGAGGAAACATTCCTGGTTTTCCTTCCTCAGGACAGTTAAACTTGTGCAAAATGAATATATTCACCTCCTGACTGTTGACATAGCTATTTATTTTAGTAGCTCTTGCAGAGGAATTCTCAAAAAGAAAACTGCATCTGCCCAATGAAATACTCCTACTAACAACCTTGATCATTAGAGAACAGTTGTTGAGAAGGCCTGATGCTGTGTATCTCAGAATGATTTGTTTCACACTAATTCTAGTCCAGTGTGCCAATCATTTACTGTTAGTTTACATTTGGAGTGAAGTAGGTGCACTTCTGAAATGCATGTTCATGTTCCGTCGCTGAATGATGCAACATGTGGGGCGTGCTGAAATGCAGTTAGTGGGGACAGTGGGGAGTTTCTGCAGAAGCACACTCCTGATCCCAACTGCAGTGCTAGTGCAGACATGCCCTGTGGCACTGGGGAAGTCATTATAAAGTGTTCTTGAAGGATGGGGTGGGAAAGAGATCCAATCATATCTTTTTGTGTTGAAGTAACAAGCGTTGGAAGCTGGGGAGGTAGCCTTACTCCTTGATGTGTTGCTCTCTGTCTCAGCTTCCTTTTTTTCAGCGATACTTCTTGAATATGTGCAGTAATTTGTGTCTTAGTCTTGAAATCTCCTCTTTTTCGCGTTCCTGTATGGTTCATGCATCTGAAGTACATATGTAGTCACTGGGATCTGCAGTATCAGATCTAGCATCTCCAGGTAACTGAAGAGATTTGCTTTCCTCTAGAGATAAGCATCAACTCCACAATGAATAATTTTATAAGATCTCACTAGAACATTTATACACTCGAGACATTTATCTTAGTGGCTCCTGGTTTGTAGGAAGTCATCACTTCCTGGAAGATGGTGATAGTCTCAGTTCTGTACTCCCACTTTAGAGCACGCAATTTACTGGGAATTTTACTTGCAGAAACAATGTTTTCTTCAGCAGAGATGATAATGGCATTACAAATTAACTCTAGCACTGTTCCAGTGTACATCCCTGCCTCAAGTAACTGGAGTGTATGTTGTACATTATAATGGAATTTGTAACATTTAAACGTGTGGTTTAAGTATCCTTTGTTTTCAAACACCATGATCTGAGCTCATTGAGTCTCCAGAAGGCCTTGTGCATACTTTTGATTCAGTGTGTGTTTATCTACAAAGAGTTTAAGCAAAACTCCTTGGCAGGATTATGTTTACCTCCATTCAAGGTTAAGGGAGTTCATATGGGTGAGCTGAAAATTTAAGGAAGGACAGTGAAATGGAGCCCTTGGGGACAGCCCAAAATGGAACTATAGGTTATCAGAGCAAATATTTTCTTATCCTTGGTGGGGGTCCTCATGATCCTGACAACAGTACAGCAGTAAATACTGCTGGCAAAAGCCTTTATGTCAGCTTCTGTAGGAATTCTGTATCTGATTTGTTGATGATGACCATATCCTAGACTGCACCAAAAGAAGCATGACCAGCAGGTTGAAGGAGGTTATCCTGCCCCTCTGCTCTGCTCTCATGAGACCCCCCCACTCTCAGCACTGTGTGCAGTTCGGGTGTCCTCAACATAAGAAGAACATGGAGCTGTTGGAGCAAGTCTGGAGAGGCCACAAGGAGTATCAGGGGCTGGAGGACCTCCCGTATAAAGACATGCTGAGAAAGTTGGGGCTGTTCAGCCTGGAGAAGAGAAGCTGCATGGAGACCTCAGAGCACCTTCCAGTATCTGAAGGGGGCCTACAAGGATGCTGGAGAGGGACTCTTCATCAGGGATTGTTGTGATAGGACAAGGGGTGAGGGTTCAAACTTAAGCAGGGGATATTCAGGTTAGAAAAAAGAAAGAAGTTCTTGACTGTGAGGGTGGTGAGGTGCTGGTACAGATTGCCCAGAGAAGTGGTAAATGCTCCACCCCTGAGAGTGTTCAAGGCCAGGCTGGACAGAGCCTTGGATGACATGGTCTAGTGTGAGGTGTCCCTGTCCATGGCAGGGGTATGCAACTGGATGATCTCAAGGTCTTTTCCAATCCAAGCCATTCTATTATTCTGACTGTACTAAAACAGGAGTGCAACTTTTCTGGTCTCCACAGTTTGCTAGGTGTTTGTGTCAGCAGAAATCTGTTTAAAAACCATTAGCCAAAGCCAGATCTAATCCTCAGATCCAAAGCTTTTGGATGTTTTCCCAAAATGGGCATTTCCCAAACCAGCTTATTTTGATTCACTACACCACCAATTTCAGTAGTTGCTGTAAAAACAGTAAGGATCAGTAAGAGACAGAGGTCCATTCTGAATGACTTATTTGTATTTTTCATTACTGCTCTGATGCATATTCTATTTCATATGGCTCAAGGATCATGACAAAGCTCAAAGAGGGTCTGTGTGTGGTTGTGGTAATAGCAAGAATATGGACCTGCGTGGGTTTGAGTCTTGACTCTAATGAACATGCTCTTTCAGTAGTCCAGGTAGGTGAGATTTATGTTCAAAACAACAGATGGGCCTTTCACCTTTACTAATATCTCTGCATTTGAGTTCACTCAAATGAGACGCTGCCTACCTTAAAGCTCATCCAGTTCCAACAGCCTGTCACAGGCAGGGACGCCTTCCACTAGACCAGGTTGCTCCAAGCCCCATCCAGCCTGGCCTTGAGCACTGCCAGGGATGGGGCAGCCACAGCTTCTCTGGGCACCCTGTGCCAGAGCCTCACCACTCTCCCAGGGAAGAGCTTCTGCTAAGAGCTCATCTCAATCTGCCCTCTGTCAGGTTAAAGCCATTCCCCCTTGTCCTGTCACTACAGGCTCTTGTAAAACCTCCCTCAGCAGCTCTCCTGTAGACACCCTTAAGGTTTTGAAAGGCCTTGTTAAGGTCTCCCCAGAGCCTTCTCTTCTGCAGGCTGAACAAGCCCAGCTCTCTCAGCCTGACTCCAGAGCAGAGCTGCTCCAGACCTCTCATATGAAGCATTTTCATGGCCTCCTCTGGAGTTGCTCCAGCACGTCCGCATCCTTCTTCTGTTGGGGGCCCCAGATCTGGACGCAGTACTCCAGTAGTCTATATCTCGTATGTTGAATTCTGTGAGACTGACTTTTTATTGTTACTGGAAGCAGTTGTTCAAATGTATTTCAAGACTCTTCATGGTGTTTGATGAATGAATAACAAATATTTCACTAAGTGCCTCTTGAGTGCTCAAGCCAAGAAAGATCTTTCTGAGTGGGCTGGGTCTTGCTCTGCCCACACTTATTCCTTCACTGCCTGCCTGGCAGATGTTCCTACAGCAAGAATTGGGGGGGGGGGGGGGGGGGCACAGGGGATGGAGCAATTTTCTCTTAGGCTTGTGGGCCAAATGTAAATGATGAGTGGCGGTATGGAATCCATTCTTTTTAGGCAACATTCATCAACTTTCTGTTACTGATGTAAGTGCTTGCAAGCCCCCAAATTGAAGTTGTGTGGATAATTGGGGGGGGGGGGGGGGGGGGGGGAGAGAAAGGTGGGTATTTACCTTCTAGTAGCTGTGGTTCTTCAAGTCTTGTTATCCATATGTGCTGTGTGTCCTGCCTTCCATCTGTTCTGATCAGGAAGTTACTCCTGAGATTCTTGCTCTTAAATATAGTATAACCTATATTTTTTCTTGCAACAGGAAGGAAGGTATGCGAAAGTTAATGCTGAGCTTCAGTGGCTTTGTCTCTTCAAAGAATCCAGTCATACATTCCTGGGACATATGTGGAATCCACGTGGACAAGGCATCTCAAAGGGCCATGGTTTAACTCTGGTTTGGATGCACAGAAAGCACCTCCCCATCATACCAAGAACACTTCTCCAGAAGCTCAGGAGTTATTGTCTATATATGCACTGGATGTGAACAACTGAACCCATTTCTCTCTTGAAGTTAGTGCATTCCTGCATGTTGGCATGCAAGGCAGAAGGGCTCTGGGAAAACATTGGTTGGGAAAGGATTACTGCTGCTGTTGAGACGACTGATCCAAGCTGCGGCACTCCTGGCTTGTGTTCAGCAACATGAATCCTGCTAGAAGGAAACTGTGAAGTGGATGAATTTACTGTATGGGCTGCATGAAGGCTGCAGGTTGCATAGTATTGGTGTTGGGAAAGCATCATTTTGGTGTTTAATAACGGTTGCAGAAGTGGCTCAGGGATGTGCTGGGATTCTGAAGATCTTGGATGCAGGTGTGTTGCTGACTTCTGTATGGGAGCCAGTTGTTCTGGCTCCAATAAAAGCGATATGTGCTTTTGCAGGGCTTATTTCTGTGCGGCTTAATTCCTACAAAGAACAGTGTTGTTAAACTGGACTTCAGGGTTAAAATATATGTTTATAGAGTAACAGCACAATTGAGGTGGTGAGCATCACCACTGGTTTAATCCATTTTACTTACCAGCATCACATGCTGGCAGGAAGAGAAACTGCTTTTTTCCTTCTTTAAACCGGCAAAGTCCTGTCTCAAAGGGCTTCACTCTACTCTCTGCTTGCCTTTGGGGGAGATGGATTAGCTGAAGTGTGAATGTCATCTTTGTGGTGTATAAGGACGTTGCAGTAGATGATGAGTGAGTTGTCAAGGGAGATCTCTGGGTGGCCTGGGAAGGTTTAATGGATGCTGGAAGGTTGCAGGGCGTGAGAGGGAAGGTGTTTTAGTTCTCTTTAGTTGAAAAGAAAAAAATCAAGTGTAATGTATCTGCAGCTGAGAATTAAAATAGGGAGGATTTCCTATTTCCTGGAACGTTTTGCTACAGTTTCATAGAAAACAACAAAATATGAATCAGCAAGGTCTTTTTGGTCCATTTTTAATCTGGTTTGAGTCTTTATTGTCTGTTGCTTTGGTATTGTTTCTGACGGAATAGTTTTGCTCATTGGTTAATCAAAGTAAATCTAAAAACATTTTTTACCTTTTTTACCTTCGATGCCTTTTAGCAAATTGCAGAACTCTGCTTTGCCTCAGTTTCCTTTGCTATGAAACGAGACATTGGAGACTACATTACATGCATGTTGGGAGGCTATACTAATATTTGCTATGCATTTTGAGCCTTCAAGTTGAAGGCACCCTCACTTGGTGCTGAGTTACAGTATTTCTTGCTGAGTTACAGTATTTCTTCCTGAGTTGCACTATTAGTGGTGCTTGTGGCATAAATAAACAGAGTGAAAGGTGCTTGAGGGCAGATAGTTCAGTCCAGTGTAATAAATAATGGGTCCAGTGAAAGCATCAAAGCTGTCTGCTCTGCAGAAACCTGTAGGCTATTGCTTAATAACTCAATACTTTTTGTTCTGCTGGAAAAAAAAATGCCTGAAAGTGTCCCAAAACAAACTTCTGCTGCGGTCCTACTGCAGCTCCTGAATCTTTGCCTCCTCCCTGCAACTTAAACGCAAGGGTCTAATGTCAAAAGAAGGGTAATGCCACTACAGTGAGAGGGGGAAAACTCAGTTTCCTGGATAGCAAGCGATTTGATGCGGTTTGGTTTGGCTTCGCTTGGTTTGGTTTGGTGGGATTTGATAAAGAGCTGGTCCCCCTCCTCTTCTGGCCCTCTCTCTGCCGGCGGGTGTCTCTAGGATGGGATGCCCGTCTCCCGCCTCACCACCCCGCGCACTGCAGCCAGCGGAGCACACAGGTTTGACGGGAAGCTCAACGGAGCTCAGAAGAGGCGGCGAACGCGGCTCATGCTCCCCAAACGGGAAAACGCTTGTCCGCCGCAGTGTGCGGCGGTGGGCGCCAGGGGGCAGCCGCGGGCCCTGGTTGGGGGGGCTCTGCTCTGTGTGTGCCGCTGTTCGGGAGAGCCCCGAGAGCCCCGGGCGCGCGGGGAACCCCCACGGGGAGGAAGCCCGGCTCGGCCCCGCTTTGCGGGGTCCATACAGGAGGTCTCCCGTCAGCTCTGCGCTGGGCTGTGTTCCCGTGGTCACCAGGCACTCATCGAGCCCTCCCAAACGCCAAAACCAAACAGGAGGCGCCCTGACGCTTCGCCTCTCCGAGCCCCGCGTCCTCTCCGTCCCTCCCTTCTTTCCCTGTGACGATGCTTGCTTACTGCATGGAGCAGAGCCCCAGCACTCAGAGCCATCCCGAGAGCTCGGCATCCTGAAGGGCTCCTTTCTCGCCCTCCCGTGAACTTCAGAGCAGAAAACGGAGCAGACCCTGCCCCACCTTCGGGGTATTGAAGCTCGGCGGGGGTGATGAGGGTGATTCTCGGCCTTTCCCTCTCCCAACGATTATCCCCCAGCGTTTTCCTTAACGCGAGCCCGAGGCTGGGAGTGATTTCAGTGGTTTGAAAGCATACGGGAGGGCAGCGACCAGATCTGTTTATCGCGAGTTATTTGCTAAGCGCTCCCCGCTTCCCTAAATACGAAAGATACGAGGCGAGCCAAAGACTGGCTCCGAGCCGCCACCTCTCTAACGTGGGGAAAGGGGGAGAAGCGTGTTACACTTTGTTTTCGAGACCAGGCAGGGCTAAATACACCTGATCCTGTTAAATGCAGAGAGGGCAGGATGAATCCGTTATCAGATAAAGACGCCCGTTTCCTATAGTTGCAGAACGAGATCCGAGGCACGACCTTTTTATTTTTCTCCTCTCGGCTTTATTCTTTTGCCGCTGCTTCTTGCTGGGGCTTAGCTAAATATCCCTTCCAAACAAAAGCAGAGACGAGAGGTTTGGAAAGGCACATCCGACCCTAGCAGTGTGTCCCAGCCCTGAAGCCTCTTCAAACGTGCAAGAGGCACGTGTGACCCTGCACCTACTTCCTCGCCTCCCCCGGGTCGGAACGTTGCAAGTCTCCGAGCCCAGCAGAAGCGACGGGGGAGAGGGGCCGGTGCGGGGCCGTTCGCCTCGGCCGCCTTCTAGGGCCCCGCACTCGGGTGCGCAGAACTAAGCGCTCCTGTCCCCTCATCCAGGGGCTTTCGGGGGAGGCTTAGAGTAAGGCAGTGATTGCCCTCGCCCGATTTCGGCTAAAGCAAGCCTGTTGTGCTGAGGCAGGGAATAAATCTCGGAGCTGTGGAGCACTCCATCATGTCACATTCCCCGCAGTTTTGCGCTCTTTCGGATGAGCGAGAGGTTAAACTCCAGGTTCACATGAAAATAGCCCGGAGACGCCTTGCGGGGGTCAGGAAAGGACTGCAGTGCTCTTTCTCCTCACTCGTCTCAGTGGGGAAAATTGCAGCAACTTCCCTACGACGAAAACCAATTTAGAAGAGAAAAGAAAACAGAAAACAATTAGTGAGCTGATACGTTTCGAGAAATGAAGACTTGAGCGGCCGGCACCGTTCTGTGTGGGGTGCAGCCTTGGCTAAACCCCGCTGATCGTTTCCCCTCTTCTCTCAGCAAAGCCCGGCGGGTACCGGCGATCTCCCCGTGCTTTCAGCGGAGGCTACGGGTGGTGAAGCCGCAGCGCATCACATCACTCGGAGCAGCCATTCTCTCCCGTCTTGTCCCCGCTCCAGCCGGTGCTCACCCCGAGCGGGAGATTCCCACTCCCGGCTTCTCCCGGGATTGCTGGGATCAGCCTCGCCGCGCTTCTTTTCTGCCTCTTTTATTTCAGGCTACTAAGGCGCCTACACCAGCTATTCGCGTTGTGCCTCGCTAACCTTCACTGAGCCTGGCTGCGTCCGAAACGCTTTAAACAGCATTTGACTCCCAAATACAGATATAACCTTCCCGGGCTTTCTTTTTAATGACTTCCATTGAATAGATGCTGCAAAGCTCTTTATCTTCTAGTGCAATACTGAATGTGGCGTTGTACACATATGGTTTAGTTTTTTCTCCCCCTAATTCTTGCGAGCTGGGCAGCTTTGAACCAGGAAAGGCATATTTATACATATTTGTCTCCTTTCACATTCTAAGGCGCTGCAGTGGTATAGGATGGTTTGGGCAGAGAGATTAAACTAAGGCTGGGCCGGACTCACTTAAAAGCAAATCCAGAGGAAGCGGCTCTAACCTTAAGACAGAGCTAAAAATGCTCTGGCAAATGGTTATTCCTGTTGCTGAAAATATGCTGAGGAGCAGATTGCCATGGCAAATAGATCGAGAATGGGAAAAAAGTAAGAGAGACCGACTGAAGGTCCGTATGAAGCCGCATACAGAAGAGGGTTTGTGCGAAGCCGGGGGCGCTGCGGGGGATGGGTGCAGGCAGGCCCGGTAACGCGGCGGGGTGAAGGCAGGGGCAAGCGGGGGAAAGGTGTCGGGCCGCCGGCCCCCGACCCCGCTCAGGTACGGCCACACCGAAGCCGTCAGTCCGGACCGCACTGCCTTTCCTGACAGAACCGGGGGCTTCTCGCTGGGGCAGCCCCGCAACCGACACAAAATCACACCAGGAGAGCAGGGGGGCCGCGAGGGCTCCCAAAACTCATCCTAGCTCGGAGCCTGCACCCAGGGGCTCGCCTGCCTCTCAACCGCGTGTCGCTGTGTGAGTGTGTGTGGAGGAACGTCCTCTGTGTGTGTGTGCGTATGCTGCCGTGTCCGTGCCTGGTTTCTGTTTGAAGGCATCTACAAGTGTTGTCTCTGGTCTCCACACGACCCGCTGACAAGGCAGAGGGGTGAGTATGAGTGATGTAGCCCCTGGTTGTGACCCCCCCTTTGTGCTGTGCCTGAGCTGCCAGGCCATCTTGGCTGGAGTGTGATATTTGTGTTCAGCTGCTCAAGGAAAAGTTTACTCCGCGTTCTCCTTCTGCCTCTGAGTTTGGTACAGAAGCGTCAGTGCAGTTTCATTTCGTGCCTGCAAAAGTGGCATGTGTTTCCATCCAAATCAATAAATCCGAGTGAACTCCACTCTCTGAACTGGGCCACCCCCTTCCAGGCTGAACTCAAGCTCCTCGTTATAAAACGTGCAAAATCTGCCCGTGTCCTGCTCGCCGGTCTGTCCATTTGTCTATCTGCATTTGGGGTGGGCTTTCTAGGAAAGGCAATCTAGATCAAACCAGTGACTACTCAAGTGTATGTCCAATCCTGTACGAGTTTGTTTTGCCCCCAAGCCGTCCCGAATTCGTTCTTATTTGAGTAACGAGACAAAGAAAGACCCGTCTCCTTCCTGAACAGCTAAAGCCCACAACCCAAAACCCAGTCACAGCAGTCAACATTCGGAAGGCATCTTTGAAAGAAATGTATTTATATTTATACACAGGAACACAGGCCCGTAAAAAGCTGCCGAGCCGCGCCAGCGTGTAAACGAGGTGTCAACCCCTGTATTGTGTGAGAAAGAAATAACATTCGTCTTCTGGTAGGAGCATTTGAAATAGGTTACGTGCTTACCGTTGGTTTGTTGTGGGGGCTTTTTTCTCCAGAAATAAGCATGAGCTCATTTCTGAAAGAGCCGTGTGTGCCCCCCCCCCCCCCCCCCCCCCCCCGGGGAATTCTCCTCTTCTGTGATGCAGCAAAGGGGAGATGATCGAGTTCCAGATCTCGGATCACGGGTGAAGGACGGGAAGTTAATGCCGCCACCCTAGCTCTGTTTCTAGACAGAGTTTGGGAAATGGCAACAGGCTGACGGGAAGGTGCTCTCTGAAAGGACAAGCCCGCACGGCGTTTAGCCGTGAAGCCGTGGAAGAGCTCTGCAGCTGCGGAGATCCCAACCCCGAAACATTCGCTCTGTGGCTCTTTACGATGACTATTTGTACCGAGTGAGGGACGAGCGCTTATAGAAGCTTTGCTCATGCTCACGGCCGCCACCCGTTTGGGACTGTGCTGTAAAGCCGTGAGCAACCCCGGGAGCCGGTGGGACGCCGGGTCTCCACGCTTTGTGCGGTGCAGCCGAGGTGTCTTCTCCCCGGCCATGCTCCGGAGCTTGTGCGCCGTGTTGGGCACTCGGGACGGGGTGGGTGTTCGCTGGGTTGGCTCCCAAAGCCGAGGTTAGAACGAAAGGCGGCCTTTGGAACGTCCCTTATGAGACGTGCCGCTCAAACCTGGAAACCAAGTCGCTGGGGATCGGTCGTGAAACCGAAAGAGGGGATGAGGAATCTGGAAATGTTTGAGGCAGCAAAGAGGATTAATCGCATAACAACGCCTAGACGGCGGCAGCCCGAGCCGTGGGTTTAGCAATCAAAATTGAGGGGAAACCCCAATGCCAAAACCAGAGAAGATGGGGATGCAATAACTGCGGGTCACGTCAAACCCGCTCAGCGCAGGCCGGCCCGCCTGTCTCCCCGGCGTCGGGGCGGAGGGAGGAAGGTGTGACCCAGGCGTGGGGCCCTCCCCGGGGCCCCCGGGCCGACAGGGGAGGTGAGGGGCGAGGCCACGGCCACGAAGAGGGGCTGAGGGTAGCGCCGCTCCATCGCCCGTGCCGGAAGCGCTGGGAGGGGAAGGGTCGCCTTGGGATTAGACCTACTGCTGAAGGCCCAGAGCCCCTGCACGGGTGTGAGCTGCTTGCTGGCTCCTAGCGACCCAGCTCGGCCTTTTTCTGTACTGGAGTGGAGGCTAGGGGCTGCTCTTGTTCTCCAAGCGCCGTTATTTCTCCTCCACTGCTCTCTGGCGATTCTCGCTCTCTGCTTTTATACGCTTGACCATTGACTTTAAAAACTTCGCGAAGGTTTTCTGTTCTCCTGACACTGAAGAGTTGCCATCGGCTTTTTCCCTCCCGCAGGAAACCGCCCAGCTCTTGCGGGTTTCTTCTCTTCTGCTCCAAGTTCAAAGGCACGGTCCTGAAGTCGTTAAGGGGGCAAAAGGGACAAGGGAGGGGGGGCACGGGGTCAGGAGCGCAGGGCGAAGCCATCAGAGCTGCCGCCACTGCGGGATCGCCCTTTTCGACCTCTTGGTGTCCCTGCGGGAGTTACCCCGTCCTTAGGATTCAGGAGCTTAAGGGGCACGGGGGGAAGGAGATGGCACGATATTCCTCTGAAGAGGTGGCACTGAGGGCGACCGAGTTCCCGAAGCTGTGACCCTGCCAGGGAGCGGGGCTAGAGAAGAGCGCGGTTCCCTCACCCGCTCTCTTCTCCCTTCTTGGGATGGATCCTAAGGGTGGCGAGGCAGGCATATCCCTCCTAATAAACGGAACAATCATTTCTCTGCCGCTCCTGGGACCTGCCTCTCTCTGTCCCCTGCATCCCCTGTCAGCCCGAAGGCGTCTGCTGGTGAAATCTTTGCTCGCCGCCGCCCTGCGCTCCTTCAATACAAGTTATTGGGTTACACTCTGCTGCTGTGTTATACAGGGCATGTGCTGGGTTTTTAGAAACCTCTATAAAAGAATAAAGACTTAATGGCAGCCCGAGCCTGAAACTCGTTTCCCTACACGTTATAACACAGCCCGCAGACGCCGTTTAGTAGCGGCGGCATTAGGGCCAGTAGAAAGATGAGTCTCGTATTATTTCTATTTGATCGAAAGAAGAAAGCCGTGTAAGGTGTTTCCTGTCTACTCGAGAGTTTGTGTGGACCTTTAGGCAGGTTATTTCTTTGGAAAACAGCCACGGAGCCCATTGTCCTTATCTGATGCTTGAAAGATTGGGGAGGAGAGGAAGGAGAAAAATCATTGTTAAAAACCACTTTGAAGTCGTGCAACTGTTGCTGCTCCAGTTTTTGTCTCCAGTTTCCAGATGCACCAGAAATCCTTACTTTGATCTCACAAAGCAGCAATTTATATTTAATTTTTTTTTCCTTGTTTTTAAATACCGGTTGGGTAACTCAGAGCGTAATGGCAAACACACCGGGAATGGGGTCACCGGGCAGTCCGGGGCAGGGAGCCAGGGCCGGCAGCGCAGGCATGAGGCAACGGGGAAGGACGGGGTTTGCTCGCCAAACGGGCCGTTTTGCCGCAACATCTGCCCGGGGCTAGTTTTACATCCCTGCTCCTTCACAAGGGAAAAGCCTCTGCCAGTGCACAGAGCGTGCGGGGGACCTTTCCTGGCGGAGGGGCGCAATGCCATGGAGAGGCGCGCACACACGGATGGGTTGGGGGGGGGGGAGGAGCTGTTAAAAGCGAGTCTGGGGACATAGCGAGGGCCGGGACCTGGCTTGGCAGAGGGTCCCGACCCTCGTCAGAGCAGCCGGGAGATGTGGGGGAGTACTCTGCTTTCGCTGGTGCGTGACCAACGCTCTTTGAGCCCTCCTCAAAAATGAGAGCCCCAGACAAAACCACGAGCTTCGCCCTTCTTACAAAGCTGCCTGCGCAGGGATGCGTGGGGCGGTGCCTGCGCCGCTAGGGTGAGAGAAGTTCTCTCCTGTCTGATCCCTCCTGCCCGGCGGGATCCCTCCTGCCCTGTCCTCTCTGGACCGGCATCACGGTCCCTACGGTCACGGCCACGGCCGCCACCGGGCCCGCAGGGACCGCAGAGTGCGCGGACAGGAGCAGCAGGCTGCCAGTTACCCTCCGCTCGGAGGGCCTGGGGAGTTTCTCGGGCTGCCCCCTCCCTAAGTGAGGCACAGCCACTTGCCCAAGGGCTTGACTCTGGGAGAGATC
Organism: Amazona ochrocephala; assembly: GCA_039720435.1. NCBI lineage: Eukaryota > Metazoa > Chordata > Aves > Psittaciformes > Psittacidae > Amazona > Amazona ochrocephala. The sequence continues at coordinate 121,084,463 of CM077877.1, forward strand.
CGCCCGGGCGGAGGTCGGAGTCAAAAGCAAGGGAAGAGAGGGGCGGATTCGAGAGACACGGACCCGTCAGTCTCCCACTGAAAAACAAACAAACAGCGCCGTTTTTCCGGCGTGGGTTGTGTTGAACCCATCGTTGAACGCCGGTCACTTTCTTGCTAAGCAATCGCTGCTGCTGCCTGGCTTTTCCATCTCCAAGATAGACCTTCGGGTCAGCCCGCTGTCCCTACATCCCAGGGTGAAGGGGAGCCCGTCGTGCCCCCCTGGGGATGTTTCCAGAGCCTGCTCCTCCCGGGTGTCCGATCTGGAGGGATGCCCGGCCCTGGCCCTGCTTCTGCCGTGCCTGGACGCGGAGGATGCGCGCTTCTGTCCCTGCGCGGGCGGATACAAACCCGTCTGTGGACAGGATTTCGGTGTGGGGCCGCCTGGATCCACGCGAGCCATTGGCACCACGAAGACCAGGCTCCTGTCGCTGGCGAAAGCACCCAGGCAGCGCAGGGCAGACGCCTCCCCTCAGCATGGGCTGGCACACGGCCGCCTCTCACCGCAGCGTCTGAAGCTGCGGGCAGGGAAATCTGTGGTCTCCAGGGAAGGGGGCAGACCGGTGCCACTGGAAGTGGCCTTCCTCTGGGAAATGGGACCGCAGTGACCCGCGGGTGAGGTGGCGGGATCTGCCGCAACTGTTCCAAACCCTTATTTTAAAAGGGGAGAAATGGCGGGGAGAGGGGGGGAGAAAGAGCGACAGAAATGGGATGCTGACACTGAGGAGTCGCAGGGAGACATCAACAATTGGTGCCTATAGACCACACCAAAGGACTGCAGAGCAACAATAATATGCCTTGAAATACTTCTTAATGCAATGTTTGCATTGGGCAAGTCCACAAATAACGCCGAATTTGCCATCACAGGGGAAAGAAAGCAGCAGATGAGGAGGTTTAGCCAACATTCCTCTGAAACCCGGCTTTAGAGGGAAAAGAGAGGACGGGAGAGGAAGAGATTTTTATAATCCTGAAGGGCAAGAGGAGAAACCACATCAGTGCAGAGCCAGCAAATGCGGCAGGGCAGGATTATCGAGGCACAGGGGGATTTTAACAAACGGACGGATCTGCAATGAGATATCTGTGAAGAAGAAAACTTCCAGTCGGGATTGCTACGGGGGCATTTTTGACTCAGGCTATTGCTCGGCCTTGTTATTTTAAAAGAGGCCACACTTGTCCCTTTTGTGCATTGCGCATTGCCCTCCACCCCCCCCCACACACACACCCCCCACCCCCGAGAGGAGGGATGGGATTTGAGGGCACCCACAGCCTGAGGCTCGTTCCCCGGTCTCCCCACCAACGGGGAAGAAGGAAAAAGGGGGAAATATGTGTCTGCTGGAGAGGGGAAAGCCTCCAGGTTCCGGTCAGCCCCTGCCAAACGAGCAGTCACACTCAGATGAGCGCTTAATTGCCATTGTGTTTTTGTTTTCCAGAGGCAGAGCCCCTATTCCCCGAGCGCAGCTGCAGTGTGGCACACGCTGGCTCTGTCTGGTTGCTGTTGCGGCCGCGCTCGTCGCTCCAGTCCCTCCTGACCGAAACTCCAGGTCAGGAAGAGAAACAACTGAGCCCCTGAGGCACGGAGGAACCGCTGGATGCCGGCGGCTGAACGTCCCCTGCACGGGCGGCGGGCCCGAGCCCAGCAGCGGGTCTCCCTCCCTCCCCCGTCCTTCCCCTCCTCCCTCGCTGGCTGCGCACCCCGAGGGGATGAAGCCGCCGCTGCTTTTCCCAAAGCCGGAGACGGTTGCGCCGGTTTCACACGAAACTTCCCTGTTGCTGCGCCATCCCCGGGCAGCCTCGGGAAGCGCTGCTGGGCTGCCTGCCCTCACCCTGGCCGGGGGGCTCCGCTCCCCCCATCTGCAGGGATGTCCCCGCCATTCGGCCCCTGCGGGCAGGAGCTGGCTGCTGCATCACCACCGCCCGCGAAACATAGTTCAGGGAGAGCCTGAAAGGCGGCATTGCGGGGAGGCTCTGACGGGGACAACTCTGCAGCTCTGGCCCCCCGCCGGCCCTCTATCCCAGTTTGGCTTCCCTGCGGCTGCCGGGCCGGTGCCCGCCTCACAGCCCCTGCCCCGAAAGCGCTGGGGAGTGGGCTCTCTGCTACTCGGGGGTGGGCTGTGGTCTCGGCCCTCGGACTCCTCCTCTGGGAATGTCAAACGCCACTCTCTTGACCATGGGCGACTCCGTGCCCCCTCCGACAGGGACGCGCAAGGGGAGGGCACGGGGGCAGGGAGAGGCCTTGCGGCGGGGGGAGCATCGCACAGGCTTAGGGGTCGCGGGATCGCGTGGCCACGTCTCCTCCGGGGCATGAAGGGAGGAGATAAATTCACTCCTAGTATCAAGATCGTGACAGAAAGTAACCCCGACAGGAAACCGGCCAGCGCCGAGGAGGAAGCGGAGGGATCTTTGCGGGTTTCCGCGCTTTTGCTGGGAATGACCGGGATGGGCTGTAGAGAGACGACAAGGCTGTGCCGAGGGAGGGATAAAAGTTCGGCTGAATCAAGGGGTGTCACACGGTGTCATCGCCCCATGTGACACGCATCCGTTCGCTTCCAAGGTTTCTACCTTCCAGTCGGGAAAAAGCCCTGAGAGGTGGACAGGCACGGCAAACGAGAAACCAGGAGCAAATCCTCCCGGGACAACCCAAAATTTCGACCTGGGATAGCCCAGTCCCCGGCAGCTTTTTGGTTACTGGAAACTAATAAAAACAGTATTAGAAACTAATAAAAGCTCGCTTAGTACTAAATCTGGGTAAAACCCGGGCGCGGAGCAAGAGCCAGTGAGGTTCGCAGGGAGAAAAGCGAGCCCTTGCCGGTGCCCGGCGGATCGTGGCCGGTTTGCAGGGACCGAAGCCAGGTTCTGGCACTCCTGCTTTACACCGCAGCCGAGTTTCATGTGGGGAGAAATAAGCCGAATTGGAAGTTCCGGGGGCTGTACATTGACTGAGATCGCTGTCCTGCTTCTGTGTGGTGCTGGCAGGGTAAATCCCGGTTGGCGATAGCAGGGTAAGCACCCCCAGAGTCACCACTCTTTTGAATAGTCCCATTAAAGTCTGCTGCGTTTTAGGATCGGCCTTAACCGGGATTGTTTACAGTATAACACATCATGTATGAGGTAGGAGAGCGCACAGACTTCTCTTGGTTCAAAGAGCTGCGCCTTGAAGAGGGGAGAAAAATAATCCCCTTGTATTTATTTATTTGACTGAACACACATTGAAAGGTTCTGCGCGGCTCAGCTTTCTTCCCTGAAAAAGCGGACTTGGGATTCCGTCTCGGTAACAAGGGGCCGGTTGTCCGCCTGCAGCGCCCCATACGAGAACCATTGTGTGCGAGACCTGCAGCGTTTTCTGGGGGAAGCCACTTTTTCGCCTGTGCGAGGTGTGGGGACAAGGAGGGGGAATTAGGAGGGACCGTGGCTGCCAGGTGGGTCTGGCCTGCACCGGGGGAGGTGACAGCTCCCAATCCTCCTCCCAGCCAGGCAGCTCCGGCAGCAATGTACCCTGGGCCCCGTGTACGGGTGAAGATCCACATCTCCCCCCTCGTCACGCTCAATCCTGCGGGTTTGGGAGTCAAGAGTTGCATTGGGGCTGAGGTGGAGATTAAACAAAAACTCCTCCTAAACTACAAAACCTCAAACATCTTCAATCTACCCCAAATTATAACAGCGGCAATAATCTGAAGTACCTCTTCAGTGCGCCGCAGTGTAAATGCTGTTCGTTACAGGTGTGGAACTGATTGATTTTTCTTTCCCGGCGGAAAAGTAACTCCCGGCTGAGAGCAGCCACCTTTCAGACTGAAATCTCCCCACCAGGACTCTCTGGCCCACTAGCTGCCTGGCCCTGGCCCGGCTTTCCCGGTGCTCTTCGCATCCCTCCGGCCTCGCCGTGGGGCGCTGGAGAAGGCAGCCGCGGCCTGGCCCGGGCTCGGAGCAGCAGCGGTGCTGAGCCCAAGCACAGAGTGGCTGAGCCCCTCGGCCTCCTGGAGGTGCTTGTAGCCTGGCGGGCAACATTCCCGGTCTGGACTGATGCGCCTTGACTCTGACACAGGGAATCTGGTCAAAGCTCTTGTCCGAGAGATTGCCTAGATACAGCCCGGCTTCTGGCTTCTTCCCGCTCTTTCCAAGGTCCCTCAACCCCCTGGATATCTTCCGAAATCCCGTAAGGATGGTTTATGCCTTGGGGAAAAAAATATAAACCCAACAAACCAAACTAAATCAAAACAACCCAAAAACGCACCAGACACAAGAACCGCCTTGAGATTTCTCTCAATTCCTTCTCTCTGGCCAACGTCACACTCCGAGTTCACCTGTAAACGGGGCCAGGGACAGGGAAAAGGAGGGCCCGAGGAAACCCCAGCGACCCACTGCAGACGGGGCCAGGGGGGCGCGCAGGCGGCAGCGGAGCTTGGGGAGAGCCCCACTTCCCTTTGGCATCAGCCGTATGGTGAGCGACCTCGTCCGGCTTTGCCGCCTCTTCTCGGGGGGCAGGAGGGGACATACGGCTGTCAGGAAGGTAACGTGAACAGCGGCAAGCTGACGATAGGCTGCCATGGCTGATATAGACACTTAAAGGTCTCCTAAAGTAGCCGAACGGAGCGCAGCCTCGCCTTCCTGGCCCTCACCACCCGAGAGCTGCAGCCACGCGGATTCACCTGCGTGGGGACACCTCAGCAGAGGGCGAGAACATCTGCGGAGGAAGAGTTCTCCAGGAGGAGGAGGAAGAGTGGAAGTAAATACAGTATAGAAATGCGGCAGGAGCGGCCAGGAGCGGGGCCCGGGGCTGCCCGTGGGTATGTAGCGAGGTGTCCCGGGGCACTCCTGCCTACCAACGGGGTGTCCCGAGGTGCCCAAGGATATGAGGCGGTGTGTCCCGGGGTGTCTGTGGGTACTAAGCGGGGTGTCCCGAGGTGTGTGAGGGTATGAAGGGGGGTGTCCGGGCGGGCGCGCCCTCAGGCTGTGCCCGGGGACTGCAGCACACAGGGAGCCGGGAGCGGAGCAAGCGCGCCCGTGTGTGTATCTGTGAGGTTCATGCAAGCAGCGAAAGCTGAAAGCTGCAGAAAATCTGCGGGCCTGCTGACAGCCGGGCGAGGTGGGTTTGTAGCCGGCAAACGAAGAAAGAGCCCCGCTTGTCGTTCCGGGTTGTTCTGAAGTTCGACGCGGTAAATACAAAATGCATGGCTTTTAACCCTGCCTGTGGTGTTGCAAGTGGGTAGGTGGGAAGGCAGAAGGGTCTCTAGCTGGGATTTTGGTCTTTGTTTGCGGGGGGAACCTGCTTTGTTTGAATTATTCATCATAATTGCCTATTTCCAAACAGCTCCAAGGGGAGGCTCCGAAATGCAGTCAGGTCTGATTAGTGCCTGAGAAAAAGCAACGCCCGGAGCTGGAGGAAGTTCAGGGACAATTTAAGTTCCCGATTCACCCCCCCACCCCCCCACCCCCATTTCCCCTCCCGGGAACACTGGGGCTGGGATGGGGCTGAGCCGGGGGATACGGGACTGGGGACACGAGGCATTTTGTGGCCTTAAGCCCAGGAAATCTTGCCAATGAGTTTCTGCTCTGCCTGGTCTCTTTCTGCCACCCCGAAAAGAGGAGGGTCAGAAATAATGTGAGCGCCTTGGTCTGCGGTGCCGAAACAAGGAGAGAAGTCCTGGTAAAATGGAGGGAAAGTAGTGGCTGGTTTTTATAGTCCGAGTGTATAATCGGATTTTTTCCCCCCCTCTCCTGATAGAAAGCAGATAAATTTAGGAAGGGAGAGCTAAGAGAATAATTACAGGGTGAAGGTAGTTAAATTTTATTTTGAGTCCCAAAGGCAAAACCTGCCATTTTATTGCAAACATCTGGAAGGCTTAAGAGACTGGCATGGTGTTTGTTTAAACACTAATAGAGATTTTTATTCTGTAAAACACAAACAAAGCCCATTTAAAAACACTTGGGACTGTAAATATTTTGCGGTGGTTCAATTCTCAAAGCCTGAGAAAACCGGGGAAAGGGAGGGGGACGGGGGACCGACGAATCGACGGCATAATAGGGGTATAATTATGAATTACTTAATAATACGCAACAATACCGTTTGTGCAGGCCATAAAAACAAATTGCAGGCATATTTTTTTCCCGCAATCACAATAACTGACCCCGCGCAGCTCGGGAACGTCACCTCTCTCGAGTTGCCAAGCGGTGACCGGGCTTCTCTTTAAGCTCGCCCCTTAAACTCACCAGCCTTGAAATCCTCTGGTCCGTTTTAAGTGCAAATCGGCGTTGCATTAAAGTCGAGTAAATCACGAGCTCGAGTTATAGGGCAGTCTTCAGCCCCCACCCCCTGATTAGTTTTAACATTGTTTTCAATTACGAAGTTACAAAATAAAGGAGAAAAAAAAAAAAAGAAAAAAAAAGAAGAAAAAATAAAAAGAAAAAAGAAGAAGAAGAAGAAGAAGAAAGAATAAATTCGCTGGCTAGGTCTGGTTGAACGACCCTCGGTAAGGTTTTCCTTGCGGTGGAGCAGGATCTGAAACTGGCTGGGCTCAGCCCCTGCAAGCAGCACATCTGGACAGCACTCCCGCCCCGCAGCCGGCTCCCCTAATTTTCCTTTTTGTCCAAAAAATATTTCCATATCTAAACAAATATTTTCAGCTCGCTCTACAACAACTGGAAAGCGGGAGTGAATGATTTCTTTATAAACCCCGGGGCCTGGCCCTGCGACCCTTGCTCCTGCCACTTTATTCCAGGGAGCAGTTTCCTGGATTTAATGGGAGCAACTCCTGCGAATGAGGGTCTGGAATAAAGACCAGGCAAATGGACGCATTCATCTCTGGCGGCTGGGGGCCAGAATAGGAGTTAAATCCAGATTAAACCCAGGCTGGCTTCAGATTTAGGCCCCTTGCCGCAAGGAGCGGGGTCCCTACCACCGCTCCGGCTGGGAAGAGCACCGGGAACAGATAGGGTCCCGGCGGTGCCGTGCGGCTGCGTTTTGCTCAGCGAGATGTTGATGCAAAGGCTGGATGGAACCCTCCATCCCGCGGCTTGAGGAGTGCGGGTTTCTCCGGGAGAGCACTCTCGGCGCAGGGGGCAGAGATCCCTGCGAGGGGCCAGCGTAGGCTCCCTCCCCCCATCCCCATCCCTCCCCTCTTCCCCCGGCACATCCCCGCGTGGCGGGGCCGCAAGGCCGCTGCTGGGGTTGCCCTTTCCCTCCGCTCGCACTGAGGAGCAGCTATGCCTTTGTGTTTATCACCTTTGCACTGCCCGGCGCAGACGGGCAGAGGGAGTACGAGCTGTCCTAATTCTCCCAAGCACCGGCACAGCGGCAGGGAGGAAGGAGAGGAGCGGCCGGAGGCGCCTGTGGCTCCCCGCGGTGCCAGACCCCGCTGCCGGACCCACGGGGAGCTGCTCTCCCGTCCCTGCTACCCGAGGTCTGACAATTAGGGTCCGTGTTGGCAGAGGAACTCCCGCTTGCAGCCGTGGAGGCTGCCCGGGTCCCGCTGCCAGGGCTCTGACGCGGCTCGCAGACCCCGAGCAGCAGCGCGGAGAGCCCCTAGGTAAGACACCCGAAAAGGGTCTGGGGAGTGGGAGCACTGCTTAAACTGTAGACCCGTAAAACCACACTGAAAGTGCTGGAAAAGTTATTTCTGAGCTCTTACATCAGCCCCCAAATTTCGTTTAAATCGCCCTGCCTTTCCAACACCGTTTCCTCTCGCTAAAACGCTATAAATAATCCTCTGCTTTCTTGGACTCTCTTTCTAAAATCTCCTCCAGCTTCTTCAAAAGCCTTCCTTGCTGCCTGTCTTCCAGAGGAGTGTTTCCGACGCTTTCGGAAAGAGGGAAACGGAATTTGCTTGTTTGTGAGACATCCCTTCTCCGGGGGAAGGACACACAGCCTGGGCACCGACTGGAAACGCGTGTGCCCGCTACGGATTCCCGCTCCTCCGTCAGTCCTGCCGCCGGCTCCCACCTCTGCCGCTTGCTTCCTCCCGCTGCTGACGGGAGGGGACAAGGACACACACACGACACCCGGTGTGCCAGCGCAGCTGTACCCGGCTCTGAGCCCTAAGCGTGTGACCTGTCAAAGGCGATGCACAAGAGGGGAGGGGAAAGGATCAGCGGGGAGGGGGTGTAGGGCGGGTGACGGGGACGCACAAAACCTGTTTCTCGGCCTAGATAGCAGGGCTTAGCTTTCCCGGGATTTCCCGAAGAAGCGTCTTTTTTCTCCCTTTTCATCCCAAATCCCCGTCCGCTCTCCTGGAACACCGGCAGGCTGCTGCCACCCGGACGAGAGCCAGTGCTTTAGGCCGGGAATAGCGGGTTGAAGGGCTCAGCCGGGTCATGCAGATGTGGGCACAGTAGGGATCACTCTGGGAGCTGAAAGAAGTATTTGTGTCCCATCCCCTGCCCCCTTCACTTGTTTCCAGCCCCGTCGACAAAAAAAACCACCTCGCCTAAGAAAAACGTCGCTCCCCCCTGCGCTGTTGGAAGCAGCTCTGCGCCTTCGGGGCGCATCGGAGAAACATCAGCCCAAAATAATCCCTTCCTGACGTTCGGTGTGTATCCTCGCCCGCTTTTCCACTGTGCCTCGATTTACAGTAATTCTCTCCCTTACTTTATAATTATTTATCGTTTATTTTGAACCTGTACTCGATCCTCTGGATCAGATTAGCCCCATAGGCTTTCCCTGCCGTATTGTACCTGGAAGGTGTTTCGTTTGACTTCACCTATTTTTCCTCGGTCCCGTCAGCTACTGAAAACACACGATGCTTCCTTCCTTCACCTTCTCAGACTTGGCCCTTGTTCCTTTTTCTTGCCAGCCCCCCACAAGGAGAGTGGGAGCTGCTGTAGACCGTCCTCAGATGGGAGGGTTTCGGGGTAGAGTGAGCAGGGAAAGGGAAAAAAATAATATACATGTATTTGTAAAAAATAACCCTCCCTTCCCAAAGAGAAGGCGCTGTCCCTGCCTGGGGTGGGGGAGAGGGGGGTGAAGGGGTCCGGTCCATCTGCCCCGCTGCCCCACGCCTCCTGCATCGCTTTGAAGTGCAGTTTCCCCCCCCCTCCCCCGCCCAACACGTTGTTGCTGTGGGGCCAAACACCGATGCCGCCGGCAAGCCCAAGGAATACATGGCATGAGTGACGTTTGAAAACCAGCCCCTGACCCGCACCCCAGGGCGTTAAAGCCCCTCGGGGGCGCTTTGCTTGGGAATAAGGTCCCGGCAGCCCCTGGGTGCGGGGAGCGAAGTGCGGGAGTTGTTACCTCTCTGCATTTAGAGCTACGGCTTTCCTACTGGCTCCCCGATCTTCAAACAGTTAATTCTCCCGGCCGGTGCTCCAGGACTCAGATGGCCAAAATTCCTCTCCCTTAAACCCGAGTCTCCCTCCCCTCCCCATTGGGTCGCAGCTTTTGGGTCTCTCCCGATCGTTGCTTCCTATTGGCCTCCGAGAGGGCTTTTTTTTTCCTCTCTCTTTTTTTCCCCTTGACAGGCGCACGCAGGCTGCCCGGCTCCTGCAGGAAAAAAAAAAAAAAAAAAAAAATTCCAGAAGTTTGGATCAATCAGAGGGAGACAGAAAGAAAGGGGAGAAGGAGGGAAAAAAATAATCCAGCCTGCAGCCCCTCTCAGCAAGTGCTGGGGACCTGCGCTGAGCACACCCTCCCGGCTCCACCGACGGAGTATTGCAGCCTCATGTAGTGCCTTCAGGAGACTACTGAGGGCTGGTTCTTCTAGGGGTGCAGCTGGGGACGGGTGGGGGGAGACAGAGGAGAGAGGCTCTACGTCTGGTCCCCGAGCTCTGCGCTCCCAACCACTGGTCGCTCATCCGCCCAAGGGTCCGGGCTGGGGGATAAGATGAGTGAGAGGAGAAGATCGGCGGTGGCCCTCAGCTCCCGAGCGCACGCTTTCTCGGTGGAAGCCTTGATCGGGACAAATAAAAAGAGGAAACTGCGAGACTGGGAGGACAAGGGGCTGGATTTGTCCATGGAAAGCCTCAGCCCCAGTGGCCAGCTAGGGGACAATGAAGACCCGACTCAGTGCCTGGACCTCAACCCCGGTTAGTGCAACAACTTTCTCTTCGGAAACCCCCTGCTCCAGCCCCGCTCGCAGCGAAGCCCTGCCGGGAGCTGCCCGCCGGGAGGGCGGCGCCGGGCAGGGCGGACTGCGAGTCCCGGGAAACATCCGGGGCTGGGGGTAGAAGGAACGGGGAGGCGGATTTTGCGGGGATTCCTTAGATTCAGTTTTTTCCCCTTTTTCGGTTCACGAGAACTTTTCTCCTATTTATTCTTCCCCACCCCCCACCCCCCCCCGCCCCTCCGTAACTCCATGATCTCCCGGGAGGGAACGGCGTGTCCCCTTCGCTTCCTTCTTCTCCCTCTCTCCTCCCGCTCCGTGCCTGCCGCTGGCGATAGTCCTTCCCGGGTGCCTCGGGACACGCGTTTCGTCTTGCTCCGGAGCTTCCCCGGAAGCCGTCTGCTTCGGGGGCAAAAGAGTGGGGCACGACACTCGCATCCCCCCGCGGGTGGGATGAACCCTCTCCTTTTCGCTGCGGCTTTCCAACACACCGGCCACCACCTCGAGTCTGCCCCGCGGAGACCGTGCGGCCCTAACCGGACGTTTCGGTGCAGGAGGCGGGCGCCCCACACATCCCCACCCCCTGTGGCGAGCTCACACCGAAGACCTCCACAGGCCAGGTTCAGCCCGGCAGAGAGTGGCTGAGGGGCCTTATCCTTGCCTGGGGTAGGGCCCAGCGAGGCTCAGCTGCTCGGCTTCGCTCGGCTTCGCTCGGCGCCCGCAACAGTGCAGGCGCGGGGAGCAGCCCGGGCAGGGATGTCTCTCCCTACCATAGAGACGCTGCTCCCGGCAGGGTAAAGGGCCTCAGAGGGATCGGGAGCAGCGGGTGAAGGGAGCTCCGAGGCGTCCTGGTCTTGCTGGGAACCGGCGCGCAGGGAGCAGCGCCGGGCCCCGGGCCCTTGCTTGACTGTGTCGTATTTGGGGCGAGAGAGCAGGAGACGCCCCTCGTGGTATTCGTATGTTTAATTTCAAACGGTTTTCTGTTTATTCATTTTTATTCAAAGGGAGCCGGCCGTTTGGAGCCGTTATTTGGCTCAAGTGAAACCCTCGGGCCGCTCCTGCGTCCCCCGCGGGCCGCTTCTCTCCGGCCTAAAACGACGGTCCCGAAAAAGTAGTGACCCCGAAGGGTGAAAGCGCGCTGCCCTCCGCGCCCGCTCTCCAGCGCCTTGGAACGGGACAGAGGGAGCGGCTCTGCTCGCACAATCACAGTGTGCGGAGAACGCGAAGTTCAGAGAATTTCTCTTACGTTTATTTTGTATATATATTCGGAGGGGTGGGGAGCAAAGGTGAAGCCATTTCTGTGAGCGACCCAGAGAGAGAAAGGGCAGAAATTTCCTCCACTCGCACCAAGTCCACTCCGCGGCACTTGGAGAAGAAAACACCTTTTAAATATTTTAATTGATTTATTTTTATTGCCGTGACGTTCCCCGCGCTATTAATGAGCATCAAATGCCCAAAGCGCAGCATGCCCCCCTCCAAAAAAAAAAACCTAAACAAAGGCAACAAAAGAAAAATAAAATAAAAATAATAATCATTAAAAAAAAGAGAGAGAAAGAACTAGATTTTGAGGTGTAAAAAAAAAATAATCTACTGAGTCTTTTTGAAGGGAGGGAAGGACCAGGAACTCCAGAGATCTCGTCCCGCTCCGCTCACAAGGAACCGCATTTCAGATTAGCTTATAAGAGCAGCAGCCCTTCCCGGTGCGGAGCCTAAGGAGAAGGAGGTAAAATCTGGTGCCTGGGACCTCCCTCTCGAAGGGAGCCAAGGAGAGGGGACAGGAGCGATCAAAAGAGCCAGCACTAAAAATTACAGCTCGCGGTTTCCGAGCCTTCCCCGTTCAAAATGATAAATACGAGAATGAAACGACTAAAAAAATCCTTTTTCCAACAGCAAAAAAGATATTTGCACCAGTCTTTTTAAAGAACCGTCTTTCTTTATTTTTTACCCACAGTAGGATATATATTTTGGACGGTCTAAAAGTTTAATTTTCCCGCTTCTCTACGAATCCGAAGTAAAAAGCCCTGGAAAACTCCCCTGAGCTAGACTGGAGCGAGGGAGAGGATGGCTGCTAATGCCTGAAACCCTAGAAAGCAAACGTGATGTTTTTCATAAAGCAAAGGAAATCAAGAACAGTTTGAGAAATAATTTTTGGGAGGTTGATAGACTTTAAATAAAGTCCGCCACCGTAATTTGCGCAGTCACTTCATTAAAGCTAAATCCTCCGCGGTGTACCTTTGCTGCTGGGTGAAAATTGATTAGCGGCTCTATAATGGCCACCAAATTCCAGCTTTACAAGACCCAATTAAGAACAAACTTTACACCTAAAGTATTTGGAACTTGCCAAATCTCCAGCCATCTAGCGAAAAAAAAGAGGAGTTTTTATAGCGTCCCAAAGGTTCAAAACTCCAAGTCGCTGCTGCCGAGGAACGCGGGGCTGTTCCTGCTGCTGGAGGCTTTATCGGTGTGGGTGTGCTTATGGAGAGGCCCAAAAGTTGCGCTGGGGAATTAGGTGCTGGTTTGCGTGTGATAACGGAAATCGCTTTAGCCCCGTTTATCGATGTTTTCGCGTAAAACCCCTCAATTTCAGCTCAGGAGGGTCTGAAGGGCTGCAAACCGTCCGCCGCTTGGAATCAAACGCCGTCAAGGGAACAGTAAGGCTCCGCTCTCCTTTTCGCGGCTCTTTCCCGTGTAGGATTTTCTCTCCGTCCGCACCGCGAGTGACACTCGACGGCTCATGGAGGGTTGCAGGGTATCGGTGGGGCGGCCCCGCTTCCCTCCGGCTTGGGGGCTTCGCTCCCTCGGTGCTGGGCATGTACAAAGCGCAGCCTTGGGGTGGGGTGGGAGGCAGCGGTTCCTTGTTCCCCCGTTTTGGCGAAATCCCTCACCCCTATCGTGCGGTTTTCCAGCTTTGCCCAAACCTTTCGGTGACGATATTGGCGATTCCGAGTACAAGAGAGATTCCCTCACCACCACCGCGGCCGCGTCTTTCCGTTTGAGGCGAGGTGGGCAGGCAGGGGGGCGCCGGGCCCGGGGAGGAGTAGCGTGGGGAAAGGTGAGAAAAGCGAGTGGATAAATCTCACAGGTTTGTAAGAAAGCATCTCCCGAGCATCCGAGTTATTTATGTCTCAACCATGAATCTTGTCGCCAGAGTTAATGTGCTGTTTTACGAGACTCATTTAAATGGGGGGGGGGGGGAGGGGGGGGAGAGAAATAAAGTGGGATTTTAATCTCATGCAGATTTTAATCACGGAATTGTGAAAAGGAATTCGGGGTTACAACGGTTCTGCCCCTCCTCCCTTCCCGGTCCACTTGGGGCCGCGCCCGGGCGGAGGGGCAGGGATTGCCGCGGGGCTCGCTGGAGCCTCCCCATGCTGCTGCCCGCCGCTGGGCCAGGCCTCCTCGTATCCTCAGCTCTCCCGCTTCTGAGATACATACGAGAAGGAGGATGAGAAATAGGAGGAGGAAGAGGAAGGTAGCGGGGCGCTGGCGATCGCGGTCGCCTCTCCGTCCCCTTGGCCGGTTTGGTTTCAGAGGGCAGCAAAACAATGGGCTCGGATGACTTCTGGGTATTTATAGATTAAACCTGAGCAGCGGAAAGGTCACAGGGACCCCAGGCGTTGCCTCCCTTGATGTATATATTATTTATCATCGTTTACAGCGGTGGCTTTTGCCGGCCCTTTCCTCTGCCACTCCAGGGGCTCAGGGACAGACCGGGGCAGAGTCGAGCAGAGCCGTTTGCCCGTCGAAAGTTTCAGACGTTTTTTTCTGCCACACTTCTCCCCGCGGACGCGTCCCCCCCCGCCCCCCACGGCTGCTCCCTTGGGCGGTCGGGGTCGGTATCCGGTGCTACGCGCTCCATGGGCGCTTCGCGGGCAGAGCAAAACGGTGCGGCTCAAACCGTGTGATTTCCCGGCTTTCGGACGGTCCCGTTCCTCGCAAAGAAACCCGCCGGCGAATTTGTAAACGAATTTCGCCCGTGCAGTCTTCGTGTCGCGCATCCCACCGATATTTTTCATTGCATATATTAAAAACGCACGCATCAGTTAGAAAAAACACCCCCCCCCAAACCCCAACAAAACCCGCAACAGCAAAGCAGTAAACAACAAAACAAAAGACAAGAAAACAAGACATGTTGAGAGGTTTTGGTTTTGTCAAGCAGCGAAGGCATTGCCTTTCGAATTGTTTTTCGTTCCGTATGTTTTTCTGAAGCTATATTAGCGAGCTGCTACGAGGCTTTGCAATGAGAGAAAACAACACGGCGCACGTTTTCAAACCTACAACGTGTTTATTACAGACGCTTATCTCTAAGATTAAGATCCGACGGCTTGAGGAAGAGTAAAACCATTTCTTTTACCTCAGCGCGTTGCTGTCGTGCCCGGCCCGGGAGGGTGCAGCAGTGCCCACCCCAACCCCGCTCAGCAGCGGGGTACCGGCTCCTCCTTCTCCCCTTGCACCGCCGCAGGGGGAACGGGTTGTAAAAGCGGGAGAAATGGGGTTGGCAATACTTGATTTTTGTTTGTTAACACCACTGATTCTGAATGCTCATATTGGTGAAGACCCTCTTTGAGCAGTGGCTGTTAAAGGCGTTAGCAGGGAGTGATTTAATTTGGTTCCACAAGTAGTTTCTCACTTCATCTTTTGTTTGAGTGCTCGGTGGATGGGACTAGGATTTCGAGAGCTGGCAGAAAACTTTTCCTCGTCTCTGTTCTGAGGTAGGGTGCACTAGTGGACACCTTCCTTTGCACTGTCCTTAAGGCTTGCTGGTGAGCAGCGCTCCATGACAACGAGGTGTAAAGCAGAGAGCATGAGCTTTGCCTGTAGCAGAAGTCCTTGGGAATGGGATTTACTGATGCGATGTCTTTCTAACAAATGTGCGTGTGACTGGGATTGCATGAATTCATTCCACCTGTTGAATCATCAGTTTGCCTCCTAAAGAGGGGATGCTGAGCTCAGATCCATTGCTCCCTTGTGTATACGAGGGGAGGAAACGAGAAAATCTGACCCTCATAATGCCTCTGCTCCCCCTGCACTCTGGCCGCAAAGCTAAAGCTCTCCCCCTTCCCAGAGAGTGCAGGCAGAGCTGTCCAGATGAGAGCCAGGAGAGCCCGGTGGGGGCTTGGGAAGGGGTTACCTTAGTCAAGTTCCTGCAACTCTGCCCCTGGAGCCGGAGGAGACAGAGAGTGAGAAGGATTTGTCTCTGCGGTAATATGTGTCTTCCTGAATTGGCGATCTCCTGCTGCTGGGTTTGTGAAACTCTTCCTGCAGAGAGGTAAATTACTCATGCTGTATTAAGGGAACAGGTGATAGAATAATAGAGACAAACCTTACAGAGCAGCAGAGTGCTAGAAAAAGGGCAGCTTGTCAAACAACCTTTTCGTTTTTTTTACATGTATTTTAAATCTGCAGCGTTTTTTGACACAGGTTTATTCCATCTGCTGGGAAGGGGAAATCTGCCTTTTCAAAAGACGTTTCTTGTCTTTGACAAGAACTTTGGGAGGATCCACAAAGCTTCTGTTACAAGCAAAAGTCAAGCAATTCCTTACAAACCATCAATCACTTCTCCCTCCTCCCACTTGGGACTGAGCGCTTATATCAAATATCAGCCCAGCTAACCTCTCCTCAGGCAGAAGTGTCCTGCTTTATCTGTATCTGTCTCTAAGGAAAACTGATGCTTTTTTTTTCAGATAAAAAAGTTGAAAGATGTCTTCCAAGAGCTACATTCAGGAAAGAGCATTTGCATTGTTTTACAGCACAGTGGGTGCCGCTTAAGTCTCCTCTATTCACACAGATCACTCTTCCTATTAAATAGGTTGGATTCCTCTATGAATCTTTGCTTACAGTATTATGTCTTCAAAGGCTAAGTGTAGCTTGTTTGTTTTTAACTTTTCCTTTTTTTCCTGCCTTCTGACCTAGATTAATAACCTTACATTAGTTTAAAAGACACATTAAAATCAGTCCGAGAGCACTTGAGAGATTCTGAATATATTGATACTGGGCTCAAAATGGCATTTACGCCAGTTCTTGTTGCAAGTAAAATCTATTCAGGTGTGATTTAAATCACTCCAAGTGTCCACATTGAGGTCCATAGTTTATGCTGGTGATGTGAAAAACAAGTTCAATTAAAGAAGCATCAGACTTTTAAAACTGACATTTCAGAGATCAGTATTGTTTCCTGGAGAGGTTGATCTTGCTGGCGCCTGTTAATGGAACTTTACACTAGCTGTTGGCTCTCTGACATACTTCTGAACAATACAATTGTTCTGCAGTAATGGGATTGGAAGTGATGTGTAAGTCCTGACAGCAAAAGCAGGGTCGGTATACACGCAAACAGTCAGTACCTGCCAGCCCAGGAGCTGTGTGGCTCTGTTAGGAAGAGCAGCATTTCTACCTGGGTGTACAGGGAAAGGCGGGCAAATGTGGTCTGCCCAGGGCTCCGAGTGCCTTGTCCTGCCCAGAGCAGCTCTCCATGGCAGGGCATTGAAAGATTTGGCTTTTCTGGCTTAATCAAACTAGAGTTTCCACAGGTAGAGTACACTGCATAGTTCTCTTTCCAGAGAAAAAGCAATGCTGTAACTTTTTCCTGCTTATTTGCAATACTGGTTTAGATAGGTCACTAGTCTTGCGTGTTCTGCGTGCAAAGCATCTGCTGCCTCAAAATAAAATGCCATTGCATTTCTTGTGGTAAAAGCTGTAATGTGCTTTGGTGAGAAGAGCTAGGGAAAGATAATGTGGTATAATAGCAAGATTAAGTAGAAAACATTTTTGAAAGCAGATTAGGAAATTTTAAAACTCTGAGAGGAAATGTGGTGCCAAATCAAGTTCTAGCAACAATATTCATGCTGGAGGCATCTTCTAATTGCATATTTTGCAAGAACGGAAAACAATGAATCAGTAAATCCATCCAAGAAGTGGCAAAACCACTCGTTACAATACTATTTACAACAAGATTTCCATATGACGTTTTCTCATTTCAACTACCGATATGACGGTGTTGTAATGACGGTGAAAGGACTGTCCAAGTCATCCCCTGTGACAGTGGGTTGTCCAGTGTTTGGTGTATGTTTGCAAATGCCAATTTACTGCTGCTCGAGGGAAGACTCCACATAACAGGCGTCTTAGGCCAGCAACAGTTGATTTGAAGGAACAGGAAAATTCAGAGGAGGGGTCTTAATTTTGGAACTGAGCAGAAAAAAAGTGAAGGTCATGAGGCGGCATTTAGGTTTGGTTGAGTAAAAGCTATTTTCTTTTATCTTCATTACTTTATAGAGAAACAGGAAAACGTAGGTTTTGACCAACCTATAAATATTCATTTTTGCATCATCAAACTACTTAACTTTTTTGCATTACACAACCGTTTAAAAAAATGGATCCCCAAACCTCCTTGTTTAAATATCAAAAAAAAAAAAATATTTAAAAACTAAATTACAACATGAATTTACAATTACAAAAAGGAGACATTTTTTGGTTTAGATAATAATGAAACCAAGCATTGCAATATTCAGAACTGCTTCCCGGTTTTCCTTCTAACAGGCAAAGTTATTTGCCAATTTAAGCAGTATTTCATAAATAAATTCTGTATTTTCTTGTTCAATTCACCATATAAATATATATATGGTGAGTATGTATATGGTGAATATGTATATATTCACCTTTATACATATATATATATGTATATTAAAAATTTCAGTTAAACTCCTAGATGGTAGAATTCAGTCCCTGCATAGAGGGTGGTTTCACTACACTGCATCTACACCTGCTCATTCCTCTTAAGGCTTTGCTTTTGGGGAAGGAAATCTTCCAGTATTGTTAAATGGCCATTTTCTGCAATGTCCCCATGTGTAGCTCTTGGAAAGGAGCTTGTGAAGAAATTATTGCCAACCGCCTCTAAAAGAACCCATTTACAGTTTCTGAAGAGTCCTTAAGCAACTGGTTAAGACCTGACAAAAATCATATTAATAATCAGCATACTTATATGAATGCAGCCACAGCAAAAATGGTTTTAAAATCAGCGGGCCAGGGCACACAGAATAATTATGAATGACTTACAGTTCTTCGGCTTCATTCAAGGGCTGGGTGCACTCTTGGCTTGTAGTAACATTTTTCCCATGACCAATGAATTAACAAACCCGAGCCTCTGCTCTTAGGAGCTTCAGGAAATAGAGAACTCTCTAATCAGAAATCTACCCCAAAGCTAAGGAGAAAACTGAAGACACCAGAGTGTCTTGCTTTTAATGAGTAAAGAACTGTGCACTGGAGACTTCTTAAGAAGCTGCATCAGTCGATAGCAGTACCCCTAAATAAGATACCAAAAGTGCTGACTAGCTCTGTGGATGTTTATGGACAGAAAATTGAAGGAGAGCACATCATAACATTCAGAAATGTATGGTGCATACAATGTGTAGGTTAGGGAGTCTTCAAAACCAGGTTCTTGATGTTTTATCCCTGAAATGCTTGCAGGTCAGTTCTATAAGTCTAAATTTGCTGCGGAAGAAGGGACCTTGGGAATAGATTGAGAGGTTCACAGGTAGACATTTTTTCCACCTACATGCCGCACTGGATTGTCCTCAATTCTGCTCAGAGGATCCTTTTCATAGGACAGTTATTGAATGTTTTTTAGTGCTGTTGTTAACACTTCTACAAGCATAACTTAGTTTGATGAGGATATTATCCCAGCGCTGTCCTGTCATCCCTTTTTCAGCTTTGCATATGGGCGCATTTTGCACAGATAACTGTAAATGTAGTTTTATTGTGCTTTAAGCAGGTTCCTCAGGGCAAAACAAAGGCATTTCAAAGAACTTCATGGTGCTGATTTTCAAGGGCACAGCTTTTGTGACCTTATTTTCAGTGGTGGTAAGAAGGTGTAATCACCACCGAGATCTTGACCTCTTGCTTGATTTCTGCTTTGAAATGCCTAAAACAGACACTGATGCCAGAAAGCAGCCTCCCCCCTCAGCACAACTGTCAGGAGTGGGATAATTTTGACTTATGTACAGGAATTTCTTTTTTGTCTGTTGGAATTCTGTGTTGGTCTGTATGAGCAAAATAATCACGACCATGAGGGTAATGCCTGGGTGATCACTTCAATGCTATGGAAGGATCATGTTTTCCTTTGCTTTTCAGTTTTCCTGTAAATGTCTGACAGTGTGAAAACTATCAGGTTGGATTACACACAGGTTTCTGGATTATGCCTATCTTTGAAATTTCTGAGTGCTCTTGCTTTTTTATTGTGTCACACAATAAACCAGTGCTCCGTACAGGGCAACAGGGCTGTTATTTTAAACAGTCAAGTTGTTTTTTGCTTTAGGAAACTTAATCTTTTTAATACCAGAAGGTTGTAGGAAGCTGGGAAAATACAGAATATAGCACACGGCCGTGGCTGCCTAATAGTTTTTATTTTGCTGCAGAATTTAAAAGATAAACAGAAGATTTATTATTGTAGGATTTGGGGGTTTCCTGTGCCAGGCTCCTTGGAGCAAATAAAAGAAGGTCTTCATTTACCATCAAACAACTCTAGCAAAGTCTCCATCTGCCTAGAGGCAAGGCAGTCACGTTATTCACTTCAATGCTCGGGAGTGTTACCCACATAAGACTGTAACATCACAGTTCTGTTCTGCAGGTCCCTGCAAGGCTGACAGAGCAGCAGAAAGCCTACACTGCCCCGTTACAGACTGCTCGGCTTATTCTGCACATAGTAATTCTGTTTACTCCATAACTCAGGAAATTGCGCCTGGGCTGGGGAAAGGGAGGGCAGCTGTGGAAGTGCCTAGCAGTGCGCCATTACAGAAATGGACAATAATTAATAGCTTTTGTGAAAATATAGTAATATAATGCAGCTTCAGGGGAAAAAAAACAACCCCTTGTTCTTGGAATGAAAGATTCGATTGTGAAGTGGCTGTTCATTAAAAGTGTTTCAAGACTGATTGCTCAAGTTACATGAAGGTGCTGAGCATCATTTATCCAGGGTAATTTGGGAATAATTGATTTAGAAAAATTGAAGAGAGGCTTGACTGAGTACATCCGGGGCACACAGGCGAGTAATCCAGTCTGATTACAGCCTTTAACAGTTCAGGCCCAAAAGGGGGTGAAAATCATCTGGGGCTTTTGTTGCCTCTTCCTTGTGCCATGTCAGATGCCCTGCTGCTGGTTTCACTCTCGGCTCCCGATGGTCTGGGATGTTCCTGGGCTTCTGTAGGTCCTGACTTATCCGTGGTCTAAGAAATGGTAGAACAGTAACGAATCAAAAGTAGGAGTGCTGTAGCTCAGCCTGGATGAGGACTGGGTGCCCTGTGTTTCTCACTTAGCAAGGGCAGGGACATCACACATCAGTGAATGAACAGGGTCACTGTTGTGTTAGCTTCACTTTAATGTTGAGCTGTGCGTGTGTGCACTATCCTCCCGGGGACGAAGTGATGGTGAAATCAGGAAGAGAAACAGGCAGAAAGTGGGATCACTGTTGGGAAGGGAAGAAGAGAATGAGACAGGAAAGGGAGCGGTTCAGGGTTTCATTTCCTACCCACTGGCTTCTCGTGGCACAAAGAGGAATTAGGAGCTATTTTAAGACTTTTCCCCTGCAGCTGGGCACTCTCCTTTCCACCCCCAACCCCCAAGTAATGAATCACATGGTTCCTAGAAGTGAAACATACAGTTCGAAGTAGATTTTGAAGGCAACTTAGTACATTATGCCAGACAAACATACTCATTTTGTGTAGCTTAGATATGTAAGAGGCCTGGGGGAAAAATGGGAAAACCTCCCAAATAAGCAGATGATTTCAGGAAAAAGAACAAAGATTCTTCCATGGACTTTATTCTCTATGGTGTGATATGAAAAAATCAGGAATCTCAGGAGAAAAGTAAAGATTCTTTGAGATGAAATGTTTTCTTTTGCAGTGAACTTCTTTTACAGTGATTTTTAAAAAATAGTATTTAAAATTCTATTTGCTACTTTTTCCACTTCGGTTCGGGTCTTCCGCCTCTTTCCAATCAATAGATGGAGTTGTTTTAAGTCTGTTTTACTATGCAGCTGCATTGGCTGTACAGTATTGATTTCCATTGTAGATAAAAATCAGCTATTTCAGTGCTTTATATTAATGCTATTGAAATTGTCAGTATACAGAAGGTTATTTATGTGCCTGAGAGAACATTATTATAGTCATTATTGCAATGAGTGTAGTTATTTATTATGTAGGAATACCTAGAGGCAATTTCGAATTGCTAATTGAATTATACATAGCACACTTCTTATTGTTAAGGAAGTAATTAAACGTGACTTAAAATCAACTACTAGCGCTAATTCAGCCATCTCCTTCTGCTCAAAAGTTATGCTTATTAGTTTGTGTATTTGTGTGTTTTTCCTGGGGATGGAGGGAGAAGGGAGGCAGCTCTTCTGCACAGCAGCAAAATTGATTGGAAATGTCACCCAGGCTAAGAATTTATTGCAATAAAGAATTAAGGCAGTAACAGTTTCTTATCACAGTTATTTGTACTCGAATGAGAATAGTTATTTGTGAAATGACCCGTGATCATTTTATTTATGAATATTCAGACAGTTGCAGAATATTCATGAAATTGCTTTATGGTCCTGCATGAAAATACAAAAATTACATCTCAGATACACACTGCATTTACACAGTGGTGATGTTTGTTGTGTAGATAGAAGGGAAAAAAAAGATTATTATTATCATGGTCATCTAATGAAGTGTATAATAATTATTTTGTATTTTTTTCCTGAAAAAGAAGTCTTTTTCAGTCTTTTTTCCCTATTTCCACTTCCTTTTTTCTTTATTTCAGATTCACAGTTGTAGTATTTTTGACTCATCTGAGTTATGACTCTTCTCCTGTAAATCAGGATGCTTATCCAGCTTTCTTTCCTAAGCAAGTGGTGGTTCACTGTTAGCACTTGGGCTGCTACACATACTTGTTGACTCTTTGTGGCAGCCTGATGATCTCTTTTGCTCATGTTTAGCAATACAGCTAAGTGTCAATCCACATCCAGGATTTCGGGATATTACACTTGTACAAAGAATAATAGTTTGAAGGTGTTGCTGGTTAGTCACCTTCCTTTAATAAGACAACATTTGCACCAACCTTTTACACTGTGGTTGGCTAAATTTTTTCCAAATGTACATACTGAGATGTGCTCTTCATTTCTTATGCCAGACTTTGCCCATTTGAGCACAACAGGTCAAATGCTCTTAACTCTTCCCTGGTATTTCTCTCATTAGGGAACAGGGAATTCAACCAGAATGTGTCATTATTTTACTTGTGGTCTGAGTTTGACATCATTTAATAAAAAATTCAAAGGGTCGCTTGATGATATTTGAGTAGGAGCACACATCTCAATACAGTGGAAACCCTAACTGAAGAATAAAGAAATCAAGAAAGCAGAGTTTTCTGGAGTGGAACAGAGGTCTTGTGTTGTTTCACTGCAGGATGGATTACTGGTGAGATCTCCATTTTAGAAAGGAATATTTTGTGACAAAATATCAGAAATTCCTGAGGCTTGTTTCCTCTTCCTCTGTCTAAGATGTTGGGAGTAAAACCCTTTCTTCTTGTATGTTTTAAAAACAAACAAGGGAACAGAAATCAGTCATTTCTTATTTGGGGCTGCAGAGAGCAATCTGAAAGCTTAGTCCGCAGAGTTTGCAGAGCAATTAGAAATAACAGGCTTTTCAAATCAAATTGTTGGCTCAAAATGCATCCTCATTTAGTAAGGAAAGCACAGGAATCAGTCAGTGACTGAGTCCCTTACAGAAGAGATTTGGGAAACTGGAGATCTAATAGTTGCATTTTCTTAAATTAAATTTAGGCTACCCTCAAGCAAGCAGCTGAAAGCTCCAGCCCATCCTGTCACTGTATAAGTGGCAGAAGCTGAACAGTGACAATGACTTCAACGAAATCTCTGATACTCCCGATTTTCAGTGAATGTAGTTCTCCCTCATTTTTGGTTTTGTTCTATGATTTGTTTTGTTGAAGAACTGGGGGGTTTTTGCAGGGAAGAAATTTCCACTGCTTTTACCAGTTCAGGGAAAGTGACTAATACTGCACAGCGAAGAATAAGGGTTTGAATGCCACTGTGCTTGCTGCATATTTTCTCCCCGTTGTGTGTATGTATAAGCCTTTCTATATAGATTTATACTATGTACAAGTATATATTATACTAATAGTATTTTGGAGAGATTTCTTTTTTTGTAAATAAGACTGTAGGCCAATCTTTTTTCTTTAATTAAGACCCCTGAATTTAAGCATATTTAAAATATTTCAGAAATACCAATATTTTCTGTTCTCATTTTGCACTTAGTGTTTGTTATGGCAACGGGTATTAGATACTAGTGTTGCATTGGATGGCTAGAAATAAGAGAATCGTGCTCACTAAGAGGTTTCAGGCATTTGGGAATGATAGCTACAGTCATTTTACAATGGAACACCTGTTCTTGTATAGCGCAGCAAAAAATGCTTTGCTTTTTAAATGGGAAAAGCATTGTTTTATGCATCAACTTATCACATTCAGTTTGCAGCAAGTACTTAACACACAGGAGTTAGGCTGTCTGCTTGTCTTTGGTGAGAACCACTCAACAATAGTAACATTCCCATTTATCCAGGAAATATATTCATGCAGCAAGGGTTTCCCTCTAGGCAAAAGTGGAGGTGAAATCCTCTTTTGGAAGGGCAATTCTAAAAGTTCCCTGTGTTAAACAGAAGTGCAAAAAACTCTTTTAATGAAAGACAGATTGCAAGCGTTTGCCTAAGATTATCACTCCGCTAAACTGAAGCAGAGCAGTCGAAATTCTTGCATCATTTACACCCCACGAGCAAGTCAAGGGCAAAAGCTGGAGGGAAAATATGTGATAGTACAGGAGTAAACAGCTGTGAATAAGAAAAAGCTGCACTTTCAGCTGCTGAATCTCTTAGCAAAAGAAAATAATAGTTTAGTATAAGCCAAAATAAGCAAGCCCTGGGGTGTGCTGTGTCATAAATCCTTACAGGGACATCCTCAACTTGGATTTAAAATAAATACCCCCCCCCTCCCCCCCCCATTTATGAAGCCCTGCAGCTCCCTTTAAATACTCTGTCTGGCACTAAAAATTGTATGAAACTTCAATTTTTATTCTCGGGGTCTTTCCCTCTTTGTGTTTGCAAAGGTGGTTTCTGTTAGCCAGTTTCCTCCTTGCTATCTGAGGCCCTGATCCTGCCAAAATATATACATGTCCTTTCTTGTGGTGAGACTGTCATCAAAATCCCTCCCAGCAGGAAAGGTGAGCTCACATT
Organism: Amazona ochrocephala; assembly: GCA_039720435.1. Taxonomy (NCBI): domain Eukaryota; kingdom Metazoa; phylum Chordata; class Aves; order Psittaciformes; family Psittacidae; genus Amazona; species Amazona ochrocephala. The sequence goes on from CM077877.1 coordinate 121,108,797, forward strand.
TATGTGTCTGTAGGATCAGTGCCTAATTGTAGGGGAAATGGAAACTGCACGGAGTTCTGTCCATAGCACAAAGTAAACAATAGAGAATATGGAGTAAAATATATTTCTTTAATACTTCAGTTACAGAAATGCTAGATATGGCGTGTAACTCTAGTAAGGGACAGACATTTCAGAAAGGAATGCAATTTCTCATGTTATAAATATATAGTTTTAAGCAGAAAAGCTATTAAAATAGCATGTATTGAAATTATTGTAGTTGAGAGGTGAGGAATCAGGTTTTTCATTTTCAGTCTGCATTTTCCATCCAGCGTGAAACTGTCAAGCTTTTTTGTTGCTTTCTATTGAACTCCAGTGGGACTTCACCTTTCATTTCCCAGGTGCGTGATCTTGTACTGCATATTTAGCAGTTCTGATGGTGGAATTTCAGACAAGTCCATTCAGAATCTGCAGTATTTTTTAAGTCACCTTTTATGGTGGCAGCACAAGACAGAATGTTGAACAAAATGAAACTGTGACCCCTTATATGTCCTTACTCAGAAAAAATAATCCCACTGAAGTCACTGGGAGCTGGAATATGCATCAGATGCAATTTAGACATTTACTTAAATCTGAAAGGTTAAACTGCATTTAAAATCGAAAGGTGTTATCAAGCTTTACAGCATGATACTGGCATGCATGACCATAATTGAAAAATCTAGTCTAACCATAGCATGCTACCTTTATCTGGTGCTAGATCTGGTTGACATAGACTGCAAACCTGCTGTCATCTTACAGAGGCAGGCAAAGACACTGTACAAGGCTCTATCAGACCCAACATGAAGAATGGGAATGATAGCAGACTGTTAAGGGAGAAATTATTGTTCTTTCTAGGTATCAATCAGTTGGAGTTGGGGAAAGGTGCTTTGTTAGCTATTACTCAGGTTTTGGATTTCAGTTGCAGGAAAGTTATGAAGAGAAGCCATCTGTATTTCTTGTTCTCTCTTCTTGCACACTGGTGCAACTATTTTACTGAGAGCCAGTTGCAGAGCATAGGCAAGATGTTAGTATTTAGATCTCATTAAATGAAGTAGGAATGACTGCACTTCAGAAAGATTTTATAAGCATTTCCCACTCCAAAGGCCTAGTTTTGTTCTTTTTCTGGGTCTTGAATTCTTGATTCCTTTTAAAGTGAAAGAAACAAGCTTCTTGCAAGCAGATGGACAAATGACTTGCATTATGTCTTGATGCTCTCATCACAGCAGCACTAGTTCCTCCTGCCCCTTCCCCAATGGTTGTATCTTGTTGTTTACCAATACTTTGCCCTGAATATCCCATATCATCCCAATATAAGTCCAGCCAAGCATAAGGTAGCATTTTTTCCATCTGGCTCCTACCTCAGGGTGTTCTGCCTGGATGAATACATAGAGCAAGTAGCTGAGAAAGGCTCTTAGTTGAGGGTGCCAATTGGTTTAGCTGGTTGATTTTCACAGAATTTGTAGAAATGTAATTCATTTGAGGTGCCTATCCCTCTGTCAAAGTTGGGTGAAGCTGGCCAGTGAGTCTAACCTGGATCAGTGGGTCCAGAATATTAAGCGAAAGGGAAAATTAATCAACTGGTGGCCTCCTGTGATCTGAATTTCCTATGAAAAATAGCTAAAATGTTTGATACGTAGACGATCTATCCCCCCTACATTTTATATGTCAGTGTTCAAAGGAGATACTTCAGGCTAGAGTTATTTAATATGCTTATAAAAGGACGACGAAAAAATGTCCCACATTTTCACACAGGATTTGTCCTTGGTATAGCTTCATTCTTCAACTCTCAGATCTGAGGGCCACTTTAGGAAACAAATGCAGCTGCATAATGCTTATGCATATGCTGCTAAAAGGTACTGATTATTTGTACCTTTTTAAAAGACATAGGTCTTTAAAACACATTTCTTCACCTTTCCCACAACATGTGATGAGGTGAGAGATAGCTTACAAAATGCTAATTGTTAGCAATTAGTGGACAAATTAGCACAGGAAGATACAAAAAGAATGTCAAACCTATTGTTTTAGAGACTGCAGGTTCACACAGAAGGTAAGGTGCTTTGCAGACTTGCTTGGCAGCTTGGTTTAAAGGATATAGTGCTTCCTGATGGTGAGGGCAGAGGGGTATGGACAATGGGAAGCCGAGCTTGGCCCCAATTCCTGCTGCTTGACCTTAAACCAGACTTAGGCCATATCAGTTTTGGCCATTTTGTTTAAGTTGGTATTTGAGCGTCCAATGACTGGTAAAGAAATCTATGTGTATGTGAGACCTATTATATGATATCTAAGGTACACTTAAGTATGGTGAAAGAAATATTACCATTTGAATGCAAATCTTGGTCTTAACTCTTGTTTTGAGAAGTTCAGTGTATTAAACTGCATTATTAGAACTCTTCAGGGTTTTATGAATGTCATTTTACCTGCTTGATTTTTCCAGAAGGAGATTTGGGTTGTTTCATATTCAACCTATGTATTGTAATGTTACCTTAACGCTGACTCCGACAAACCATTCAGGATCATTTTCCCAGAGCCCACTGCGCCTTACACACTGCCCCTTCCCTTGGGCTGTTTTAGAAGCCCTGACAACTCAGAAGGAAGTGTTTCCCCTTATTTGGTAAATGTTAACAATCTTCTAATGCTTATTAATACAGAATTAACCTTTTATAGTTTTCCCAGTGGCTTGATATTAAATAGTTACATCTGTGGAGTATTGACAGAATAGTTAAAATCTCCCTGGCAGGGAAACCCAAAGTAGAGCCCATTTACCACATAAGACTAATTTAAACCCCGTATTAAGAGTTTAGCATAGTTTGTTGCTGCTTGTGTGGAACACTGGATATGAATTTCACTAGAATATTTATAGATACAACATTCCTCCTTTGTATCACCATCTGCTCACCACCTCTGTTTCTCTAGCTGAGCTTCAGGGTCTGTACCAATGTCAGCGGAAGCTTTAAAATCTGCCATTAAAATAGCAACAACAGCAGAGATCTGCTGTTAAAATAATAGCAACAACATCCCTCTGTGGGATGCAAGGGAATACATGACTATGGACAGGCCTGATCCAGCATTCCTTTTGTGCCCTGGGAGCTTTTTTGGGGGAAAAAAGAAAAAAGAGGGAAAAAAAGAATGCATGGGCAGACTGCATTTGTGTATAGATAGATGGAAATGTGGAACTACTTTTTCCCATTGTCCTTCTAGATGAACACTGGGGAGAGAGTGGAACAATGCATGGAAATGCCATACAGGGAATGTAAAGAGACACTCAGCAGATGAAGTCAATATAAAGAGAGCTAAACCCACTGGTAATATTAATATACACTTTTCCAATGACTCTCCATGTAACTGTGACTGAGCCAACTTCAACATATGTTACACTGGATGGTAGCAGGATTACAGTTAGTGGGAACAGTCCTTATATCTGACAGCAGTGGGACTGAACTTATGGGTCAGGTATGAAACACCCAAAAAAACCCAAGTACAATTGTGAGCAAGAAAACAAGACATGCAAATAAAAGTAATAAATACATATTAAATGTTAGGCAATTTTTCGCTTGTAAGGGAAAACCATTGTGGCAACATGGTCCATGATTCTTCTCTTCAAAAGATGTAGGTGGCCAGTGACAGAGAGTAAGTTGAAAAATGTTTCTGGATAGCATTTCAGCACAAGCACACATCAAATGGATTCTCTTCATATTCAGCCTCACAAGTTCTTATCACAGTTTCATGTGTTTGACAGAACTTCAGAGACAGGCTAATTCCTGATATGTAAATAAGATTGTGGTGACTAGTATGAAAGCGATCAATAATATATCATGAGAAGCTTTGCTTTCATATTTTCATGCTGCTTTGATAAAAGAATACAGTGTTAGGTTTTATGCAAGCAATCTGAAATGGAGCATAATGTGCTTTTTTTTTGAGCAGAGAGAAACTAAGGGCTTTAAAAAAAGCCTTTTTCACAAAAGAAGAATTTAGGACTGAGGAACTAAGCTAACCATAACAAAAGGGTAAAAAGGACAAATCCTCAAGACAGAAAGTGATTTTGGACTATTTCATATTCATTCGCAAAGGATGTTAACAGTGGAAAATCAAGGGGGTGTTTTGAGTGTCTGGGGTGGGATAGGGCAAAAGACATCTTCTCTGGTGCAACAAAACCTGTGAATTCCCATCCTTCAAAAAATAATCTTATTGTAATCAGTTTACATATAAAAGTAGATGGAGATTTGCTGATTTTACGCAACTGTTTGGTGAATAGCTAGGCAGAAAACCAATTCTAATTCTTGTGGTGCAATCACTGTAAAGTGTAACGCTCACTGGAGGAACCATAAGAAATGAAGTCTGCAGGACCAAGACTGTTATTAACATCAGCTGCATGTCAATGAAGTGACTGCTTGGAAAATGTTAGTGTTAATTAATAACATGGCATTTCCAAACAGCAGCATTGTTAATTGGTAGTGTTCAATCTCTAAAATACTCAATACTAAAATACTCTAAAATCTTGCACAACTATCACACAATCCAAATGTTTTGTTTCATGGCATAGGAAGAATATGTACAGCGTTAACCAAAAGAAGAGCAACACAAAATGGCAGCTTATTAAACAATAACTTGATGTTTCAACAAAGCTGAAGAGTATAGGAAATACCATCTTTGTATGAAACTTTATTTCCTCTTGCTTTGTTCAACACTTTTTACCTTCTGCCCTTACACACACTTGGAGAGTGCAGTTGGTTAAGTGGAACATCAGATGAAGGTGGGAACTGCTAGCATTTCTACTGCCGGGGGAAAAGGGCTGCTGCATTTTGTTTCCATCTAAAGTGCGCAAGTCTGTCAGCAAGACTGTGGAAATGAACAGGAGACCAAAACAGGAGGGGGAAAAGAAGAGATCTCCATAAGATAAGGGAACCCAATTTATTATTTTTAATGACAGGCATATGGAAGAGACACATATACCACAGCAGTAACAAGAAACAGTCTCCCATTTAGTAACAGTAGAAGATAGCATTTACTTTTACGGCAGGTCAAGAGCCCAATCCACAAAACAGATGAAACTTTGCTTTCATGAGCTCAGCAGGCCAGACCCATACCATGCAAGTCATGACTGCAGTTGGACTGGTCTTTGAAGTTGGATGTATCTGCGTTTGCTGTATTAGGCACTTGAAGTCCAAGAACGTTAGGGGCAAAAATCTTTAAAAGATTACCGTAGAGAAAAGGGGAAGTAGCATAAAGGAAAACAAAGACAAAACCCACATTCTTGTGGCTATGAATCAGTTCCAGTGACCTGAGTGAATTTTCCCTTGTTATTATGTGAGGCTGACCCAGAAAGACAGAAGTACAAATACAGTAGCCAAGTTGGAAGAATAGCAGTGAGATAGGCATTATCTATGTAATCTGAGATAAATTCCTTTTATTTTTGTTCAGTAAAAGTAAGAATTGCGCAGGAAAAGCCATACAGATGAGGTCAGGCTGGGCTGCATCTCTTCCGCGTGCCCATGACTGCCTGTCAGTAATCCACAAGAGCTTGAGACATGGGTTTAATTTGACCGTGCCTATCTAGTGCCTTTTACTTCCTTGGTTTATTAAGACACTGTAGGATCAATCTTACCCACCCTGGGATTTCTCAGAGAAGCAAATTGGGATGAGATGCCAGAAGAAGGTTGACACATCTTGACACATCTTTTCTGTCAAGGATGCACCTGCCTGGATAGGGAAGAAGTATCCATCATGAAAAGTTTATTCGGGTACGACAACCCTGCTCCTTCTTGCTTATTCCTGGCTACTTTAGCTACTCTTTGTTCGGCTCGTTTCTTACTATCTCTTCCCCAGCTGTCCAGCTTCCTTTCCCATTTTGCTTCAGAGTCCTCTTTCTTTGCTTTTTCCTAGAAAACTCCCCATGTCCATACTTTCAGACCATCTTGCCTACAGCAACACTACTGCTGATAATTTTCTCCAGATGTTGTCTGGCACATGATCATCAGGCCAGGTCCTTCCTGAGATATATACCTGCCATTAAAGAAGAAGAAAAAAAACAACAAAAAACCAAAGACAATTTTCTGTTTAGAGAAATAAAAAAAACAGACCAAAACACGGACAGAACATTCAGGAATTGCAGAATAGGATATTCAAGATTCACAAAAAAATTAATGTGGTACAATTCACACAACAGAAGAATTACGCCTGTTAAGAAACATAAAGAAATGTAGTATGTGAACAATATATGTGCAATAAGTAAAGAATCAATAATATTCATAAAATACATCGTGGCTAATGACGTGGGCTTACTATGTGGTGAATTTCTGCCTTTTCTGTAAGTAAAGAACAGAATCTGGATTTACAAACACTTTTTCCTCTTCTGCCGAACTTCTGGAAATGGTTCTCCATCTGTTACCAAGGCATTCCAGAATTAGCAGGCTGTCTCTTTAGGGAAGAAAGGAGAGGGCAGCTTCAAGGATGAGGGTTGTTATCTTCCACATTTAATCATTTAACACTTAGGATCTCACAGCAAGAGGGATATCCTCTCTTCCCTCCTCACCAAGTGAACTACGTGCAAGAAGGCAGCCCAGCAGGTCTGAGGGAATATTGTTTTCTGGTACAAGGGCTTGGGCTCTACTCAAGTCTGCTCAGAATGTTTGGGTCCTTGGCACAAGCCAGGATGACAGAAAAGTAATTTGCATCTCAAGAGGTTCTCCAGTGGGAAAAGTCACTGCCACAGAATATACATTGAATTGCTACTGAGATAGAGACATAGATAGAACAACCTTTTACTAAAGTTGGTTTTGAGCAAAATGTGCCTAGAAGATGAGTAGCTTATGTGTTCTCCCTCTCATTCTCTATGCTGATGTATCTATTTTTCCATTAAAATTGCATCTATTTTAGAAATTACTCCATTTTTCCCTGAGTTCATCTGTGTGAGTCTCTCAAAAGGGCAAAAAGGTCAGGTAAGAGCTCCTACGCAATACTTGCTGATTGCTATTGCTGATTGAAGGGAGGAATTCTTACTTTATTATCACAGATCTTTTCAGAAGATTTGATACCTTCCCCAAAAAGAATTAATCTAAATGGGTGACAGCTGTCATAATGCAAACAAAATTAAACATTAGATTGAGTGAAGGATTCTTTACTTTTAACCAAGATGGTAAATGGGAAAAGATGAAGGAAAGAGTTTTTTTCCTATTTATCTTTGTATATCAAGAAAGGACAAGTAAAGAGATGGCTTTATTTTTTTTCTTTTGTTATTAATCTCTCTCTTATGCAGCACTCATCCCAGAAATTTCCTCACACCATTCTCATTCTGTACTAGTCAACAAACATGGCTTTGCCCACATGTATAAAATATCCTTCAACCAAGTTCCTTTTTTCAGCTGAGCTCTGGAATAATGTGCCACTCTTTCAGCCCTATAAGATTTCCCATGGTGGGAGGCCTCCATAGTACAGAGCTGTTTGGTTTTGGCTCAGCCTATTTCCAAATGAAATACATGACTACAGTTTTTCAAGGTTTTAAAGTGCTGTCTGGTACACATACAAGTAGTGAAAAAGGAAAAGAATGTGAGGGAGTTTATTAATTTTTATGGGTTTTTGAGTTTTTTTGTTTGTTTTTTTTAGCATCTCAGAAGTGTCTGCTCTTACTTAAAGCTCCTTTTCAATTTGTTTAATGAATGTTATGTTTTGGACCAGATGAATACACTGTGACATATTAAAAGACCTGAGACCTAGATGTATCTCATTGAATCTTGTTTTGTATCTGACCTTTTTTGGGGAAATGCAGAAACCCATGCCTTCTGAGGTATACCTTCTGAGATATAGCTGAGCTATATCTGCACATTTGGAACATCACTGCTTATGAGGCATTCTACACGGAAGCTTTCATAGAGTTATCACAGGTTCTGTCTGTGATCTGTTCCCCAGTTGCTTTATTTTGAGAACTCTGCTTAATTCCTCTTGGCCAGTGCAAGTTGTCAGTGTATCTTCAAAATCATACTTTTAGTGCCATGACTAGTCCCTGTTGTTGAATCAAATACATTTCTACGTCCAGAGACAAGAAGTTCAACCTGTAGAATTTTCAAGTGTTGCAACTACCTAAGGTTTAACATTTCAGTGTATTTGTTTCTTCCATAAGGGAAACTACTTCTTCTTTGCATGATCTTAATAAATAGGTCAAAGACATCAGATTTGGTCATAAACACATCTGTTCCTGCTGCTTTGTTTGCATTCAGACTTTCAATGACAGTATTCACTTCCTCCTTTTAAGTGGGTTATCCAAGAATTCTGTATTTTTCTTGTGGTTCTGTGGGAAAGAAGTCCTTAAAGCACTTTAAAAGTTGTTGGCTTTTGGAGAGTTGACTTGCAATCAATAAAACCTTTTGTTTTCAGATCACCCAGCATCTCTTCACAACATGTTACCAGATGTCCCTTGCTGTCCCTTTTGAAGAAACTGACATATTAACTGTGGCTTTTTTTAAGTCTGTCCACCATCTTTTACTTATATACTGTTTCAGTTTATGCATTTTCAGACCTGTTCTGTTTAACAGATTTGCAGGAAATCTACTCCTTCCAATCCTTGCGGATTTATGCATTTTTAAACAAAACCTATTAGTACCTTTCTAGTTATCTCAGACTGAAAGGGTTCCATCAGGCCTTTTTCTTCACTTTTTCCTCTCAATTTTTTAAGATGTAAAGCTTTACTGGTAACTTTACCATTTCTCCTTTCCTTGCAAGCATCCCATGGAGTTTTCTTATCTCAGTGAGCTTACTGTTTTCTTTTAAGTAGCTCTGAAAAAGCTATAGATACTTGCTTTGCCCTAAGTTTTAAGCAGAGTTCCCTCCAGTTGCCATCAATATACTTTGGTTTAAATTTCAGCCTTTTAAAATCAGGCATGGGGAGTGAGGATACTGACTTATTACATCCAGAGAGATCAAAGTAACAGGATTTAACAAGCTAGTAGAGACAGGGAACACATCAGTGCCTGAATATACATCACATGGTTGGCAACAGTAACAGCATCCCTGAATTAAGAGCTTACTACTTTTCAAACATTACCAGCATCCAACAAGGTTACTAGCTTGAAGTTACCTTATCTGCAAATCCTGATTACCTGGGTCTATTAAGGACTGGATTCATGAAGTGACTGAAATTGTCTCTCTTGTCCTAAATCTTATTGAAAATTGTTGCTTTTATTTAAAAAAAGGTGAAATGAAAGAGGCTTGTCCCTGCATGGAGCAGTATGGAGTATACACTCTTTCAAGTTACCCTTTTAGAGGACTTTGATCAGAATATATCTGCCATCTTCAAACACCAGGCTTTTAGGATGAAATGGAAGTATTTAACTAATAAAACTGCCACCCCTTTTCCTTTTGATGGCCTGAAGAGCAGTATGGTGTCTGTTCTCATATTGCATCTCAAGCAGCTTTCATTGTTGATCTGCAAAGGAGCTTCTTGTAATTGTACAGTCATGTTATTATGTATTTTTTATCGCTTATAAAACTTGTTGACCTAAGCTGGTCAACCGTTTAACATTAAAAGGCATCATTTGAATTGGTTCATCCATTCTATTGGCTTTCCAGCTGTTGCTTTTCTAACATTCAAATTTAAAGGCTGTTATTCTATTCCTTTTAGCTGGAACATTATACACAATTCAATGCTGCAAGTTGCAATATCAAGTACCCCCTTTTATTGGCAGAGGAGATATCAAATCTTCATATAGCTTTTCATGCTTTTTACGACACTTGTTTTGCTTCCTTGCTTCCTGTGTTTCATACTCTATATTGCTGCCCTAACAGTGGGTTACATTAAGCCATTCTGAATGTCTCCTGTCTTAAACAGTTAATTTCTGCCCTTCTGGGTACCCACGCACTGCTGTGCCCTGTGCCGTTTGTAGTACAACTGCAAATTTGAGGGACCAGAAATTACTCATTAGAAGAAGGTACTGACCACTGAAGTGGAAGGTGCTTGTAAGATGGAGATGCTGACAGAGTAGGGAAGAGAGGGTGTCAGTATTTTAAGATAGGTCCTTTGCTGACCTTGCCTGACAGTCTACACAAAAAAACATCTGTTTGCCTGTGGATCTGTGGCACATCATCCAAATCAAAGGGCAGGGTTTAAAACACTGCCTGAACCCAAGTGGTAGCGTGGCCTGTTTGCAATGGTTTCTCTGCACGTTGATCATCCGCTGGCAAGAGGAGGGTGTCCATGAGGAGCTTTTTTTCATACATATGGATGGGGCCTCACCATCCGGGGTAACTTGGCAGTGCAGAAGGCTTTGGGTGTCCCCAGACCTTTTTCTCTCTTTGAAAGTCAAGGCAAGGAAGGCACCCTGCCATGCTAGAGAGATTTCTGCTGCCCAGACGGGGGAAGTGCTGCTTGTTATTAAGTCTCCTGAAACTGGGAGCAGTTGTGAAAGCATGTTTGAAAGCAGGATATGCTCTACAGTCATATCCAGGGCTCATAAGAGATTTTAAAGGAGTTTAAAGAGGAAATCAGACCTGATCAAGGGAGCTTGAAGATGGTAATTTAACAGGGGAACTCTATATAGTCTGAGGGTGTTGCTTTCCTGTGTATTGATTTTTCTGTGATTCTGAACTAAAAAAATGCATTAGGATATTAAAACCAGAGCTTCTGGAGTATGGTTTGGATGAAATCATGAAGCGGGAGAATGTGGCAAATTTGCCCGTGCAAAGCCCAGTGAAAGCTTCTCCTTAAAAAGTCACATCAAAGCCATAAACATTGCAAGATGTAAAGCATGACAAATGTGCAAGCAGAAAAATACCTCTCTCTATTCTTTCCTTCTGAGCCTACAGAGGAGAGTATAGAATAAGCTAGAATAGTAAATGCTCTGGGGTGCAATAGCGATGCATTTAGGGGTGTGTAATACGAGAACAGATACCATATAGCACAATATCTAAATTACATTTAGATGCCATTAAGATGCAAAGCAACCTAATTCAGGACCTAGTGCAAACGTTAACATTACTCTTGTTGGCTTTGCTGCAAATTTACTGTCATACCCATCCATTTGAGAGCTCTTTTTAGTACGGAAGTTGGCGCAGACTTGTGCTCCTGATAATACTTCTGTCAACAGAGATCCTCTGGATTCATGCCAGTGACAGGGGAAGGTGAAGGATTTTATTGATTTTGGTCCATCTTTATAAGAGGAAAAGGGAGTTGCTTTACCTCTCAGGATATTTTCATCTTTTTTTACGATTGAATCTCCTGCTTGTTTTGAAGCTTAGAGTTGCCGAATGGGGTAGAAAAATGGTCAGTCTTATGATGTCTGCATCCTCTTTATAGTGAAACTCAGAGAGACCTTTTGGCTTTCTAGCTTGAGCAGCATTCATTCATAGTAGTGCCTTAGTATGCCTTTTTATTTTTAATACAAGTGAACACAATACCTTATGTACATTGCAGATCAAACCTTTCCCAGTAGTAGCAGGAATATGCTGCAGACCACAGGGAGCATAGACTGAAAAACTTACTGATGGCTCCTAGTGGCCTTTGTAGGATTTTCTTAGTATTATGCTGATTAGCTATAGTATTTTACTGTTTTCCACCAATACATTATCAGTTTATGTGTTTCTTTTACAATGCAAAGTGATATTCACTGTTTCTGTATTTGCTATCATATATTATTAGGGAAAATGCACATGTTGAACTTCTATTTTTTTTATGCTTTTAATACTAAGAGGGTCAAAGACTTACACAGAAAATGGGCTGTGAAGCCCTCTTGAAGTCATAATCTTTATCCAAAACCAACAGCCTCTTCATTTTTCAGTGCTTTAATTCAAAAGCCTCTAAGTTCAATGAGCACAAGGACTACAAAAGTTATTTCTCCTTAATGAAATAACCTGAGATGCCTGTAGCTTTATAGCATCCTTGTGTGAAGCAAGGAATGGTCTTTGGCCCCAGCAACATTCTTAGTTACTTTGATGAAAATCCTTGGAGACCCGCCTACCTTCTAATGATGATAAGTAACAGCAGTTTAGATGTACGGAGTTTAAGGACCAAAGAGACCATTAAATCATCTCCTTACCTTTCCATGTACCACAGATTGCAGCATCTTACTCAGTCACCTTTTTATTTGGCTAAAGAGCATCTTCTAGAAAAGCATGTAAGCTTTATCGGAAAGGTTCAGAAGGTAGAGCATTCAGCACAGTCTGCAGCAGGAGGTATGACCCCTCTGCGGAGAAAATGTTGCCTTTCCCTCAGAAAAGGGCTTCACCTTCCTGCATTAGTTCTCATCATTCCTTCATCCAGGAAATGAAAGAATTCTCTTAGATTTCGTGTTTTATAATGTGAGCATATTCCTGCATTGTAATAAACTCGCCCTGTCTTCCTTTGGTATATGAAGCAGGCAGAGCTCCTTCCATCTTTCTCTGTAACACATTTTTCTCCAAACTAGAAGGAATTTTGCTGCTTCTTTTCTCTATCCCGTTGAACTTTCAAACACCCTTCAGAAAATATATGCAAAGGACTGTGTAGAGTATTCCAGTAACAGTACTGCTACTTTAAAAACCCTTGAAAATCTAGATTAAAACTACCTCAAATCCCACTTAATAGTTCCTAGTTTAAGGAGTTACTTGTTTTTTTCCAGAGCTTTACACTGGGAGTTTAGATGGTGCTTCCTGTGACTGTGACCCCCCCCCCCCCCCCCCTTTTAGACACACTGCTGTTCAAAACACAAGCATCAGTTTCTAGGTTTGGCTCCCATTCTTTTTCCTAAATATACAACTTTGCATTTGCCTGCTTTAGCATGCCCTGTTTAACAAGATTTATGTTCCATAGAATGATGTGATGTAGCTTTATTTATATCCTTATTCTTCAGTTATTTTGTGAATGGGATCCCTTCCTGGCTTTCACATTCTTCTTGCCCAGAAGAAATATCAGGCTCATCAGTAGAGCTCCTGCGTTCATCCCATTCACTTCATACGACACTATTCTAGTCTTTCAGTGTTCCCTTGCATTTCCAAGATACATCCAAGACCATCACAGCAGGCCAGAGATCTCTTCAGCCAAGTCTCTTAGAATTGTTTTGTACAAGTGGTCTTGGCCTGCCAAGTTGAATATGCTTACTCCTAGGGGACTGATCTGAATTTATGCAGCATCCTCCTCTGTTACTAATAAATATAAATGTTCTTCTTCATTCTTACATGGTGCTGTCTTACTTCTGAGTCTCATACATGAGTAATTGTTATTTTGTATTTATATTAATGTATCTGAGTCCATTGATCTTGTTAATTCAACATTCTTAGTTTTATAGGGTACAAGCTGATATTTATTGTTGTTTTCTGATGAAGAATGTTATGCCTGTAAATCCCCTGATACATTTAACAGTTACTAATGCATTATTTCTTGCTGGGTTTGGCTAATTTACCCTTGACTCACTCAAATAATTCAAAATTCTAGCCAAAATTGCCTCCTTTGTCCATTGCTTCCCTTATGCTATGGTTTCCTATGGAACCTACCCTTTTTCCTCTGGAATTCTATTAGGACATTGAAATAAGTCGCTTCTAAATACAAACACATTTGTGCTTTTAACCAGCTTTCAAGTCAGGCTTGAGAACACAATTTGACCCTTTAACTGTTAACCACAAAAAGTGCTAATCTTCTACCCTCTTCCTCAAGCAAACTAGTCTTGTGAAAGTGATTATCTCAATGGAAGCACTTGCTCCTGTTATCAGGAAGTCTTGGGGATGCTAATAGTTTGCTGTAAGACTAGAACTGCAGATGCTTTGAGATGGGAGGGTTTTAGTCTTGCTGTCATTTATGCAGACACAGGGCTTCCATTATTTGGTTTACCAAGTTACCCCCGTTGTATGGCAGGGTTCTGCCTTCATCTTCAAGCTCTGGAGGAGAGCCTGGTGTTTGCTCAGTTTACAGAACAAAACATGATTTCCATAGGCTTGAATTCTTTTGAGCCTGCTTTTCCTACCCAGAATTGGGAATCAGAGTACTACTATAATTGCATACATTTAAACACTTCTGGGTAGGAAGCATTTTTATCCAGGTCAGCGTTAGAAGAAAATTACAGGAGGAAGGGAGAAATAGGGGAAATGTTCATTTGCAACTGATAGTTACCTGAGGGATGTATATTAATTTCTCCTCAGTTCCCTCCCCCCAAAGAATGGTGAACAGAAATTATTTCTGACATTCAAGAAGCCTTCAGAGGCTGGAACTGAAAAATTGCAGCTACACCGTGTAGAGATAAAAGTCAATTCCCAACAAATGAATGGGAGAATGAAGGTAAATTTTTTATTCTGCTCAAATGTACTTATTTCACTTAAGAAAACAGCATATTCTAAAACTGATCCAAAATGGTCACAATACACCAGCATTACCTCATAAATCATGAAGGCAGCATGACCAAGGTATTTTCTCATCTTCCTTAGTCATTAGAAATACTTACAGTGTGAAAGGATGAAAATCTTTATATTACCAAGACAAATGTAAGGGCTCTTGTGTCTGCCAGAGTGCTTAACTGTGTGCAGTGCATGAGGCAGAGGACAGCAAGAAAAGAACTTCAATTTTGCACAAGCAAACATAGATCTGCCACCTGCAAAACCTCCAGAACTTGAATATTGTCCAAATTCTTTCTGTACACATTGTTGCTATATAGACAACTTGGTATGCAAGTTCAAATCAAGGTGGTAAGAGATGGTGAAAATAAAGCAACACACTATTAAAAAGTAAATCTTGGAAAAAGTCAGATATTCAGATGTCAGGGATATGGGACAGCAAGAGCAAAAAGCTATGCGTGGATTTACAGTGATGGGCAGCAGGACTTCCTACAGAAAACATGCAGGCACAGTGCATTCCCAAGTGGACTATAGGTATACAGGACAGAGTGCAGAAGGGCTTTACAGACTATGTATCTGGTCTATCAGAACAATTACTGATTAAACACAAAAATCCCTCTCTATTATTGCTTTTCCGAAGATTCTCATGACTTGGGCAGTGAGTGAGTTGGAGATGAAATGAGCTGTTTGGGCAGCTTACAACTTGTAGTCTTCTGGTTGGACTTGTCTCCATCCTATGCATTTAGGTCATGTGACAAATGGGCCTCTGATCTGCTGAAATAAGTTGGAAGTGTATGTAATCAGCGCCACAGATGACAGGGTTTAAGTACTCTCAAATAAATTTCGTCTGTTATGGTTTCTTTTCATTGACGCAGTTGCTGGGTACTCAAGTAGTTACTCAGAAGCTCCTTTTGGACTTTAATGGTAATACTTGAGGACTTTGCTACAGAAGGATATGCTGGGAAGTTAATATGAACTGATTTTTAATGTATTAGCTAATTTACATGGAAATCATCATCTTTAGAGATGAAGTGAGTGAAATTGGTTCAGGGTCACCTTAATTCTCAGCAGGGATTTCCACTGAAGTGGCTTGATGTCTTTTGGAAAATGCACTTTAAATTACAAGCTTCACTGGTAATTATTAGATCAGTCTAGTTTTCCTGGATGTCTCTGTGTAGATAGCCCCTTGAAGAAGAATTCCTGTGAATGTGGTAAGTTTTAAAGCAGCATGAATGTTTTTTCCAGTTTTCTTGAGATTGGCTTAAAAAATATAGAGACGACTTAACGTAAAGTGAAATAATGTACTCTTCATCTAGCTTGGAGAGTTCCCTGTAAAGTGTAGTTGGCTTGCTTAACATTGCTTGAAGAATTCTTTCTTACAGGTTCTATTAGAACCTGTCTAAAGCACAAGAAGGAGGTCTTCAAAGGTCAACTAATGTAATCAAGAAGGAAATCTCCTCAGACTGCATGCGGCTGGAGGGAGGCTAACTGAGACATTCTGCAGAAAGCCCATCTTTTGGAAGTGCGTGTGCTTTCCTGATCGAGGAGGAGAGGCATGAGAATCACTGAAATTAACATGTACAGAAGTTTCCATGCTGAAAAAGAAAGTCATCATGGAAAGGAAAGTAGTATGAAAAATAACTACATCATAACACTAATGGAAAACAGGGTGTTGGAAAGATTGAAGAGCAAAAATACTCTTGTACAAAGGAAGCATCATGAAAGCATAATTCAGGTCACATTGACTACGTAAGAATGAATTACAGAGCAAAAGCAAACCTGAACTGGAAAGGTTTTTTGTACTAACTATACCAGTGGTTGCTGATGGCTTCAAATTGTAAGTCAGTTTTGGTTAATATGTTGCTAATTTTTCCCTTCTCTGTTACAATGTTTTTCATTTTCTCGTGCTCTGAAAATATCTCTGAATAGAACTTTACAAATATATGGACTTTTACCACAACCCATGCAGGCAGTGGTAGGAAGAATGTTGCAGAAAATTGCTTTTGGCTTGAGGAACACAGAAGACAATAAGCTTCTTTAGGAAAAAAACAATCTAGTTTGCATTTTGTTGTGGAGTGGACCACAGGACTTGGCTATGGGAATCATCCCACACAGAAACTCAGCCAGCATCTCTCACTATCATTTTGCACTGTGCAAAGATGAACTGATACTTTCTGTGCTGTTGGTGGAGAACGAGAAGTGTAAGTGAATGAACTATCACATACTGCTCTGTAAGGAGGACAACTTTGTTGCTTTGGTTTTCCAAGACAAAGTAAAAGGTTGGAATCCTTCTGTCCTCTAGAATAAGAAAAATTGAAAGGAAAGCTGGACCATTGCACTAGAGCTAGGGAAAACATTTTGATACTTTATAGCCAGGCTGCGCAGTAAATTCCCCATATAGATTTACAGAACACTTTCTTGCCAGCATTCACAGAATAACTATTATTGGCCTTTAATAAGGAGTAAAAGCTATTTGGAATAACTACTGTACTGAAACTAAATGTGCAGAGGCTTATATTCAGAGCAATTGGGACAAGTGGTGGGCAGGGAAGTGGGGCTGGAGGAGCAGGGGAAAGGAAACCCTGGGAACTTCTTTGAACCTTCTCCACTGAGTCCCCACAGTCTCTTTTGTACCAAAGAGCTGCTGCTGGGAGCAGCCTTTCTGTTTATCCTCCCTGACACCTTTGCTCTTCTGCAGGGTCCGATGCATCCCTGGGTCTTGCTTGTCTCTGTTTGCCCTCCTTTGCACTTAGCAAAGCTGGGTGGGGAGTTTTGCCCACAAGTCCCAAAATGTGACATTTACAATTCACTGAGTCCTTCTGCAATTAGTTTTTTCTTTTGAAGACCTCTCATGGCATTGTTTCTTTTTAGTGCTCTTCTGCTTCAGCTTGTTCTTTCAATTTGTTAAGCAGTGCTTCGACAGCTTGGCTAACAGTTGCGTTCTCTGCCTTCTGTATGGTCAAGGACTTAATCCAATACTCGGTGCCTTTTGCAGTTTTTCATCCAGGTGTTCTCCAGCGTTTTATGGATGGTGAACTCACTGCCTTACACACACTGCATAGTCCTGAGGCTTCTCTTTGTAGGCTGAAAATGGAAAAATGAGGATGAAAAACCTCCTACAAACCAACTTCCTCAATCAGTAAATCGAGGCACACATTTTTCGAGACTGCTGGTGCGTTTTTGTGGTGGAAAAACCTGAATCGCTGTGTGTGTGTATTTGGTTTGCGTGGTGGTTCATAGATTTTCCAGTGTTTGCCTTAAGAAAGCAGTTTTAATTGAACACTATCACAAAATCCATACAGGCAGAACACCGGTTATGCCTAAATTAAGTCTGTTTCCCACTTCTATTTTTTTGGGAAGGGAAAGAAGGAAAAGGAAGGAAAAGGAAGGAAAGGGAAGAAAAGGAAAGGGAGAGAAAAGGAGAGAAAAGGAGAGAAAAGGAGAGAAAAGGAGAGAAAAGGAGAGAAAAGGAAAGAAAAGGAGAGAAAAGGAAAGAAAAGGAGAGAAAAGGAAAGAAAAGGAGAGAAAAGGAAAGAAAAGGAGAGAAAAGGAGAGGAGAGGAGAGGAGAGGAGAGGAGAGGAGAGGAGAGGAGAGGAGAGGAGAGGAGAGGAGAGGAAAGGAGAGGAAAGGAGAGGAAAGGAGAGGAAAGGAGAGGAAAGGAGAGGAAAGGAGAGGAAAGGAGAGGAAAGGAGAGGAAAGGAGAGAAAAGGAGAAGCTATTGTTATGAATTGAACTCTTCGTGTCGCATATCTAAACTGTGCCGTGCTTCTGCCTTGGAGTCTGTAAGTGCAGCTGTTAATGACATTGCTCCAGCTGCAGGAATCTGCTCAGCGAAAGAGAAGGAGAAGAAGGAGGATGGCTGCTGGCCATTTTTGTTTTCTAACGTGCATGGGTTGAAGAAAGAAGAATCCCTCATGGGATTTGACTTGGATGGTTTTGGCAGCTGTAAATTACTCACAGCATGCTGCAGAGTTTGTGCTATGAGATATTTTCAGTTCCGTTGAAATCTCATGCTAAAAAAAAAAGAAGGCCTCACTAAACTCGAACTGAAATAAGGCAGCAGGACAGAAGACTGCTGCAGATGATTTTCAGCTGGCTCATGCCTGCCCGCTGTATAGGAGGACTTTTAAGGAGCTGGATTCACTACAGGGAATATTGAAGAAATTACAGTGAATTACACTGAAGCATTGGTTTGCACTCTTCATGGCAAAGAAAGAGCTTTTATTTACCCTTTGCATTACATTAGGGTATGCTCTCAGAGGGTGCTGTCTGTTTGACTTGAGATTACACTGCAGCACAGGTTTTTTGGGGAATTGGGGAGCAATGAGTTGGTACTTTCTAACCCACTGTTTACTTCTGTGGTTACGTCCTGAAGGTGACATTTAAAAGCGATTCTTAGTCAGAGGGCAGAGCTGCTACTCATGAATTGTACCTCCACAAATAAACAAAAGCCTGTGCTAAAAAAAATCTCTTGTAACCTTAGGAGCCCTGTGTGCAAATAACTGTTTTGTGGAAGGCTGCTCTTAGAGTAATTTCTGCTTTAAAAAAATAAGAAATCTTTTTTTACAATCCCCTATTTCTTCTACTGCAGTAGAGCCAGAGCAGCAAGAGCAGCAAGATTGTTTTCCATTGAGAAAGGTGTTGCGGCAGTTGCAAGGATAAAATCAATTTCAATGGAGGAGAACCTCTGGGAAGGAGCTCAGGTGGGGTCTCAAATGCCAGGCTAGCTTGTAAAGTTAGACCCCTCTCAAAACCAAAAGAAACAGTAACAAACAAATAAATGATCCCCCTCCCCAAACTTGTTTTGCTTGTAAATTGAGACTTTTTGGCCTCGATTAAGGCTAGGAGCGATTAAAGTCTGAGGAACATGGATGTCCTTGCTGACACTCCAGTTTTCCAGAGCAGTCGTGCTCTTTCAGGGCATTTTGTACTGTAACAGGCATGTGGCTGAACAGCCTTCCCATTCCAAATGGAGCCTGCAGCAGAGCATGGCACCTGCAAAATCAAGGGTTATTGTAGAAAGGGAACAAGAGCAGCCTTTCCTTCCATCAGCTGGACCATTCCAGCATCTGTTCTTACTCCAGCTCTGCTTCATATGTACTTCATAGTTTTTTCCCTGTATCACTGTTTACAGTACAGAGTGAAATATTTTAGTGAGTGGAAATATGCAAGACATTTCAGAAAAATATATGGACATTTTAATACTGACATTTTTACACATGTCAGTATGAAAAGGGTTGTAATAAGCAAAATGAAACATGGAACGAGACATAGTTTCTTTTATGAAACACTAATAACACCACTTTGATACACTTCTACTGTTACAAAATGGCATATGGAGAAAAACTATTTCATCATGTTTTGCCCAGCTTCAGTCATAGTTTCGTTTTACAATCACTTTCTCAGGTCTTGACAGAGTCAAGAAAAATGTTGTTACCTTGTATTACTAAATTATTGCTCACGAATGTCAAGCCTCCTTGCTACCTTCCTTCTCTCTGTGGGTCGTTTGCTGCAGGCACAATGCACATGTACCTACACATCTGTCCCTGTGGCTGGGCAGTGGGCAGCCAACCAGCTTTGGTCTTGCCTGATGACCTGAGCATTGTGTCATGGTCCGTCTATTCGTACTTCCACCTCCTTTTGCACCCACTCCTGGTCAGGAGGAGGAGCACTGCAGGAGAAACACTGCTTGACCCCTGCAGAGCTCTTCCCCAGGTTGAACAAAAAGCCAAAGAAGAAATCATATCAGGGATTCAGCCCACATTTTCCCCTTGGGGTCAGGGCAGGACTGCCCAAGTTAATTTGGTGCTGTGGGTTAGGTGGCTATGCAGGGTAAGCAGGGTCACTGTGGTTCACAGTTACGTGCTTCAGCACTGTGCTGAATGTGCATAGATCTAAAGATCATTTTAGGCATCCTGAATGTTTCAGACACAAACCCTGTTTTACAAATGCTCCTAAATATTTCTGCTACTGAGAGTCCCCATATAACACAAAAGGAAGGCATGTGTGGAGGGGTCATGGCTGCCCTGTCATCTGGTAATGCGCTGTGGTTACAGGCTTCTCAAGACACTGATGTTAGAGGACCATGGGACCCAACCATACCTTCTGCTGGCAATCCCTCAACTCTTTTGATCAAGAGGTATTGGTGGATGAAGAAACAGGGGAAAAACAATGTGGGTTGCAATAAATTCTGTTGTTAATATTCATTTTGTGTAGGGCATCTTGGTCTGCTCTCTCCCTACTATTAGGGGAATTTTGAATGCCGTGCACAATGTTTTCTCCTGTTCCTTTGCTAGATTAACAGCTGTAAAAGCTGGGGCAGCTGAGCAGTTTTCATCCCTGCATTCCTGTGAGTACTTTCTGCTATTGGAGGCTTCTGTTGGTAGAGAACAGAGAGGTCATACCCTCAGCTTGGGGCTAAACGATACGACAGTGGTTTTGTGCTGTTATCTGTTGTGTTGCACATTATCTTTGCATGTTTTCCAAATATATCCATAATTGCTTCTACCTGAGCTCCCACAGGATGGTAGGGCAAGTCTTGGCTTTGGCTGTCTGAGTAGGTCCATTCTAAGATCCTCTGCAAGAGCTTTGTAATATGATATGGAGATGTAGAAATGTTTTCTGCAGTATGTTACACTGGAGAATGCATCTTCCTTTGGTTTGTTGTTTTCTCTTTATGTTTTTCTTTCATGTTTTCATGTCTTTCTAACATCCTTGTAATGTCTGTATATTTATTTTGTTTTCCTGTTTGCTCTATGTTTTTTTAAAGCTGTGCTGCTACAGCTCTTTATTGTTTTGTCTTCTAATTTCTTCACCCACTGATCTCTTTAGCTTTTCCCCATTCTCCTTATCTTGTACTTTCTCCCCTTACCTACTGCTGTGCAACCCACAGTGTTTCTACCTGTTTCCTCTGAAAGCAGCTGGACTCAGAATAGTCTCAAGAGTTTTGGGGGGTGAATATGAGCCAATGGATCTTTAAGGGAATCCTAAGATTAGGAGATTGAAGCCTTAATTTTAGTAAATAGAAAGTGTTGTGGCCTTATCTGTGGCAGTAGAGGTGGCTCCTGAGCATTTGCATTGGCTTCCAAGCTACTTAGGAAATTCTTGAGAGTGTTTTCAGTGATTCAATTTGTTGATTAGTAAGTCTGCAGTCACTGAATTATTTTGTCTATGTGTGGGCAGATTTTGTCTTTTTGCCTTCTTTTTCCTATTCTTTCATTTCATTATGTCTTTGCCTTTTTGCTTTTGTTTCACTTTTCCACTCCCTTATTTAATTTCCTTCTTCTACCCTTTGTCTCCTGTATTCTTCTTGCTCTTATTGTCTCTATCATACTTGGCTTGCTCCATTTAAAACTACCGAGAGCAGAGAGCTGTCTCTAAGGAACAGGTCTTTATGATATTAAAGATAAAATTTGGAGTGTTAGGCTTAGGAGGTGTGAAGATTACCTTTCCTGAGACAACTGAATCAGACGTAAATTCAGCTGTGTTCTCAGCTGTGTAATGATCCCTGCTGGATGTTTTGACTTTAGGAGCGGAGCAAGAAAACTGCCTGATGTGCCTGTTTTCTTTGCTAAGTGCTTAGGTATCGTGCACCCTTATAGAGCATCAGTGGCTGCCACTTGCCACTGCCTATGGCACAGAAATGGGGAAGAGCATGAAGGGATCAGGCTGGGAGAAAGGATTTGCTTCCCAAGTTCTTCCTGTCCATGGTGGCTCTCAAATCTCTTTTCCCTTGGAGCCTGGCTTCTTTCCACAGCCAGGAGAGCCCTGGGCAGGCTGGGATGTCCTTTCTCTGTGAAATGTGTGGGTGCAAAAGCTATTTAACTGGTGCTAGTGTTAACAAGGTGAGATTGTTTAAAACTAGGTGATGGATCTAGGTACAGAGCCAAAGTGGTAAGAAACAGCTTGAGGTGGTTTGTGTAAGTCCTCAGACACCATCAGTGAGCCTGACTTAGCTTTCTGTGCAGGGGCTTCATGTTTGTACAGGAAGGCAGTCTGGTTGATGGCGAATGTTAATGGATATACTGCTAGTTCGAAGTAATAACTGTAAATTAGTCATAGCCCTGTGAGGGAATGGCTCAAATTTGAGCAATTCTGGTAAGTGTGATTCAGCTTGGATTTCTCCAGGATACTTCTGGCACAGCTGAGCACAGGCATAGGGAAATATTCCTGGCAGGGGTTTGAGGGCATTGTATGTAAATAGATGTGTGTGTCTTTGCTTTTGCACATGCGTAACCCTTGTGTAAATCCCCTCAAACCAAACATGATCTAAAATAAGCAAGAAATTTCTCGAACTGATTGGAGAAGCTAGAGTATGATAGTTTTCTGAGAGAAATTCTGCCTATAATTGCTTTAAATTGTATGTAGAAACTGAAGCATGCATTGAGATATTGGGATCTGTACCAGCACAATCTGTGCTGCCACAGAGAGGTTTTTGCTTTCTGATAGTTTGTACTATCAAGGAAACCATGCTGCATTATGAAGTTTGAAAGCTCTGTTCATTCTTAGGCAGGCTGTGCTGGCCTGTGTGACTGATCTGTATGAACGGTCATACTCTTTTTGCTCATTTATGGCAGATTCTTTTGAGTGCTTTGCAGGCCTTTGAAATAAAGAGCTATGGAATATTTGAGTGAATAAACACATGTGAGGAAATCATGTGTGGTAAATCACCAGGAGTGCAAAGACAGTCTAAGGATTGTGAAAGAAATAAAGTGTGAAATAGCAACGATACTGTAAAAAAGATATAATAAAATCAGAAAAAACAGTGGGTCAGGTGCTAAGCAGCCGGAAGGCTGCTTTGCTCCCCTCCAGCAGCTCAATACAGCGGTTAAACAGATATTTTATAGCTGGAGGTACACATACTCGAGTTTCTTTGAAGCCAAGGGCCACTCTCACTGTAAGGGTGAAATAGTAGCACACAGTCCTTGTATCAGCAGTCTGCAGGACCTATTCAGTGGGTCAGTGTGTAGGGATGGGACAGAAGCAGTATTCACTGCATGTGGATTTCCATATTTGAAGGTCTTGCTTAGTTCCCTGCCGGTTTCCAAGCTCCTCTGCCCAGACCTGGATATGGTAAGAGTAGAGTAACCGCAAAGGAGTGCTGAAGTCTGAAGAGCATCTTCTGACTCAACTGAGGCAACTGGGAGGTTATTCTTAGCTGCTAAGTGCATTGCCTCCTGCAAGCAGATACTGGTTTTCTCGCATTAGTGGAATGTCACCGGAAATTAAGCATTAAAGGCCAAAAATACAGGTAAAAGTTTATCAGGTCAGTTCCAGCTCTACCCTCTTGTGCCTGTGTGTCCCAGAATGACCCTGGCACCGCTGTGCTTCATTTTCAGGGGCCAGTAGACCAGATGGGAAGTTTATCCTTGCAGCGATGTTTGACACAAATTTAACTGTTCAAAGACTGTGTTGGGTCTCAGAAAAAATGATTTTTCAGTGAACAACATGTGAGTACTGACAAATCTTATGGATTTTTCATAAAAAGGAACAGGTTTTGCTCATGCTGCATCAGTTTCATAACTCAGAGAGAGACTATTGGTTTGTAAGAAACCAAGTCAAAGAGAAAGGGCTTCTCAGAGCCTTGTAGAGAAAAGTGTTACGCAGGAAACCCAGAGGAAGCTCCAGCTCTCCTTATGAGCCTGGGACTCACACCTCTATGTATGGGTAATCTCTGGTGATGGCTTCTCTCATCTCTCACAGGAAGGGTTGGAAATGAAGTGAGGTATCTGTCCTAGCAAAGGCCGGTCCCACTCTTTTTTTCATACAGACTTCTAGAATGAGCATTTCAGAGAAGATGCTTTCTTTTCTTTGTCTTCTTATCTAACAGCCCATTCCTACTGCATGCCACTCTCTGCAAGCTGACCTACACATGGCTTTTCTTGCTGCTTTTATCACTATTACATGAAAAGCAACTGATTCTTGATCTCAGATATAGATCTGAGATTTTTCTTTTTTACATTTAGAGGCTTCCCATGAGCTCCTGACTGGCTTAACAGGACTTTATTACTGTGCTTGCTCATTTTGATGTTAAATGGTAGACCATGGGTAGAAACTGAAAATTTGATGCCCATTATTTTATACTAGTAGATTCCTGCTTCAGTCCTCGCAAAGTTTAGTATTGTCCTGTGCACTTAAAGAGTAGGAACATAATTCCTACTTATTACTTGCTCTTCTGTTTGCTTTGCCCTAAGTTAGATAAACACAGGTATGAAGATTTTGGCTTTTAGTTCTGTTCCTCCTGCTTTTGGTAAAAATGTATGTTTATGTGAAACAAAGTGCAATGTTCCTGCAGTAATTATTAGCATGTTTTTGTGTCATAAACGCCTCCGTGTTGTTAGGTGTTTTATTTGCATGTACGCAGTGTCCATTTAAGCTTAAGGGGCCGGCAAACAGAGTGTTGGACCTGAAGACAATGCTGTCTGTTATGCAGAGAGAATGGAAGACTGTGCCGGGTAGGCTTTTAAAATCTCACCTTTGGTTCAGTTGAGTTCTTTCCTGAAAGCTAGTCTCATTTTTTAAAAGATAGCACCAGCACCCAGCAGGTCTTTAGGACACAGATAGAGAGTTGTGGAGTCTTTCAGCATGAGATTCGAATCTGGATCAAGCCCAGCACAAGGAGTATGAGAGTTAACCCCAACTTCATGGATGCACAGTTTAAGCTGAGTTTGATGAGTCTCAGTTACTCCTAGTACTACACCAACTGGCTGCTCAATCTTGTCCTCTGCAGCAGAGATGCTCTCTTTCTGTGTGCTTCTTGGAAGTTTAGCATAATGATTGTCTGAGTGCGGGAAGACTCTCATATAAGGGCTCCCACCAGGGCCAAAATTGCATCACGGCAGATGTGATGCTTACAGAAAGCTATTGGCACCCACCACTTTACAGCATTTGAATCTCTGACCTGGTAAATGCTGCATATCTTGGGGGGCAGGGGAGGTAGAGTATGTCAGGGAAAAGCTTTTGAGGGTGAATTCTAAGGGTGAATATTTTTTTTCTCTCAGTCAGATGATGTTTTCCTGTGGTACCTCATGGATAGGATTGACACACTTACTGTTGTCGGCGTGGAGGTCTATTGCTGCTGAGGAGAAGGCTTGTGGTGGACCTCCAAACAAAGCTTGTGTGGACTTACTGAAGTCTGTGGAAAAAGTCTTTGAAATTTGAGTTGCATGAGTTTCATAAAGGGGGGAGAGCCTTGCAAAAACCCAACAGTGCCATTATGGAATGGCAGGAGCAGCTGTCTTGTAGCACCCTCTGGTATATATCCTCCTTTTCTTTATGTACAGCTGGTAACAGTTATTGCTGTGTAATGGGTTAGGTGCAGGGTAGCAAGTGAACAGCATGATGCCACATTAAGAGGTGGAGCACAACTGACTGGCTGCAGGATGTGTGTGCTGGCACACATGCCCCCTGCTTTGTGCAAGAGAGAACCATGGTCTTTCCGGGTGTGAGGGAATGCTCTTTGCCACAGCCTTTCTAGAAGGAGGGGATTGCTGTGGCTCAGGACGGAGTGTACCTCCTGGTTGTGCCATTGAGTGCCGAGTTCTCTGCTGCCAGGGAGTGCTGCATGGCCACTTGCTGCTTGAAACACAAGGGACACAAGAAGCACAAGTTTTGGGGGTGTGAGGCTGGATGAGTGTGGTGGGATGGAGGGATTGGTGGATGGGATGGAGATGGACACCATAGATTGCCCCAGCAACATCCTGCACAGCACACGCACCTTGTGCTCTGAGGGTTTACTGGATGGGAGGCTCTTACTGGTTTTTATTGAGTAGCCAATCCGTGTAAGATATCCTTTACTCAAGAAAAAAACAAAGACAGCATCATGCTTGCTATTTAAATAACCTGAAAGTATCTACGCCTATAAGTCCACGTGGAGATGCCTCACTGGATTTAGAAACACCAGAGTTATTATACAAAGCATGTCTCATGGATGTGACCTTCTCCGTTCCTCCCACTCAGTAAACACTGGAGCAGGTTATTCTCTAGCTGTGTCTTTCTTGCAAGAAATGCACATATTTTAGAGCAAGATACATAAAAGATGTTGGCTGCCTTTCTGTTAAATATGTCATATAATGAGCTTGTGAGGGGCTTGTCCTGGCTGCAGAGAAAGTAATGGAGAGACAGGGGATATAGTAGATGCAACACTGGATTTGCTTTGCTGCCTTCTGGGAGAAACTCATTGCTCCTGTTTTTTAATGAGGCCACCAAAACAGAATCATAGAATCATAGAATAGTTAGGGTTGGAAAGGACCTCAAGATCATCGAGTTCCAACCCCCCTGCCATGGGCAGGGACACCTCCCACTAAACCATGCCATCCAAGGCTATGTCCAACCCCACCCTGAACGCCACCAGGGATGAAGCATTCACAACCTCCCTGGGCAACCCATTCCAGGGCCCCACCACCCTCACAGTAAAGAATTTCTTCCTCAGATCCAATCTAAACTTCCCCTGTTTAAGTTTAAACCCATTACCCCTTGTCCTCTCACCACAGTCCCTAATGAATAGTCCCTCCTCAGCATCCCTATAGGCCCCCTTCAGGTACTGGAAGGCTGCTATGAGGTCTCTACGCAGCCTTCTCTTCTCTACGCTGAACAGCCCCAATTTTCTCAGCCTATCTTCATACGGGAGGTGCTCCAGTCCCCTGATCATCCTCGTGGCCCTCCTCTGCACTTGTTCTAACAGTTCCATGTCCTTTTTATGTTGAGGACACCAGAACTGCACGCAATACTCCAAGTGAGGTCTCACGAGAGCAGAGTAAAGGGGCAGGAGCACCTCCCTCGACCTGCTGGTCACACTCTTTTTGATGCAGCCCAGGATACGGTTGGCTTTCTGGGCTGCAAGCGCACACTGCCGGCTCATGTTCATTTTTCCATCAACCCACACCCCCAGGTCCTTCTCCGCAGGGCTGCTCTGAATCTCCTCCCCGCCCAACCTGTAGCTGTGCCTGGCATTGCTCCGACCCAGGTGGAGGACCTTGCACTTGGCATGGTTAAACTTCATTAGGTTGGCATCAGCCCACCTCACAAGCGTGTCAAGGTCCCTCTGGATGGCATTCCTTCCCTCCAACTTATCAACCGAACCACACAGCTTGGTGTCATCGGCAAACTTGCTGAGGGCGCACTCAATCCCACTGTCCATGTCACCCACAAAGATGTTGAACAAGACCGGTCCCAACACTGATCCCTGGGGGACACCACTCGTTACTGGTCTCCAGCTGGACACTGAGCCACTGAGCACTACTCTTTGCGTGCGGCCATCCAGCCAGTTCTTTATCCACCGAGTGGTCCACCTATCAAATTGATGTCTCTCCAACTTAGAGAGAAGGATGTCATGTGAGACAGTGTCAAAGGCTTTACACAAGTCCAGGTAGATGACATCAACAGCTCTGCCCCTGTCCATCAGTTCCGTAGCCCCTTCATAGAAGGTCACCAGATTGGTCAGGCAGGATTTCCCCTTAGTGAAGCCATGCTGGCTGTCACCAAGCACCTTGTTGCTTTTCATGTGCCTTAGCATGCCTTCCAGGAGAATCCGCTCCAAGATTTTGCCAGGCACAGAGGTGAGACTGACTGGTCTGTAATTCCCTGGCTCATCCATTTTCCCCTTCTTAAAAATGGGGCTTATATTTCCCTTTTTCCAGTCATCGGGAACTTCACCTGACTGCCATGATTTTTCAAATATGATGGACAGTGGCTTAGCAACTTCATTTGCCAGCTCCTTCAGGACCCGTGGATGGATTTCATCCGGTCCCATGGACTTGTATACATTCAGGTTCCTAAGGTGGTCTCGAACCAGATCCTCTCCTACAGTGGGCCCAGGGTCTTCATTCTCACTGTCCCTGCATCTGCCTTCCAAGACTTGGGTGGTGTGGTCAGAGCATTACCTTTCTGTAAATATCCTGACTTGTTTTAGCAGCAAAAAGATATCCATGGCTGCAAAACTAGCGTTTTGCAACGATGCCTCAAGATTCAGCCATGGATACAGCCATTGAATTTCAGCCAGTCACTAGTAGGCTATTTTCATTAATTTTTTTGTTTGTGCCTCAGTGGAACTTGCCTGCAACTGTACCATGTTGTTACATGGAGGAGAGTTGTAAGACATGCTGCCTGCTCAGAGCTGGGAGAAGGAGTCTGCAGATGGGTGAATGGCTTTTTAGTATTACCTTCTTTAAAGCTAAACTCCATAAGATTTAAATAAAGAATAGACTCTTTAGTCAGGATTCTGGGTGCTTTGTGCAACAAAGAGTGTCCTATTGAAGCAATACCATACTCCTCTATTATGTTCGTATTTTCCTCTATCATGAAATGGAAATGGGCAAGCAAGATGGATGAAGAGGTCCCTACTTGCCTGGTGCACACAGAAAGAAAGGAGCTGATCCGCTTGAGCAGATCAGACCTGGTAACAGCAGGAGAAAGCAAGACAGGCTGATAAGAGCTGTGGAAAAGGAGGAAAAGAATTATTTAGTATTGAGGACATTAGCCTGGCCCATAGGCATTCTTTCTGCTGAGGTGTTTTGTGAGAAAGTATAGGGTATGAGGTTATAATGCTTCCTGGACTGTCTTCTCTTTCTGGCATTTGATGTCAAGAAGCTAATTCCAATAAGCTGCCCTAATTCCCAGGCTCTTTCTTTTCCTTTCTAACTCTGTACATTTGTTTAACTTCTGTTTCATGCTTGTTTTCTTCCTTTCCCTCCCTCTCCTTCCATAACACATCTCACGGAAGAGGAGTCCAGCTGCTCCTCAGACCCTGCTGGGCTCTAGGCTGGAAGGGGTGGGTCACAGCTTTGCTTTGAAGCATCACTGTGTGGCTTCACAACTGTATCAGGAGAGGAAATTGCTGCCTCCTCTTGCAGCCACATGGTCAAGCTCAGCAGCATTAGAAACAAACTTGGTCTGCTTTTCACATACAATTTTACCACACAAGAAGAAGGTGGCAGAAGTATGATTCAAGGGACGGTGGAGTAAAGGGGATGAATGTATGTTGGTTTGAAACTATCATTTTCTCCTCTTCCTCCCAAGAAATGGTAGATTTCTTATTAGTTTAGTGCTTCTCCAACCACCTCATGCTGTAGGATGGGAAGGGCAGAAAGGAACTTTTGAGCCACAGGTGGTGGCATTTCAGCAATAAGAAGGGCATGGGAGAATGCTCAAAAGCACCAGAGATAATCAATTAAGTGATGAAATAAGTTCAGAGGCCCAGGAAGGATGTGCTGGTTGGCTGCCTGTGCACTTGCACTCCATTAATAGTGAAGCCATTAATAGTGAAACCTTAAAGCTCTTCTTAGCATTTTTTTCTCTTCTTGAGCTTACCAGTAAGATAAGTCTACAGCCGTATCTGGGAAGGAGGTGAGGTATCTTCTGCATATCAGAAAAGTCACATGCTTTTTCATTAAGACCTCTCGTGTGGAATATGTTAAATGGCAACAAGCACTGGTAGGACTGCCTGATACTGGTTTTTTAGTATATTGGTGTCCGTGGGCTTTATTGTGAATGATTTTGGTTTTCTGTTCAGTGTATTTTCTGCAGTAGCATGCTATCAGTTTCCTCTGTGCCATGGTTGGTTTTGATGGAAACCTCTAAGCGTGGGAGGAGTGTCTCAGTGTGTGAGGTCTAATGCTGGGTGGCAGCATGAGGTTGAGCAGGGCTTTTTGGGAGGCACAAGAAGACTGCAAATTCATTACATTATCTGTAAATCTGTTTATTAATGAGATGGTTAATGAACAATCATTACGTTTACCCTTCAGTTTCATAGTTCGTAGGACAGTGAGGTATGTGGAACAATCATATGATTCAGAGCTGATATTCCAAGATGCCCAGAACCCTGAGAAGTTGATGTTATATTAAAGTATATTCATTTTGCTGTCAGGGATTTTTGCACGCTTGAGATCAAGAAACTTTATTGTTTTGAACTAATATCCTGCAGGCTAAAGTAAAAGTTAATGGTGATGTAAATTCTTGTTGTCTTCTATTTCAAAAACATATGGAATATTTGCATTCTTACCTGTAGCTGAGAGTGAATTTTCCACATGAAAATTGTCATCTTAATTTTCTACTGGAAGTTCTAAAGCAGTTCAGTAGAAAGCATCACATTTCTTCTCAGCTACTGCAAAATACTGCAAGCCATTTTTCCTACCGTCAAAAACTCAAGCTTTTTTAGAGAGAAGATGGTTGGAAAAAAGCCTCAATAAACTCAAAATGTGAGTATAATTTTCCAAGTGTAGTACATGCTTGTGAAGGTTTTAAAAGAATGGGTTATGAAATGGTTTAGTTCTGCATGGTTGAAAATGTGTGGGTAATCGTGCACACAGAAAATTACAAGCCCTGTTTTTGACATCCATAAAGGATGTTATCTGAGGTCACAGAAGCCAACAAATTTCTGAGGTCACCATTGAGGCATTGACATCGGTGGTGGGGGAACTGGGCAAGCCTGAGACCTTTGCAACTTCAGTGTTTCCAGTCTGTGAACTTTCCAGCATATTTTGCTGTAAGGTAGAGTCTGCTGAGAATGTCACAGTGGGACATCCCATTGTTTCCAGTGTGCTGAACTGAAAGCCAGGCAGGCACAAGCATTCTAAATTAAAGTATTTTTCATACAGTACTGGATACAAAAGATCAGAATTTTTTGCCCACACTCTCCTTGAAGGTATCTTTCAGATTAGATATGGATGACAGAAACTAAGGAAAACATACTGGCAATTTCCAGCATCAGAAATGGTGAATTATACATTATCAATTCCAGTGTTAAGCAGTGTGATGTTTTGAAGTTAACTGGTGTCTGGATATTTGGATGTGATTCTTCGTTTCCTTTCATCAGTTTTATGCTGGCATGAATTCTAGCTAGAAAGTTTAAAAGTGAGCCTCATAGCAGGTAAGTGCATGTAGGCACACATACAGTTATGACCAAGAAATAGAGGTGTATATCTGTATGCACATCATAGAATCATAGAATAGTAAGGGTTGGAAAGGACCTCAAGATCATCGAGTTCCAACCCCCCCGCCATGGGCAGGGACACCTCCCACTAAACCATGCCATCCAAGGCTATGTCCAACCCCACCTTGAACGCCACCAGGGATGAAGCATTCACAACTTCCCTGGGCAACCCATTCCAGTGCCCCACCACCCTCACAGTAAAGAATTTCTTCCTCAGATCCAATCTAAACCTCCCCTGTCATGTAAAACACCTGTGAAGCGTTTGTGTCAAGCGCCATTCATGAATGTGTCCTCTAAGTGTAAGTACAAGTGCTTGGTTGTATTTCTTCGTGTGTGACTGTGAAAGCCAGGTTAAGGGCACATACTTCTTTAAGTGAAGTGGAAAAGGTTATGCACCTCTTCAGTGGATGTACAGATGAAGTGTTTGTGAGCTTTGCAAAGACGAATGAAGTTTATGGAGTTATTACAGTTAGCTTGTGATTGCCAGATGTTGGAATATGTGTGTGCACTCATGCTGGTGCATCTGTTGTTTGGATAATAGGATACACACATGTGGGACAACTGTGCAGTGTAGGTGTTATTACACTCAGGACCATAGCTTCAGCAGGCATAAATCAGGGTGGCTCAGTGGAAGGCAACAAAGTCCAGCAGTGTGCACTTCCTGGAATCAGGGTATGTGACTGCATGTAGGGATTTTGGCTTGTGGGATTGCGGTTGGAAAAGTGTGTCAGGATGTGACTTTAGGAGCTTGACCCAAAGACAGTAAAAGAGAAAAAGCCAAGCCACAAATACACATCCAAGAAGCACGGATGTTAAGGAAAAAGGAAAGAATACAAGCACTGAGACTGATCCTCCATGCTAAGCCATCAGTTTTGTGCTGCTGTTTCTCTGTGGAAGTATCTGAAAGCTGTGGGATTTTGAAATACATAATTCGGTTGCTGGCAATGTCTGTGTTAACAAGTTATGCAGCCCAACAGGAGCAGGCCTGCAGGGTGAAATGGGTGGTGTTTAAGATCGGATGTTCAGACTGTCCAGACTGTCTGACTTTTGGGTAGGGTTAATTTAATTTAATTGCTGTGGTGGGGCTGGGGAGGGACTGGAGCCTCCCTCAGCCATGATCTCATTCCCTGTTGCACTGCTGCTCCATAGGGGAACAGCTCATACCTGGTATTGCGTCACCTCTTGATGGGTGTGAAGCTTGTGCTCTTCTGTCCCCTGTCGTTTCCTGATTTGCCTGTTGGCTGGATTGAGGGGGAACGTAACTCAGCACCTCCTTCCTCTGCTGTACGGGAAATGGGAGTAGCTAGCTACGGGGCTTCCTTGTGCCCTGGTTGCTAAATTCAACCACGGCCTGGCTGTCATGGAAGCTTTGTCTTTGTATGCGCTGCCCGGAACTGTACAGGGTTATTTTGTCTGGTCAAATGACATAGTATGGAATTCTACTCATCTGTCCTTTCTTACCCCTAAGTCTCTTTCAGCATCCCCTTCCCTGTCTTCTGTCAACTACAGCTGCTGTTGAAGTGCTGCCTACATTAATCCTTCAGATCAACTGGGCAGTGGTTTAATTATTC
Organism: Amazona ochrocephala; assembly: GCA_039720435.1. Lineage (NCBI taxonomy): Eukaryota > Metazoa > Chordata > Aves > Psittaciformes > Psittacidae > Amazona > Amazona ochrocephala. Next base: position 121,141,594 of record CM077877.1, read on the forward strand.
AGATGTTCTTAAACATCAGTGCCTGGTAACTCTCTCTGGATGTGGAGTGAAGCATCAGATTTAGCACCTTTGAAAACTATAGTTGTAACACTTTCTGTGAATAATCTCATCCTAAGCATCGTTCACTTTGCAGGTTGCATAATTATTTTAAAGTCGTTTATTATTGCAAATTGATAAGAGGTACATTCTTGGGTGTAGTTAAAGGGGAGATTCTATTTATGACTTGGCATGTGCGTCTGATATTTCAGATTTCAAATTAAATTGTTTTTATATGTCACCGTTGCCTTTCACAGCACAGGCTGGATAGAAGTTCGTAATACATGCATTCCAAGCCTATGCGCCATACTCTTGTAATACAGCACTGTAACCTATTCAGTCTGTCATGCTTCTTTCCCCTGTGAACTCATACCAACTCCATCCCCTGTTTTGTCACTTTTAAAAGCAATAGTTTAAGTTTCTACCTCGGTCTTGAAACACTAAAAGTTGAGGAAAAAAACTCAGCACTGTGCTCAGGTGCTTCTGGAGAGTCTTCTCTCTCAACCCTATCTGCAAGGCTACATAGTCAGAGGCAAAAAAAAAATGGCTGGTTTAGATGCAAATCACTTGTATGTGAAGCAAATAAAAGGAAGAATATGTTTATCACTTGTGAAAAATGCCCCAGGCTCTTGGTTCAGTAAAAACATCTGGTCACTCTGCAGAGGTGATCAAAACAGCCAATAGAACCTTGGGTTGCAAGAAGCTCCCCGATGGAAAATACCATTGGAAATACTATGATTTCTGCCCTGTGAGCCAGTGGCAGATCACTGATTCAAAAGACAAACATGTTTCTTAAATTCAATCCCATACCTATACTTGTGTCTCTGTGTGTGTGTGTGTGCACGTCTGTAATAAAAATAGAACAGATCCAGAAAATGAGCGATTAAAATGTTCAGAGTAAAGAAGCTTTGTTATGCATAAAAGCTGAAGGAATTTGGATTACAGTCAAGAGGTTTAGGTCAAAATGGTACTAGGGCAGATAGTCTTCCAAAGCCTAGCTCAGAAAGGAGTGTGGGGGGTCTGAAGGACAGCTTGGCTAATGTAACTTGTGAGTGAAAAATAAAATGTAGTTTAATGGTTTGTTGAACTATTACAAACCCAAACATCAGCAGGACCAGCTAGATGAGTGCTGTTTTCCCAAAGGAAATTGTAGATTGTGAATGAAACGAACAATTTGAACTTGAAACTTCAGCTTAACGGAGCTGCATTTTTTCTTGCAAAACCATTCCCATGGAAATTTCCTAATGACTTCCTTTTGAAATGGTTTCGTCTAGAAAGGAAATACAGGCAATATGTAGAGTGGTATTCATCTCGTTATAACACTGCAGCAAATGCACACTCATACTAAAAAGGCAACATATTTTAAAATGAAAAAGGACTCTTCCCTTCTTGTGTGCATAGTTAAACAGTGGAACTCGCTGCCATGTGACAGGAGTGTGAAGAGCTCAGTAGGACTCAGGAAAGGGTTGGATATTTCTTATTATTGAGATGCCAACTGGCTCCCTGCTATTGCTGTCATGATAACCAGCACGGTATAGGGAACATATGTAATGTCTCTCCCTGTGGTTTGTACGCCACCAAATGTCAGCTTCCAAATACTTTAAATGTTTATCTTCATTTTTTTGTGCTGTGTTCATAACTACAAGAAGATGCCAGCATTTACCAGACTTTCTCTGCGATCTCACATTGGTCACCCTGAGAGAGCAGACACCTCTGCAGCATCAGTCTTTCCTCTTTTGAAAATGATATGCTTGCAGGGAGCAGTCCAAGCCACAGAATCCAGAAACGGACTGTCCCAGGGCTTGTGCCTGTTCCCATCAGGGATGGGCCTGCCACAGAGCAGGGATCTAGTTTCAAACTCCTGCACAAGTTGTGGTTTAGAGCCAGCATTTTGGTTTAGGCTGGTCTGTAAATATTTGTTGTATGGTTTTGTTTATAAGAATAATGACTCTATGTTTACAGGCTATAGCATATAATGCACCTAATGCCTGGTCTCTTATGTTTTTTAGCTTTCCCTGACTTTCAAGTACATTTCCACTCTTTAATTTTACACAAACTCTTGGACATTGGCCAGACAAATTCTTTGTAGTCTGCACAGTTCAGGATCTTGGCCAGATTAAAGTTGTCATCAATTTCACCTCCTCCTTTTAATAATATCCACTTTCTCCCTCATACTTCTCACTTTTTAAAAGGTTGCCATTCTCTGTCTTCTGCATTTTCTTGATTATTATGCTCTTTTACTTTGTCTCTTGATTTAACTGAATCTTATTTTTCTGCATGCTCTTTTAAAACCCTCATTTTAAATATGAGCCTTCTGAATGTTTGCTACTGAGCAGTCTTTTTGTGAAGCTGTGCTGGTGATTCCTTGCTCTAAGGCAATGCTGACTGACAGCTGCAGAGAATCTCCTCAGGGAATTTCAGGAATCTCTTGGTTTCTTCTCTACTGAAATTTCAAATTGCATTTTCCTCCCAAGCTGCTTTTTGTTTTCTGGAGGACAGTGACACAACATGAAACACTCAGTCTAAGTTTGGCTACTTCAGTGAGGTTTGTTACCCTGAAATATGATTGCCAGAAGTCTCTGCAGGGGAAAGGTTATGCTTATAAAATACTTTCAAACAAAAGAGTTACGTCAATCCAGAGATGGGAGAATTTCTAGAACAGGTTTTTGGTTGCCATCCATTTGATCGGATATTTTTAGTTGTGATGGATAGTCTAAATCACGGACTGATGAGATGCAAGCAGTTTTCCTGAGAGAATATTCTCTCAGTATTCCTGAGAGAATAAGGTATGAAGTTTATAAAGAAATCCTATGTTGTGACACTGTTCAGAACACTCTTGATCACCTAGCTTACACTTCTATAATGAGAATTTGTATTTGCCAAGAATGACTTCAGAGCCCAGCAGCCAGCATCTCCATTTTCAGCTGATGCAACCCAAAACTGGAGCTGGTCTCTTGAATGTCTGGTCCTAAACTTTATGTTGGCAAAATGTGTAAGTTTTCTTTTTCTTGTGATTGTGAGGTAAAAAAAAAATCACTTTATAATTTAACTATGGCTGATATTTTTTTCTCCTGGCTGGAGCTACAGTTAACTTTTGAAGGCAAACCCGCAGGGCTAAATATACCAGTAAACTCCAGCTGCTTTGTACTTCTTTGCCAATACCAAGAAGCTATAAACCCAATTTAACTTGCTGATTAAACCAGGTTTACAGCTGTTTTGCATTGCTGGAGTGGAGCAGAGCAGCTGGAACATGCCACAGAATCAGGATGATTTTTTTTCTTTGCTGGGTCTTGTGTCCCTTTGTTGAGTCTTACATGAAATAAACCAAGGCAAGAGGCAGTTAGTTCTTGGCAGTGCAAGGTCAAGTTGATGCAAGACTTGGATTTAGAGCCAAAGCCACCGTGTTTGTCTGTCTTTGTGCTTGCTTTTATGTTATCCTACTAGTTGTGTTTGCCATGGAGATATAGATGCGTAATAATCCCGTGTCATACTGGCCTTGTACTCTGTTTTGGTAAGGGCAGCCATCAGCTCGAGTTTATTTTAAAGCTTTCCTGGTTCAAGTCATCATATAAAAACACCTTATAAAACCATAACTCAGGAAGATGAAGAAGTCTTTGAGGTTAAAGTGCCAGAAGAATTTTTCACATCAGAATCAGCTTGACTCACATAGATTTCTCTTGAGACTAGACCGGGCGTCTTTATTTGTCTATGCAACGTTTTCCCATCTTCTAGTTTTGTCTTTTTGAGTCTTGCTGATATTAATCCCATTTTGTCCTGCTGTGGTTCCATAAAATGGTCTCAGGCTGGAGTTAATTACTTGAATGCTTCTTTCGGCTGTCTGAAATTGCAATGCTGCATGAACAGAGATGAAGTTCTCAGCTTGTACTGTCTCCAGATCAGTAAATACTGATATTGGTTACAACTTGTAGTCACTAATGCAATAATAATAAATATTATTGGGGGATAGACTAGGTAATCTTTAAAAGGCCCCTTCCAACCCATTCTGTGACTGTATTATCAGCAACAAACGTCATAAATTCTAACTGTATGTGGTTGATAATGGGCTTAATGTTGGAAGAAGGCATGATTAACATGGTAGGGTATGTGAATGAATGGAAAACAGTTCAGTGGGATAAGGCAATCTATAAGAACACCTGCAGAATTATCTTTATGTTATTTGTTTGTGTGGCATGTGCATATGGTTACAATCACCTGGGGAATGTTTAGGAACCTTTGCCTATAGCAAGAGCAATTGTCAAATCAGCTGTGTAAAATGCAACCATGCCAATCTGAATGGCTTTGTTGAACTCCAACCTGCTTCACCTCTGCTGCTCCTGCTGTTTTTGCCACAGACAGACTTCTTGTGTGATTTTGAAGTTACTGAGGTCTTTGGTTTAGCTTCTGCCCAAGCATTAGTTATCAGGGAAAAATGATTGTATACCTGAAGTAATTCATTGCACCAGTAGTCACCACCATCATGGCCAGATAAACTTTTACAAACTGCTTAGACTTAGTGAGTTTCTGTTCTTTGCCTTTCATAGGTTGGTGACATTTTATATCTGGATTACAGGAACATCACACTGTTATATGTATGGCTTCTATGCTGCTGATTTTTGGCAGTAGTCAGTTTGAAAAATAGAAATCTAAAGAGAACCATGAGGAGATCTGTCTGCAACCAGCAGTGAAAGGAAAGCACCCACCCTATGAATTTTAGCTGAGTTAATAGGAAAACAAAAAGGAAAGTCACCCAAATTTTATCTGCCTGTGCAATGTCCAGAACTCGGTACCACCTTTGTAGTCTGCAGATCCTCATTGCAAGCAAATTGAGGAGAGACCACCTGTTACCCTAAATGTTCATGAACCTTGCAAACAAAAATAAACAGTTAAAAAAAAAAAAACCCTTAACAGCTTGTAACAGCTGCCACATTCCACTCAGGAGAAATCTTTATGCTAATGGAATCCGACAGGATCTACATTAGAGATCTACACATATGCAAGTATAAAAAAGAATAAAAAGGAAAAGAAGAAGGAAAAAGAGAAATGTAGCAGGAGTTTTATGTATGTAAGGTTTTTGTCATTGTTCTCACTCCTGTGGTTTACATTCTTAGGTACCTTGGAGTAAAACATTTGTTGAGTGCTAGAGCTGCATGGTATAGCCAAGGACTAAACTGAGCTCTTTTTGTTTTGTTGGTTAAATAAGGGAAGCAGTAGCCCTGCTGTGCTCCAGCTGCAGAGAACATTCTGCTAAAGATCCATGTACGAAGTTGCTTAGAAAATTAATGTCTTTTAATATCTCACATACCAGTTTGCCTCTTGTATCAGACTAATGAGAAAGCAGGGAATGTACATAAGGAATACTAGGCAGCTGAGCTGTAGAAAGAAGTCAGGCAGTAGCAGCTTACAGTTTGTGTAACAGGGCTCTGATCCCTGGACACATAATGTTGGAGCAGGAAGCTGTTTGGAGTTATTTTCCATCATCTTGGGGCACTCAGCAGGAATGCTGACCTCAGAGTCACCATGCTTGTGAGAATGGTGTTTTCCTTCCTATCTGCCAACAAGAAGCCTGGGAATTTGTGGATCAAAAGAAATTGAGCTGAGGATTTCCAGGGCAATCTGAAGATAGTAGAAATGGGAAAAGGATTAAGGAAGGAAAAATCTGAACAAGTTTAATGTTCCTCTGTAATATCAGCAACAGCCGTAGTATTGTAGGGAGCTCTGAAAATGACCCTGTGGTCTTGTTGGTAGGCTCAAAGGTTGCTGAAAGGTCTGAGAAATTTCCTCTCCTCCAGGTCCAACATATTTAAATTGCAATATTTGGATATGTGGTTAGTGTGGTAAGAAGGGATGATAGGAAACCAACAGGGTATTCATCATGTGGATTTTTGTACAAGGTATCTCATTAAGGAAAGGCAAATAATCTTATCTTGTCTTTTTGGACCTAAGAGAAATTATAAGGAGTCTATCTTCCTCAGAAATCCTGTTTGTCCTTCAGCTAGACACAATATGTAGTACCAACCGCACTAAGCACCTCGGTGTTCACAGTCATGTTCTATTTTGAAGTTTCAGGAGATACTCCGTAGCTCCTCTCTGCTTACACCAATGTAAGATAGAAGTAATGTCTTTGAGTTTAGTGAAGTCACGCTCCACCGAAGTTGCTGCATGAAAAGAACCAAGCTCCCAGTCCAAATGCTGAAGAAAACAATGGTCTTCTTCCTGTCTTGTTTGCTTGTGAGCAAATATGTGCAGCAGAGTGGCTTGAGCTGTGCTAGCTGCCAGCTGCCACAATTAAGTACCATATTTTAAGACTTATTCATCCTGTACCCTTCTGCGTTGCTCAGTTACAGATGTTCACACCTGTCTCTTGATGAAGTCAGAATCCTAGCACATGTAGGGAACTCTAGTTCAGAGTCACAGAGTCTTATAGAGCTAGATGTCATTAGGAAGGATTTTCCTGTGTCAGATACACCTAACCTCCCTGAATTCCCTAGGTCTGTAATGAACTCAGTGCCTACAAATGGATGACACCATTCAGGTGGGTTTGGCTGAGGAAAGGCTGATGAAAACACAAACCCCATCTCAGTGCCTACTGATGCTGAACTAAGAACAGCAACACTAGTGATTCTCCCTCTCCCATTTCCAAAACTGAATGAAGGAGAGGTACCTGCTGTTCTGTGTTTTAATTTGGGGTAATTATCCATCATATTTCAGGGCACAAAATAAAAGTCCTTGGAAGAAAAATGTTCGGTTACCCTTTGTGTGGTAATGCATGGTTGGGTAGATGCTGGCTTATCAACCATTAGTAAATTCCTTTTGAGATTTTTGATTTGTACCAGCATGGCAAATTATATCCAAGGTTGTGGCTCTCTTTCCACTTCCATCATTGCCAAAACCCCTCTTCTAAAAGAAGCTTCTGTAAAGTCAGTGGAGTGATATCAGCATAAAATCAGCGAGAAGGGCTTAAGTCTCTTGATATCCAATTTTCTGCAGCATGTAATTCGGTCAATTCCCGGGGATCCCCAAGGCTCCAGCCGCATGCCCAGTTTGAAAGGCTGTACAGGAAATGCTGGAATGATGCACAGACAGCATCTAGCCAAGTGCCATCTGTTGGCCGTTTGCCGTACTGCTTCAGAGGATGCGCAGTTTCTGAGTGCCTCAACCGAGCACAGATGGTATGGCATAAACCAGCCTCTGTAGATTCAAGCTCCAGTTCAGTACCTCATTTCAGGAGGAAGACTCCATAATGGAAGCTTTTCCCTAGGTCCAGACAATGTAGTTTAACTTTACTTTCTTAGCACCATCAGAGAAGATGTAAGACTTTTTGGTAACAGTTCAGCACATGAGTAGGTATGCAAAAAGTTCTTACTGCGATTTGTGAAGCATACTTTTGTTTTCTCTTGAAGAATAAAGCGATTAATCATTACTAGGAAAAAAATGTCCTAAACACAGTGACTCCTACTCGAGCTTACCTGCTCCAACCCTTTGAGGTGGAATAATTTCAGCTAAAGGAAGCGGATAACTATCACTTCTCCTCTGCATCACTGGGCTCCTGAAGCAGGGAGCAAATGTTTCATCCCCTCTGTTCCCTCAGGTTGATTCTCTGTCTTGTAATTGTAGAACCCCAGCAGGTTAACTCGTATTATCTTGAATCAGCTTGTGTCCAAGATATCAGTTTTGGGTGTGATACTAGTCTCCTCTGTTGGTAGGTTTGTGCTACACCTGTAGACAAATGGACCTGTTACTGCTTCAGCCTAACTTGGAAGTCAGCGGGAGACAAAAAGGTCTACATATTCAGAATGAATTGGGAGCAATACATACCAAACATTTCTAATGTCATACAGAATTTCTACATTGTACTAGCAGATTGTCTGAATAATTGGCAAAGTTTACTGAAAACATCCTTATAAATGCTTCCCGATAGCACTTATCAGCCAAATACTTCTTGTCTGTGCCACTGCAGCATGAATTTTCCAGAAATGTTTCCATGTGGCAGGAGGCAGGGTTGGTGGTTCTGCAGGTGGCACCTTCTCCCCAAGCCTCTTCTTAACTATAGCGCTCCGCACTGATGTGCAAGCTGCTCCAGGAGACACTGTCAGAAACACTGTAAATCTGAGACTTGGCCTTCATGCATTAGTTTCTTGCGTTTGCTTGGTATGGAAGGAATTTTAGCTGGGGCGATATAATTGCATTTTTAAAGGAAGTTGTTACTTCTTGTCTCCTTCAGTTTTCCCTGCAGCCAGAGATATCTCTTTCTTTCTTCAAGTGCAGAGAGTACATACGAATAGATGTTTTATTGCTTCTCTGGGATGTTTGTACTTATGTGATCAATGAGGGCATTCTAAGGTGTTGTTTCTGTACCTTCTTTTGAAATCCACAGAGCTTTTCTTAAGGCATTTGACTGAGTGCTTCACATCACTTTATTCCTCTGTCAATTGCTATATAAAACTACTGCAAATTTGTTAAAAATCAGGTCCAAAACATGAACACCTTGCTTTTCAGAATGTATTGTGAATGATTTTGATGTGAGTATGCACCCTGTTGCAAAATATCTGGTAGTTGCATAATTACATCTTAGCCCTCCTGTATGAGAACCAGGACCATAAATATACAGTATACCTACCTAATACATACATAAGGTACTTTTGCAGAGAAATGGCCATCTGACTCAACATGCCAACCTTGACTTTTGAATGTGTGAAAACACTTTCTTGTTTGTTTGCTTATTTTTGGAGCAAGCCGCCTTCTTCTCCCCCATAAAAAGAGGTGGTTGTCTCATATGTTCTTTTCTGCAATTTGTTTCAATTGCTTTCCTTGGTAACACTTTCCATATATTTACTATATCCTTTTTTTGTCTTTCAGTAGCCTAGAGCATTTTCTTCACCAAAAGCTACATGGTTATTTTTCCAGGAAATATAATTGTTCCGAAAAAGCTATTATAGGAGCAAACAAAAGACATTTCCAAAATGGTGCTGCCACATAGTAAAATGTAAAAAATGCTCATATTTTTGATGACAAGGGTATTAAAAGGAGAAAACTGTGTTGTTTAAAACTAATCAACTCTTCAATAGTAGTGTGTGAGGATATTCAATGAAGTGGAATGTTGTTTTTTCCAGTGAGCCCATCTAATCTTGGATTCAAACTATGGGTTGAATTATTGGTTTTTGTTTCTTGTGGTTTTTTTTTTTTGTTTGTTTGGTTTTTTTTTTTCTCCATTTTTATCTTTTTACCTATATTTTGTTCTCCATTCCCAACTTGCTTGTTACTATTTATATTTTATATTGACGGTCCTTTTTTCAGCTGTTTCTAAAACTTTTTCACAAAAATGCCAGATGTAGTGTTGGAAACCCAAAGCCCCAAATCAGGCCATAAATCACAATAAACCATAAATATATATGTTTATATGTGTAATATATATATGTGTGTGTATATATATATATAAGGCCATTGTACTGTTCTGTAGCTCTTCCCTTGTTGGCTTTTTACCCCTCACAGCAGGTAGAACTGAAGTGTCTTACCTGGTGTGTTTCTTTTGCAGACTCAGAACAGAGCACTGGGTCAGACACAGAGGTGCTGGCAGAAAGGACGTCCTGCTCATTTGGCTCCCATTCTGACCTTACATCTGGTGGCTCAGGCCCTCAGCCTCCTCCACCTTCATCCATGGAAGAGATCCAGGTAGAGCTGCAGTGTGCTGACCTCTGGAAAAGATTTCATGACATTGGGACTGAGATGATAATCACAAAAGCAGGCAGGTAAGATATCCCTGCCTTCCTATCTAGTTAAAAAAAACAAAACAAAACAAAACAAAACAAAAAAACAAACAAACAAAAAAAAAAAAAACCAAAAAAAACCCTGACAAATGAAAAAATATGTAGAAGAAATTAAATGGCAGTCATAGTTTCACAGTTGTATCTCCTACTGGCTTTCTTAGGACAGGTAAAGTTGTTTCATATTACTGCTTGGATCAGAGGCTCCAAAGGAGAACTGGCAGCTGCAGGGAACTGTTGAGGATAGTCTTTGAGCAAATAAATCAGGAAATGATCATTGTATTGTTGCCTGTATCGAATTTAGGATGAGTTATGAATTTGGGGTAAGCTATTTGAGTTTCCTTTCAAGTTCTCATAGCACTTCATGAAGCAGTTGATTTAAACCTTTGCACCAAACAAACGTCTTCCTGCAATTCTAAATAGATAAAATATTAATGACTTCCTGTATAAAAAACGTGCAGGCTTAATATTTCCCTCTGCTACTGCAAATCACACCATGCCAGCTGAGGTTAGGAAGAGCCACAAATAAACGAGATTTATTTAAAAAGAAAACCTCACCCTGCCATGCTGTTAGCCAGTGGTAAGATCTTCATTGCTGTCTGTTTGCCAAAAGCACAGCTGGAAGCTAGTTGTGAGTTTCTGGATTCCTCAAACTGGGAATTTTAGCTATGTTTGGTTAACGTCACGTCCCTTCCATCCACCTAATTGCGTTAATGGCCATCAATGCAGTGACTGAAAGCGTCAGCACCACGGACAGCGCCGGCCACCGCGACCAAGCCACGTGACCGCCGTAGGAGCTGTTCTGCCCCTTCCGCCGCCTCTTAGGAGGGAATTTACCCCAAGTGTGGGGAAAGAATATGCTGTTTATAACTCTGTCCCATGTCTGTGTTCTCAGAAATCGCCAGAACAGGTAGACTTGTTGTTTCGCTTTTTTGGGCAGTGAGCACTGTCGCTCTGTAAACCCAGGAAGCCCAGATAACTCGAGGAAGTTCTGTCAGTTATATCCTTGAAGATTATCAGAGCCAGATTAGCTCCCAGTTTTATATGTACGATCTCATTGTCACAGGAAGCATTTTGCATCACTACAGAGTGGGCTGCTGCCTCGAATGGAAGAGTGAGAGGGGTTATAATGCTTGCTGTTCTGCATCACCTTTTCTCTGGTGATGTCAAAGCAGACACAGAAAATTATTATCTTCTTTTCATAGGGTGTGAAATTGAGACCTAAACAGATTAAGTGATGTGTCCAGCATCATTAAATATAATACTGGCAGAACCAACTTCCTTGCTTCTGTCTTTGTTGTCCTGGTGGTGTTTCTGGACATGCTGTCTCAGAAACTTGAAATAATATATTGTTACCCACTGGATTATCTATAATGATTTCTCTTACAATGCACGGAGTGGACTTCATAGTATCATAAATACCTCAAAGCCACTAACACCAGTGCACATTAAAATGCCCAAAGCTTAGTGGTATGAAGATGATCTTGCAGCTCACACATTTCTGAAGGGAATAGCCAACCATAAAGGGATCTTAAAAAGCTGCACCTTGATGACAGGGTCTTGGTTTTGTTTTAAAGTCATCAAAAATGTTGCAACGTGAATGTCGCTGCAATTTTCAAATAGTTCAATGCAAATTCTCACAAAAGCCTTGGCAGCATTTGCAGGGGTCCTGGAGAAGGAAGCGTTAATGGAAAAAAACACAGTGAAATATTCTGGGGACATATAGACTAATGATCAGCCCAGACATGGAAAAATTTCTATTTGGTCAGACTGCACGCATACAAAAAAGATTCTGTAGTTCCTTAAAAGTTTTTAGGAAATTACATTGCTGGTCTTTAGGGGTTTTTTATTATTATTTTTGTTGAAATTTGTCATCTGTCTGTAAGTTATAAACTCTTATCTGTTGACTGGAACTATGTATTTTGACACGTTTAATACAGAACTCTCGTTCTGACATTCATGAGTTGAATTGTTTCATGTCAGCTGTGGTTCATGGAACTTGCCATTAGTGTTGCCTTTCTGACACATATGTTTCCCACGTCACTTATCATAACAAGCAATAGGTACATATCTGTAATTACACAGTAGTAAAAGGAAGCTGATCAAGCATTAGTGTGTGATGTACATAGTTCCTTCCATGTGGCTACTTGTTGCACCTGAATTACAATTCCTGTGAAGCACCATGCCAGGAAAAATGAGACCCATTTTGTGAAAAAGCATCCCAAACCAAAACACTGAGGTGCACTCCCTCCTCCCTTCCCCCCTCCCTCCACTTTTTCTCTTTGTTTCAACCTGGACCCAAATTAAAAAGAAGAGGGGCAAAAAAAAAAAAAAAGCTTTGATTTTTCTTAGATTTTAGCTCAAAGGTTTTGGTTTTCATGTTTTGAAGGAGACACTTTCATGCTCTGAGGACAACCTCAGTCTGCAGTTTATGATGAAATACACCTTTCCCTATTTATGAAACTGTCAGAGGTGTTTAACAGCACATGTTAAGAATAACAGACACCTTAACTTCAAGGACTCCAAACCGATATGTATTTTGATGGTTTATTTTTTTTTTAGTAGGGAATAGATTTGGGAAACCTGGAAGGACTGGAAAGAATATGTCTCTTTCTGAGATTCTCTTCTGTAGCACCTTTAATAGCATTCTCAAGTGCATTTGCAAACTCCAGTCTTGGAAATAGTTCCACTTATGAAACACCACGTGTCACCCTACAATCATAACTTACTGTGAAGATCGTATGTTCTTCACAATCCTAAATAATATTCTTTCTTCCTGAGGACAGATGCTTATCATTACTTGAGTCCTGATGGCCAACTGGCTCATCACTGGCTGCCCACACAAAATCTATATAGCTACATATATATATCTGTATAGCTACATGTATTTTTGCTGCTCGATAATATTCTTCTTGAGAAGTGATGTTAACAATATTTAAAGTTTTTTTCTTTTTTTTTTTTTTTTTTTTTTCTGCTGACTGTATTTGCAGTTAACCATTGTAAAGCATAATGAAGACTTGGGCAGTTTCTTTACATAGTACATCTGTTTATTTGCGGCTGTCTTCATAGGTATGATAAAATGCAGAAATTAAATGCTTAACTTCTCAGGTGGGACATTTTTCTTTCAGAGAGGATGTATCTGGGAGGGGTGAGAGCTGAGTCTAGCAGTCCTCCATATGGGATGCATAATATATGATGCATCCCGTAGATCAGGTTGTATGATTTCTGGCAGCAATAGCAGAGCTAGTGTTATTTCCTGAAGTTTTCCTACTACTTACTGAAATCGTGAGTGACGCGCAGTGTAATTTGCAACTTCTTCCTTCCCCAGGGAAAATTTTGCTCTTCTTGGTGCTTTGTCTTTTCAAACCCTGTGTGAGTCCTGCAAGGTCATCTTGTTTTGAAAGCCCTTGTAATTACAGACTCAGTTGCCTATAACTACAGGCGCTCCTTAGTTTTCCATGACTCGTAAGGCACTGCTTGCTTCCTGCCTGACCCCACAATGTCTTTCTGTTCTTACTGTGTAATGCTAGATTCTAACTTACATTCTCATTTCAAACATATTTCTGGAGCTATATCCTGCCTATGTCAGGTCTACTACACTTTTTAACTTTCAGACTCTCACTCACATTTAATTCTGCTTTGCTTTTTCTTTTCTTGGTGCTGTATTTATAGATGTCTTTTCTTTGTTTGCTGCCATAACCTACTTCGGTCCTCTTTGACTTTTTCTTTCTTTCTCTCTACCAGAACGTTCTTATTCACAATTTAATAAGATGCTTATAACAAGAGTCCTTTGTTCTTTGTGCGACTGATGCAAATATCTTTTTGTCAGCTGCAGTGCATTCAAATCTGCAATCAACTTTATCTCCTTTTAGTTTGAAAGGCAGCCTTACACTCTGCATAAAATAAAAGCAATTCAACTTAAGCCCCAGGTCATACTGATTAAAACAACTAGTCCTAAAAGAATCTTTAACTCTTATTCTCTACTCTCCTTCACCTATGGTAGTCATGAATGTACCCTGACAATGTCAGAAGAGGAATTTGAATTCTTCCCACACACCCCCTCCAATCCGTAGCTGAAGTCCATGGTAACCTGAGCGGCAGGGGTAACTGTTAGTTAACTGCTGTGTGGAAATGCTACCCAAAAGGGAAAGCAGAGTGCACTTATTACTGGGAATATACACTGTGAAGAGTGCTTGAAGTCCTACTCTGGAAGGGAAGTGCTGCCTACTGTTTATGGCATGCACACAGGCACAGCCAGGAGGTATTCCTCTGGGGATCTAGGTTCTACCTGTCACAGAGCCAGAATCTCATCTCAACAAAGAGGAAAATGATCTCACCTGTCATATCATAGTTTTCAGATCTGTACTGCAGGATGGCTCAAACCTAAGTGCTGTGGTTGGGCTCAGTAATAAGAGTTGGAAAAGCCAGCAGTGTGTGGAACAAGTGACCTTGTCCTCTCCTGACTCCTCTGTGCCTCCTGATGGGTTAAATGGTATTTTGTCTGGAGTTTCTTGCCTCCCATAAACCATGAGTCTGAGCTGTCTGAAATGCACTTGGGGCTGTTTACATCACCAAATGGGGCTTTTTTATTTCCAGTAGAAGAATGGAAAGGCCTCACAGTGCTGTTCAGTTAGAGACAGCAGCAGGGATTTTATTGTGAAGCTCTGTGGATGCTGAAGGGCTCACGGAAAGGACTTCTCAGAGCAAGGGCTGGCAGCTACAGTTACCAAAATGCCACCTGGAGGTTCTGGCCCAGTGGGCCAGATAAGCTTTCTCCAGCTTCCACATAATGTCCCCTTTGGGAGATACTGAGAAGATCTTCTGGGCTCCCACTCCCTCATAAACAAGGCATTTTTTTTCCCCTTAAGCCCTGCCCTCAGTCTTTCCACTCCACACAAACATATCCTCTATGTGATCCCACACTGCAAAGTTAAGTAGAAAGGTATTCCTTGCCTTGCCTCGCTTTCATTTCTCACAGGTTTGTTTTCTTAAAGAAAATGCGTTTGGCACCAGTCTGAAATGCAAGGAAATATGAGGTCTAAAACAGAAATGATAACTTCAGGCTGCCCTGAAAACTCATGCACGTGTACATGCTGTGTATACTTAATCTGCCAACCTAAATCAGATTATTTTGCAGAGTTTCTCAACTAGGTTTTTTTTGCGACTGTGAAATGACTATTCTGCCTTTTCCTACCAATAGACAAATTGTCTTTTGCTACAGCTGAAGAACACATCGCTTCATTTTAGGGTTTACATTTAGCAAATGTCACCCTTAAGCAAATTCAATCTTATTTAAGTTGTTGTTCACACAGTGTATAAATCATTACACTAAGCAGTCATGAAAAATGCATGGTAAACTGTATCAGTCCTTTTGAACTCTCATCTGACTTCTGCTCACTAAGGAGTATTTCCAATGTTTGAAAAGCTTCAAAGAATTGCATTTGTGTTTTGTGGCAAGCTGATAGATACCTTCTAATCTCTTATCCTCTAATGGGGAATTGCCCTCTCTAGAACTAAGCTGTGAAACAGAATGAATATATGTTGGAAGGGATCTCTGGAGGCCATCTGACCCATGTCACCACTCAGTGCAGGCCAACTTTGAAGACAGTTCCGACTTGACACAAGCATCATGTGCTGGTCCAAGGAGCAGGGATAAGAGATGGCACCTTGAGACATCTAAGGATGAGAAACTGAAACCTGATGCTGTTGGAAAAAAAGTCCAGTTTGGGGCTATACCTGCTATCCTCCTTCTTTGAACAGCTTTCACACAGGAAAATTTAACTAGAGTTTTTGTACTAAATGAATGTTTTAAGCAACAACAACAAAATGCTGGCTGCCACAATCCAAGTACTTCTTTCTACTGCTGAAAGTTCCAGGCATGGTTCTTAATATCAGTATGCTGCTGTGCTGTCAAGTACTATTTTTGTCAGATTTCAGAACTCTTTATATATCATTAATTTTTTTCACATTCAGAGATTCAGAAACCTCATTCTCATTATGGAAAGAGGCAGGAATTGAGTAGACTGAGAGATGACATGGTTGTTGCAAGAAAGCTTTTTAAAACACTTCGATGTGGCCCTAAAGTAACTGTAGTACTTTATTTCATATCACATCGTATTTCCCCTAAAAGGGAACTGTGTATAAGTTCACAGTCTAAGTTTAGGAAGACTCTTTTCCTGCTGAGTGGTAAAGCTAGCATATAAATAACTTGATCATCCCAAACTGCTGCTGATACAAAACCTCCTCCTAAACTATATCAGATATCACCACGTGTTCTCCATGAAAACAGACGGCCTTTGCGTCTGAGGCTGTTGACTATAAAACTAGATGACATCTTTCTAGATGAAAGGTTCTTGACTGTTTATTAATACAGCCATATTCAAATGGCCTGAATTCCTTCCAAACCTTTGAGCTTCCTATTTTCTGTAGGGCTGGTGCCTCTGGTGAGCCAAGAGTCAGCCAAGAGGAAACACAGAGCACAGGGACTTAGCCAGGATCACACCTGAGTACATCTCTGTGTTGCCACTGCTTGCCTTTTCCATTTTATCTTTTCTACACAGCAGTGCTGCTGACACCTGCTGTGAAAGTTCCAGGCCACATCCTTATGGTAAAGAAACCTAAGTTACTTTTACACCCACAGAAAGAGAAAACTGGTAATAATTTACAAAACTCTGGAAGTGCACTTAAACCTTAGAGAAAGCACTGAAATCAGTCAACCTCTGTCTAATCACTTCAGGGAGCAGCCTCTAAGCCTGTTGAATGGTCTGCAGTAATCTTTTACAAGGTATTTCCTAAGCAAACAACCCCACAGGCTATACTGCAACTTTACACGGGGTTGCAGACTTGGAGAGATCTTCTTGGGACACACAGCGTTCAGTTTTCCCAATATAATGCACAGCCTTAGATCCAAAAAGACTCGGATTTAATCCTGGGTTTCTCATCAGCCCTCTGAAACATGACCTACCTTTTAAGCTGCGCTCAAGCCACTTCTCTCCAATTAAGGAGAGCTGGACTGTAAAATGCCACATCCTGTCCCCATTTGGCTTGGCAGATTTAATGAGCCATTGTGGTAGAAACAAGGTAATGCCCTCAAGCCATGAAAGACTAATCCGTTATTCCTTCCCCCTCTCCATCATTCAGCTATCAAACTCACACCATCAGTTCCACAAGTCTGCTCTTTCCTTGAAGGGTTTCTGCAGACAATTTTTCTGACAGTTTTATGTCTCTCATAACTGGGGTTAGCTGTGCTCCAGCAGCTGCGTTGTGCTGCTCTCCCTGCCCCCCATGATAAATGTCCTTTTCCAACACAGATGTAGTTAACTAATAGGTCAGAACTTTCTTTCTCAATGTCCTGAAATGGAAGAGCTGTGGGTAGCGCGAAGGCTGAGGACCAGCCTCCTTCTTCCCACCCTTTTCTGCAAGTAGGTATATGTGGCCCAGATGGGAAAGAGTAAAATAGCTTCTCATGGCCAAGAATTGATTTGTGCTGCTGTAGAATTTCATAACTTGCTCATCAGGAGAAAATGCTTAAGACATGGGTGGATTGTATGGTGTAGAAAAGACAGCACTTATTAAACAGATTGCACAAAAAAAAAATGCTACCAGGACTTCAAGAAAACCATGATGATAACACCAGTGTTTCTGTTAAATGTGAAATATGTGCCTAACAAGCATATGTTAGCATATATACTTATTATTGTTATTATATATAGTAGGCATATACATATATTTTTGGTGACTTTTTTCTTAAATAACTGTAAACATGAGAGTGAAGGGATCTTTCAGAATGATGGACTTGCTTTAAATATTATTCCAGTAATATGCAGGAAACATATTAGGAAGAAGGTACACTGTCCATCCTAGAAATGTCTAGAGAAGATAATTTGTGTGGAGCATGTCAGAATTGTCTGCTGGGAGCTGGGAACCGACAATATGTTCAACTGGGAGTGTTTTATTCTTACCCACAGTTTGGTTTTCTGCTACCCCTTTTCTTAAGTGGGAAAAATCTGAAGATTCAAACCACTTTCAGCACAGTCCTTGCTGGAATGACCCACATCAAGCCTAGAGGAGTTATGCCAAGAACTGGACTGTATAAAAGAATGTGCTCCTGGTGTTAGAGAGGAAGAGCCCCTTCAGCTTTGCTATTCACTATTTTCTTCTTGATTTCTACTCTTCTTTTCCTAGGAGAATGTTTCCAGCCATGAGAGTGAAAATTACAGGTTTGGATCCCCACCAGCAGTATTATATTGCCATGGACATTGTGCCTGTGGATAACAAGAGATACAGGTAAGCTTTTTAGGTGCAGAGGTAGGAACTTCGTGATGATCTTTTGTCAATGACAGCCTAAGAAAGACAGGTGCCATTATACATAATTTCAAATGTATGCTGGAAGAGACCTGCTGATTTACACCAATATAGTTGATTTGACCAGAATCATGACACAAACCCAGAGGTTTAATATACTCTGTTGCACTTTTGGGTGGAAATCTTGCTCTTTTCAAGTATCAGTTTTTAATCAGAGAGATCCCTAGCATGCATTTCACAATTGACATGCTTAGCAGTGACTGTCTGAGGTTACTGATAGCTGGAGGTATCAGCGCGGCATCTGAAGCCTCTAAAACTACTTCAGCAAGAAAAGAATGGGTATGCAGCAGCAGCTGAACTAAGGTGGGCATCCCAGATTTGGCCTAAGCTTGGGTGATTTTTGCCTTAAAAGCATTCACTGTCCAGCAGAGCAGTCACAGCAGATATGGGCCCTAACTTACAATGCACAGCCATTGAGAAACCCTGTGGCAAATCTTCACAGCTGAGCTGAAAGACAGGAAGGAGAGAGTGCTCTGATATTAATGGGATTCTGCTCCTAAAAAGTACTATGGAAAACTCATGGTCCACTTCATCCCAGAAAACTGTTCAGAGAGAGGTGATTTATCCATACTCATTAAAGAGAGCAAATCTTTTCGCCATAGACTCATAGAATCATAAAATGGTTCAGGTTGGAAGGGACCTTAAAGATCATCTGGTTCCAACACCCCTGCCACAGGCAGGGACACCTTCCACTAGAGCAGGTTGCTCCAAGCCCCATCCAACCTGGCCTTGAACACTGTCAGGAATGGGCAACCTGTGCCAGCACCTCAGCACCCTCACAGGGAAGAATTTTTTCCTATATCTGACATAAATCTCCCTCTGGCAGGTTAAAGCCATTCTCTCTTGTTCTGTCACTACCTGCCCTTGTAAAAGGTCCCTCTCCAGATTTCCTGTAGGCCCCCTTTAGGCACTGGAAGCTGCTACAAGATCTCTCTGGAACTTTCTCTTCTTCAGGCTGAACAAGCCCAGCTCTCTCAGCATGTCTCCAGATCAGAGTTTCTCCAGCCCTCTGATCGTCTTCGTGTCCTGCCCTTGGACTTGCCCAAACAGGTCCATGTTTTTCCTGTGTTGTGGGTCCAAGAGCTGGATGTAGTACTCCAGGTGGGGTCCCATCAGAGCAGAGTCAAGGTCCTTCTGGATGGCATCCCTTCTCTCTGGAGTGCCAGCTGCACCGCACAGCTTGGTGTTGTCAGCAAACTTCCTGAGGGTGCATCAATCCCACTGTCTGTGCTGCTGACAAAGAGGTTGAGCAGCGCTGGCCCCTGAGGAATGCCACAAAGTGGTCTCCACTTAGACATTTGGCTGTTAGAGGCAAGAATGTCATGCAGGACAGTGCCCAATGCCTTGCACAAGTCCAGATAGATATGTTAGTCACCCTTTTCCCCAGATAGTCTTCACTGCACCACATTTCAAAGATTCAAGAATTGATCCTCTGTTTCAAATGCTAAATATTACATTTTTGCTCTCATACTGTTTAAAGTGTTTCACAGGAAAATGGTTTTCCTGGGAAGCATCAAGGTACTGTCTGATACTCAGCTAGACGTTTTCCCACTTTCTTTGAGTGTTCCGACAGCCCTAACATTGAAAAGTAATACATTGTCTTACACTTTGTGTTTGTCCTTGTTTGCTTTTGTAGCCACATAGAGCAAGCTAGCAGTGAAGGGAATAGATTATTATTATTTTGTTTTTCTTATGAAAATACAGGAAATGAGTCACTGTTTGTAGGCATGGACTGAAATAGCTTAGCAGAGCTGAGCAGAGACCCAGTGAGGGGCAGCACAGGGCAGAACTCAGAGGCGCTAGCAGGACTAGTTGTGAAATGCCTCAGGCTGAAGGAGCCACAGGACAGACAGCAAAAAATCTGTCTAGGCAAAGGTGTAGTAGAGAAATTTATGGCGTATTTGGGATGGAGAGATCAGGAACACAGATCACAGAAAATCAGAGACACAGAAGTTACTTTTTACTGTGATCCCAACATTTGCAATACTATGTGGAATTTCCTATTTTGCAACATTTCAAACCAAGAAATTCTGGTTTACTGGTTTTTCTAGTGGTATCCGTTGGATTTTGCTCTTTCTGTGTGAAGACACATGTGTTTTGCGCAGTCTGGCATGGCAGCCATTGCAGATTGCCAGAAATTACAGTGCATTTATTAACGTTTTCAGAGAGGGCTTTGTTTACTCACATTTTCTAGCCTCTGACTCCAAAAGGGTTAAGGAGTTGAGAAGCCACATGTGGCAGAGTTTTACAGGGAAAAGAACTGCAAAGGTGGTTTTAATAATGAATCAAGTCTGAACAAGTGGCTCAGGGGTAATCTGGCTTTCATTTAGAAGGTAGGAGGTTGCAATAAAGCACATTCTACCCTGACTGCAAATGAGAGCTTGGGGTGCATGCGGTAGGGTGGCTGGAGAGGGGGAGCCCTGGAAATGTTCCTCCAGTGAGTGAGTGACAATTTCCCATAGCCATCTACCCTTCCTCTTTCAGGTATGTGTATCACAGCTCCAAGTGGATGGTGGCTGGCAATGCAGACTCCCCAGTGCCCCCGAGGGTTTACATCCATCCTGACTCGCTGGCTTCTGGAGACACCTGGATGAGGCAGGTGGTCAGTTTTGACAAGCTCAAGCTGACCAACAACGAGCTTGATGATCAAGGCCATGTAAGTTAGAAGCTAATGTGGTGCCTGCTGCCCCAGCCTTGCTCCTCTCAGACTCGAAAGGGTGCTGCTGCTGCTTTGATATTCCTGTGTTCTGCTGGGCACACATATCCATAGCCACTCTTCACAGCTATGGAGCCTTTTCCCCTACTTCAGTGTTTTTCCTCAAAATGTTGCCTGATCCTATGAAGCCCTTTTCTCTCTGCAAATAGTACAAAATCTCATGCATACTTGTAAGAAAAGGGTGTTTTTCTTCATATTAGCCTTACTCCAGCCCTGCTTCCTTGTACATCTGAACAGCATGTAGAATATTTGGGAGAAAAAAATTCTTTCCTTTATTCTTTTGTTTTTTCTTCAGATAATCTTGCATTCAATGCATAAGTACCAGCCCCGTGTTCATGTCATCCGCAAAGATTTCAGCAGTGATCTTTCTCCTACAAAACCAGTTCCTTCAGGAGATGGGGTGAAAACCTTCAACTTCCCTGAGACTGTCTTCACAACAGTGACAGCTTACCAAAATCAACAGGTAAAGCTGCATGCCTTCAGAATCCTTTTGTGATGGGTGTTCATAAAAGCATCAGTGCGCTCAGTGTGTTTGAGATGTTAGCTTTGCTGAGAAACGTAGCTCAAGAAGAGTGTACGCTTCTCAGGTTCACTGTTTCATTTCTGCTGCTGTGTGTAGACATGAGGCATCTAGCCAGAAAAACACTTTTCAGGTAAGGTGCCTGCAGTTTTTATTGTAAAGTAAGTAGGTGATGACAACCGTAAAGAGATTGTGTTCACATTGCCTTGCTGCTTCATGGTACAAACTACAGTGTCCTACCCCCACTGTAATTTTAAGGCAGTGCAACTAGTCCAGTTCTATTATCTCACAGAGAAAACACATAGTTGTTTTTTTTAGCAGTGAAGCAAAAAATTTTGGAGAAGCACAATCTCATCAGTTTGCTGACAAAGGAAGCCTTTGAACATAAGCGGCAGCAGTCCGTGTATGGCACGTGAACTATTCTCATGCATAATTCATGTTTGATTCAGATCTTGCACAATTCCCAGTGGAGAGTGTTACTATTGACTTCAGATATCATAAGAAAAAAGATGTTGCCACAATAGGATCCTCTCTGTATAGACCTTGGTGTTGTTACTTACCTGCCCTTTTACTTAAACTAGTCTTTGTAGCATTAAGAAATGTAATCTCAGTGCATGCTAACGTTTGATTGAAGAATATCCTGTTTATCCGTATTTTTCCCAAAGATACGGTATCTTTAAGTGGAAATTAATTGTTAGTAAAATGTGAGCAGTTGAGACACCAGCAAAGAAAGGAGATTTAGAAAGACTGTGCTGTGAATTACATGTTTGCTCCCTCTCCTCCTTCAGTGGGCAGTGAAAGATGGTGTCCTAGCCTTTGCAGAAGTGCCTGCTTCATTGCTTCTGCAGGCATGTTCACTGCACACATAAATGTATAAGCTCCTTATATCCATCCATTCCCTTTGCAGTCTCCTTACTTACTGCTCATCTGCCTCCTGCCCAAGGATTCCTATTAGCCTTCATACCACCTCTGTAATGCTTTGGGCCCAGTGTGCTTCTTTTCTCTTGCTCATGTACACATACTGGCTATTTTATTCTGAAGTGAGAGGTAACTGTGCACATCCCACTTCCCTTTCCTGCCATTCGCCTCCTTACTAGGGTGGGGGCTGTCAGGGCATTAAAGGGCTGTGTTAGGTATTTTTTTTCCCAGCTGTGTGAACCAGAATCTCAGTTGGTGAAACTTTTGCTTGTTAATAGTGGGCCTGCTTAAAGAGCGTAAGGTATTGTTATAAGCTAGAAGAATGAGGGTACAAACTGTCTTGGGAGAAAAATAGCCTGTTTTCAAGCCTGTTAGGGAAATAGGTTATACTATTTACTGCCATAAATTGCAGAGGAGTCTCAAACCAGAAACAGTGAAGAAAATCTTTTTTTCTATGATGATTTCTGTTCTTCTGGAGAATGACTTCATGAACACAGTGGACATCATTGTATTTAGTATTCTTGGGTGAAGGGACAGACCCATGTCAGATCACCTTAGGGCAGATCATAGCAACATCCTGACAGCGCTCTCATGAATGCTTCTGAATGCCCACTCCTAGGTTTTTCTCAGTCCAGTCCACTTGAAATGACTTAAATGAGGATTTGGTGTCAGTCATTGGAGCACTGGAAATTTCCTGCCCCTGCCCCCCCCATGTACTCCACAGGCTTTTAACTGTAGCCCAGACATGGAAAGAGGAAAAAGAAAGGAGGATTGACAGGAAATAAGCCTGTAATTTTTCCCTAATGATCAGACTTGTAAGACATAATTACGCTGCTATGGAAGGTGCCAAGGGAGGGCACCTCTCAGGCGCTGGCTCTATAAACTACCTCACTGTAAAGAAGCACTGAAATTTCTTCCTGTTTCTCTGGATTCCAAACACGTGGGGGTTTGCCCCCTAAATTTTCTTTTGGGGGTTATTTTTATAATACCAGTAGAGGAGATTCTGGAGGATTGAGGAAATCTTTTCATTACAAATAAGGGGAAATCCCCTGAATATGCCTGCATGCCCTCCAGTGGCTGTAAACTTCGTCTTACTGGGAGAAGCGTCTCTGGAAACAATTGTAAAATGTTAGCAAATCCACCACAGGGATTCCCTCTGCTGTAATTCCATCCTCCACAGAACATATCTGTCTCTGTACACACAAGTCCCAGGACAGCTGCAAAGTCAGGCTAGCGGAAATTAAGTTCACAAATTAAGCTTCTGCAAAAATAGGAGCTGCATTCCAGATCTGAGGTTAATATCCACAGTAAGGGCTTCGTTCTGACAGAAGCAAACCACCTGCAAATCCGCTTCAGATCAGCCTGTATTAAACTCATCTTTTTTGAGCAGTTTCATCAAAAACACCTCAAATTTGATAGGATCTTGAGATCTCACTCTCTTTTCACCCCAGAGGTAGGGTCTCAGGGGCTGAGGCTGGCAGAGGGAAGCACTCATGCTGCACCAGGTTGGGGAATAGCTTACAGGGAGTATGATACCACAGGCTGCAAGGTCAAACCCCTAGTATTATTTTCCATATTTACCAGCATGGAATTTGTGCCTAAAAATAAAGCAGGAAGGAAGATTCCCCAAAGCACTCAGTCCGGCTGTCATCCTCTTTGTTTAGAGGAGGGGGGAAAAAGTAAAACAAAGATGGTTTCCAGACCAGAAAACCCTTAAAAGGCCACCCAGATGCTGACCAGAAGAGCAGCACCTTTTGCATGTGACTGGGTGACCAGCTGCTGTCTTTGGAGGCTGTAGCCTGTGCTTTGTCTTTCTCCTTAGCAGCGCTTGAAGGTCCATGAGTGCATCCAGCTGCTGGATATCCAGAGTGTTGAGGCTGCGATGACTCCAGATACCAGCCAAACCTGAGCAGAATGCCTGCTTCCTGAACCACATGGCCATTGATAAGTTATAGCTCCTGGGCCCAAGTTGTGCTTCTACTTTGGGAGCAGCTTCTCAGCCCCAATGCTATACCAGGTTTCCTGATACTGCCAGGTTTCTGCCTCTGGCACCATTCATTTACTGATCGGATCAGCTGCTCATGGATAACAGAAGAGCAACTTTGATATAAGTCTGGGGAAATACGTATGAAAGATCACTGTACAGGTGGTTTGGGCATGAGTGGTAATCATCAATAATTGTCACTTGTTGAAAGCAAAAAGTTATTTGGAGAGATAACTAATTCTCATTTTCTTTCTTTGTAGATCACCAGATTAAAAATTGACAGAAACCCCTTCGCTAAAGGTTTCAGAGATTCTGGGAGAAACAGGTAACAGGAGCTTGTCTGTGTTTTCTCACTGATCTCTCCTTCCCCTGATGAGTGCACAGAGCATGCATTTAAGGCTGAGTAAGGTGTTTTGTGTTCCCAATTAATTTTTACAGGAGAAATTTGCTGTAGATTAGTTGTTAGAGGAATTTGAAGGACTGTTTACTTTGCCTGAACAGATCCAATGTGTATTGATGGCTTCCTCAGAAAACCCTTTCCAGATTAGCCAGCTAGACTGACCCTGTTTCTTTACAGAAGTCTCCTCCAATGCTGCTCCTACCTCTGCCTGGATCCTGCAGTCCAAAACCTTGACAGAGGGCTTTGATAATCTTAGTTTATGAAATTCCTGCTTGACAACATTTATTTCTGTGGCTGTATTTTTTTGGTGTCATATGTTTAATTTCTCATTCACTGCTACCTTTGATCCCCTTCTGTTGCCACTACTTTCAAGGCTATTTTCTTCTGTATATGTGTTTTGCTGCTCTTTATTTTTTCTGCTGAATAATTAGTTTATTTATGCTCATTTCTATAATTTTCATGTTCCTCTGAGCTTTTCCATTTGTTGTTGAGAAACAAAATTAAAACATTCTTTAGCATGCCTGATAAATCATTAGTAAACTGTTAATGTTTACTGATATTGTCCTATGATATCCAAAGTATTAGGTAAAATAAATGAACTTCTAAAGATACTGTAGAGATTCTTAAAAAAAGATATTTTTTATTAAAAAATTGAAGGCCAGAGGTAGAAAGACGTAGGATTATAGATTGTAAAGCAGACAAATAGGTCACAGGATAACACTGCAAAATAATGAAGATTATAGGAGGTACTTTTGCTTGTTCTTTATTATATGTAGAGCTGTCTGAAAGGCATTTTTAAATTTGGATTTTCACAGGAAGTTTACAAACTTGGAGCGCAAATGCTTGCTTTACAATAGCATAAAAACTAAGATTTTGATACGTTTGCAGGCTAAAAGTGCAAAAATGCTTTAGTTTCAAACAATTTCAGTTTCTTTCCAGTGATGTCAAATTGCTTCATTTTGAGTGTGTCACTTAACTTTGTCAGGATTTTTATGAAAAGATTAAGTAGAACAACTTCAATGTTATTTAGAGTGCCTTATATTTTGAAACCACAGTAATAAACCAGGAGATTCAATAAAAAACCCCTTTGAATTAATAAAAGACGCAGAGTTATCAAAAAAGAATAAGAAAGGCCAAACAAAAAGTCTCAACTTTTTCCGCCATTGATGAATACATCAGAGTGTGCAGCAGATCTAAATATTTCAGATCTAAATGATGTGGACATCCTTTAAATCAGTGTGACAAAGGCTTCAAACATTAAATTATTTATAGAATTAGACATATATGAGTATGTTACAAGAACCATAGGATTGTAAAGCAAAGCTCTGAGCATGCAGACCAGAGTGAAAATCATCTGCATAGCCTTCATTTGCAGTCCCCATGGGCACTGTAATTCAGTTTTTACTTGCATGCTCCTCTTGTGTGTTCACCAGAACCACTGCCTCATTCACAGTTTGGTATGGGAAGTGTTCAGTGACTAGGCAAGTGCCCTGTGTTTTCCATCACTCATTTAAATGCTTGCAAAGAAGACATCTTACTGACCCAGCAACTTCCTAGCTCAGCTCCTCTGTTATCATCTTACTATAGCTATGCAAAAATATGTTACCACCCATATTTAATCCCTGCCGTGATCATTAGTTCTCATAGTTGAAGCATATGTGACTTTTTCTCTGCTCTCCTCTTCTGTGTGTGGGTTGTATCTGCCCTGGGTACAAGGTCTTCCCTGTGTGCAGAGATACAGCTGCGCTGGAGGCTGGTTTTAGAAAAGGGATTGATGCAGTTCCAGGTACATGGTGGGCTAGATTAACGTGGAAGGCATTAATAAGGTTCTATCCCAGTGAATTTGGACAGTTTCCTGAAAAGGTTGGGAATTACTGATCTTTGTAGCTCATTGATTTAAGAAAGGGCAGGAAATTGCTACACGGCTGCAGCTGTGGGGAGGGCTCAGTAAGGCTCTCTGCTGATGTAAAGAGGAATTAAAATCTTTAAGGTATTACACATCAAAGAGAGCAGCCTGAGGCCTTAGGAAGAAAAAACAGGCAAAGGTATTTGCAAGCATATATAGCAGTCAGGCGCCTGCCTCACAAGCAGTGGTCTGGCTAAGGTTGCACTGCTGTTGTCAGCTAGTGGAGGACATTCTAACACTCAGCTGCTCCCTTTAAAGAGGACATGTACATAGATGTGTGCATGGGAAGGAGAAAAGCATTAAGGTCCAAGCTGTGTCTTGAAAAGACTCTTCAAATGGGACTTTTCTTAACTGTGCTGGCTAGCTTCTCTTCCTCTTGTGAATTTGTAATCTCGTCGGGATCGCTGGTCAGCTGGAGTGCTAATCTTGATACTCTGTGCTCTGTAGCTTCCCACGTCCTCACAGCCTTGCTTAGCTATGGTGCATCAGGCTGGACGTGGAGAACGTCCCACTGAAATTGTAAGCCTCCTTTGAAAAAGAAACAGGGTAATTTGAAAAAGGGACCATTTGTGAAGCAGACAAGTATGTATCCAAGAGGTTTCTGGAGAACTCTTCCCCTTAGGCCGCTTCTTTCCTAGACATTTCCTTTTTGCTTTGTATTGAGGCTTGTCCGTGAAATGGAGATGGATGTTTTTCCTTCACTTACTTTGTATCCTCAAATTATTTCACTGTTGTTGCCTGCTGCAGAAATCATGGAGTCAACTGTTGCTTTTAAAACCAGTTTCCAGCTGAAATCTTTCACTTCCATCAACTCACAGCCTTCCTCTATAGTTCCCTGTAACTGTGGTCTCCCTTCATTAGTAGAAGAGACTGCTAAAAACCTGCTGCTCTGGGGACACCCCATCATGATAGAATTGCCTGTATCCATCTGGGGGAGAGATTTTTTTTTCACAGATCCCTCTTGGGTCTCCTTCAGTTGTTTGCATAATTGTCTCCCTTCACAAGCTGACTGCCCCTGTCCTTCTGCAGGGAGAAGGAGCAGCGAGGTATTTCAGAGGGAAACAACTTGGTAGCTGGACGTTGTTTTGCACTCAAACCATGCTAACTAATGGTGTTCAGCAATGTAGCCATTGGCCCTGATGGATGGAGTTAGCCTGTGTTAGAAGGTCAAGTCTTACCCACTTATTAGAGATTCCTTCTGCACCATTTTTGGTCCCCCTCTGCTTTATCTGCAAAAGCATGTAAAGCGTCTGTAAAAATGGAACAAGACAACTAGTCCTGGTGGTGGAAGGATACCTACATCATATATGTATGAAGCAGGCATTACTTAGTTGCTTTCCTGAACTTCAGGAGATTGAGAACCAGAGGCTTTGACACATGGAGCTCAGCTAGCCAAATGTTTGGGTAGTGAGGGTGCAGATTTAATGCCAGAGAACCTATTTTTGGAGACTGAGTAAAGTTCGTTTGACAGTGGGATGCTTGCAGAAGCCCCTTATCCAGGAGGAAACCTGCAGGGACAAGAGTCAGGAAGCACAGCAGGGTCATGGAAGAATAAAACCCTAAGCTGACAGCAAGCAACATATTTCAGATGTGGGCAGCTGAGGTGAATAGAAGTTGTTTGTGTTTGAAATGCTCTTTGAGCTTCTGTCTAGGATGAGAGAGCCAGGAGGGTGCTTGGAGCCAGTAGTTTGGCTTCCCCAGTGAACAATGCAATGATGACCTGCATCCTGCGTGCAGTGAGAATGGCAATGTCGGCCATATGGGATGGATTATGGGGGTGCACAGATAGCTTGTACATCTTTTTTCATTTTTCAGACAATGGAACTGTTCCATTTATTGCCTATTATTAAAACTTTATAGCACTAAAAATAAAAGAATGAATGAAAAAGAGAGAATTTTGGATACATTTTAAAGGACTGACCTTATTAAAGTAAAGCTGGCAGTGAGTCCTCTTCTGATACTTTTTTTTACTTCCTTCATAAAGATGATGTGAGAGGGGAGGGTTTATGGCCTGATAGACAGTTTGAAGTCAATTTTTCAATGCAGTTTTTGGAAGAAAGAGTGGATGACACATGCGTAATGTTCATCACACTTGATACAAGCAGCCCTCACCAAAGCCCAGAAAGAAGCTGCTGACAGTTCAGAAATGCTGAAAGCAGCATTTATTGCTGTCCCAAAATGTCTCTTCATTGGCAAGGTGGGGTTTGTTTCCCCTGTTAGGGGCGAGAACACACACAGAATAGCACTCCAGTGTTTCTGCTGACTAGAAGGGCACTACCTTTCCGTCCTGTGGTGGAGATCTGTGATGTGACTCTGGATATCTTGGTACCAGACCAATGTCATAAACTGCTATGAGAGAGAGGGTTTTTAGAGTTGACAGCAATGGAGTTTCTTGATTCCCAGCTCCTCACCTCAACACTTTCTTTCAAAAATAGGAATACATCACAGTCAGAAGAAAAAAGACATTGAAAGGCTGTGGTTAGAGTGGTAAAATCAGTCACAAAAAGGTGGTGTGCCTTCTCACCAAAGCTGTTTTCTGCATGGCTTCATGTTCTTTTTCTCAAGACTCTATACATGGGGTGGAAGGTGCCTCACAGTTTAGCTAGCGCATGAGGCTGCTGTCTCATGGATCTTGTCTGATGCATGGAAGGATGCGAAAGTTCAGTAAGGATGTGTTCTGCTTAGATACTGTTTCAAAAGCACCCATAACATTTGTTCTGCACAAACAAACCAACCCCAAAACAAACCCACAAGAGAAAAGGATGATATAGTATATAGAGACCTAAATTTGTGCCTAGGGGAACTGGGCATAACTTTGAGCTCTGTCACCCACATACTTAGAGAGGGTGTTTTATAAGGCATACTCAAAATGTCCAAACCTTGGAGCAAGTAAAGGACTCTCATTTGGGACAGGAAGAAGAAAGAGGAGGCTTTAAGCCAGATGTGGAGTTTGGCATCCATTCTTAACGCACCTGTGGCTGCAGTGCTGCCCTCAGCATTACAGGGCAATCGGGGAATCCAGTGAAGCCACAGTGGTGCTGCTGGCAGTTGCAGTGTGGAAAAGGGAGATAGACAGGAGCTATGTCCACAACAAAGTGGCTGTTCTAGACCTGCTCCCCTGGAGTGGGAGGACGTGGGCTCCTAGTCACATTTTATCTTTCCCTGCCATACAGGGCAGGAATAGAGCAGCTTTGCAAGCTGCTCTGGTAACCCCACGGCTGCCATTTTACCCTCTCAGGCACAGCAGAGTCCAACCCTTGACAGCAGTATGTAATTCCTAATTTACTCTTTTATTTCTTCTTATTATTCCCCCATTCTTTTTCTTTTTTTTTTTTTTTTTTTTTTTTTCCCCTTTTCTTTTAGAAGCACAAATTATCAGGTGGTTGCAAGAACTGAATTGATACAGGGGAAAGTGGTAGACAGAGAGCTAGAAGCTTAGAACTGTGAGTAAACCTGAGCTGAAACTGATTCAGGCTCCAGGCAGAGGCAGGGGTAATAGTTTTAACCTGCATTGACTGTTTCACTGAGCCACCTCCCATTAGGGGTTGGATTTTACTGGAAGGGAGTCATGAGAGCAGAGCTGGAAGTCAGATGCTGGTGCAGAGTGGGGTTATGTGCACAGGGATCTGATGCCTGAGCCAGACTATGAACACTGGTTTTAGTGAGCTGGCCTCCTTATTTCCCTGCATGATCCTTGTGGCAGATGCAGAGCAGCTGGATTAGCACAGCTGGACACTTCAGTCTGCATTTCTGCATCTATTACTTGGTTTTAATCATCAAGCTAGGTCCTTCCAACAGCAGGTCTTGTTGCAGAGCAACTTGGTCAGGGCATTTTATGCCCCCTGGATATATGGTGCCAGGAAGTCCTCCCTCAGTGTTTGCACTGGGGATTATTCCATGAGGCTGCAAAAAGGTGCCATTCTCTTCCCGGCTGCATGTGTTGAGAAGCAGATGGAGCTTGAACATGTGTGGCTTTCTCATACAGGGAGCAGAGGAAATCCTGGGGGTGGTACCGGTAGTCAAAGAGCTGCTTTTGCACATAGAGCCCAGCTTAGCAGATGGGTTCACATTCTGTGCTGCCTTGTTGTCTCTGAGCTCCACGAGCTGGCAGAGGCCACTGTATTAACCAAATAGTTTTGTTGCAATGTGCTCAGCACTAGTGTGAGACTGCTATGCAGAGATGTCTTCTGTTTCTACTTCTAACAGCTTAGCAGCTAATAAACACCATGCAACAACCTCTCTTCTAAACCTCCTCTTAAAATACAGAGTTTGGTTTGCCAACTCCAATGTATTTAAAGCATCTGAGCTTCCGGGGAGAGTTTGGAAAGTTAACTGAGCGAGTGGAGGCACGTGCAGAAAGACATTTTCATAAGCAAAAGGCAGCTCCAGTATCAGCTCAACATCTGATGAGAGGCTCTGGGGATGTTAGAGCCTTTTGCACTGAAAGGGGATATGTTCTCACATTTGGTGAAGCATCTCTAGTCGTGTTCAGTCAGTGCAAGGGCTGTAACCTACTGCTGGAAAAGAGGCAGGGGAAGGTGAGGAATGGGGAATGGAGAAATGTGCAGCTTCCATAGAGGAAAATCTTTCCTAGGAAGAAACTCCAGGGGGTTGTGTCGTAAACAACATGGGGGTCTTTTCCTAATAATGCACCTATGTCCTCACTAGAGGCGTTCAGCAGAGCTGGAATTCTGTGGTGAAATTAAGAACAAATCTGAGACCCCAGCCCTTCAATAGGAAAAGTTCTCACTTGATTTTGTCTTTTTAGTGTTGTCTTTATGGTGAGTTAGGGACCCAAAGCAGAGTTGCCACCGATCTTTGATAAAAAGCATCTTATGCATTTCTAGTTGAACTTCAAAACCAAGGAGATTCCATTTTTGATGGCTTCCCATCGCACTTCAGAACAGCATCCAGAACTACAAAGTGGTGGGGAAAGGCAATTCAGAAAATCTCTGATTCTGTAGGCTGCGTCCTGGTCTGCCCTTGTTTGTATGACAGCTTGCGTCCCCAAAATGTGGAAGCCTGCTTTATGATAAAGTATGCTTTAAGGATCTGGCAGTCATGTGTCCCCTGCAATGCATAAAGAAAGTTTGGGATATTTGTTATATATAAAAAGATCAAAAAGGCACCAAGGGACTCATAGGAACTTTCATTACCCTGCACTTGGGGAATTGCACTTTCCTCTGGTGACCTGGGCGGGAAGGCTTGCTTGAGGAATTCACAGATGCCAAGGTGACCTTTTGGTGGCTGCTGGCAGCCTGTCAAAAGAGGTCGGAGCCCTCTTCCCCAAGCGCCAATACCCTTGCCAACTGACTGACATTATTTTCTGCTTGTTTCATTTTCATTGCACAGGACGGGGCTGGAGGCCATTATGGAGACCTATGCCTTCTGGAGGCCTCCCGTGCGCACTCTCACCTTTGAAGACTTCACTACCATGCAGAAGCAGCAAGGTGAGTGAGCAAAGGGCATGAAAAGAGCTGTAGAAAGGGCACAAGAAGGCGTATTCTGCTGTGTGTCCAGCGGCTAGAATGGGCATGTCAGATACCTTCTTGAGCCCTTGACTCCTGTGAAAGAGGAGATAGGATGGATGGAAATGGTGGACAGGCAGTGCCTGATGAAGTGCAATGGAGCTGCTTCATCTCCCTGGTGTCCCCAGTGCTAGAGCTGGAGTTCTAAGAGGTAGAAGGAGGAGCAGGATAGAGCACAGGGCCAGGCAAACCAGCCTAAGTACACAGCATGAGTTAAGTGTGAAGAGAGCACAGACAGGAAAGGCTCCAGCATGCCAGACATGTTCTCTATTTACAGTTAACGTTCGCCATTTGTGTGGAAACACAAGGGGAAGAAGACCAGAAATGTGCTTTCCCCCAGGATCACATTGCTTTCAAAATTCAGTGGCTTTGCTGGAGAAATTTTCTGTTAGTATGAGTCTGGGAGGAATTACTGGGTAGGCCAAGCATTTTCTGCTTGCTCATGCTGTGTCTTTTCATAGCTTCTGCCCTTTACATCTCTCATTTGTTAAGTAGGGCTTTCATCTCTGGTTTCAGGCTGCGTTACTCTACTCTTCTTTTTTTTTTTTCCCAGGGATAAGACTTCCCCATTCACTTACTTGCAGTTATTTCTAGTTAAAAACCACAGGGAAAAGAGGTATCAGGGGCAACCCGGCCCTTTTTTATATTCCAATATACATGCAAGGAAAGAGACAATCCAAACCCGTGTTCAAATGGGACAGTTATGAGGTTAAACATTCAAAATTAAATGCATGCCTGGTGTAGCAGACTCTCCAGCCTCTCATACTTGAACTTGGCATCACCCAGAAACCTCTCTCTAGACCTTCAGTCCATCATAGGGATGGCATGGTCTCCTGTAGAGGGAGAGGAGCAGTGGCTGCTGCATCTGCCTATCCCCAGGGCAGAATCAGAAGGGAATCCAGCACTGTGCATTCTGGCTGACCATTCCTCACTCCAGTTCCTTGTGCAACACCCTAGATCCCAGGTCACCTGCTCAATCATTTTCTGGTGGCACAGCACTTGAGGAGGACAGAGCACACTTCTGCTGGCTGCATTCGACTCCCCACGAGTAGTCTTTACACAGCCACAGTGCAGAATGGGGCAGGGGAAGATTTGCACAAACTCAAGAGGTTGTGCTGAGGAGCACTTGTGGTCAGAGATGGGTTAAAGCAGGCATTCAGAGGGGTTTTCATCACCCACCTAAATAAAAACACAACAGCCTCGCCTCTGGGTCACAGTGCTGGAGCAGCCTCCCTGCTCTCTGTCACCCCCTCCATGCCTCCCCTCCCATTGCTGATCAGATAACATCCTAATGGCAAGTCCAGCTATTGCTTACGTGGTAAGGTAATATTAGGAAAGGAAAATATTCAATGTATTTTTAGCTATAATGTAGTTTGGCAGCTGAAAAACAAGCAAGCAAGCCAGTACCCTGTGACCATCCGGCTCTGTGCAGACCACCACCACTGCACCACAGACCATTAGGCAGCCCTTCACTAAAGCTGTGTCCACAGGTCAGTGTCAAAACTTAGCAGCTCCCTACAAAACAGTGCACTCAAGATCTGCATTTAGGCATGCAAAATGATCTCAAGATAATGAGTCAGAAATATTCCCTCCATCATAGTGCTCACCTCTCCAGTGGCTGCTGCAGCAAGTTGATCCCCAGGTTTCAGCAATAGGTGCAAATCCAAGGTACAAGCAGTTTATTATAATTTCTGGTTGCTGGGAGAGGCCCCAAGGGTCAGCACAAATATTTTGGTCTGGAGACTTCGGAGTTGCTGTCAGAAAGAGCAAGGAATGCTGAGATGGCTTTAAGCCACAAGTGATTCTTCCCTCCAAACATAAGATAGCCAGGACGTCCTGTGCCCATGCCTTTTCATCTCCTTGTTTTCATGCACATGAACTGTGTGACAGGTGGGTAAGTCACTGGAGTGTAACACCTGACTTCAGCATAAGCTATTGCACCTCAGATCCTTTGAGCCCTAGCCAGTTTTTTCATGGAAGTGACTTACCTGGGACTTTGCTTCTCTTCCATCTGAAGCTTCAGCGCTCAGAGCTGCATGCTGTTATCTCATACCCTTGCATAGAATCATAGAATAGTTAGGACATATTTATAAATTAGAGGTTTCCAGGGTATTATTTTAATGAACAGACACTTAAATTCTAGATCATGCTTTTTGTCTCCAAAGTTGGGTAAATATGTGTCATCTTTGAATAAACATTTGAGGACTTGCAAGCCTCCATTTTATCCCTGAATTTCTAGATGGGAAACTGCACTGGGGCTACAGGACACTTCTGTGACTAGGTGTGTCCACTGCAGCTTAAGAGGAGTGCATGCTTAACTACAGAGAGAAAAGATGGGATCAGTGAAAGTGCCCATGTACTTAGGAAGATACATCGTTATTGAGGAGCAAGTTATGGTTGTTCAACCTGAGAAGGAGGGAAAGACTATGTAACAGTACTGAAATAATGCTGTCAGTGGTGGTTAGGGAAAAGGCAATAGGCTCCAGTTATATGAAATCTGGTGAAGTCCTTGAACAGTTTCCCTGTAGGAACTACGGAATTCAGTCTGGATTTTCTACAGGTGAGTCCCCTTCACTGTGGTGGAAAAAAATTACATTTTCTGAGGCAGAAGCCTGGGACTTCAGCAGCATAAATCTGGTGCTTTTGTTGCTTTCCAGCTAGGTTTTTCTGTGCTATGGATTGCTATGGATTCTTAGCACTTGTTTTGTCACTGCATAATTTTTTAATGAAATGAAAGTGTTATTTGCCTTTTCCAAAACAGTTTTGTCAAACAAATCCACCTGAATTATTTGTTTAGGTTAGGGGTTTGATGGATAGAAATAACCGTATAGGAGAGATGGATTTTCAGAGAGAACATTTTGCCACACATGCCAGCTTGGAAAAGTTAACATTAGTGTGTGGTAAGAAATGAGTAGCTGACTGATCTCAAAGCTGATGTGATAATTGTGAATATCCTATTCAGTAAGGACAGTCCCAGTGTTGCTTTGCAGGCTGGTTCCAGTACTAACTTGTCCAGAACTAACAGTGTAGTTGCTAAAAGGTATGAATCTCATAAAACTGCAAAATGGTCAGTAATGAGGACAAAAGTATGAAGGGCAGTAAGAGATTGCTTGGCAACCTGCCTGCATTCAAGCAAAGCATGGCTTTTAGTTCATTCAGATATGATATCATGTGTCTAGAAATGAAATGTGGTACAAATGTACCCACTGAGTCAGCTGGAAAGTGGAAAGTGTTGGCACTGACTGGAGTTTGGAGGTCTTGGTAGATAAGCCACTGCACAAGCAAGGGACAGTGTCGTGGTTTAAGCCCAGTCAGCAACTCAGCCACACAGCCACTCGCTCACTCCCCCCTACTTCCTCCCCCCTGCTCCCAGAGGGATGGGGAGGAGAATCAAAAGAATGTGACTCCCACGGGTTGAGATAAGAACAGTGCAGTAACTGAGGTGTGACACAAACCACTGCTGCTACCACCAATAATAATAATGAGAAGGGAAATAACAAGGGAAGAGAATACAGCCGCTCACCACCTGCCAACCGATACCCAGCCCGACCCGAGCAGTGGTCTAACCCTTCCAGGTAACTGCCCCCAGTTTATATAGTGGGCATGATGTGCTGTGGTATGGAATACCTCTTTGGTCAGTTTGGGTCAGGTGTCCTGTCTTCCTCCCGGCTTCCCCTCCTCCCTGCCAGAGCATGAGACTCACAAAGTCCTTGGTCAGAGTAAACATTACTGAGCAGCAACTGAAAACATCGGTGTTATCAGCGCTGTTCCCAGGCTGATAGCAAAAAAACACATCACTGCACCAGCTATTAAGAAGGAGAAAAATGACTGCTACTGCTGAACCCAGGACAGACAGTGTATGTAATACTGTGATAAAAAGGGACATGCTATCTTCTGTGTAGAAGAAAAGTAGTGGTAAGTTAATGTGGACACAATTTCCCAGCTGCCAACTGACATTACAACATGGTCTTATACTGCATGTTTTTTTAAAGGGTGGAAAGAGATTGAAGAAGTTTCAGAGAATAAAAAAAGGTATAATGATTTGTTGGATAGAGAAAGTGCCTGAGAATGAAAACTCAGTTTTCACAGTTAATCAAAAAGATGAAGTACAAAACTGTTACAGCTTATACTATCTTGCAGAAAGAAAAATGTATGGCAGCTTTGTGTCACCCATTCTCAATAGACACTTGTGACTGCAATTTCCACGTTTTTATGACACAAATGTGTGGAACATGCTTCATTCAAGTGGCTCTGATTTTTCTACTCTAACTGAACGTTCATCCCATTTTGTGGGATGTGTTGAGATAAGGAGAACAGAAGTTCTCCCTCATATGTGTAATTATTTTGTAAGGTTTTATGTCCCTCTCCTGTGCTTCTTAAAGTGAATAGTACCAGTCTTTTCAAGTGGGAAGTTTTCCAAGTGCTTAATAATTTATTTAAAACCAAGTCTGCACAGAGTATTCCAGATGCATCCACATGATACAATTATCTAAAAGTATTATAATTTTTTCCACATTATCCCTTCTGCCATTCAACATATATCCTAGTGCAATGCTCATTCGTTTGGCCCAAGTTGTATGTTGAGCAAGGGCCACAGTGACACACCGAATAGATACTCGGTGCGCTGGATGCAGCTGTTTCATACAAGGATTAAATAGCTTTCTAATCTACACAAGGACAGCTTTCAGCTGCCACACAAAGTGGAAAGCCTGATATCATCCAGTCATACAGATGCCTCATGCGGCTGACTCTAGTGGTCCATAAGCTTTACTTGCATGTGTTGCTGTTGAAATAAAGGAAATCAGTAAGTCTCTGAAGGTCTGCGACCTGGGTGATCACCATAGCAAGGAGCAGAATATGCTGTTTCTGTCAGTGAAACCCTCCGGCCTGAGAACAAGCCCTCTCTTTTGGAGCATGCAGTCCAAAAGTAGCAGCTTTACCAGGGCAAGCATCATGTTTGACAAGATCACAGCAGATCTGCAGCCAGTTTGGACAGAAAAAGAAGTTGCCCTGAACAAAATCTTTGCAAGAAATGCTCAGAAAACAGCAGTCCAGGAAAGGCTGACCTTCTGGAGAATGGTGTCACCCACCTTCCAGTCTCCTTCCTACTAGGGAAAAATGCGGCTTGGGATTATTGAATGCACATGGCAAAGAGATGTGGGGAAAGCCAAGAATCTATTAAAGTCTTTAATTGGAATATCTTTTCAAAATTTAGATTGAACCTCATCCAGATTCTCATTATTAAAAATCTGTGGCTCAGGTTCTTGATTTTAACAGGGAATAGAACAAAAAAAAAGTAAGAAAAAAAAAAGTAAAAAAAAACAAAATTAAAAAAATGGAGAGAAAGAAAAGAAAGAAGAGAGGAGGGAAAAAGAAAATAAGAATTCCAGTAACTCTGGATTGTGTCACTTTTCAAGAGTAAAATAGGCCATTGCTGGCTCCTGTGATATACAGTTTCACACAGAACATTGTGATGAGTAGGTCGCTATCAGTGGCTGTTAGGTTTTGCCAGGACATAGAGACTAGAAGGGCACCTTGACAGTACTGGAATAGTGATTAGAATCCGATCCTTCTTATAGAAGCTGATGATTTATGCAAGAAGTAAAATCAAAGGTATTCAGGCAGCTGGTAAATAGAATTGCCTCCTAAGCAGAATTTCAGGACCAGTATGAGAGTCACAATGTGGTATATCAGCAGGTTTGCAGCACATAATTTTTTTTTCATCGTTAGATTACTGCTTTGATACCTCCATACCAAATCCACAAGAGTCAAACATCTTAGCTTTAACTGGTGAGTTCTAAAGGCAGCTTTCCATTCAAATGGGGTTTCTTTACTTGAAGAAATGCCTTTGGTGAGGACTCTATTAACTGCTCTCAGTAGATTCAACACATTCTCCATCAGCTCGAGCATCTTCTTTGATCTTAGACTGGAGACCAGAGGTAGAGAGGCCACCTCTTAAAGAGACTGCAAAATTGTCATTAGTGGTTGTTGAGATTAGTATCAAGAGCTGTAAATTTGTCTAAAAGCATACTGGAGGCAAAGAGGGTTATGCTTCTTGCCAGTAAGACATCTGTTGCTATCTCTGGTATCAGCTGGTATCTCTTGTAGCAGCAGGTATGCTCGCATCTCTTGAGCAGTGTGTGTGTACAAACTGGACTCCCTCTGAAAGGAAAAGGATCTATGCAAAAGGCTTGCTCTTCTCCCAGTGGAAGAGGTTCAATCTTCTCATTTACTGCTGGAAGGGAACAATGTTTTCTTGTAATAGCAACGTGTGCAGACAGACCCTAGGCAGCACGGATACATCAGCAGGTGGGGGACGGGTACCCTGAGCTGAGATGCTGCTGCTTTTCCAGCTTCCCTGTTTGTGAACATTACCCTTTTTGGGCAGGCATTGCCTCTGTCTTGCCAAAGCTTATCTGTGCTGCTTGTTACTAATGTCTTCTTTGTTATAATACTCTTCTCTGTGTTGGGGGTGGTGATTAAACAGCTGTCCTGATTGCATCCATCTGAAAACAATATTGTGGATGCACAAATGTGTAGTGGTATCAAATCGAGGGAAGACTGAGCCCTCCAGAACATCATCTGAAGACATCACAGGCACCTGGAGGCAGAAAGAAGCAAATGACTGTTAAAAGTCTTTCAGTTTATCTGAGATCCCAGATCCCCAAATAGCGTCTCCCAAAAGAGCGGAGCTGCTGATGTCAAAGGAGGATGAACAACCTACAAATACATCTGCTTGGCCACTTGCCTCCTGACAGCAGCCATCAGTTCTCTCAGCAATGCCACCAGGATAATCTGGATGCTGCTTCCCTTTCAAAATCAATTGTGAATGGTCTAGGTTATTGGCAGAGGTCAGATATCTGGGTTTGGTCTCAATTATCTTCTTGATTCTTTTGACCTTGAAGAGGAGATTGGAAACAGAGCAGT
This sequence comes from Amazona ochrocephala, assembly GCA_039720435.1. Classification (NCBI taxonomy): domain Eukaryota; kingdom Metazoa; phylum Chordata; class Aves; order Psittaciformes; family Psittacidae; genus Amazona; species Amazona ochrocephala. The sequence continues at coordinate 121,180,654 of CM077877.1, forward strand.
TGTTGCCAGAGCTATTGGGATCAAGCGCTGGTTTCTGCCGCATTCTTCAAATGGCTCGTAGATTGCCTCATTTCAATGGAGCAACAGGGAACAAACTGTTCCAGCTTCTTCTTGGTTGAGCTGCAGACAGTTTTTCTTTAAGGAATGGGCATGTCTGGTGCTTCAAAGTCTCATCTTTCACAGTGTAAGGCTAAAATACCCTCCCAGATGTTACACGAGGCGCTGAGAGTTGAATTCTGTGGCGCTCCTTGATGACCTGAAAGAAGCCTGAAGCGTTCTGTTACACCAGGGAGGTGTTTACCCTGAATTCTAATTACTGAAGCCTAAATGTCATCTCATGGGGGTGGTGATCATATTTCATATGAATGTATGGACAGGGTGATGATACTTTGAAGATTTGCATCATTTCCTGGGAGCGTCCCATTATTTTGTTACAGACAGAAAGCGCATGTGCTTTGAGCTTGCCACAATACTGCGACCTTCTCTGTCAGTTCAGAAATTCTGAACCACGATGCCACTGTGGTTTTATAGTTATTTATCCTATTTTTTAATCATTTAATGTGCCGGAGCTTCCAGGGCCTGTGTTGGCCCAAAGCGAATTCCATCAAGATTGGCAGGAGAGGTCTGCAATGCAGTTTACTTCTCTCACCACCAAAGAAATCACCATGATTTCAGTTAATCTCAGCTACAAAGTTGCAGCAGCTTCTGTTCTGACTTTCTGAAGTGCTTGTGCCACAGAGGATCCTCTTCTGCCTCCTGTTTTCATTCAGTGTCATCTCCTTGGATAGCTTTCATTACACGACCCCATTGTCAATGTCTGTGCCCAGCTGATGGTTGTAGGCATGAGGGACAGTGCATAGTTACCACCAATGAGCAATTTTCTCCACTAAAGTAGGTGCCTGAATTGATTTCATCTGTCTGTACTTGAAGAAGGGAAAATATGAGGCATTTCTGGAGGAGCTGATGTCCAACAGGCCTTCTGAGACTAAAATACAATGTGTTTATACAAGGAGCAGAAACTCTTTTGTTAAGGACAGTCTGGGGGGACTGGGAAGGGGATGTTGTCTCTTACTATTTGGGAAAGCACTCTTCATGCTCTGGATATAGATGGGAAATCAGACATCCCGAATTATACTTTTTGTCCACATTAGAAAAAAGGGTTGTTTTTTACCATTAGAGCTTCAAAATATTTTATCTTGGAGGATGACTGAGGTAGGTTTTATCTCTAAGTTTCTGACTGCTCAGTTTGTGTTGCAGAAATCTGTAAGAGCTAAAGAGAAGTGTTAGTCTGAGTTGTTATAGATCTACCATTAATTCTAGTGAGAAATTTGAGGCAAATTTATAAGAAAGGTCTTTCTCTATAATTTACTAACCTTACATAAAATTTCCTTTAATTTGTTATTTTTGTGCCATACTTATATACTTTCCCCTTAAATCTATTGCTGTAAGCATCTTTTGTGCTCTGTGAGCTGTAGCCCAAAGAACTACAAAGCAGTCTTTATGTTTCCTCTACCAACCCAGAAATTTGGCTTGCGGTGGATTTTGGGTCTCATTTGGGTCTTTTAAAGATTTTACCAGCGGATTCATAATTTGATAATTGGCCAAAGGCTCTGGAGAAGAAACAGGCAGCTACACTCTGTGAAGGCAGAAATGGCTGTTATTCCCATGAAAGTGGGAATTTTTCATTTCTAGGAATGAGGAAAGAATGAAGAGAGGATCCAGAACATCACCAGGTGGCCCTGCCCTTGCTTAGTGAGAGGACAAGGAATTGGCCTCAAAGCTGTTTAATTCTTCAAGGCGGTGAAGAGAGAGCTCAGAGGGGTAGTGAGAGCACAAGAAGGATGTGATGAAGAATCTTTTAGTCCTTCTGAAGGTTTTAGGTTTGAATTTTGGAAAGCTAAGAATGAGAAAAGAGACCTTGGGCTTCCTGTCATACTTGCAAGGCAAAAGATGTCATAATATATGAGGGCAAGAATGACAACTGATTTTGTGGCATTTAGATGCAAGTGGGTGTCAAGAAGGACTGAAGCATAGGCTGCTTGAAGCAGAAATGGATCCAGGCTTCTGCTAGACCTGCCCCTTAAAGGACATGAGATTGGATGGCTACAGTGGCACCCACTTGGCCTCATAGTCTGTCAGTTAGATCTCCTGGCAATCTGCACAAATCCTCCCTCATTTCTGTCTCAGTTTTCCATCTCTGTGCAAATACTTAATTTTTGTTCTGCAACCAAAGGTGCAATAACTTGGAAGACAGGGAATAAGCATCATAAGCCATACTGAGAGTGTAAGCACGTACAAGTGCACAGGTCAGGAATGGGATTTTACCCTTTGCAAATTTGGTTTCCTGTGTGAATGCTATCACATTTACTTACTGTTGTTTCTAATGGCTGACCATTGCAAAAAAAATGGTAAGAGTTGGTTCCTCCCATGCTTTAGAAAGTATCTTCACATATGTGTACATGTCTGTAGAGTCTTCACAGAAATCAGACAGTTCAGGAGTGACTTAGAGTACATCTGCGTGGACAGAATCCTCTGTCTATGCTCCATGCTGGCCAGACACATGCCAGCTCCCAGCCAGCTCCATTTGGAAAGCTGGAGAGCTGCATTAGCATGGCTCTGTGCCCAAGTGAATATAAACTGCCTCTCAGGAGGGCTTATTCGCTCAAGTCATGTGCCAGGAGGAGAGCCCTGAGCCAGATGAATGGCTAGTGGCCATAGCCCCTCTTTCCTGTACCATCAGGTGCTCAGGTACATATCTATCACACCCTGGAGAAACCAGTGTGCTGTGCATGTGTCAGAAGAGGGGCTGTATCTCCTCCAGGAGACTGGTCAGTGAGGTTGTGTACCTATCCCTCCCAAGGATCTGGCATTGACAGTACGTCCTGCTCTCATCTGAAGGTGAAAGAAGGTGGCTGTGGGCTAGACACTGTTCTGCTGGGCTGAGTACAGCCTCCAGACCATAGGCTGGCCATGCCAAACCTGCAGCTCCTGTCTGTGGCCATGATAAACTAAGCTGGCTTGTAGGTGGAAGCAGGCTGAGCTGTTTAAGAAGCATTTGCACTCAAAGAATAAGAACTTCGTGCTGCCTGACTCATCAAAGTGTTAAAGACAAATCAACTGTGGTTCCCGTCCTTGTTAGAAAGTCAAGATACAAGTGCGAAGGACCTTCAGCCACATCTACTCTTAAGAGACAGTGAATACCAGATCATCACTGTCTAAGCCCAACCATGCTAAGAGCTGCAGGCTGCTGATGTGGCCAGATAATGGCAGCGATCAAGTTGCCCAGACTACTCCAAAGCTCTTGCCTGTCTGATGGGACTTTGCCATTGCACAGGGCATAGCACTCATGTGCAGGTATCTTGTGCTGACTTCAGCTTCAGGTTGCTCTTCTCCTCTGCCCTAAGCAAGGACTTCAAGGACTGAGAGGTTTGTACGAAGGCACCACAGGTGATGATAACAACTGATGCCTGGAAACATTAGCAAGGAAAATATGCTGCAGTGGAGTACAAAGCATGATTTATGTGCTTCTTTCAGATAAAGGAGGTTGGGATAAGTTGTGGGTCAACTGACTATTGTGGTGTCATTCGTAAAAGAGATCCCAGAAAATTTTCCATGCACAATTGCTTCAGACTCCCTTGGCACTGATGCTCTCCCACCATCTCCCTGTTGCCAGAAAGCTCCCTTGGCTAACACTGTCTGCTGGCAATGTGTTTTCCATCTGCACTGCAGTGTTAGAAGTTCCGTATGTAACTTGCCCTGTGTGGGAGAGGTCTCTGTTGCCTTTCAGATGCTCTGGCATGCTGGATGTTTCAGGACAACCCCAGGCCCTTGTTTTATGGCACGTCATACCCATAGAATGGGTATGTTTGCATTTGCAGTTGACCCTGAAATTGTCATTGGCACAAGCTCAGTCTAGGTAAAAAAACAAAAGCAAGGATCTGTTTGAAATGTAGAGAGAGGCAGCACCATTACCAAGAAGGACACAGATGACAGGAAAGAAAGACCATTCATAAGCTGCTTGAGATATTTTAATGGCAGTTCCTATTTGCGCAGATGAGATGTAGTTTCTTCCCTAATCTTTGTGGGCAGGTATTTGACACTGGCTCATAACCAGCACTTCTACATGTCGTGTTACAAGAGGGATTGCTGGCATGAGGAAGAAGGTTTGCCTTCACATCCCACCTTCTCCACAGAGCCACCCTGTCTTTCACCATGATTTCATTCTTCTTTTCCCACTTTCCCTCCTGACCAACAATTTCTTACTTTTCAGTCCAGTTTGCAAGTTTTAACCTTCCTTGCACTAGATCATTCTCTACTTTCCCTCTTTGGAAATGCTCCTGTCCATTTGATAAGGTAATCTTATCACTTGTTATCGCTTGTACGCCCAGACAGAGAGCAGGCTCCTTTCAGGATGGCACCAGTGCTTGGCTAAGCCCTGGATATAATAGCAGGACACTGTGAGGACAGAAACTTTCATCTGCCATGCAGGACAGGGTTAAGATGCAAAAAAGGAGACTTTGAAGTTATGAACCTTGTATTTTATATAAATGTGACTTGCTAACTGCACATATGCAGGAGTAATGTATGCAGGGCCAGAAATGATCTTCCAGAGGCTGGATGCAATAGTAATTAATCACTTTGGAATCATGGTAAGCGTGGAGGTGAGAGGTACTGTGACACTGTTGGTAAATGCTGTTGGTGTTGGCAACTATTTCCAGGGGGAACAGTGGGTAGAGAAAAGGAATGGAGGAGAGTTATTGAGGGATTGATTTTCTCTTGCTTAAATGTGGTTTCAGTTGACTTAAACCAGACCTAAACATAGCCTTAAGTACTAGATGGGTTTGTATCCATGCGTCCCATTAAAACGACATACACATCTGCGTATCAGAGACTGTAGTATGGTGTGGATATACTTGCTGGGCTTGCTGCCATCTCTAGGGGTATTTGGCTGACTTTGTAACAACTACAGTCCAAGTTATAACTTTTAACAAAAGTCCAGGTTGTGTTTGGCCCATACTTACTGCTGCCAGCAAAGATGGATGAGAAATATCATTCAGAGCAGAGTGGAGCCGTTTGCTTTCTGAAGAGAGTGAACTGAGATGGGCCTTGCTTTGTATTGTTTCCTGTTCCTCTTAAAGGTGTAAAGTTTGTTCTGGAAATGATCAGGAATTTCTGTGCTCTGCTCTGTTGCAGCAGAAGCGTGGTGCGTCCTGTGCTTGGGGTTGGCATTGGCAGCAAAGCGTTCTTGAATGAGAGTTGTCAGGCCTGGCATTTGCTTCTGTTGGTAGATCTCTCACCTCCTCACTATTTTAAAGTTATGGAGAAAAAGAGAAAAACGTCTCATTTCTTTTGTTTCCTACTTGCTGTGTTGTTACTCTAGGGTTTTTCTGTTGGTCTGCAAACAGGGATACTTCAGAGCAGAATCACTTCAGTCCCTCTTTGGGAGTAACCCGAAATGTGCAGTTCTCAGTTTTGGAACCAGTAAGCAACTCACATAATTGCCAAGCAGTGGTCTCTTTTACTCTCTGGATCCAAAGCCACAGTTATGGATACGACTTGATCATAACTCCTTAGCAGATTTTTAAAGCCTAATGCTCAAGGTAACTGGTGTCTATGCTCTCCCTCTGCATAGTTTTGAAAGGTTAACTATGGGATAAAGGAAGACCGAAACGAAGACATTGCAGTTAATCATTTATTCTATGTATTTTATTTCAAACAGATCATTAAATGCTCATATATGTACATATGCATTTTTACTTATTCTCCAGGCCCTGTCAGCAAGTAAGTCGCCATCTGAAGTTTGCTCATGAAATATGTGGTGTAAAGAATCAAGTGCGGGATTACTGTGGGTTTAATACATCTCACTTTGTGCTCTATTTGTTTTGTAATTATGCGACCTCTGTACTTTGGGCTTTGATAGCTAAGTGATGATATATGAACTCAGCAGCCTGCCTGCCCTCTCTGTTGGAGTTACTCTCTTTAGTGCAGGGCTAGCAGGAAAATGTGTGCCTGTAGTTGTTTACCTCGGTTCAGTCTCACCTTTATCAGCAATTTCAACTAAAAAAGACTTTGCAATGAAACTAGAGGCAGACATTCCATTCTGCTGGCCCTGCTGCAGTATTAACAGCCTGTAATAGAAAGACAGAGAGAAAGGCTTGAGGAGGTACCAATTTACCACAAAAAAGTTAGCCAGAGGTTGTTTGTCAGAGACTTTAACTGAACTAGGGAAATCTGCCTTTTAAAATGAAAGCTAAATTAGCATTTCACACAAAAAGTCTTTGAACTCTGGAGCCAAATTGCACTAGCAACTTTGAGCATTTCAGTGATGTTGAGCATTTCAGTGATCTTGATGCTCCCTGGGTCGATGGCAGCCACTCCAGGCTGTGCTCACCCAACATTGGGTTTCTTTTTTTCTGGCTCTTGTTTCAATTTAATTAAAAAATCCAAAGATTATTAATGTCTCAAGGTTACATTTTCACTCTAACATCCCATTCTATTTAATCTTCATGTGTTAGAAAGAGATATAATCTTACTTACATTCTTACCATTTTATATTGACGCAGAACCTGTCTTTCTAGTCCATTTCTTAACCATTAGCATCACCTGTTCTCTTTTCATCAAGCAGCACTGCCCTCAGTTTCTCCCCTATTTCACAGCAGACCCAGACTGGTATCAAAACCCTGCTATTTTTTTTTCCACAAAGGGACACAAGTGAAAACTGTCCCTTTACTCTATGTGCAATCTCTGCCTAGGTTAAATTTCAGCTGCCCAGTCTAACACCCTCTTTTCTAGTCCCTTTGCCTCTCAACTATCATCTTCCAGCTTTCCCAAAATGCTGCCTCATGAGAGTTGTCTGTCTAGTTCCTCTGGTTTTCCTTATCCCCTCATCAAATCTCATTGCCAGCATCTCTTTGCTCCTTTTACAAGAGTCTTCAGTGTTAGCTGCCCTGATGCAGAAATGGCTTCTCGTGCAAAGAGAATCATTCCCATGAAAACAAAAGTGTTTCACACCAGAAAACTGCATTCAGTTAAGCGCAGAACTGATTTTCCTGGTCTACTAAGGAAGCTTCTTCTAATTCCAAATCTTGTCTATAAATAATCTCTTCTCAAGCTCAAAATTGTGCCATCAGCTTCTTCACATCACTTCCTTTCAGTTTGTTACTGTTCTTGGTAGCATTATGCAGTATTGTTTTCCCAGGTCAGAATATATGAACATCTGTGCTGGGAAAAATCATAACTTCTATCATTCATTGCATAAATATTGTATAATACATTGATACTACCTACATGCATATATATCAATATTTTGTTAACACCAGTAATACAGCAGATGGAATCCCTTTTAAAGTTAAAGTGCATGACTGAAAATCCTGACACATCCCCTTTCTCTGATCCACAGAATAGGCTATAGATTTGTGTGTCCCCCCATTTTGGCGTTACTTCTGGCTTAAATCAATACTGCTGTACCATGAGCCACCTGAAAAGGCTGTTGAACAGTGCAGAACTCCAGCATACTTTCAGCCTGCAAGCCCCCTGTGTGGGTGATGAAGATGTTTGCAGTGGGGCCATACACCTCACTGACTGGTGGTCTTCCTGAAGACCAGGAGAGAGGGGAAAGGATTCCTACCCCCATGAAACCCCAAAAAAAGGAAGGATAAACATGCCTAAAAATGGCAGATTGCTTGACTGAGTGCGCTGCTCCTTCATGGCTTTTCCCACTGCCTTGGATTATCCTGTGGCGGGCTTGCTTCCCTCTCCTATTTCAAAAGGGAAGAAAACTTCTGCTGAAAAACAAAGTCATAACAAAAAAGCAGCAGGAAAAACCAGGGATGCTATTAATAAAGTGAGTACCCTTGCCAAGAAAGGCAGAGTTTTCCAGCGGCCATTTTACCACCCCCATTTCTTTATTAAACTAGGCTGGTTTTTAACGAGACAGTCTCATTGTGCGGATGTGATCCCGGGGTCTGAACACCCTCCCATGTGTTTTGTTTTGCAGGAGGCAGCACAGGCACCTCCCCAACAACCTCCAGCACGGGCACTCCGTCACCATCTGCTTCCTCTCACCTTCTCTCTCCATCCTGCTCCCCTCCAGCCTTTCATCTGGCCCCCAACACTTTCAACGTGGGCTGCCGGGAGAGTCAGCTTTGCAACCTCAACCTGTCTGATTATCCCCCGTGTGCCAGAAGCAACATGGCTGCCTTGCAGAGCTACCCAGGGCTGAGTGACAGCGGCTACAACCGGCTCCAGAGCGGCACTGCTTCTGCCTCGCAGCCCTCCGAAACCTTCATGCCTCAGAGGACTCCATCCTTGATCTCAGGAATGCCGGCTCCTTCCTCCCTGCCCAGCAACAGCAAAATGGAGGCATACAGCGGCCAGCTGGGATCCTTCCCCAGCTCCCAGTTCCAGTATGTCATGCAAGCAGGCAACCCTGCCTCCACCTCCTCCTCTTCACACATGTTTGGTGGTGGCCACATGCAGCAGAGCTCCTACAATGCCTTCTCCCTGCACAACCCTTACAACCTCTATGGATACAATTTCCCTGCTTCCCCCAGGCTGGCAGCGAGCCCGGAGAAACTCACCACCTCCCAAAGCACTTTACTCTGCTCTTCCCCATCCAGCGGGGCCTTCGGAGAGAGGCAATACCTTTCCACAGGGATGGATCATGGGATGCACATGATCAGCCCTGCCTCCAGCAACCAGCAGGCAGCCAACGCCTGTGACAACAGACAGTATGGTGCGGTTCAGGGCTCCTCCTCACAGATGTCTGTGCATATGGTCTAACAAGCCATGCCTATCCTTGGCCTTGAAGGCAGCTGGACCTTCATCGTTTCCAGGGATAAACCCATCCCAGTACCTTTTTGCCTTCAAACTTGTAGTAGAACTAGTATTGTAATGATAAATAAGAACATAAGTCATCTAGGTATGTGCCACAGAACCCTGTGGAAAGCCTCGACTGACAGCCATCACAGCTTTTTGTAGTCCAGGGCCTCCAGACCTGGCATGGAATGTCTGCTCTTTCTGGACATTGCAGAGAGAAGGGCGTGACTTTAATGAGAAGCTGGAGAGAAGTGTCTGAATATACAGTTTATGCATTAACTCTCAGCTAGTGTGAGCTCTCAGCGTGAAGGGAGCCATGCCCTGAGCTGTCTCCTATAGGTGTTGAAGAAAGGCAGTCTTCCCAAGGCTTCACCTTCTGAAGCTGCACTGCCCATGGCTTTAAAGACCTCCCCTTTCTGTGACCGTTCCTCACTGCTGGAATGACTCAGCCCATTCCTGAAGCGAACAGTGGTCCTTGGGTCCTTCTGCCCCTGTAGCGCAGGAATGGTGCTGCTGGGCTGGATCTTCATCTCCCAAAGAGGTTTCTGCATTTTCACCATGGACTGGCAGTTTCTTTGTGATGGTCAGGCTTACCAGCACCCAGCCTGCAGATAGACATGGGGGAGAGAAAAGAGAAAGAAAGGTTTAACTCTCAAGTGAGTCTCAAACATAAGCAGGGACTGCTCTTTGGGAAGATGCATAGGGGAGAGAGGAGCTCAGCTCCTGTTGATGTGACCCAAAGTGATGTACCAAAATCAAATGGATGACGGCCTTTCTGGGCAATGCATGACCCATAGCACTCAACTCAATGGGAGGAAACTCTACAGACTGAGCTCATAGGGAAGAGCAATGAGAAAAGAGAGCTCTGCTCTACAGAATTGCAGCTGGCCTTGCATGCAAGATTTGCCATAGAAAACCAGTAGTATTTCAGTAACGGTGAGGTTGACTATTCACCAACCTCCCACCTGCCACATGATCTCTGTTTAACCAAATAGATCGCTGCCTTTTGACATCTTTCTTTTCTGTTGTTTTTTTTTTTTTTTTTTTTTTTTCTTCAAGTCCTTTAAAAATAAGAAAACAATTGTAGCTTGGTGCAAGTTATGCATTTAAGTTGTGTGAAAATGCGAATACCAAGTAACAGAAAACAGATATTATTGAGATTTGTTGTGAGGTGTTGTAGATAAATGTATTTATATGCCTAGTGGGGGATTCAATATTATGAATATAAAAGAGGGCAATAAAAATGGTATGTAAAATATGTATGAAGAAAAAGGTGTATAAAGATTTGCCCTATGCACGGAACTCTGTTTCTAAGTGCCAAGCACAGAATGCGCAAAATAAATCTTTGCAATTGTTCCCTCTGTGTTTTTCTCTGCCTACGATACTTCCTTGGCAATCTTCTGGAGACAGACATTTCCACTGTCCCACGTGTTTGCACAACAAAGGAAATGAAGACAGTGTGCTAACTTGTGAAGTCTAGGCAATATTACAATCCAAATAAAGCTTCCATCTTCTCGAGAAACTTCAAGAATCGAGTGCTTGGGGTTTGTAAGGTGCTTCCCTTCACGGAGAGGGTATCTTACGCACAGCTAGAGTTATTTTGATTGTTAAAGCCTAATAAAAAGCTCTTCAGGATAGCTTTTCACAGTCAATGTAGATAATATTTGCAAGTAATGGTATAATGTGTTTCTCATTTTTAAATGTCATTTTAGGGTGTGTTGTGTCAGTTTTTCATTTGCACTACATTGCATTTCTAATATGAGATTGAGACAT